>JAYKYS010000010.1:4471833-5110666 GCA_036924285.1 Asterella californica | reverse complement strand
CTTATCAAGCACTTAGGATTTTCTGACAGTTATGCATTTTTTGTCTGTGTCTGCAGAAAAAACACCAAGAGAAGTTTAGTTGGTGCAAAATGAGAATAATACGATTCGTAAGCTCTGTATAGCACCATTTGATATACAAAGTTGAAAATAGCACCTTGTGAAGCACCTTAAAGACAGGCAAGGTAAAGAGATTTCATTTTGCACCGATAAGTACCTTCAGGAGTGTATTTAGAGTGCTATTCGGTTCAAGCAGAAGTGTAATATTGAAATGTCTTCCTGTGCGAAGATTCCAGCAACAAGCGCCATAACTTGGTAAAAGGAGGCTAGGAGCAGTGCCTGGGACTCAGCAAAGAAGTAAGGATAAACGTCAAAGGAGCACCCTGCAAAACAGAACGTAAATTGTGCTACCTATTGCTAGTAGCAAATCAAACAAGACAGCGCGACTCATTGGACCGCAATGGGCAACGGAAGAAAATATGAGTCTCAGAACCACAGCAGATTGTTCGGTGCCCAGAACGAGCGCCGCCCTGCTGATCGGGCTCAACGCTCGTAGCTGTACTGCTATCATGACCAATTATCCGAAGCGTATGGCTAATTTCATTAAGACGCTATCCAGTCGATCTAGTAGCACAAAGTAAAGTTTAAGGAATGGAAGAAGAAGTGGGATTTGGAACTTGCAACTGCTGGGTTTTTTATTATATTTTCAGCAACATACTGATGAGAAGAATAATCTGCATGGTAGATTCTGTACAGAGTCAGGCGTAGGATGTATCCAAATCCGCATCTAGGGCAATGAAATGTACATGTATGGATATATAGATGAATCACTGCAGTCGGAGGTCTCATGATGTTCCGCATCAGTCTGAATATCCAAGCTATCAAAGCTCTGTAACAAAAGTGCCCCCGAGTCAAGAACTCGGGATGGATCCGGATAGATCATGATGAGCTGTGTGCCGTGGAAAGTGAGGGACGAAATGAAGGAATGAGAAGTCTCTGGCTCTAATGAATGGCCATGGTACTTGGGCCGTGAGGAATGAACGTCGAATGCTTTTGATCTAACTGGATCCGAACGTAAGTTGCTATAGCAGCAGTCGCAATGATCTGGTCAGGTAATTACAATGTCAGTACGTCGGCGTGCAAGCAAGATATACATGTCTAGGGCTCGGCATCGGTCTCCTTCTTATGGACTGATAGTTCGGTCTCCTTGAAGGCGCTTCCGCTGTGGATCGATGCATCATACTTCTCTCCGTCGCCCCACAAAGCGTACGCCTCTTCACCATGAGCAGCATCGTCTCCCACGAGCAACTCCTCCTCGGACATGCGGAGAGGCACCACTAACTTGATGGCCAGACAGATGATGCTTGTCACAACGATGTTCCATCCGATGATGAAGAGGGCGCCGCAAATCTGCTTGGCTAGCTGCAAGCCTGCTCTTTGACCGTGGCCATCACCTGCATATATGATTCCCCGCTCATTGGGGATGCCCAAGAACAGATTGCAAAGAGTTGGTTGTGCGAAGAAACCTGCCAATATTCCTCCTAAGGATCCTGCAATGGCATGAGTGTGGAATACGCCCAAAGTATCATCGACTGCGCTGAAAATTCTCTTCTTTCCTAGAATCATCATCGTGTACCATGGAATGCTTCCAGAAAGGATTCCGATGATTATGGCAGCCCATCCTTGAACCAAACCTGCAGGTTGAGATCGAGGTACACGGAAAGAAACAATGAGAACCAGCCAGTTTAGTTTGCGACAGAAGGATTTATGCATTGGCCAAAAGGCGTAACATGATTAGTGTCTACAGAGATGATGGCCTTGCTCCTAGCTACACGGATAATCGAGGTCCAACGATCAATGTAAGCGTAATTACCACCATGTTTCACAACATCCACTATACTGTAAGATGTGCAGCTTAGTCCAGGCGGTAACTTTGTTAAATGTGCGTTTACTTCAGTACTATATGTTCGAGTTCCTGGCTGCTAGTGATTCGTATCTCCTCAGTTTCCAAGTCTTGTCTGTGGTTCAAAGAATCTATGGGCATCTCTAACTTGCTGTGCGCAGTACGCAGGCAAGCGATTTTTGAAGCCTATTTAGACAATGTGGCATTAAACATGATCCTAGGGTCCAGAGGTTCTCAGTTATATATGTATTTGCGTGGTTCAGCGCGAGAGAAGTTGGTTTGTTAATTACCTGCACATGGAGTGATAGCAACCAAGCCAGTGATCATTCCCTGAACTGCGCCGATCACTGACGGCTTCTTATAAACGAGAACGTCTATGCTTGTCCAGACTAGCAAGCTGGTCGCAGCACAGATGTTTGTGTTCAACACGGCCATTGAGGAAATAACATTTGCTGCATAAGGTGCTCCTCCGTTGAATCCATTCCAACCTAGCCATAGCAAACCTGCTCCTACTAAACTGAGCAGCACATTGTTTGGAGGAAAGCTCTTTCGGTCCTTTTCAAGTCTAGGTCCCACCTGCAGGTAGATGCACAACAACATTAACGACGGAGTCAGTCATAATCCCTGTTTTACCCGAGATTTGACACTCCAGAATAAGCGAAATAACCTGATCATGACTTGCCAGAGTTCTGGAACATAAGAGCCCAATGGCCTAAAACTGAAGCAAACTTATACTACTCGAAGTATATTTGCATTTAAAGTAGTACAAAAGGCAATCAATCCGAAGTCCTAATCAGTTGGAGGTTAATACAAACCCAGTAAGCAGCAACGTAACCAGCGACTCCGGCCGATAAATGGATGACATAACCACCAGCATAGTCTATGACACCCCACTGGAAAAGAAAGCCCCCGCCCCACAGGCTGAATGCTCCTACGCTGTAAGAGCAAGTGAGCCAGAGTGGGACGAAAATCATCCAGGCTAGAAAGTTCATTCGTCCCAGCAGGGAGCCTGCAATGAGGATCAGAGTGATAGCAGCGAACACAAACTGGAAGTATACGAGCGTTGCCATGGGATAGAGAGGGGTGAGCGGTGGGTAGTAGTCTGTTCCTGAGGCTGGAAGAATAGCTTGTTTCAGCAAGTATTTCTGATCCAGAGCAGGTCCAGCCTTCCCCCAGAGAGGAATGAGCTCCTCGCCGAACGACATCTTGAAAGCCCATGCGACCCAGCAGATCAGGACTGCAGCAAATGCATAGAACGACATGAAGGCCGAATTGATAGCCCATTTCTTCTTCACTACACTTCCGTACAAAATGACCAGGCCGGGGACACATTGCAGTCCCACGAGTGTGGATGCTGTCAGCTGCCAGGCATTGTCACCTTTGTTGAGCCAATCAGGTGACAAAGTACCTTCACCCGTGGTTTGGTACGCCAGAGGCACCGGATTCACTACTTCTGGGACTGGTCCTGGAGCTTCTGCCATTTCTTGCACAGCTGAAAGTTTCGATCGAATTTGAACTGTGCGGTCGATGAACTAATATTTATGTTGAGCACTAATTACACGATCTGCAGGTACGTAGTACTGTAAGTATAAAACATGCAAACAGAGAAAAAAGCTTACCTAGGCCTCAGGACGACAAACACTCGGAAGAATGAAACTAACGTATTAAGAAGCTTGATGAAAACGTAACTGAAAGGGAATTAAACTGCTTCACAATATTTATCGTGCAGTATCAAGTCAGAAATCTTCGTTCCACTCTATTAGCCAGAAGCAACCTACTAGTCTAAGTTTGCACGTAAAAGAAGTATGTGAGTCAATGGACAACGTCTAGGGAGAAAAGCTTTTCGAGGAATATATATGTACCTCATAACTAGTCTGCAGATCAGAAACGATTTATCGGCAAATTGAGAACAGAAGCTCTAGGACCCAAGGACTCCTCCGCGAGCAGAGAGTAGTACAGAGCAGCTAACGTTGCTCTGAGTGTTAGCTCCGAAGAGGGGTGCTTAGAGCAGAGACATTTGTGGCTTATATACCCATGCTGGCGGAGTAGATCTGAATGCAACGACAGATAAAGTGGTACCGTACACATCCCACGACTGCAACATTCCCCGCTACAGTCGCTAGCTCCCAGCATTTGAGATAATATATTCGTTATTCGACTTCATAGGCCGAACTTTCGAATCATCTTGATGAATTCCAGGACAGCACTCCACTCGTCAAAAGTCCACTATCATTTCTCATCGACAGTATCTACTTTTCTCCCAACAGGCAGGAGCCGCATGCGCAGGCCTGAGTGAATTCTATACGTAGTTCCAGAATCCTGGGGTCACCTGGATTCCAGGCATAGGTTACTGTAATGGTCACAGGAAATATTCCAGCTGAGCACTGTTGATGACCTCCACAATTGCAAGGGGATTACCCACGCCGGCAAGCAAAGAAAATATTTTCTGGGATCCCAAGAGGAAATTAAAGTGGCGGGTGAGTTCCTGTTCCATATCCAAGCTTTTGCTGCTCCAGATCCGTGAATTACTACTTAGATTCAGCAGTTCCCTTCTTTCATGCAACTCTGGTATGATGTTCTCTGTGGTTATAGTTATAACCATGGCTGCATCATAAAAGTTTGTTTCAACGCAGGGATGCTTATGACTTCATAAACTTATGAAGGGCCTGCAGGCCTGATGGTTGTGCAGTAAAGGTATCTTTCAAGAGGATACTACTTGGCAATAAGGGATCCAGAGAGCTGTGTGGCAAACACTGAGGTCCTGGATGATGGAGAGCTCATTTTGCTGTGTTATAAACGTGTGAAAAGATAATGTAGGTACTGGTGGGAGCTCCAAGTTAGAGATTTAATTTGATCCAACACCAAATTAGCCGAGTATTCCCTTCCCACCTTCACTACGGTCCCATACAGAGCCTCGCTCATGAAATTTAAAAGTGGAATATAAAACGCAACGTAGAAGACATAAGAAAGGTTCCTTCTGCTCGGATTCTGTTACTTGATAGTTCACAGTACGTTTTCACGATGTTTATAGCTTAAGTATAAGGGGCTGCGCATGTCTGACGGACTTTACGGGTCTCGTCTTCCAGACTCTCCTGAAGACAGCGTTCAGTCCAGCACCACAAGAACAGAAGAGAGTTTGAAGCCCCGTAAGAAGCTAAGAACCTCCGCGCCACAGGATGTTCACGAAGCTCTAAGACTTTTGGGAGTTGCATCCAGCTGCAACGCTAACTCGAATGCTGTTGCAGGTAAAAAGGATCAGGAGTTCCTTGAACAGTCGATCGGTTAACTATGGACCGTCATCGTATTAACAACTCTTATCTGTTGTCTAGCCATCCTCTGGAACTGATGATGCTCACCCTGCAAGGCGAAGAAGCGTTGCTCTGTTTGGAGACCGGTAGCGAAATTGCTATACATCATTCATATTCTCATGATCCAACTTCTAGCCGTCGATGATTTGTGTGCAAACCTGTATGTTAACACTGCAGCCATGATTATTAGTTAGGCTGTAACTTCTAACAATAGAAGTCGCTGAAATAGATTCACGATGAGCACAATTGACATCAACCATCATTACCTTAACTTTGACTGCACATGCTATAAATAGCTCTCTGCGTGGGCAATTGCAAGACAAGGATGTGACCCAGCTAGCAAGGTTTGCATCATCTGAGGTGCGAAATTTCTTGCTTGCTTCAGGGGTCTGAGGACATGGGTCGAGTGAGCAATAAGAAAAGCCAGTTATACTCGTCCTACTGACAAGAATCTTTAATACTCCCCGGAAATCGTTGACTACGTTGAAGAAAATTTCTCTTTCCCGTGGATTGCTTCCATTTCAGAAGAAACTCGGTCCATATATAAACATGGTGGCCCATTCCTATCATTAACACCATGATCGATGTCAAACTCAGTCCCTCGTGTATGGCTTCAATCTGCTGAGATGCGGCTGTTGAGCAGTACATACATGGGAAGATGACATAATCATGGAGGAAAAAGCCAAGGCATTCTTACGGTGTAAAGTACCACCTCCCCTGTAGCCATAGCTAGTACCTACTGTTTTGGAGACTGTAACATGGAGATTACCGGAGCCCAGTCAAAGCAAGTCAATGGACCTCCAGCCGTGGCAGGGCCTTAGGCGGAATTCCGCTTCTAGAAAAACTGCAACCACATCTGCGAAGAACGCTTCTAAACTGCATCCACATCTGCGATGAAACCTTGCCGAGCATTAGCTTGTTTGCAGCCCGTAGCCCGGGCGGCGTGGGGTCGAGCTTCTGCTGGGAGGGTTCAGTCCGTGCAAGGGAGGCAGCATTCGGCTGCAAAAAGCCCCACGGGGAAAAGACTCCTAAATAATGGAGTCGTGTGCCTAACCAACGTTTCATCACAAAAGATTCTCCGATGAAACAAGAGAACATATGGACTCTGGAGCCACAACGACTTCATTCGCTCATCGGTACCACATTCAGTTCCTAGCGATGTGTATCACTAGATAAGCTTACTCTGAAGGTTCTGATCTCAGTATACCTCTCCCGAGCGGGTTAATGGTTTCACAGCTGCCCGCCATTGTCGATCTTGCAATTGAGAGCGTCATTCGGTATAGCTGGAATAACTGTGAGCATTCGAGACAATAAAAAGGGCCCGCATGCAGTCAAATATTGATGGTCGATGGTTATTTGATATTCAAGTAAGGGCCTCTTCACATTGGGATATATTTCACAAGTTGGACCTTCATATCCGGGATATTCATGAACATCACTTGCAGTACCAAACGGTGTAAGGTTGAAACATGGAGATTTCTCTGCCGGTGAGCCACTGGACCTGTACATGTGACGACTCTTAAGAATCAGTCGTTGAATTTAGAATTTTTTTTTCTTTCCCGAAAACAATTGCAACACTATTCAGTAATACTATAGAGGGGTACGATGGGGTTACACATGAAGAGTTCTAAGTCAACCGAGAATATGCTTACTAGCCTGAACTACAACTACAGATGAGTGGGAACATGCAGTAATTCTAATGGTTCTCTCGATCGGCGGTGAACTTTTTCCTGGTAGTGTGGAGCGACAGGTACACCGACGCGCAAGCTTAAAGCCTAATGCTGTCAGTGGAACTAAAAGAGCACCAGCCTGGCCTTCCTCGAGTCCGGACTACAGCTCTTCCCTGTTCTGTGGAGGGTTGCATGATCGTTGACGTCTAGATCTCTCAAGTTCCACTAATTTCGCCTGTATATGAGCTATTTGTTTCATCCTTCTCCGCAATGATTTCAGTTGTGTGCCATGCTGATCCTTGACAATGAACGCCTGCAGCTAATTGTAGTAGCAACGCCACTGATATGTTCGGCATTTCTTCGATTTCTGATATCGAGGTCGATGCTCATTGAATGTGAATTTCTAGCCGAAGAGTGAATGCTTATATCAATCGGAGAAACCGCATTCTATTTTGTCTATACCTGAACACGCTTCCAAATAACACTGTCATGATCACATACTGCTAATTCGCGCAATAATCACCTTTCTTCCGAAAGATATAGATCGGAATTGTTCAGCCCCTTGCGTTATAAGGTGATACCGTATATTTATACCATGCGCGAAAAGACCATTTTTCTTTCGAAAGATCTTACGTAGATATTTAAACGTTTTATATGTGAAATATGAAAGGAGGGTTAACTGTTAAAATTTATAAAATATGTTATTTTAAGTGGAATATGAAATTGAGTTGAGTTGACCGTTGATTGAAACGTGATGTAATATTTATTTAATATATGTGAAATAAACGCAAAATAAACTACTTTTCTGTAATTTGCACCAATTAGCTTGCCAATACGGTACACGTGACGTCAGTAGGCAGTCTACTGGTAAAGGCCTACTTAGAACTGGTAAAGAAATGCAACTCTAAAAGTACAATTATACTCAACGATCTTTAACCCCAGGAGAAGCAAAGAAAGGGGTATTCCTTTTCATACTATTTTGTTCGAAAAAACTTTAAAAGCTTTGTTCCAGTATTTTTCTATCCGTAGTCGATAATTAGTTCTGAAATGAATGGTAAAATGTAAAGCTGTGGTGGAGCTCTGATTTATATCAGCAGAAGTATTTTGGATATTTAGGATAAAACATTCTTTCCGAAATAATCCACTCAGAGAATGAAGTACTCCTGGTTACCATACAAATTCGTAAGTGGCAATCGGGATTTAATAAATGATATCCACTCGTCATAATATTTTCTTGAGAGCATAATTTTTTCTATTTTATGTGATAACACGTAGGAATCAAGAAATATTTAATGTCTTATTTTAGGAACAAGATTTTTAAAAGAACAATATTTCTAAGCAATTCAAGTTTTTGTATAAATTATATAATATTTTTATTTTACTTTTAAATAATTTATTTTAGTTAATACTATCCTTTATTTAAAGTATTTAAAATCTATTGACTTTAATTCCTAATGATTACAATAAAAAAACTCTTTAGCAGGGATATTTCCTTCTGCAGCAAATCATTCGTGGTCGCGAACGTTCTTTGTGTGCTCTCTAGTGGTTCATGCTCCGCCTGTTTATAGAAACGTCCGTAAGTTCCGAGCAGAAGTCGTGGTATGCTTCTTGGAGATGAAGGGCATGCCTATGCCATGTCTGAAGGGGAACGGAGCTCGAGCTAATGTATTGTTCGCTTTGAAGTAGCTTGCTTGGAACTAATGTGCTGTAAATTTTGTGAACGAGTGGCTCCATCCTGGATAGCAGAATCATATCAGTCTTATTCTCGATTTTTCTTTTGAAGGAAGAAACAAAAGGGAAAGAAAGAGAGGTAAACTTGATCTCATCTGGAAGCAGAATCTCATTTCATAGTAGGAATACTTTTTAAACTTTTTGGTGACGGCAAAATACTTTTTTTCTTTTTTCAAAACAAGAAGCAGGTTAAGCTCGTTATTTTATTTTTTTATTTTTTGTTTTTATCAAAATAAAAAAACGAGTTATATTCACGGAGTTGATATTTTTGTACCTCGCAATAGAACTTTCTACCGCTGAATGGGCTGCCCTTGCACAGACTGAGCCATCACGGCAGGAGGATTCGACCCCACGCCACCCCGGCTATGGGCGGATTGGCTGCCAGCTTGTTGGCTAGTAGAAATGCTACTCGGCGATTCTCCGAAGACCGTGTCCTTGAAGAACAGTGTGTTGTCGGTTTACGTACACCCGAAGCCCGAGCCCTATAAACCCATGTATGAAGTTGCGACTAACAGCTTCGAAGCAAGTACATGATGCGCTGGGAAAGTTCGAGAAAGTATACTTACCTGGGCGGGGCCGATCGATGATCTTGAAGGGCGATGACCTAGAGCTGGCTGACCCATTGCACTACGGTTCGGCTAGCCCTAGCATTTCCCCAAGGGGAAAATGCACGTCATAATTTGTGACAGAGGTGGGTACGCGTTCGCGCGGCCCACCACCAACGAAACCCCAATCAGCGTTTCGGTACGAAGTCGAATATCAGTCAAATACCAGTCAGTCAGCTTGGCCACGTACCTACAGACTGCCTGAAACATGAACTGGGAATTCTGAAACTCCTCTGGAGAGCATGCTCACACGGAGGTGACTGGCTTAGAGTGAGTGCACCAACTGATACAAAGAGGGCGTAGTTAAAGATAATAGCAACTCCGTCTAGTTGACCCTTGTGGTTTCTAAGCTTCTTCGAACAGAACTCTAGATCACCTTCACAGAAGAACCATAGACTGAACCGTATATATACAGCGCATACTTCGTCTGTTACAGGAGGACCGTTAGCGGTTGTATGTGGTTGTTCTGGTGGTCGATCGAAGTTGAACTTGAAATCCCTGGTCGGACGATAAGTGTCTGGTGTGCTGATCAATCTTTGCTTACAACTTCCCAGTGGAATCTTCAAACGTCTGCAAGTACGTAGCGACCATTTTCCGGTCCTATTCTGCACTGCATATGAAGCAGACATGCATGGAATTATAACTACCTTCCTCTCTAATCTCAACACAGATGCTGAAGAGACTTTACTTATTCCGGAATTCTCTGTTCCTACGGTCGATGTTTCGAGGAGTTCTCAGAGCAGAATTGACATATAAGTTACTTGCATGCGATTGATTCAGATCCAAAGTCGATGGTTTCGCCGAAGAGTTCTCAGAGCAGAATTGACAGAGAAATTCTATGCATGTGATTCTGATAAAAAGTGTTAAAAGGGTTCTTCGGTTTGGTCCAGGCAGGACTTGAACCTGCAACATTCGTCCAACAGAGGATGATGCTCTGGCATTGAGCTACTGGGCCTGTACGCTCAATGTAGTCAGATCTTCTTATTTGAAATTTCTACAGAAACAGTATGCAGTAGCACAGGCCCAGTGACCTGCACTTTTGGTTACGCATGACGAGGAGTCTCGAGAGCCGAGAATATGCTTATTAACTTGATTACTGCAGATGAGTAAAGACTTAGCAGTTATGTCATTTAGTAACCGATCTGAAACTGAAAAGAATATTATGTTCACAATTATATTACTAATTCTACTGTGCTTCCCTTACTACTAGTGCCATTTTTCTGGGCTCTGTTTCGATTCGATATTCTGTTTCAGAATCTCTTTCCTCCTTCAAGTCTTCCTTTTCTTCGAATTCCTCACATTACAGCTACGATCTGAATAGTCTGTTCATAGTTTTTCGGACTTGACTTTACATCTCTTAATTTTGCGTTACTTAAAACCGCACCTTTTACTGAAAATATCAGGTTCAGCAAGTCTATTGTTGTGTAAAGATATTGCATCAAGTAAATAAAAAATAATCTGGCCTGATAATCTGTTTTAAAAATATTTTAAATTGAACTTTTTATGTAGATACATGGCTGATGGTTAACATGCACTTTTTGCATCTTGATGATGATGTGACATTTTCACGTACTGAACCTGCTGTAACCAGTCAAAAGTGTGGTCAAGTAACGCAAGTTTAGTTGGGTGAGATAAAGTCAGACAAACGTATTAAGGACACGGTCAAGTAAATTTCTGAAGTTTAGTACCGTGGACTAGAATTATTCAACTAGACCTGTATCAATATCCTTCTCCACGGCCTTTTACAATGAATTCTATTTTCTCGTATCAGAAAACATAAAAGTGTTATAAAAAATTATTTTAATAAATATTATAGAAAATTAAATTAAATTAATGTATAAATATTATATGTTATAATGTCCCGGAGTAGCCAACTCATCCGAAAAAAATCCATAGTGAAAAGCGGGCTGATGCGTTCTTGGGATATAAGTACGCTACTTTCATTATCAATACGCGGCATTCTGAGTGTACATTACTTTATATTCTAACCCTTCCCGCAGGAAGGGTTAGAATATAAAGTAATGTACACCCAAAGAATAATAAGATTCCGTTGGTCCAAAGAATAATGTCTTTGGACCAACGGAATCTCTAGCTCAATATCCTTCTGCAGCTGGTATGATCAGTACACGGCACAAATTGCTTTCTCCAGGTCCTCTATATACCGAACCGGACAGCTGAGCTAGCGAAAAGTGAATATATTGAAGGAGAGATTGCATGACAGTGCAAGGAATCCGATCTAGATATCAGGATTGGATACAAGAACATTCATGGTTCCAACCGTTTAGCATATTTGATCATGCTTTTGGAGAAGAGTTCGTGCAATGTCTGTCTAGATAACTCCATAGCCAGCTTTCCTTCGAGCTCTAGATCTGACTATGTATGAGCGGACACCGACACAGGAATCAGCCTGGAATTGAGTTGAACCATGTAGTTTCGAGAAACTGCAGTCGGTGTCCGATCCGCTGGTTGATTGTTTCTACAGCTGGTTTCGCCGTCCAAAATGATGGTTTGCACTGTTTATGGTGTTTATTAATTTACTACTTAACTTTTTCACTGGATCCAAGTCTTATTGCTTCTCAAGTGATTACTCGTTACTTGCTTATCGGTTAAATTCGGATCTAGACAAATTCACCTAACATTTAATGTTATAAAACAATTGAAATTTAATATAATATTCAATAATATAGTTATATTAAATTTAATAACTAGGACATTATGTCGAGAATAATCAAAGAATATTTATAAGATACTTTTTGATCCATTCGACTAGAGAGTAAATCTACTTTCTAGATTTTCTCTTTGTTTACTTATTTTCTCTCTTCTCGAGCAAGTTTGTCATTTTTCCTCGTTTACGTACTTTTTCTCTTCTGGAGCACGTTAGTCATTTGATGTCGTATGTATTTGATATTGCATGTATATTTCTCGAAGCACATGATCGCTCTCGGGGGAAGTTGAACCCTGACCTGAAAATTATGAAGGATCTAGTTCTCATGCTCCACTCACATCGACTAAATTTTACGGACTTTTACTCTTTTATTACGGCCACTCAAACCTTATCCGTAAAAGATTCTCGTAACTCGCATAAAATATTTTACAAGTTTTTGTTATAAATTTTACATATCACTCCAGAGGCGATACATAAAGTTTACAGCCATTTGATGTTTGTCGTCTATCGTAAAACTGATCTTCTGTAAATCATTAAAAAGATTTTAATCTTGTTAAAGATAATGTCTAGGTTCATACTTCACTCATCTCTATAGTCACCTCTACAATCATCTCTAGTATATTAACCTCAGTCACATCTCTCTATGATTAATGATTGACTAGTGACTGATTTCTTGTCTATAGGTTAGAGTATATAACAACCCCCTCTTGGGAGATGATGAGTCGACTGATCTCTTTACTGATATCTATTCTATATGAGAGAGTATTCACTTTGTTTGGTTCTCTAACAAATCTATCATCTACAGATATTCTGCCACCCCTGATACAGTCTCTGTAGATTTGACCACTTCTGATACGGTCTGACACTTTAGAGTTTCTCATCTTGTTCCTGTAATTTTGTTACAAGGATAGGTTAGAGTGACCCTAATAGACCACTCAAACTGGATATTTACGGATGATTCCGTAATTGAAAGCCTCCGCAGAACTGCGTACGTACTCGAAGTCGTCCGCGTAGAAGAAAACTGAGAATACCAAAACAAAATTATCCATCATATTCCTGTAAAAATGATATAAAAAATTGGATACATATATTTGGGTACGATCCTTTACTTTAGAGAGGTGAAGTCTCGAGTCCTCTGCTCATAGTTCTGGAGACTCACGTGTACATCTTCATTTGGTTCCGCACACTACTAGGATATGACACGCTGACACCTAGATGATATGTGTAAACAAGAAAAATCCATGCATCAAAAAATTTACCTAGATAAAATCCATACAAACGTGATATCCTTAGAAATCACTAGAAATTATCAATATGTCCTTGTCTGAGAAAGATAGTTTCCTACATTAAAATCCAGATTCTAGTCCTATCCTGAGTACATCTAGTACTCATCCGGTAATTCTTCATACTTTCTCCCGAACTGCCACTCCTGCTCATCTGAAAGCCAAAGGATCATTGAGGTGAGCAAAAGCTAATATAGAATTGCAAGCGAGTATACAATATATGTCTATTCAGTCGGCATGCGATGCAATAAAAACTACGACAGTTCCGGACCGGTCCCTAATACTCTTAGAACTAGTATTCACAATTCACATGACCAATCACTAGTATTCACAATGTCTTCGTCTTTCCCAACAAGAGCAAGAAAAAGAAAGTCATCGCCGCCTTTGTTGTGAGGTCACCAAGCGGTGACTGCAATGTCGTTTATTCTCTTGTTCTTCATCAAGGATGTTGGCGCTCTCAATATCATTTTCCTTTCCATCTCTTCCGTATGTAGAGTTCTCGCTGCTTTGCAAAATGCCTCAAACACCAGCAGTGAAGGCCTTGTAGCTATAGGTTCGATCGTACTTTAGCTGGCGAGCTGTTTCTATCATGTTCAAGACTCTTCGTTGCTTCGTATGATGTTATCTTTATAAAGTGAGCTTGTGAATCCATGGTGTGCCCCTAACAACAACAACCCTTTCTTTAATCAGGGTGTAACGAATCGAAGAGTCCAACTGCCATATGTATGCCATTGGTGTCATAGTCTCTCAGATTAAAAGATCTGCTTAGTACGTTATCTATTGTACTTATCAACGACTGTTGTCGTTCGAAGAGCTGTATCTACTCCCAGGAATTCGAAGAGCTCTAGGACAGTGAATCCAATAGTGCCCATAGCTCGCGCTGCAATCCACCCCTGCAGCTTTAGGTCTTCGGTCGGGCAGCAATGAAGAAATGATGCAATAATACAGACAGAAGGTAAGGGAATTAGCATTCAAACGGTAAAGTTCGTTACCCTGCAGTCTCAAGGTACATAGCATACACAATAAGAGGATACCGAAACCCTGTAGCGTTAGCTTGTTCCCAGACAGAAAATTGAGACAATCACGTGATGTTTACTATCCACATGAAACTCGACAGTTATTAGCAAAATGGCTAGCAAACAGAAAACAAATCTGCGCTCACTCTTTGATGAGCAATGAATATTGAGTATTGTGTAGAAAGACAACTTGTCTGGTGAGCCATTGATCCGACTAAATTTTAGCTGATCCGACTAATTTTTAGCAGATCTCTACGAAGGAGATACTGCTAAAAATAGCAGTATCTCCTACATAGAGATCTGTCATCCAGGACTTTAGTGTTGTTCCAACACTGACAACAAAATCCACCCAAATCAAAGATGTGTGTGAAATCGAAATGATCAGTTCCAAGGAGGGTATGCAGAACCTTTGCACGCACGCACTCAGACTGCCACAATATCCAACGAGAGAGTATTCCAATGTTCTAATAAATCCTTGACAATGAACGTCTGCAACTAATTGTGCGTAGCAATGCCATTGATATGTTAGGCATATCTTCGATTTCTGATATCGAGGTCGATGCTCATTGAATGTGAATTTCTAGCCGAAGAGTGAATGCTTATATCAATAAGAGAAACTGCATTATTGAAGAATTTCTATTTTGTCCATACTTGAACACGCTTCCAACATAACACTGTCATGATCACATACTGCTAATTCACGCAATAATCACCTTTCTCCCGAAAGATATAGATCGGAATTGTTCAGCCCCTTGCGTTATAAGGTGATATCATATATTTATACCATGCACGAAATGACCATTTTTCTTTTGGAAGATCTTATGTAGATTTTTAAACGTTTTACTAGGTGAAATATGAAAGGAGGGTTAACTGCTAAAAATTCTAAAATATGTTATTTTAAGTGGAATATGAAATTGAGTTGAGTTGATCGTTGATTGAAACGTGATAGATACTTAGTTAGTATATGTGAAATAATCGCAAACAAATTACTTTTCTGTAATTTGCACCAATTACCTTGCCAATACTGTACACGTGACGTCAGTAGGCACTCTACTGGTAAGGAAGGCCTACTTTAGAACTGGTAAAGAAATGCAACTCAAAAAGTACAATTATACTCAAAGATCTTTAACCCCAGGAGAAGCAAAGAAAGGGATATTCCTTTTTCATACTATTTTGTTCGAGAAAACTTTAAAAGCTTTGTCCCAGTACATTTCTATCCCTAGTCGATAATTAGTTCTGAAATGAATGGTAAAATGTAAAGCTGTGGTAGAGCTCTGATTTATATCCGCAAGTACATGATGCGTTGGGAGAGTTCGAAACATTATACTTACCTGGACGGGGCCGATCGTTGATCTTGAAGGGCGATGACCTAGAGCTGGCTGACCCGTTGCACTATGGTTTGGCTGGCCCTAGCATTTCCCTAAGGAGAAAATGCACATCATAATTTGTGACAGAGGTGGATACGCATTCGCGCGGTCCACCACCAACGAAACCCCAATTAGCATTTCGGTACGAAGTCAAATACCAGTAAGTCAGCTTGGTCACGTACTTAGTAGGAGCTCACACACAGCTGAAGCTGCGAACAGGGATCAGACAATTGATCTGTCATCATCTCCAGAGTAGAGGTCATCGGGGGTGCCTCAGAGAAGGAACGGGGAACAAGGAGTTACAAGGAGTTGTTACAAGAAGGAGTTACAACGCAGTTACACTAGAAGGAGTTACGAACAGATACTGAAGAGGGAGAAAGGAACTAAGAGGTCATAGTCAAAGGTCATAGTCAAAGAAGAAAGAACATGAACTTATATTATCTTTCAACACCCCCTCGTAAGATCACGGGCAGTTCACATATACCAAGGTCATTTCTCAGTTTATCAAACTGAGGTTTAGACAATGGTTTAGTGAATATATATGCTAGTTGGTCATCAGTATGTACCCAAGTGACACATACCTCTCCATTTTGTATTTTGTCACGAATAAAATGGACTTGCATCTCAATGTGCTTTGTCCTCGCATGATGGATTGGATTTCTGGCAAGAGCAATGCTACTCATGTTATCAGTGAAAATGATAGTTGGTTCTCATTGAACCTCTCCCAGATCTTCCAGCATCCATCTTATCCACACGACTTCCTGAACTGCATTACACAGTCCACGATATTCGGCTTCTGTGAATGACAAAGAAGAAACTTTCTGTTTCTTACTTTGTCAAGTAACAGCTGCACCTGCAAGCAGGAAAGCATAACCAGATCTTGATTTCTGATCTATGACATCACTTGTCCAGTCAGCATCCGTAAAGCCTATTAGAACTTTAGGAGTAATTGAAGTAAACTTCAGTCCATGAAACGCAGTATCTTTCAGATACCTGAGTACTCGTTTCGCTGCCTTCAAATGTGGAACTCTTGGATCCTCCAGCTCCTGGCCAAGCTTGCTTACAGCGTAAGCTAGATCTGGTCTGGTCGTTACAACCAAGTAGATCAGGAAGCAGATTTGGAGTTTTCAGTTATCTGTGAAAGAGAGTTGGACCGTTCGAGCCTTTCCGGAGTCCAAACTTGCTGTCCTTGGATCCATCGGGATCAGAACAACGAGTTCTACAAGAAATTGAAGATGAGTGAGCCAAGCTCTTCGTTCTTGGTGCCTACACGATCAGGGAGTCTTCATCTACTCACAGAAGAAGACTGTACGTGAATTGGATTGTTGGTTTGGGTGTGGTGAGCAAGTTTGAGCCGCATGGAGCTGATTTACGTCAGTTTTTTGCAACATGCGATCAAATTTCTTGCGTGGTTTTGCAAGGGGAACTCCAAACGGCTTGTTTGGAGTCTTGTTGGGTTTAGGGTAGCTAGATCTACCTGCCAGAGAAGACGGATATCAGTTTGGACGATCCGTTTGTGCGGTGTGTGCAGTTCCAAGTCGCAGGGAGGAGTTTTTGAAGGTTCGGTACCTACGATCAAAAATTGACGATATCTCGGCTATCAAGAGTCAGATCTGAAGGTTTCTTGGGTTAACGGAGTCAGCGGAGGAGACCCTATCGACCTCTCAAGTCCGTTCGACGAAAGGAGGAAGTTCTCAAATAGATCTTTTTTGGTTTTTTCGCTACGGGTTTCGTTCTTTTGAGTTCGTTAGAGTTCTGATTGGCTATATACAGCTTGTGGTAGCTAGCTTTAGCTAAGAACTTGTACATGGATGTGGTTTGGACTTGGGTTTGGATCGTGTGATACTGCTTTGGCTCTGTTTGTTAGCAAAGAGAAGTTTCTCTTGCTTTGAGTTACGCTTCGGTGATTTTGGGTCAAGGTTGTGATTCAAGAGGTTGTTTTAGGAGCTTTGAAGTAGGTTACAGACCGCTCTGATCTGTTTCTTAGTTTTGTGCTCTTAGGAGGAAGAACCGGCAATGTACATACATTTGGAGTGGTATATATCGCAGTATTTGTTTTCGTGGTTATTTTTCTCTGTCTTGTCTTTGTTTCAGCACAGAGCATCTCCATAGCCAGGAACCTCGTGTTTTTCTAGACATCCTTCACGCAATATCCGACACGATATCGGTGATGAACTCGACGTGAAGGTCCGAGGTGGAGATATTTGTGTGTTAGAACTAGGTAGAAGAGATCAGCAATCATGAACGAGGATGAAGATGGATACGGTTGTTCGAGAGGATGGTGAATATATAGATGCTTCGGGATCATGGGAGGATGGGACGAGCCATGACTATGGACGGGATGGACAGATCAGAGGGTATACCAGAGATGCAGTTGGATGCAGCAACTGCACGATTGTTTCAAGCCTTCACTTTGTTTATGCGACAAGAGCAAGAGAACCAACAAAAAGAGACTTTGGGGACGAAAATGCTTCGGAAGGTGATCGACAAGCTCAATCTATTTGGTGGGAGAGACATCTCTAAGTACTTGAGATGTTACAAGATGGAGATGGATTTGGATCAGGTACCAGAGAAGGAGATGATCGAGACGTTCGAACTCGCTGCGGTGCTTGAGATAAGGGAGCATGTGAATGATCTAACAAAGCGTTTTTGGAAGAATTGAGATACATTTTCACATGCACTGATGGAGGAGTATTTCTTGAGGAACTCAGATCGAGTAACCAAGAAATCGTTTTTGGAATGGGTCAACCGACACAACAAAGGTTTACAGCCTACAGAGTTGTTAGAGGAGTTCGAGAGACAATTCTCTCAACTATCTCGGGTGGAGAAGCTAACCTTGGAGAGCTACAAGACAGATCTGTTTCTTCAAGCTGCAGATGAATCATGGCAGGAACAGTTGGAGCTACTTCTGGAGGATGGAGAAGAAGAAGAAGGGTTGACACAAAATTAGGAGGTTGTGCATGAAGCGGTTGAACTTCTTATCTGGAGACATACAAGGGAAAGGGTTACAAGGTTGACACCTGCATCGTTGACTACATCAGTTCGGGTAGTACTTGAGGTTCAATCCCCAGTTGTGGTTGTAGAGGAGAAAGATCCAACCATCGAGGACCTACAACAAGAGATGCAAGATCTACAAGCTAAGATTACTAGCTTGGAGGATAGGGATCGTCGATGAAGATGATGCTTGTACCCAAATCAACTTGGGTACATCAGTGCGTGTGGTGTGATGGTACTGATCATCAATGAGACGATTGCATCGACTTTGCAAAGTCTTTGTAACTTGAGGTTATTTCTTGGGAGGATGGAAAGGTTGCATTCACAAGTACGGGTACTCTCCTTCAAGCCAATGTTGATAAAGGAGGGATGAAGAAGTTTGTGGATGATTATTTTGCGGCACATGCAGTTGTAGCTATCGAAGCTACAAGTTATGGTGCTAGGGTGGAGGAGATTGAGCATGATCTTCATATGGATGATTTGGATGAGCACGTGGATCCAAGCGAACTCAAGTTGGTTACTGCATCCACGATGCAGAGCGAGAAAAAAGAGACAAGAAGAGACTTCTTCAGGGAAGCAAGCTGGAGAGGATAAGGTTCAACAGGAAACTATTCTTCTTGAATTGGCAATGGAGGACGATCTTTCACAACCGGAGGAGATGGTTGAGGTGCAGATAGTGGATATGGATGATCTGGTTGCATGCAAGCAACAATCAGATATTGGGATGATGAAGATGGATGTGAAGGGAGGTTGGGAGGAATACATTCGAGATGCACATGTTGGATTCCTATCACGAGAGATCTTGGGTGCAGCTACAAGAGAAGTCTATGATGATGATGGGTATAGGATGATGGGTAAGGATGGCTTCCAGGGGAGAAGCCATTGCTGAAGATGATTATGCTTGAGAGGTTGTGAAAGTTTACATGTGATTAGGGTTGGGAGGATGATGCTTGGGAGATTGTGAGGATTTCAGAAGAAGAGATCAGGGAGGATGATGGTTGAGGAGGATATCATTGTACAGAGGGATAATGATGGTTGCGGTTGAGGATTTTACTTGCAAGAGTGTGGTTCTTTTTTTCAGAAAAATTTAAAAAAAAGAAAAGAGGATTAAGTACGATGACATGTACCGACTTGAGGTTGAGGGTTACAGTCAGATATATGATGATGATTGGATTTATGGATGATGTCTACTACGACACTTGGGTCACAAACCTTGACGGTGAGGTTCTACAGGACGGATGGAAGACATTTCTATGGTATGATCGATTATTCTTTCTATGTCCTCGTATATTGAAACATGTGTAGATTTAGAGGAGGTGATTGGATGGGAGGTTCGAAGAGAAAGTCGATGAGATGGATCTAGGGAAGATCATGACAGAGTTGCAACTTCAAGATGGCGATCAGGTTGCAACCTGGAGGTTGAGGTTGACTGAGATGAGAAGGAGGATGACAAAATGAGAATGATTGTGCATGCCGGTCCACTCCTTGGTTGGTATCTCTGGTGCATATCGGAGGATGCACAGGTTTGGAGGGGGTGGATGTCGTGTCGTGGACCGGCTCCTACATGAAATTCAAGCTTCGATGCTTGTCGCTCCAAAGACACTCATGAGAAGACAAGCTAGGCCCTAGCTTACGGGTTGTTGGCACCATTTCAGATCTTCGCTTTCATCGCATTAGTGGATAGAGCTCCTTGTCAGCATTCCATAGGCACTTTGTCTACTTCGTATGGACGCCTAGTGGAGAAGTTACAAGACTCGAAAGATGGAGAAAACAAGCTAGACTTCAGCGTACGGACTTTTGGCACAACTTTGGATCTTCACTTTTATCGCATAGATGGGTAGAGCTCATTGTCAGCTTTCCATGGGCATCTTGTCTACTTCGTTTGGACGCCTAGTGGAGAAGTTACAAGATTCGAAAGATGGAGAAAACAAACTAGACCCCAGTTTACGGATTTTTGGCACAACTTCGGATCTTCACTTTCATCACATAGATGGGTAGAGCTCATGTCAGCTTTCCATGGACATCTTGTTTACTTCGTTTGGACATCTAGTGATGAAATTATGCGACTCGAAAGAAGATAAAATCAAGCTAGACTCTAGTTACTTGCTGACTGGGTATTAGAGGCTTCAGGCGTTATATCAAAGACGCAAGGGGCCTACTTCATTTTATTACGACAGAACTTCGTACGTACAGAGACTGTGACAAAGGGACAGCTTAGGGGTTAGCTTGCGCCTGTGACCTGTCAACGGACGGTTCGAGAGATTTAGGAGTCCAATGCAAGCGTGCAAGGCGTCGTTGGGTTCAGATCTGTGCAAGCTACGCACTGGTTCAAACGGTTTGGGAAGAGACGGATCGGGGAGTGCGTACGAGAGAAATTGAGACATAGGAAGCAGATTTGGAGTTTTCAATTATCTGTGAAAGAGAGTTGGACCGTTCGAGCCGTTCCGGAGTCCAAACTTGTTGTCCTTGGATCCATCGGGATCAGAACAACGAGTTCTACAGGAAATTGAAAACGATACGAGTTTTCATCGGGCGGTTTGGGAGTTCTGAGTGAAATTGACTCGTAGGGAAGCGCTTACATCAGATTTTCGTTCACCTCCGATCTGAGATTGGTTTGTTCTTCGCGATCGGTGAGCCAAGCTCTTCGTTCTTGGTGCCTACGCGATCAAGGAGTCTTCATCTACTCATAGGAGAAGACTGTACGTGAATTGGATTGTTGGTTTGGGTGTGGTGAGCAAGTTTGAGCCGCAGGGAGCTGATTTACGTCAGTTTTTGCAACATGTGACCAAATTTCTTGCGTGGTTTTGCAAGGGGAACTCCAAACGGCTTGTTTGGAGTCTTGTTGGGTTCAAGGTAGCTAGATCTACCTGCCAGAGAAGACGAATATCAGTTTGGACGATCCGGTTGTGCGGTGTGTGCGGTTTTAAGCCGCAGAGAGGAGTTTTTGAAAGTTCAGTCACCTGCGACAAAAAATCGGTGATATCTCGGCTATCAGGAGTCGGGTCTGAAGGTTTCTTGGGTTAACAGAGTCAGCGGAGGAGACCCTATCGACCTCTGAAGTCCGTTCGGCGAAAGGAGGAAGTTCTCATATAGACCTTTTTCGGTTTCTTCGCTACGGGTTTCGTTCTTTTGAGTTCGTTAGAGTTCTGGTTGGCTATATATAGCTTGTGGTAGCTAGCTTTAGCTAAGAACTTGTACATGGATGTGGTTTGGATTTGGGTTTGGATCGCGTGATACTACTGTGGCTCTGTTTGTTAGCAAAGGGAAGTTTCTCTTGCTTTGAGCTACGCTTCGGTGATTTTGGGTCAGGGTTGTAATTCAAGGGGTTGTTTTAGGAGCTTTGAAGTAGGTTACAGACCGCTCTGATCTGTTTCTCAGTTTTGTGCTCTTAGGAGGAAGAACCGGCAGTGTACATACATTTGGAGTGATATATATCACATCATTCGTTTCCGTGGTTGTTTTTCTCTGTCTTGTCTCTGTTTCAGCACGTAGTATCTCTACAGTCAGGAACCTCACGTTTTCCTAGACATCCTTCACGCAATATCCGACACGATATCGGTGGTCCTGCTTTATCGCTCAGGCCAATCAACGCTTTTTCCTATGTCGCAAAGTGCTACGGACTTTCCCTATATGTAGTTCGGAACCCAAAGCAGTTCAATACTTCGGTTTTCAAGATAGACTCTTTCAACCGCTCAGACATCCATCCTTTTCGTAATCAGCTTTCTATATATCCATCTATCTGTCACATCGTCACCTTCTTATCACCACAGATGGCGCAAACTACAAACTCAACGGCCTGCATTCGAAGTTTCCTTGGGGCTCTCGAAAATGAGAGAGCTTGGGTTGTTAACCGGCAGTGTACATACATTTGGAGTTGGTATATATCACAGCATTCATTTTCGTGGTTGTTTTTCTGTGTCTTGTCTTTGTTTCAGCACACAGCATCTCCATAGCGAGGAACCTCACGTTTTCCTAGACATCCTTCACGCAAAATCTGACGCGACAACGGTGGTGAACTCGATGTGAAGGTCTGGGGTGGAGATTTCTGTGTTTGAACTGGAAGAGGAGATCAACAATCATGAACGAGGATGAGGATGGATACTGTTGTTCGGGAGGATGTTGCGGACCTGGGATGATAGATTTGTAGACGGTTGGGATCATGGGAGGATGGGAGGATGGGACGAGCCATGACTATGGACGGAATGGACGGATCAGAGGGTATACCAGGGATGCAGTTGGATGCAGCAACTGCATGATTGTTTCAAGCCTTCACGTTGTTTATGCGACAAGAGCAAAGGAATCAACAAAAGGAGGCTTTGGGGACGAAGGTGCTTTGGAGGGTGATCGACAAGCTCGATCTATTTGATGAGGGAGACATCTCAAACTATTTGAGATGTTACAAGACGGAGATGGATTTGGATCAGGTACCGGAGAAGGAGATGATCGAGACGTTCGAACTCGCTGCGGTGCCTGAGATAAGGGAGCATGTGAAGGGTCTAACAAAGCGTTTTGGGAGGAACTGGGATACATTTTCACATGCGCTGATGGAGGAGTATTTCTTGAAAAACTTAGATCGAGTAACCAAGAAATCATTTTTGGAATGGGTTAATCGATCCAGCAAGGGTTTGCAGCCTATGGAGTTGTTGAAGGAGTTCGAGAGACAGTTCTCTCAACTACCTCGGGTGGACAAGCTAACCTTGGAGAGCTACAAGACGGAGCTGTTTCTTCAAGCTGCAGATGAACCATGGCAGGAACAATTGGAGCTACTTCTGGAGGATGGGGATGGAGAAGAAGGGTTGACACAAAATTGGGAGGTTGTGCATGAAGCGGTTGAGCTTCTTGTCTGGAGACATACAAGGAAAAGGGTTACAAGGTTGACACCTACATCGTTGATTACATCAGTTCAGGTAGTATATGAGATTCAATCTCTAGTTGCGGTTGTAGAGGAGAAGGATCTAACCATCGAAGACCTACAGCAAACGATGCAAGATCTACAAGCTAAGGTTACTAGGTTGGAGGATAAGAGATCGTCGATCAAGACGGTGCTTGTATCCAAACTAGCTTGGGTACATCAGTGCGTGTGATGTGATAGTACTGATCATCAACGAAACAATTGCATCGACTTTGCAGACTCTTTGCAACGTGAGGTTACTTTTTTGATGGAATTCTGAATGCAATGAAAGGTTGCATTCAGAAGTTTGGATACTCTCCTTCAAGCCAACGTTGATAAAAGAGGGATGAAGAAGTTTGTGGATGATTACCTTGCGGCACATGCACTTGTAACTAACGAAGCTACAAGTTATGATGCTAGGGTGGAGGAGATTGAGCATGATCTCCATATGGATGATTCGGATGGGCACGTGGATCCAAGCGAGCTCAGGTTGGATATTGCATCTATGATGCAGAGCGAGAAGGAGAGACAAGAAGAGACTTCTTCGGAGAAGCAAGCTGGGGAAGATAAGGTTCAACATGAAACTATTCTTCCTGAATTGGCAATGGAGGGCGATCCTTCACAACCGGAGGAGGTGCAGATAGCGGACATGGTTGATCTGGTTGCAAACATACAACAACCAGATATTGGTACAGTGATGGATGTGGTTGATCTGATTGCATGCAAACAACAACCAGATATTGGGATGATGATGATGGATGTGAGAGGAGGTTGAGAGGAGTGCATTCGAGATGCAAAGGTTGGGTTCATTTCACGGGAGGTCTTGGATGCGACTACAAGAGAAGTCCATGATGCTTACATCGGCTTCATCAAGGACGGACATATTGAGGACGAAGGAGAATGGACGGATGCTATCGAGGCTATGGGTATAGGATGATGGGTAAGGATGGCTTACAAGGGAGAAGCCATTGTTGAAGGTGATTATGTTTGGGAGGTTGTGAAAGTTTACATGTGATTAGAGTTGGGAGGATGAGGCTTGTGTCGTGCGCATACACATCGCTACACAACATACATCGCTGTCAGAGATACACCACACATACACATAAAACATGGACGATGTCATACACATACACAAGTGTACCACAATAATATGTATAGAGAAATTATCATCTCCAACACCACAACAAAGACTACTCACAAATGGTCAAGCCAAACCCACTCTAAACGCGAAGAGAATCCGGGTTACACTCAACTAGACTATCCACCATAGCCTGGAGCTTGAAGGCTCAACTCAAAGAACTAAGGCCTCCAAGCCCTACCTGCGAAGTTTACCCCTAGTGGGCTCTCTCTCCAACTCGCCCTAACGGCACTAACGGCCTTACCGGGATGCGTCACTTCGCACTCGGTCAACCTAGCCGAGGTGCCCAAACTGACGTGACAGCTGTCGTGCGCATACACATCGCTACACAACATACATCGCTGTCAGAGATACACCACACATACACATAACACATGGACGATGTCATACACATACACAAGTGTACCACAATCGCCCCTCTAACTGACGGTTAGGTCCCTCTAACTCCAGATAGCTCCATATCCCAACTACGTGATACACACCTTCATGGGTGCAAGGATCAGGAGGCCGGGTGCTACATCGCCCCATCGTTAGTCGCCTGTCTGCAATCCATACCACGCAAAGATCTAATCGACTATCTCCGTTATATACATCGAGGACAAACCCACCGTCCAGTAGGAACTACACTGAGAGGTGGAGTCAAACATGACATGTGCCAACCTCTCGAACAACCATCACAGACCAACATACGGGCTGCTCCGCTAGCAGACCCACACAACATACACCCCAAGCCCGCGTGTACAACTGCTAAGCTTGGGTCAACGGTATCATCAATGTTGGGAAGATGACATGGTGCGCAATTACGCACATGGTCCTTCCACACAACACCATCACGGCCCTCTAACATGAGTACCCCAGAAGATAACACCTCACGCACTCGTAAAATAGTGCGCCTTGCGGTCACGTCCAACGTCGTCGGTGCAGTCTGCTGTAGATAGATATAATCGCCAAGATGAAACCTGCGAATCGACGGTCGATAACCTCCTCCTCGGATAGTCGCATATCGCAACGTGTCTCTATGCTGAGCAATCGCTAGGTTCTCAAAAGCCATAGGCATAACTCTCCGAAATGTCTTTGCTCGTTGAGAACATGCTCTCACCCACATATCCGGGTCATCAAGGTCCAGCACCTCAACAGAATCACGACGAATGGCCGAAGGTAGATCTAGATCTCGGCCATACAATAGAAAATACGGTGAGAAGGAAGCCAAAGACGCTTGTCGGCTGAAACGGTAGCCCATAGCCAACCATGGTAACTGCACATCCCAGTCTCCCAAGTGGCCCTTCTGCAAGCCATACTTGCGCAATCCTCTCTTCACCGTCTGAACTACCCTCTCTGCCAAACCATCCGCCTCAGGATGATCTCGAGATGTAGTCCGATGATCAATCAGCGCCTGATCACACAAGGCCTGAAACTCACCAAGGAACTCTGTACCTTGATCTGTCAGCACTTCAGCTGGTGCCCCAAAACGACTCAGCACTCGATCTAAGAACGCATACGCTGTCCCTTCACTCGCCTTGTCTGGTAATGCCACCAACTCAATCCACTTGGAGAAGTGCTCCACCATCACCAACACATACCGGTGGTGACGTACGATCAACGGTAAAGGTCCCGCAAAATCCAAACTCCAACGGTAACCCAACCCCATAATCGGTAAGGGGTGTAACTGTGGAGTAGGAGCATTAAACGATGCTCGTACTCGATCACAAACCACACATCGTGCGACAAACTGTTGCACATCGATGTGCATACCACGCCACCAATACTGTCCTTGGAGTAAGCTATGTGTACGCTTCACTCCAAAATGTCCCAACTCCTCATGGGCATGTCGTACTAACTGTGCCCTCTGGGATGGATGTGGCACTATCCGTACCCTTCCATCACCCCACACTCGA
The DNA here is from genome assembly GCA_036924285.1 of Asterella californica. NCBI lineage: Eukaryota > Viridiplantae > Streptophyta > Marchantiopsida > Marchantiales > Aytoniaceae > Asterella > Asterella californica. The sequence goes on along the minus strand of JAYKYS010000010.1, from coordinate 5,084,203 downwards.
AGTACATGTCGTCCTTCTCGTCGAAATCTCTTCGCTCGTTGAAGGACACGATCTCGCTCCTTGGCACTTACTGTGCCTACTACCACACCAGTACGTAGATACTCCATCACGGTCACATCATCATGGATATCTCGCTGGTCTGGAACACCATCTCCACCCTCAGGATCTGGAGACTCATCATCTACTCTCTGACCAGAGAAAGATACGACTTGGCCCTCCATACTAGAGTTCATGGCCAACACACAAAGAAAGGCAGATGCATGCCACCCTGGCACTATCTCCTCATCAACCTCGTCATGCCATCGAGTCCTAGTCTGATCCTGCTGACTCGTGCACGGGTTGCGACTCAACCCATCGGCATCTAGGTTTGCAACTCCAGGTCTATGTACTACCTGGAAGTCATACTCCTGTAAGATCAGAGCCCATCGTGCAAGCTTCCCTGTAAGCTTATCGGACTCCATCAACCACTTGAGCGGCTGGTGATCAGTGATGAGAGTAAAGGGGTTCCCAAACAGATAACATCGAAAGTGTGCAACAGCCCACACTGCCGTCAAACACTCTCCCTCATACGAACTATACCTCGCCTCCGCTGAATTATTGGAGCGACTGGCATACGCCACCACGAACTCTTTTTTCTCATCATCATGCTGAGTCAGCATTGCTCCAAGTCCCAACATACTTCAATCAGTGTGCAGTTGGAAAGGACGCCCCCTAACGGGTCTCCTCAAGATGGGAGCAGATGTCAACCTATCCTTGAGCTCTACAAAAGCTCGCTCCTGCTCATCTCCCCACTGCCACTCCTGGTCCACCTTCATCAGCTTGGTCAACGGCTTCGCAATTGCACTAAATCCCTTCACGTACCGACGATAAAAGTTCGCCAAACCAACAAATGCCCGAACTCGACTCACATCTGTGGGACGCGGGATACGTGCAATAGCCTCAACCTTCGTCTGTTGAACACCCAATCCACCTGGATAGATGGTGTGGCCTAGATACTCTACCAACTACTGGAAGAACTTACACTTCCCAGGGTGTAACTTCAACCCATGAGCTCTCAACCGCTCAAACACATCCCGTAAGTGTCTCTCGTGCTCCTCCACTGTAGCACTATAGACTAAGATGTCGTCGATTTAACATCTGACAAAATCCAATCCTGCTAGGATTCTGTCCATCACCCTTTGGAACTCAGCAGGGGCGTTCTTCAACCCAAATGGTAAGAACCGCCACTGATACAAACAATCCTTGCCGTGAGAGTCAATTCCCCAGAATGCTGTCTTGGACTTATCTTCTTCTCTCACTGGCAACTGATGATACCCTGCTCGAAGATCCAAAGTACTGAAGACCTTCACATGCCCCACTGCATCAAAGATCTCCTCAAGTGTCGGCATGGCATACTTATCGGACTTCGTCTGCCGATTGATAGGACGATAGTCCCCACACATCCGTCTATCTGTGTAGTTGCCATACATATTCTTCTTGGCTGGCATAACTGTGGCAGATGCATACTCTCCATGCGACATCTCCACCAACCCAGCCTCCAACAAGTCTTGAGTCCGACTCTGGATCAAGGCTCTCTCCATGTCACTGTACCTGTAAGGACGTCGAAAGATTGGCGTGTCATTAGCCAAGTCGATCCGTATATCAGGTCCTTTCAAGGTATCCAAATCCTTCATACTGAAGGCAAAACAATTCCTGTAGCTCTTCAGGAATCTTTGGACTCTTCGTCTCTCCTCTCCTATAAGCTTGGGTCCAATCTCTGGCTCTCAAGTATCCTCTGTCACCATGCTAGAGGTAGAAGACGAAGTCGTTGACTGCTATCTTGCAGTCTCTGGAGCAGTTTCCTTCTGCTCACCACCAACAACCTCCACCGCTACTGTGCGTAAAACTTCTGCAGTTCTAGCTGCAAGCTCCACACTCTCTACTATGACATCCCATGATGTCCAAGGATGACGAACTCCACTTGCCTCGCCCCCAGCCTTTGCCTCCACCGATCCGGTAGGCAAAGAGCTCAAGAGTGCTCGAGCAGTAACACTCGTCGATCGCATCCGACGCTGCTCAGCCAATCCAAGACTAACAATCCATGTCAAGCAATTCAAGTCCATTGCTTGACCCAATACTTGACGACGTGAAGCCTCTGACACCGAAGCTACTGCCGTCGTACCCGTAGCGAAACCCATCGCTCGCTCTCTCTCATCGGCATTGGGCTCCACCAACTGCCGTAATTGAGCATCCCACACAAGCCCAGGTCCTCCATCTCTGTAAGCATGTGACGCTGGAAAGCTTACCAATGTGGGTAACGCTACCATGGGCCGTCCCACTAGGTTCACCACTGTCATGGGTGACCTATCGACGACTCTCACTACTTGAGATCGTCGTTCTGCATCCAAGATGCTATCAACGGTGAGATGTGCTGGTCGTCTCACTCCATCATGTGCTCGCTTAAGCACCTCTCTCGGTAACAAGTTCGTCCACCACAACCGTGGACGATGTGCACGAGATCCTACTCTCGCTGCATCCAACAACACTGCTGGTCCAATCCAAGACCGCACTTGGTGCACACTCGCCATCATCTGTATACGAGCATCACCCAACAAAGGAACGTTCTCCAAGATGTACGCTGGAGAATCCACCTGATGCATCTGGAGATGTCGTAAGATCCGTAACATCTCTCAGAACATCCTAGATCGCGGATCATGTAAACCCTGACCTCTCCCAGCACGCGTGTGATCTTGACATGACCATCGGCTTTCACCAAGTGAATGGTGCCCACAAACGTAAGATCCTGCGCCCCCAGCAGCGAAATATCCGACGGTAATGCTTGCTGGTATCCTCTAACAGCTGATATGGGCAGCAACTCAGGATATCTCTGCACCAGACGTGCCACATGTCGCAATGAGATGCGCCTCGCAATCTCATCTCTCTCCACATACAAGTATCGCTGTACTTGTATACCTGCTTGCAATACTGCAGCCAAACCTGTGCTGATCCCTCCAAATAGCTCCAGCACACACACACCCTCCTCTGGATACTGCCATACAATGGGAGTCGTATCCAATGGTGATAAGGTCACATGGCCAGTAGCAGGAACAACCATTTGTTCCTCTACTGGTGGTACAAAGGCTTCACTCCAAGCCTGCTGCACCAACTGATCAGCATACCGCTGCAACTCTCCATGCGAACTCCAGAGTGGAACATCCAAGGCAGATGGTACTAACGTAGACATGCTAGGCATGTCCTCCACCTCCTCAAAGATCGGAGTATCCTCCGCATGGGCATTACCCTTCAACAACTCGCCCGGCCAAGTGATGACCGAACTGAACCCTGCAACAGATGCCATCGTTCCTGGTGTAAGCTCCGTCGTCCCAACTCTAACACTGAACCGCACTGGTAAGCGGCTCACTCGTCCCTCACCAGATTGCCAACCTGGTCTGTAAGATGCTGTCTCTGCCCAATAGTCAATCACGAACCCCATAGGGTACAACACAACACCTCCCACCAATACATCATAAGACTCTACGGCTGTAACGATGGCCTTGGCCTTCACCATGGAGCCATCCGTGGGGTGATCTGGCCGAACTCTCACCGTCAACATCTCACGTGTCATGTGTAGAGCCGTACCTCCTGATCCCCCTAGAGATGTCTGCAACTGGAATGGACATCTCTCTATCTCGGACTTCTTCAGACCCAAACCAATACACGCCGCCTTTCCCAACATCAACGGTTGGGCTCCAGAGTCTAACAAGACCTTCTGAGGTCGATACACTTTCCCTGAAGGTGCCACCAAACAGAAGATACCACTTCTGTTGTCCAACAACACCACACCTGGTGCCAAACCAGCACGGTCAATCGCCGGCCTAGCTGGTAACTCATCTAACCTAGCAGCCGCCGCTTGTCAAGTACCACTGGTAGCTGTCCTGATCCTTGACTCCATGGACACGTCTACCGCCTCTCGCTGAACTACTTCAGCACTAGAGGTAACTACATCCTCGCTCTCACTGAGCGTGGCCGCCAACTGGAACACTGGAGCCAAGTTGACTCCCAATGTCCTCATATCCGTGGCTGAGAATAGTGGGGCTCGCAAAACTGTTGTAGCCGCTCCCATCATCGGGTTCGACGTCGCATCCACAGACGTCGAAGGTGGACTCACATCACACCCACTCCTGGATGTCGATGCCTCCAACTCTACTGCACCATCGGTAGGTCGTTTAGGAACCATAGATGTGGTCCTCAACGCCTCCGATAACGTGAACAACTGGGGAAGCCTGGCTTGTCTACCAGCCTCCCCGCGTTGTGGATCCAACTCCACTGACGCACCTCGTGGCTCAGAGGCACGTACTGCACCTCTAGTCACTGCCGCAGATGCCTCAATCTGCGCCACACCAGCCATGAAGTCGAAGTCACCTCCTTCTCCTCCATAAGACGTGGAAGCCTCTGTTCCACCTGATCTCCGCTGAGCCATAGCCATACTAGCTATCCTCTGCTCCAACTGCTCAATCCGAGCAGCCATACCTGCTTCTGACGTCGTAGCAGGCGATGGACCGACCGGTCCTCTCCCAGGTGCTAGACCTCTACCTCCAGCTCGACCACCACGGCCTCCTTGAGCTCCTCCGCCTCGTCCACGATCAGCCTTCCCTTGTCGCAACTCGGGATGGAGATCAAAACAACGGTCACTACTGTGACCAGGTCGTCCGCAATGCTCACATTGCCTAGATACTGCTTGAGACGTCCCTGATGTCCCTGACGTCTCATAACCTCTCCTCTGTGGACAGTCCCTCTGCTGATGAGGACCATCACACGTCCAGCAAGGACCCGCTTGCTGCTGACTAGAGAAGGACGGCATGGGCTTCTGCCCACCAGATCCTCCAACACCTCCCTGAGATCGTGACTGCTCCGCACGATCCTTACCACCACCACCACCACGCTGTTGCGTAGCCTGTGATCCTCGAGAAGAGGTGGTCGCTCCATGTGGTGTCTCCTTGCTGAACCCAGCAACCACCACCCTCTCCTCCACCATGTTGAGCTCAATCCGCTCAGTCAGACTAAAGACAACCGCCAACGTCGGAGCGGTATCTCTAAGAAGAGTAGCATCTCTGACTCTCCTACGCAGCTCCCGATCTAGTATCCCATACCAGAACTGGACTGCCTGTGCTTCCGTCACCCCTTGGGTAACGCTGATCAACCGCCTCATGCGAGTAAACGCCTCGCGTAAGCTCTCTCCAGTCTTCCGCTGGAACTCCTGCAGACTCCTCAACTTGTCGGTCCGCACACCCTGATAGTTCTTCCTCAAACATTGGAAGAACTGAACCACAGGGTTAAACCCTGGTGGTATCCCGCTCACACTACCACCTGCTCCACTACTTGTGGATGCACCGGTAGTAGGTACTCCGCCACCTGTGGCTGCACCACTGCTACTGGCACCCGAACTCGCAGGTGCTACGCCTCTCGAAACTGCGCCAGTAGTGATAGAAACGTAGTTGGGAGACCAATGTTGTCTCCACAACTCGATCTCAACACTGTAATCTCGCCTGAACTCATGATAATCGTCCATCGGCGGTCCCTCCAAGTGATGGAACAAACCCTTCCACGCCATGAAGGGTGTAAACAGCTATGGGTTCCGCATCTGCTGCAGATCGCACCAACTGTCAAACTCCTGGATGAAGTCATCCAGCTCAATGGTACCAACTGTATCCGAGTAACGTCGAGGCCCCTTCGTGGTCCCATAGATCTCGTCCATGTCCCACAACAACGGTGTGGTGGCACTAGACTCACCACCAGAAAACGCACTGTCTGCGTCTGACTCGTCCTCTGGAACAACCGACGGCAATGGTATAGATAGTCGGTACCTCACCCCACTCTGTGTATACCCACTGTCGGAGAAGTCCCCACCAGAACCTCCCGAGAACTCCGTGATGAAAGAATCCCGCTAACACACTCCCCAACCGGAAGTCGCAATCCCCGTCACCACCGTAACCACCACTTGCCTAACCCCGCTCCTACTGAGCTCACCTATCCCCTACTAGGACGGTCAAGGTAAGGGCAACATGTACCTGCCATCACCACAGGCAGCCTCTCACGGTCTGTTGGTCATCACTCCAACCGCACCGTGAGAGAGACAAAGGTAGTCTGACAAGTCCGCAACTCCAGCCTCACTACCGACAGCACACTGGAGTGAACTCACTCCGGAAATCAAGCGCCAACACAAGCAAACGCGGCGCACAAACAGGAAGCAGAGTATGGAGGGGTTCCAACCACAAGAAGTCCAAACGATAATCCTCCACACTCAAACATTCACATAAAGAGAAACCCAGCCCCACCCGGACTGACGACTCCTTGTCGGTGACCACATGCACAATATATGGTCACCAACTGTCGTAACTGACACTGGAGGTCACTAACTAGATGTCCACACCTCTAGTAGCTCCAAAAACATCCACGTGGTAGCTCTACTAGCTCACCCAAGACAACTGTCACCAACTGCCTACATACGCGTCTATACGGTATAGGCAAACACTACCACAACTATAGCTTACCCCTAATACTGTGGGGTCGCCCTACCACTCCTCTAGGGACGTGCGAGAAGGTCTCCTACTACCTTATACAAGTCCATAAGTACTTGCACGCATCCCTGTAGGACACCAAGAGCTATTGGTCTAGTGGTAAAGCCAAAGCTAAGACTACAGAGTCAGGAGTCCAGGTCCAGGAATAGTGTTGGGATGGGTGACCAGCTGGTTTTACCCTTCCCACACACCTGAAGCTTGGATACCTCTCTCACGCACGCCAGCAAGCTGGCTTGCGGCGGGCGCGAGCTCGGACTCAGGCTCAGCTCCGCTCCGCCTCCGCACTCTCGCACTCCGCACTCACGCACCTCTGCTCCTCGAAGCCTCTAAACGCCTCCTAACACTCACTCTCCGCTCACTCTCCGCTCCGCTCCGCTTGAAGTAGAGTAGAACAGGTACACACACACCAGAAGAGGCTCGAATTCCAGAAGATTGTACCAAAACAGCCTCCAAAACAGCGAAAACAGCTTGCGAGTGCACACGGGTGACCAAAATCTGACGTAAAACAGCAAGAACCTCCAAATCCAACCCGAACACCACGAAAACAGATTCCCAAATGCACCACACACACTTCGCGGATGCACACACACACAAAACAACTACTAAACTCGAGTTTCCACACGAAATTGAGCCAAAATCTGACGTAACTAGCCTTTTGCACTTGCGGGTGTCACAGCAGCGAACTTCGACATGCAATAACTTCTTCAATCCTTGGCCAAACTCCACGAAACTTGGTGCGCTAGAATCGTCTCTCCAATGCGTTTCCAAAGAGTCCACTCCGGTCCGACATTGACAAGTATTTCAGCTGCTACGCCCAAACGCGCAATCCGGCTCCAACAACACACTTCAAGAACATTCCGCAAAATTTCTGCAGCGCTTCCGCATGACAGAAATCTCCACTCGACCCCAACAACAGCAAATCGATCTGCGACCAGCAATGTAGCACAGCACCCACACACCTCGATCACGGCTCCACACAATCAAGCACGAACGACAACGCCCGAAGATACCAGCGGACGATTTCAGATTTCAGATCAGCGAGCTCTTACTGAACTCCGCCTCGACCTGCACTCAATTCTTTGAGTAATCTGTATAGAGAAATTACCATCTCCAACACCACAACAAGGACTACTCACAAATGGTCAAGCCAAACCCACTCTAAACGCGAAGAGAATCCGGGTTACACTCAACTAGACTATCCACCATAGCCTGGAGCTTGAAGGCTCAACTCAAAGAACTAAGGCCTCCAAGCCCTACCTGCGAAGTTTACCCCTAGTGGGCTCTCTCTCCAACTCGCCCTAACGGCACTAACGGTCTTACCGGGATGCGCCACTTCGCACTCGGTCAACCTAGCCGAGGTGCCCAAACTGACGTGACACTTGGGAGGTTGTAAAGATTTCCAGAAAAAGAGATCAGGGAGGATGATGCTTGAAGAAGATACCATTGTACAGCGGGATAATGATGATTGCGGTTGAGGATTTTGGTTGCAGCAGTGTGATTCTTTTTTTTTCAAAAATAAAAAAGAAGAGATGGATACGTATAATGACATGTACAGACTTGAGGTTGAGGGTTATAGTCAATATATGCGGTGACGATTGGGATGATGGGTGATGTCTACTACGACACTTGGGTCACAAACCTCAACGGTGAGGTTCTACAGGGCGGATGGAAGACATTTCTATGATATGATGGATTATTCTTTCTATGTCTCCGCATATTGAAGATGTGTAGATTTAGAGGGGGTGATTGGATGAGAGGTTCGAGGTGAAGGTCGATGAGCAAGGATCTAGGGAGGATCATGGCAGGGTAGCAACTTCAAGATGACGATCAGGTTGCAACCTTGAGGATGAGGTTGACTAAGATGGGAGAGAGGATGACAAGATGAGAACAAGTGTGCGTGTCGGTCCACTCTTTGGTTGGTATCTTTGGTGCATATCGGAGGATGCACAGGTTTGGAGGGGGTGGATGTCGTGTCGTGGACCGGCTCCTATTTGAAATTCAAACTTCGATGCTTGTCGCTCCAAAGACACTCATGAGAAGACAAGCTAGACCCCTGCTTACAGGCTTTTGGCACCATTTCGGATCTTCACTTTCATCGCATCAGTGGATAGAGCTCCTTGTCAGCATTCCATAGGCACTTTGTCTACTTCGTTTGGACGCTTATGGAGAAGTTACAAGACTCGAAAGATGGAGAAAACAAGCTAGGCCTCAGCTTACGGGCTTTTGGCACAACTTCGGATCTTCACTTTCATCACATAGATGGATAGAGCTCCTTGTCAGCATTCCATAGGCACTTTGTCTATTTCGTTTGGACGCCTAGTGGAGAAGTAACAAGACTCGAAAGATGGAGAAAATAAGCTAGGCCCCAGCTTACGAGTTTTTGGTGCAACTTCGGATCTTCGCTTTTATCGCCTCAATGGATAGAGCTCTTTGTCATCTTTCCATAAGCACTTTGTTTACTTTGTTGGACGTCTAGTGAAGAAGTTATGCGATTCGAAAGAATGAAAAATCAAGCTAGGCCCTAATTTACTTGCTGACTGGGTATTTGAGGCTTCAAGCGTTATATCAAAGACGCAAGGGGCCTACTTCGATTATTGATGAGAGAACTTCGTACGTACAGAGACTATGACAAGGGGGCAGCTTAAGGACTAGCTTGCGTCTGCGATCTGTCAACGGATGATTCAGGAGATTTGGAGGTCCAATGCAAACGCGCAAGACGTCGTTGGGTTCAGATCTGTGCAAGCTACGTGTGAGTTAAGACGGTTCTTGGAGAGACGGATCGGAGGATGTGCACTGAGAGAAATTGAGACGCAAGAGGGAGATTTAGAGATTTCAGTTATCTGTGAAGGAGAGTTGGACCGTTCGGGCCATTCCGGAGTCCAAACTTGCTGTCCTTGGATCCATCGAGATCAGAACATCGAGTTCTACAAGAAATTGAAGACGATACCAAGTTTCATCGGGTGGTTTAGGAGTTCTGAGTGAAATTGGCACGCAGGGAAGCGTTTGCGTCAAGTTTTTCATCGCCTACGACCTAAAATTGGGTTGTTCTTCGCGATCGGTGTGCCAAGCTCTTCGTTCTTGGTGCCTACGCGAGCAGGGAGTCTTCATCTACACATAGGAGAAGACAATAAGTGGATTGGATTGTTGGTTTGGGTGAGGTGAGTGAGTTTGAGCTGCAGGGAGTTCATTTATGTCAGTTTTTTGCTACCTACGACCAAATTTCTTGCGTGATTTTGCAAGGGGAACTCGAAACGACTTGTTTGGAGTCTCGTTGGGTTCGTGATAGCTAGATCTATTTGCTAGGAAGACGGATATCAGTTTAGACGATCCGTTTGTGCGGTGTGTGCGGTTTTAAGTCGCAGGGAGGAGTTTTTGAAGATTCAGTCACTTGCGACCGAAAATCAATGATATCTCGGCTGTTGGGAGTCGGATATGAAGGTTTCTTGGGTTAATAGAGTCAGCGGAGGAGACCCTATCGACATCTGAAGTTCGTTCGGCGAAAAGAAGAAGTTCACAGATAGGTTTTTTCGGTTTTTTCGCTATGGGTTTTGCTCTTTTGAGTTCGTTAAAGTTCTGGTTGGCTATATACAACTTGTGGTAGCTAGTTTTGGCCAAGAGCTTGTACATGGATGTGGTTTGGACTTGGGTTTGGATCGCATGATATTGCTATGACTCTGTTTGTTAGCAAAGAGAAGTTTCTCTTGCTTTGAGCTACGCTTCGGTGGTTTTGGGTCAGGGTTGTGATTCAGGGGTTGCTTTAGGGGCTTTTGAAGCAGGTTACAGACCACTCTGGTTTGTTTCTCAGTTCGGTGCTCTTAGGAGAAGAACCGAAAGTGTACATACATTTGGAGTTGGTACATATCGCAGCATTCGTTTTCGTGGTTATTTTTCTCTGTCTTGTCTCTGTTTCAGCACACAGCATCTTCACAGCCAGGAACCTCGCGTTTTCCTAGACATCCTTCATGCAAAATCTGACACGACAACGATGGGGTTACAGATGAAGAGTTCTAAGTCAACCAAGAATATGCTTACTAGCCTGAACTACAAAGGAGTGAGAACGTGCAGTAATTCTAATGTGGTTCTCTCGATCGGCGGTGAACTTTTTCCTGGTAGTGTGGAGCGACTGTACACCAACGCGTAAGCTTAAAGCCTAATGCTGTCAATGGAACTAAAAGAGCACCTGCCTGGCCTTCCTCCAGTCCGGACCACAGCTCTTCTCTGTTCTGTGGAGAGTTGCATGATCGTTGACGTTTCTCAAGTTTCACTAATTTCGCATGTATATGAGCTATTTGTTCCATCCTTGTCCGCAATGATTTCAGTTGTGTGCCATGCATGATCCTTGACAATGAACGCTTGTAGCTAATTGTACGTAGCAACGCCACTGATATGTTCGGCATTTCTTCGATTTTTGATATCGAGGTCGATGCGCATTGAATGTGAATTTCTGGCCGAAGAGTGAATGCTTATATCAATAGGAGAAACCGCTTTATTGAAGAATTTCTATTTTGTCCATGCATGAACACGCTTCCAACATAACACTGTCATGATCACATACTGCTAATTCGCGCAATAACTCCCGAAAGGTATAGGTCGGAATTGTTCAGCCCCTTGCGTTATAACGTGATATCGTATATTTATACCATGCACGAAATGACCATTTTTCTTTCGAAAGATGTTACGAAGATGTTTAAACGTTTTACTATGTGAAATATGGAGTTAACTGTTCAAACTTATAAAATATGTTATTTTAAGTGGAATATGAAATTGAGTTGAGTTGACCGTTGATTGAAACGTGATGTAATATTTAATTAGTATATGTGAAATAAACGCAAAACAAACTACTTTTCTATCATTTGCACGAGTTAGCTTGTCAATACGGTACACGTGACGTTAGTAGGCATAAGGAAGGCCTACTTTAGAACTGGTAAAGAAATGCAACTCGAAAAGTACAATTATACTCAAAGATAACCCCAGGAGAAGCAAAAAAAGGGATATTCCTTTTTCATACTATGTTGTTCGAGAAGACTTTAAAAGCTTTGTCCCAGTATTTTTCTATCCTTAGTCGATAATTAGTTCTGAAATGAATGGTAAAATGTAAAGCTGTGGTAGAGCTCTGATTTATATCAGCCAAAGTATTTTGGATATTTAGGATAGAACATTCTTTCCCACTCAGAGAATGAAGTACTCCTGGTTACCATACAAATTTCTAGGTGGCATTTGGGATGTAATAAATGATATCTCACTCGTCATAATGTTTTCTCGAGAGCAAAAATTTTTCTATTTATGTGAAAACACGTAGGAATCAAGAAATATTTTAATATCTTATTTTAGGAATTCAAGTTTCTGTATAAATTACTTTTTATTTAAAATTTACTTTAAAATAACTTTATTTTAGTTTAATATTATACTTTATTTAAATAATCAAAATCTATTGACTTTATTTCCTAATGGTTATAATAAGAAACATCTTTAGCAGGGATATTTCCTTCTGCAGCAAATCATTCGTGGTCACGAACGTTCTTTGTGTGCTCTCTAGTGGTTCATGCTCCGCTTGTTTATAGAAACGTCGGTGAGTTCCGAGTAGAAGTCATGCTATGCTTCATGGACATGAAGGGCATGCCTATTGCATGTCTGAAGATCTCTTGGGGCACGGAGCACGAGCTAATGTATCGTTCGCTTTGAAGTAGCTTGCTTGGAACTAATGTGCGGTACATTTTGTGAACGAGTGGCTCCATCTTGGATATGAGAATAATCATAGCAGTCTTATCTTGTTCTAGATCTTTTCTTTTGAAGGAAGAAACAAAAGGGAAAGAGAAAAGAGAGGTAAACTTGATCTCATCTGGAAGCAAAATCTCATCTCACAGTAGAAATACTTTTAAAAATATTTCTGGTCAAAGCAAAATACTTCTTTTTTTCCGAAACAAGAAGCGGTTTAAGCCCGGGATGTCATTATTTTACTTATTATTTATTATCGAAATAAAAAGCGGACTATGTCTAAGACGCTGTTATTTTTTACCTCTTTCCCGCAGTAGAACTTTCTAACACCGAATCGACTGCACTTGCACAGACTGAGCACTCACGGGACGAGGATACGAACCCGCGCCGCCCCGGCTATGGGCGGATGGGCTGCCAGCCTGTTGGCTAGTAGAAATACTACTCGACGGTTCTGCGAAGACCGTGTCCTTGAAGAACCGTGTGTTGTCGGTTTACGTACATCCCAAGCCCGAGCCCTATAAACCCATGTATGAAGTTGTGGCTAACAGCTTCGACGCAAGTACATGTTGCGCTGGGAGAGTTCGAAGAAGTATACTTACCTGGGCGGGGCCGATCGTTGATCCTGAAGGGCGATGACCTAGAGCTGGCTGACCCATTGCACTACGGTTCGGCTGGCCCTAGCATTTCCCTAAGGGGAAAATGCACGTCATAATTTGTGACAGAGGTGGGTACGCGTTCGCGCGGCCCACCACCCAACGAAACCCCAATCAGCATTTCGGTACGAAGTCGAATATCAGTCAAATACCAGTCAGTCAAGTTAGTCACGTACCTACAGACTGCCTGAAACATGAACTGGGAATTCTGAGACTCCTCTGGAGAGCATACTCACACGGAGGTGACTGGCTTTCAGTGAGTGCAGCAACTGATACAAAGAGGGCGTAGTAATAGCGCCAATAGAGGGTAATAGCAACTCCATCTAGTTGGCCCTTGTGGTTTCTAAGCTTCTTCGAACAGAACTCTAGATCACCTTCACAGAAAAACCTTGAAGTTCCAGACTGAACCGTATATATACAGCGCATACTTCTACTGTTACAGGAGGACAGTTAGCGGTTCTATATGGTTGTTGCGGTGGTCGATCGAAGTTGAAGTTGAAATCCCTGGTCGGACGATAAGTGTCTGGTGTGCTGATCAATCTTTGCTTACAACTTCCCAGTGGAATCTTCAAATGTCTGCAAATACGTAGCGTCCATTTTTCGGTCTTATTCTGCACTGCAGATGAAGAGACATGCATGGAATTATAACTACCGTCCTCTCTAATCCCAACACAGATGCTGAAGAGACATTACTTATTCCAGAATTCTCTGTTCCTACGGTCGATGTTTCGAAGAGTTCTCAGAGCAGAATTGACATATAAGTTACTTGCATGTGACTGCTTCAGATCCAAAGTCGATGGTTTCTTCGAAGAGTTCTCAGAGCAGAATTGACAGATAAACTTACTTGCATGTGATTAAGATCCAAAGGAACAGTCGATGTTTCGAGGAGTTCTCAGAGCAGAATTGACATATAAGTTACTTGCATGTGACTGCTTCAGATCCAAAGTCGATGGTTTCTTCGAAGAGTTCTCAGAGCAGAATTGACAGATAAACTTACTTGCATGTGATTAAGATCCAAAGAGTGTGATTAAGATCCAAAGGAACAGTCGATGTTTCGAAGAGTTCTCAGAGCAGAATTGACATATAAGTTACTTGCATGTGACCGCTTCAGATCCAAAGTCGATGGTTTCTTCGAGGAGTTCTCAGAGCAGAATTGACAGATAAACTTACTTGCATGTGATTAAGATCCAAAGAGTAAAAGAGCAGGATTGACAGATAAATTCTTTGCATGTGGTTCAGATCCAAAGTGTTAAAAGGGTCCTTTGGTTTGGTCCAGGCAGGATTTGAACCTGCAACATTCGTCCAACAGGATGATGCTCTGGCATTGAGCTACTGGGCCTGTACGACCTAAATAATCAGGTCCCTCTATTGAAACTTCTACAGAAACATTATGCAGAGCACAGACTCAGTGACCTGCGCTTTTGGTTACGTATGACGAGGAGTCTCGAGAGCCCAGAATATCCTTATTAACTTGATTACTGCAGATGAGTAAGACTTAGCAGTTATGTCATTTAGTAACCGATTTGAAAGAGAAAAGAATATTATTTTCACAATTATATTACTAATTCTACTGTGCTTCCCTTACTACTAGTGCCATTTTTCTGGGCTCTGTTTCGATTCGATATTCTGTTTCAGAATCTCTTTCCTCCTTCAAGTCTTCCTTTTCTTCGAATTCCTCACATTACAGCTACGATCTGAATAGTCTGTTGATAGTTTGTCGGACTTGACTTTACATCTCTTAACTTTGCGTTACTTAAATCATATCAGGTTCAGCAACTTTATTGTTGGGTTAAGGTATTGCATCAAGATAAATAAAAAGTAATCTGAGTTGGTAATCTACTGTTAAGAAATTTTAAATGGTGTAGATACATGGATGATGGTTAACATGCACTTTTCGCATCCTGATGATGTGACATTTTCACGTACTAACCTGCTGTAACGCAAAGTTTAGAAGGGTGGTGTCAAGTACTATAAACGTATTAAGGACACGGTGAAGTAAATTTCTGAGGTTTAGTACCGTAGCCTGGAATTACTCAACTGGACCTGTGTCGATACGAGGGGTCGGTCTATACCAAACCCTTACTAGCACTGTACATAGAATGACGCCCATGATCGTATGCCTTTTGACCAACGGAATCTCTACCGCAATATCCTTCTGCAGCTGGTTCATGATCAGTACACGGCACAAATTCCTTTCTCCAGGTCCTCTAGATACCGGACCGGACAGCTGATCTAGCGAAAAGTGAATATATCGAAGGAGAGATTGCATGACAGTGCAAGGAATCCGATCTAGATATCAGGACTAGACACCGATAAATGTCCATCTCCACGTAAAAAGAACATTCGTGGCTCCAACCGTGTAGCATATTTGATCATGCTTCTGGAGAAGAGTTCGTGCAATGTCTGTCCAGATAAGTCCATAGCTAGCTCTAGATCTGACTATATATGAACGGACACCGACATAGGAATCAGCCTGGAATTGAGTTGAACCATGTAATTTCGAGAAACTGCAGTCGGTGTCCGATCCGCTGGTTGATTATTTCTACAGCTGCTTTCGCCGTCCAGAAATGATGGTTTGCAATGTTTATGCTGTTTATTAATTTACTATTTAACTTTTTCACTGAACAGTGTTAAGTAATAAATTAATAAATATTGTAACTAATGCTTTCACTATACCAAGTCTTATTGCTTCTCAAGTGATTACTCGTTCACTTGCTTATGGGTTAAATTCGGATCTAGACAAATTCACCTAACATTTAATGTTATAAAACAATTCAAATTTAATATAATATTCATGATATAGTTATATTAAATTTAATAACTAGGACACTGTGTTTACTCTTTTATTAAGACCACTCAAACCTTATCCGCAAAAGATTCTCGTAACTCGTATAAAATATTTTACAAGTTTCTGTTGTAAATTTTACATATCACCTCCAGAGATGATACATAAAGTTTACAGCCACTGGATGTTTGCCGTCTATGCTCGTAAAACTGATCTTCTGTAAATCGTTAAAAAAGTTCAGATCTACCATCTACAGATATTCTGCCACCCCTTATACAGTCTCTGTAGATTTGACCACCCCTGATACGGTCTGACACTTTAGACTTACGTCTTCTCATCTTGTTCTTGTAATTTTTGTTACAAGGATAGGTTAGAGTGACCTTAATAGGACCACTGAAATTGGATATTTACGGATGGTTCTGTAATTGAAAACCTCTGCAGAACTGCATACGTACTCGAAGTAGTCCGCGTAGAAGAAAACTGAGAACACCGAAACAAAGTTATCAATCATGTTCTTGTAAAAGCGATATCGAAAATTGGATACATATATTTGGATACGATCCTTTACTTTCGAGAGGTGAAGTCTCGTGTCCTCTGCTCATAGTTCCAGAGACTCACTTGTACATCTTCATTTGGTTCCGCATCTTTCATCTTTTGCGATGAAAACTTGTCTCTAGATTGTAAGAGACGTGACGCAAAAGTATCAGAACTGCCGCATGGAAACGTTCAAAATAAGAGTTCGAATGCGTTGTTAATAGTCACTCAAAGTATTGACACTCTCGGGTGCATCGGTACGAACTCCAGCACTAACAAAGGGCGGAAATCAAAAGTGAAGACTGGTCTCCAGATTGTAAGAGACGTGACGCAAAAGTATCAGAACTGCCGCATGGAAACGTTCAAATAAAAGTTCGAATGCGTTGTTATGAGTCACTCAAAGTATTGACACTCTCGGGTGCATCGGTACGAACTCCAGCACTAACAAAAGGGCGGAAATTAAACGTCGGTCCAGGCAGGACTTGAACCTGCAACATTCGCCCGACAAAGGATGGTGCTCTGGCATTGAGCTAGTGGACCTACGTCATAGACGACCATACTGTACTTATTGTATTTTATCTGAGGAGGAAAATGACAAATTAAACAGTTGACGTTTACAGCGACATAGTACTCCTGAGGAAATCAGTATAGCGGGTGGGAATTCTCCCGATTCTCCCGGTAGTACTAAAACGTTCAGTTCGGTATTTCGAATCTGAAAAGAACTACAACGCACCGTGAAATTTAAGCCGCACGGGATTTATATCTCGGATCTGAAGTTCCGATTTACACTTGGCTAACTCGCCCATCGAGTTGTAGCTGCACGCGGGCCCTTAGCGCTAGCCGAATGCTCACAGTGTTAGTTGTGCCATGATCGATATCATGATAGAAGTCCAGATCTGATCCTCTCTAAAGTCGACCAGAGTACGTCGTATACGTACTGCAGATACCAATGGCGGGCAGCTCTTATTGAACTCTTGAAACCATCCAGCCTAGGCATGGCAGAGATATATTGAATTCATCGGTGAACCTTCACCGGTCGCATGCAGCAGATACCTCAAGGAACGTTAACGCTATCCCGATCGACTTATTCAGAAGTCGCTATGCATGTTGTGTGGTTTCACCGCAGTGTAGAACAGGAAAATGCATGGACTATGCTTCCGGCCGCTACTTGCATCATGTACAGCATGTCCGGAAATTCTTAGTCAAAACTCTGGATCTGCATTGGCAGATGTCGTTGTATGAAAGATCTAGCTCTACAAAGAATTCCCATGGGAGGACGTGCACCTGGTCATGATGTATGTGCCCCTGCAGAGCGTGTTACGATGTATGGCAACAAGAACTCAACACTCATAGCACCACTCCAACAAGGAAGGAGGCTCTCGCATCCTTCACAAGAGGATTAAAAGAAGAAAGAGAATATCACCAAAAGAACTAACTTGGGATAGCGCCCTTTCTCAATCTATAAGGAGAGTAAAACACATTAGGGGTTGTGTCTCCGTAACTTAGTTGTGGTGTAAGTATATGTACTGTGTATGTTACATAGTAACTTCAAGAGCTTGTATTAGGTATATCAACAGAGAGATCGAGAAAATATAAGTTAAGTCTACTTATTCACAATGAATCCTTGGCTACGGAACGGACTGACTGATTTGCAATAAAGGAAAGCAGATGGAGACAGTACGTTAAGTTCCAAGGTGCGAGAAGCGATCGAGTGGCCGAGTGATTTATAAGGTCGTCTTCGTCGACACGACCTGCACCAAAACTTGTCTAACACGCTCAATATCTTCTCGTATCTCCAGTTCCTTCTAACAGATAACTTTGACATTTCTTAATATTAACTCCGTAAAGAAATTTGCTTGACATTTACATCTTTTTCGATAACAACAAACTGGCAAAACTTCCTCACAAGTTCATGTTGGCATCCTCTCACAGGGTTCGGTAATCGGAACGTGTTGGTCTAGAAGAACCCTTCCAGTTTAATTTGTAAAACACATAATTATGAGGACAAGCGATATCTTTCAACCAGGTTGAAAGATGCCGCTTGTCCTCATAATAAAGGTTGAAAGGATAAAGTTTTGGTAATTCTTTTTGATATATTTTCTTATTATAGATATGAACGTGTACAAGTTTATGTGTACAGGTTTTGAGCTCTCAATTATAAACCAAACCCTGTAGGAAAAAGAGAAAAAAAGACTATAGAAGATAACTGTTCTGAATCTGTCTGCATGCAACGAGAAGTCATTATGGAGGTGAGAGTCGAAGATATATTTTCCTTCTAAATGCAGACTCTATGTATCACAAAAGTAAATTTATTTTCCAAATACAAACCTTTAAATTTCATTCTAGTGGGAGTTTGTCCTCAAGGTCCTCGTAAAGTTTGCCTACGGAGAAAGCTAGTTACACTAAAAGAGGGCCATTCCAACCGAAAACCATAAACTTCACTACTGGAGTAACATCAAGCCCCGTAACCCGGATCTGATGTGATTTTACAGAAGAGGGTAATTTGGCTTGAGAGGTCTTTGTAATCCGTCCATATAGTTACGAACATCATTACGTTCCCTTTTGGACCTAGTCATAAGTTTCGTAAAGCATGTCTGTAATAGCGATAAGCTCTGATTCAAACTGGATTTTTAACAAAGATCAGAAATAATGCACAGAGAACTAACATTGTTAGAAATTTAGTTTCCTTTTTCCAACTCACAATCAAACAAAAAGTTTATCCGACCGCATAAAAATTTGCCACAGCTGCTAAATTCAAACTTGAACCTAGAATAAGCACAGCGCGTAACCCTAACCTTGATGTTCCTTGCTGTTGTAAATGAAAAACAGAGCATGGAATATCCGTTACAACGTTCTGTGTTGTACTACAAAAGCACAACTTGGAATGTATTTTGCACGTTCTACGCTCTGAGTAGCACAGTGGAACTTGGACTAAACCCAACTCTCAACATACTCATATCACTTCCTCACTCAGAGCGAGAACTCTCATGGAGACCTAGAGATGAAAAACACACCCTTTACAGATATGGCATAACGACTTCCAAATACAAAGAAAAAGGAGTATGAGGGATCACTCCATGACCCCTCTATCAATACTACTTTAGATTTATCACAATAACTACTTGTAAATCTGATTTATTGCAGTTTATCGAGACCAAGTCAAAGATAAAAGTCATAAGTCAAATCAAGATGTCTCTACTTTTGACTCTACTCTAATCATTTGAATCCTTCTAGAAGTAGAAAGAAATCTTTGAAAATAAATCTAGAATTGCTCCTTATAAGACAAAGTACTAACACATAATTGAGCCAAAAAGGTCAACAACCCTCTTGATTGTTTGACCTTAAGCATCTACAACCAATAAAATTCAGTCATGCATAAAACAAGAGTGTATTATTCACCTACTTGTCATTTATGCACAACCAAACAAAATAGTGGTTCTCACATTTAGAATATTCTAATATTTTGTCCTCAAAATACTACCAACTCTAACTGTGACTACTCCTAGTTATCTATCACTAACTTAGAGTGTTGTCTAGCCTTGGAATTTATTTAGAAGACTCACCACATATAGTTACAACTTATCACATATTTACAACTATGCAACCCCTAGGTGTTACAGTTTAACTCATGTTCACTCTTGTTAATGTTGACACGCAGCTTATGCTCCCGCAGCATTGTCAACATCACTCTTATTTGCTTCACGTTGTCGCGTTACTTGACGGCTACATGCTTGACTTCTACTCCGACGCTTAGGTTTAGTAGTTCTAGAAGTTAGCTCATATTACTTCTAGTCCTTTATGTATATGTTTGACACCTTTGCATACGGTGTTAACACTATTTTGAGTCCTAGTAGGCTGATAGTATGCTAGTTATCTTGTTCAAGCATTTGTGCGCTTGTGCAAGTGACTTCTTACTTGTCTATGACGTTCAATGTACATAACTTAGGGTTTCCATGCTGATAGGGGTTTGAGCTCATGGGTTGTACTTACTTGTCACCCATGCACGCTTTCTAGCTGATTTAAGTTATTTTTGGGGGCTGCGTGTCATTTTAGGTAGTTTAAGTTTTACGCTGGCACTCTAGGGAGCTTGACGTGGTAGCCTATGAGTAAAACTAAGTTGCCACGTGGTTTAGGGTACTAAAGGACAACCAAGTGGAGCTATGAACTCCCATTGTTCTGTTTTTATCTTTTGTTAAACTCTAAATTTAGAAACAGAGCTCTAGAGTGAAGTTCGAGCATTTGGTGGGGGATCTTGGAAATATGAGAGCAAAGTGAGAGAGAGGTCGTCATGCCAAGCACTTCCAGTGAAATTTTCGATCGATTTGAGTCAATAAAGACGAAGTTATGATCAATTGAAGTTCGAATTGTGCCAGAATTGAATCACTTTTGTTGGATTTAGGGTTTTCAGTGTCACTTGCAGCAGATTTGAGGAAATTGCTTCAAATCTTCGAGGTTGTGTTCTCTGCCAGCAGGGCTACAATTTCCAAAAAGTTTCGTATCGATTGAATGACTGAGTAATTCAGGGTGGCCGCTGAAGCTGGAGGGGTCTGGAAAGCTCTTAATCTAGAGCAGCGACTTCAGAGGAGGAGATCTGGAGTTCTGTGTACATTCAGGAGTCCCAACTTCACAGGGAGGTTCAGCACCCTGTAGACTTCAAATACTGTGAGAATATTTGAATTTGATCGAGCCAATCTTCTGTTCTAGGTTGAAATAGCCAGCTGGGTACCAGAAATTGCCGCAATTTTCTTACTCAGAACTTTTCTGTCCATATCTCCTTGTCAGAATTTGATCTCAGGCTGAAACTTCGTTTGTGAGTCTAGTAGTACCTCATTTACATGTAAGGGAAGTTTAGAAGTCTAAACCTTCATAGTTTTCTTCTCCGTGAGTGTCAAAGTTCACCGCCGGATCCTATTACTGCCAGCTAGACCTGAATTTCGCTTTCTGAGCATATTACTAGATCTTACACGTCTGTGTGAGTGTTTATAGCCCTATTGTGACCTGAAAGCCAACCTCTTGAGTAAACAACCATAGCCAGAAGCTCGGCGCTTTCCTAGGTAGACGGATCACACTCCGACAACGTGTGACTCCAAGGTTTTTGAATAGATCAAGATTTTGTCGATGTAAACAATGACAAACTCATCCATCTCCTCGTGAAAACTTATGCTCATCAATGTAATGAACATCGAAAAGGTGTTGCAGAGTCCAAATGACATCACCAACAATTCAAATAATCCATATCTAGTTCGGCAAGCAGTCTTCTCAACATCTAGGTCAGCTATCCGGATCTGATAATATCTTGACTTCAAGTCTATCATGTACTGAAGTACTTCGTGTCGGCTAACCTATCAAACATATCATCTATCCTTGACAAGGGATAATTATTCTTCACCATCACCTTATTGAGTGCACGATAATCTAAGCAAAGTCATAACTTCTTATCCTTCTTCTTTGCAAAAAGAACTTGGGCTCCATAAGATGACTTGTTGGTTCGAATATATCTCCGAGTCAACAACTCGCTGAGTTGTCTTTTCAACTCAAGAAGTTCTACCTGATTGAGTCGATAAAGAGCTTTGCAGGGTGATTCTGACCTTGACAAGACCTCGTCTTGTGGTCCACCACCCGCTTTGGAGGTAATTCAACAAGTAGCTCATCCTCAAGACATCCTCAAACTCCTTAATTACTTTGTGAAACACCTTCTGAAGATTTGTCGCATCTCTTGATGTTCTCCTTGTTCGTCACCCGTCATCAAATCTGCCACCCGCATCAAACACATGACTCCGTCCTTGAAGTCCATTTGTTTGTCTTTGATCAAATCAACCGTAAAGTTATCAATTTTTTGTGTCTTACGGATCAACCTTACTCTCAACTTTCATTCTTTAACTTTGACCTTCAATCTCAAAGGTTTTCGTCTAAGTTCCCCTTCGAACCTATCCAAGAAACTGTTTCTCAAAATCACGTAGATTTCATCTATCTCGCACATCGTGAAGTTCTATGTGAACTCTAACTTCTCATACGCAAATCGTACATCTAAGGTCACTTTAGAAGTTTGATACGTCTTGTCTTAGACAAAGCATACATGAATAGGCATGTCTGCTTCGGAGGTAGACAAACCGAACTTCTTCACTAACTTTGGACTTATGAAGGAATGAGTCTCTCTTGAATCCACGAGGAAGGTAACATTACGGTTAGCAACTTTGACTTGAAGAAACACCAATCCTCGAGTCTTCTTTGTGATTCCTAAAGTCATAGTCAGTTGGTCCTCCTCAACAAATCCTTAACAACAAACGCATTCATGCTACATTTACTAACCTTAGGCTTCGGGCACCCATGAGCAATATGGCTCGCTTCACCACAATTGTAGCAAGTAAACTTAAAACCATTGCCTTCTTGAGGTGTTGTCCCTTTGGTTTAGACCCTATTTGCTATCCTTTTGCTGTCAGGACAGAGTAGTTTTCTGATCCTTCTCACTCACATCCTATTGTCGTTGGAAGCCCTTGTTCTTCTTGTGAACCTTGTCCATGCTACGCGGTTCAAAGAGTTTCTGTTGTTGGACTTCGTTGTCCTCAGTCGCTCCGCTAGTTTCAAAAGTTCGGCACATATCTCAAGTAGCGTTGGCATCCAAAAAGGAGCTTTTTCTGAGCGAGACATGTTCGCCTTTGTATACAATCCACCAAAGAAGCACATGGTCTTTTAGGAACATAACCGCTGCTCTCATTTTGTCTAACTCCTTAGCTTGTTACGCCTCAAAGTATAGATCCACCTCAATTAAGAAATCCTTAACCTTAGCATCTTATACATGAAAACGAGGTCGATAGATTCATCTTACAAAGCTTCTTGGTAGACAAAGAACTTGTAACAACCCAGAGAAACCAAATGTATCGGAAATAGTAAATTAAAGATCATTCCCACGAAGATATAGTTAACAATTACACGAATCATAGTACAACAACGTCATAATGATAATTCTGATAATTTTCTGTTATTCTCACGAAATGGAATAATATTCGATGAGAGTTTAAGTCTGATAAGAAACCAAACCCAAGCACAACTTGATAAATCAAATACAAACAACAATGAAATAGTTCTTGATCAAGGACCCCTCCAACAATACAGACAAAAGATTCGAGAAGACAATGTATGAATGAATGAAGAATGTGAAATACTGCTGAAATACTACTAGTCTTCTTCTGAAAAGATAGAAGAATTCAGATTTTACATCAAGGTTCAAAGAATAAGCCCCTACTCTTCTTAAGAAGTATTTTTCCAACTAAATCCTCACTCTTCAAGACCCCACTTATTTGAAGAAGGCATTCTCAAGAAGAAGCCACCATCTTCCAAACTCTCCTTACAATTTAACTTATCTCTTCTACTTCACAGTAACTGATTTGTTCTCAGATTTCGCTTAATCTCATTCGTATAATACGTAGGTTCACCCTTCGTCGAAGAGCATTCGTCGAAGTCTACTTACGAAGATCTTCGTCACTCAGATTTACTCCTGCGACAACAAGCTCCGAATATTCGGAGGAAATCGTCTTCGCTCAAATCATTCACAACATTTGCTCCGCACTTTTGAGAAATGAAAATTAATTAATAAAGAACTGAAAACATGGAAAAAGACATAACCTCAAAAGGTCGGGTCGCTTATATACTCTTCTCACTAACCTAACTACTTCTCTTCTTAAGAAGGCGGAAGACCTTCACTACCCTACGATCTATCTTCATCTTCTCTGAATCTATACTCCTAAGCCTAACTGTGTTCTAAACTCTTCTAAGTGCACCTTCGTGTTTGCTCGAATCTCCCTTAACTCCCTATCTACCTTTTGTCCGAGTCGAGAAAGACGCACTTTCACACCATCGGGGTTCGTGTCCGCTTGTACTTCTTCCGCCTTCAACGTTCGAAGAAGACCAAGCTCTTCGGAGTCCAAGCCCGAAGTCACATAGACAAATAACACTAGCATTAACTTCTTCTGAAGGTCTTCCAAGTCTTCCACCTTCACCCGAAGATCTTCTTTCTCCTTTGTAAGCTCGACGACTATGATCTGGTACTCCTCTCGACTTCGCTGCAAGTCGGTCTTATGTGTTGACAACTCCTTGAGTCGATCGGAGAAGCTCTTCGTCGACACCTTAAGCTCCTCGTCCTTCATCTTCACTGTGGTCTTGAGCTCCTCGCATTGACGTCGAAGGTCTTCCAGCTCCTTCTCAGCCTCCAACCGAAGCTTCGTGGCATTCCTCGTCTCTTCACGAAGATTGTTCTTCTCCTACAGCCAGTTACCCTTGCTGAAGTGTACCGCGGAGAACAATTCGGGCAAAGTCATCGTCTTCTCAACTTTGTCTTCACAGGAAGACATCGACAAATTGCCCGCAGTGTAATTGACGATATTCACACCGCTTTTAACACCAAAAAACCTACGAAGTGTAAAAGTCTCAATGTTACAAACACACCACTTGAAAGGTGCGAAAAATAATTACTCCTGGTGTTTTTACACCATAAGAAATAGTGCAATTGTTGTTTTCTAGACTAAGTAAAAGTAGGTGTTTATTTGAAAAAGGAGTTCGGTGCAAAAAATGCTCTATTTCTTCGTGGTGGTGTATAACTCATGAGGTTTACACCGTGCTGGTCTGACCCATGTCCAGGTCGGGGGTCAACAAATATCTCACGTGCGCGCTGGCTCCGACGCTTTCGACCGAAAAGAATTCCAAGAATTATGTTGCACAGAAGCAAGTGTCATTTGTAAGACATGCTTTACAACCTCTCTCGGTCGAAACTTCTTCGACTCCAGTTTCATAGCCCTGCAGATCACGGCGAGTGCAACACATTTAGCTTCGGAGAGGAACAAGATATTTACTACTTCAGGTAGCCCGGTTTTCGGTGCAGTTTTCGGTGAAAACAGTAACTTCTCCCGCACGTTTAACGTAACCCCAAATAGGTTGAATCCATGCAGTATTTAACTGCAAAATATATACACAATCATCTTCGTTTGCGTTTCACTACTAAATGATGTGCAGCCCGTGGGCTTGAATGCTTTATCACGAGAAGATCAAAACAAAAGGAGAACAAAACGATAGGGTCGAACACAGAATGCAACCATTTTAATCAAGATTTACAATGACTATACGTGAAATTAGCTGATAAACTGCAATAGTTACAGAAGTGGAGTTCTTCAACGAACTCATACCAAAGAAACAGCACGAAACTATCGGGACAGAAATCGAGTCAAACCTGATTCTACTTTTGAAAAATCAAGAATGTCATTATGACGCTCTTGGAGGGGACGAATTTCCAGGTGGGAATCCAACGGGGACACCTTAGTCAAGATTGCTCTCACAACTGGAGCTGGCTTGATCTTTTCAGATATCTGCGAGTTCGACAGAATGTCTCTTAGCATCGAACTGAGCACAATCAATCTCAACCGAAGAGCCAAGACCTGCTAGCTAGCTTTTATCTGAGGATACAGTTACGGCCTGTTAGCTTACGTTGCACATGGGAATCAGTGATACAAAAAGACTCCCCAGTATACCAAGAAGCACGAGTATTACACGTAATGGGTCTATATCAAACTAAGCCATACAACCATCAACGAATATGCATGCTCCAAGACCTTCCAAGTGACGTATTAGAGTACTTGCATTACTAGCATCTAAAAATTCAGCTATATTTTAGCTACAGATCCTGTTGTCGAAATGCACATACTTAATGCCAGTTGTTGTTGAGTTCGTGGCAGTACTTTAGAAGTCTTGCACTTCCTCGGGTGCGAAAAAACTCCAAACATGCTGCCAGTGGAACTCGAGGCCTTACGCATTCATCAGGTTCCCTAGGGAAGGCAAACAACACCCCATTGGTAGATAAGCGTTACTCAGAACAGTTCCGGATTGTATAAAGTCCTAAACGTCCTACAGTGTTCTACATGTCACTGAGAACAAACACGATGTCTGCTGGAATGCTGAATAGCTGACTTTTCATCCCCTCTAAGACCAGTCGGTTGGGACTTTCAACCTAGAACTAAACAAATTTACATAAATCAATGAAGTGAATAACGACCACTAACATGTATCCTGTCTACTGTCTGTGGCTGTCGAAACGTAAGAGTGAATAGGCGAGTAATCCGTGAAAAAGCAAAAGTGGAAAGCTTACAAAACCCAAAGATCAGAACTTACAGCTTTTCTCCTGATTTTGCCTTCTCGTCCTTCAACTTTTGGAAAGCACTCATTTCGTCTGCATCCGAGAAAATCCATCATGAGGTCAAATCTCTTGAGGTGAATTGAAGCAACAGAAGCCCAGTGCAGAACTCAGTACAAATTATACCAGATGTCTGATCTCACCTTTATTCACTGCAGCCTGTAGAGGGATATTCAGAGACAGCACGTTGTCAATCTTCCGTCTGTACCTAACCTTACGGGAGGTAGAACACATGATCCGTTCCTCCACATAGAACTTGAATGCACAAGATGGATCTTCAGCAGAACTCACAGCATGGCTCCTTTCCACTTGTTCCAGAAAATGCTGAAAAAACTCCAAGGTATCCTGACGAAGAAATGGCTTTAGATTTAGAAACTTGCGGCTGGTGAGATGAACAGAATGAGAAAACAATGAACAAACAAGATACAGTGCGATTACATTTACATTCCGATTTCAGTGTTGAGTCAAATAGCACGAATAACTGAGGGGAAAGGAAAGCAATCAAAACAGTAATCGTGCAATGACTTGTAGTAAAGATATCATTATACCTGTGGCCTGGCGCTAGCAAACTCTGGATATTACACTTCCAAAAATCTTCCACCTGAAGTTTCAAGAAACATACGGACGGGGTTACTGACTCTTTTGAATGTAAGGTGAGTAATTTCTAGTCAGTTTAACATCCATCGTCTTCCCCAGCTACAGATAGACAGATGTGACAGACGGCAGAAAGGTTCTGGTTGACATCAGAGATACGCATACAACGTCCATTTAATTTTTCTCTTCTTGCTGAGATTTCTGGAGAAAACTTCGAGCTTTGAACAACGTTACCAGAAAAGCCTGACACATACGATCGGACCCAAACTGGAATGAATGACGGAGCTTTACCCAGATGAAGCCGACAGAGAAATTCGAGTAGGAGATAAAGGTGATAAGCAAGCAGGTTGTATAACAAGACCATGCTGACAAACTGAGTATGAATGATGACATTGGGAGCAGATATGAGACGCTAAAAGGAGAATACTGATTACATGTCTGATTACAGTATCTGATCGAAACATACACACCTATCCTTGGCAACGGCTCAACCAGAATAGTCTTCCCCTAACCTCTGAATACGAGAACCATCCCTAATCATGCGCACAGTGACCATCATGGGCGCAGAGACATACATTTTTCAGCCCCATCTTCTTCTCCCTCTTTCTCATCCACCTGGAAGCAACCACAATCGTTGAAATGTTAAATGACGGGTAGAAAGAGGAAGCGTTTGGCAACACATAAGGATACGAGAACAACGTATGAATGTTTTCACACAAGAGTCCGGTTAAGCACCCTTACAGGACCAAACTGATTCCTCACTAAGAGAATACTCCGAGTACCTGGCAATACAAAGCTATTACTAATATTTCACAAGCAACGTAGGACTGTTTCCACACGAAATTCCTGTTAAGCACCTCTCAGAGAACCAAACTGATTCCTCACTAAGAGAATACTCCCAGCACCTGGCAATACAAAGCTATACAATAACAACAGGATGGACTGAACGCTTAGAAACGTGGCCCTAAAGCTAATGACAGACCTGGTGACAGGACTTCATCAGAAGAAACACAACAAAACACAACTCACGCAGAGAAACAACAAAACACAACTCACGCAGAGAAACAGAGGAGTGGAAAGAAACTATGAACATAACTTCATGACAACAATTACAACTGATAAAAATGGCTAAATAGCTACCTTCCCGGATGGACACGAGTACTTTTCCGGAAGCATTCCATGTGCCAACTTTTTTCTGTGAGCAAGAATCGCTTATACGTTAGAGACAAGTCGCTATTTTCCGATCAAAGCGTTCAGATGACACACAAACCTCCACTGCAGTGAGGAAATAACGTCTGAAAATCTGAATAAATACATGTTGTCATGCGATGAATTCTACATTTGCAGTTGAAATAATCATCTCTCGGTTTCTAATCTGAACATCTCCAACTATCCGAAGTTTTGTTGTCAAAGCCCACTGAACTACTTTATCTAGTAGAGTGATTTTGTCATCACTTCTATGACCTGTGAAAGGTTTCACTGATTTTTGTTTTTCTGCGTCTCTATTCTGATCAGCTATAAACTTGAATAACTTCCCATACACATTGGAGATTTTCTTTTCTCCCATTATTACCATTGCTATAGTTAGTTTGGCTTGTTCACTGAGATTCATTCCACTCAGAAGCTGAGGGTTTGGTCTCTCGAGCTCTCTCTCTCTAGTATGAGTTTTGTTCACAAATTCAGATTTTTGCTTTTCTCCTTCTGTACTAGGCGATACTGGTTCTTCCTCCTCTGTACTACGTAAGATTTGTTTCATACATTTCAGTTTTTTGGGTCTTGGACCCAAGAATGAACGTAGTGCGGACTGGGAAGATCTCTCCTGCACATGTACATGACAAAGTTTTATTCTGTTTGATCAAGGACAAAATAAGAGATCATCTTAAACTCTCAAATTCATCACAAATGCTATAATTTACGTCAAACAAATATACTTTACCTGTTGAGATGTACCACAGTGACTAGCTTCGTTAAGTTCTATGAACAACCCTTGTTCATCAAAACTTTTGCCAGTGTTGCTCAGTGATGCCTCCGTATCCTTTGAGTTTCTTGTATATTCCTCAAGTTGTGTATTGTGTAACTGTTCTTCAAACTCTTCTGGAACTAATGTACTGTAACATGAGAATTTCTCTTTGGACTCTGCTGTAGGTATCAGTAAAGAAGACTTGAGCATAGATAGAGGAGACTCAACGGCAAGTATAGCTAAAGAGGAGTTGTGTACTGGCAGAGGAGATCGTGAAGCCTGCACAGGCAGAGTTGATGATATATGCAAAAAAGGTCTACGCACTGGAACTGACAGAGGAGACTCTCCCGTAGGTATCACTAAAGATTGCTTGTGTACGAGCATAGGGGATGGTGAAGTCTGTGAAGCATCAACAAGTGTTTGCACAGGAGATGGTGAAGTCTGTGAAGCATCAACAAGTGTTTGCACAGATATATACACTCGAGGAAAATCAAGAAGTTGTCCCTGCATAAAAAAATTCGAAATTTAATACATCACATAACTGAAATGAAGTATTACGATGCAAAACACTGAAGCATTTCTGGTTGTGTGTAGTAATTACCTCTTTTATGAACTTGACTTGTAGATGAGCTTTTTGATTTTCTTCGCTTAAAGGAATGAACATGTTCGCCAGTTCTTTGTCAGATTGTAGTAGTTTAGTGACTCGAACGATCCACGACTCGTAAGGCTTCGTCTTCACTTGCATGATCAATTCTCCATATGCAAACGCTCGAGCTTTCTTCACTTTGAGATTTGTTTCATTGTTTTCCTTGCGAAGTTGTTGCTCTCTGACTATGAAATCATCTTTGCCTCTCCTATCTGAAACTGCTATGAGAGTAAGCAATAACTTCTGCGACTGAGACAACTGCAAGAATTCTGCAGCGTCACTGAAATCAGCTTGACATCCTGAACTTGTAGTTACATGACAAGTTAAAGTGTTACCAGTACTGCTTCCGCCGCTCAAACTGACTTCTCTGGATGGTTCTATCTTCACGGTCATGTCTTGCTTTCCATCTTTCAAGCTTCTGCTTTCAGAAGCTACCTCTGTTATCTCCCGCTTGACAGTCACATTGTGTTTGTGATAATTCACAAACCAATGCGAATAAATATCTTCTGGTTTCCATCTGAACGTTTTGACACCACCTTCCACCATGAACTGAAGGTTTTCAAGTTCTGGTTCTCTTCGGCGAATATAATCATGTATAGCATCTTTACGCTGTCGACATGTGTCAAACTTCTGCTTCAAAAGCAGGCGACCTTCTGCATCCTGGAACCAACTCCTCACTTTCCGAATGTTGCGGTTATGAATGAGATTCTGACTTCTATGATAACATGCTAAATACTTCTTGCCATAAAATTGATGTAAGGACTTTTCTATTCTACTTGGACGTTTTCTGAAAATTCTCTCATACGAAACCCCGGGATCTCCATTCGACAAGTCTGTACAGTTTTTCTTTTCCAAAAAGACAGGTGGAATTGCCGACGGGACGACAGATGACTGGTTTAGCGCAGGAATGTGTACTATTTTGGAATTCCTGCTGAGTTTCTTTACTGACACCTGTGTCGGGATTGCCGCTTCTGTCATTCCATCACTTTCATAAAAGTGCAGTAAACTCTGAAGCTTAACAGTATGACCTACAGAAAAAGAACCCATCTGAAACAGAACTGCTCCTGACAATCTGAGAAAGACATAACCATCGACATTTTGTGTGATAAGCTCACACAGTGAGTCAAATGGACAATCCAAATAGCTCTGAAGTTTTCGTGTCAACTCCAAACAAGTATAATCTTCTATCTCTGAGCGTGATGGAAATCCTACTTTGATCCATTCAGCCATGTTGTCTCGTTTAGTCTTCAAGTATGGGACTATAACTCTCACAGTCGTAGCCTCCTGCACTCACAATTCTACACTTGGAATTCGAGAAACAGTAAAACACTGATTTGAACACAATGCAGTATGTAAACAAAATGAAACTCTAAATGATGTAGGTTCAGCACTCACTCGGCTAACTCTGTGCAAACAAAAGAGAATGAATGAAGCTCGAAGAGAAGTGAGTTAGACTTATATAGCTTATTTTGCCCGAAGCTGTCTTGAGGTGATCAAAGTTTTTCCGCTCGCTGATAATCAACTTCGAACGATTGTCTCTTCTAATCTCCCAGCTGAGCTTGATAGTCCCGCCTTGCACACTGTTATTCCCGCCGACCGCATCATCATCACTTGAACGTCTCATGCTATTCATCCCGCCTATACAACGCCGCGACTTGATCCCCGCCTTGGTACTTGAAGTTCTCGAATCTTGGCCCGCGTCTGTACACTCCCGCTTGAACTTGAAATTCTCAAATCTTGGCCCGCTCTGTTTCGTCTTCAACATGTTCTCTTCTTCGTCGAGCGACAACAAGCGATTGCTCTGCATGGCTGGACTTGCCACGTAAGTTCCCGTGAGCTCGTTCAGCGAGTCCAGCAGCTGCGACTTCTCCCAGAACTGTACACGGCTTCACTCTGAATCAGATCCTCTGCTTCCCAGGAAGTAGCATCTGCCCACGCTCGGAGTCCGCCAAATCAGCCCGGCCCATCAAAAAATACCCTTCATGGTTCAAACACGTAACATAATAGAATTCTAGTTTAGAGACATTCTGTCGAACTCGCAGATATCTGACAAGATCAAGCTAGCTCCAGTTGTGACAGCAATCTTGACTAAGGTGTCCGTTGGATTATAGACTTCTACTTCCACGTGAGAAGACATACCCTTTAACTCTTCGTTGAGTCTTCGACAAATGATCGGGATCCAATCCACTAGGGTATAGTCTCATTTACTTGGCGGGCTTCTACTGCTGGTTCGTCACATCAGCCTGATCCACTACACACCTTCAAAGTTCATACTGCATATGTCTGTTTGGAACATGTCATAACTTTATTATTTTATTCTCACTAAATGCAGGTAGCCCGCTCCAGTGTTAAATTATTGTACCATCTCGGAAAATCACCTTATGTTCCCTCGAATCACAGTGGACATACGCTTTGCTACCATTAACTTCTCCTGCTTGAGTTGATAGTCCTCGTCTTCGCGACCATGTGTACAGAGTCACAAGAACGTTGTAAGCAGAGCTACAAGCTACGTTGTAAGTAGAGCTACAAGTTTAGAGTTATGTAATATCGAGATGATGTATATTTTCTCTGAAATAATTTCATATTTTGCCTACGAAGTTTAATATCCGTATGTGCCAACAGCAAGTAACTTTAAAATCTCTTTGCCAAATGTGGGACTGGACCCTAAATTATTGCATGACTTTGTACTCAATATTCTGAATTCGACTTTGATGTTTACAACATTTTATATTAATATTGCAGTTAAAGAAGTGTTAGAGTGAGAACCCCAAACCTTGACGTGGTGGTTGTCATTCTCAGCTTAGTTGGATCGAAAGACAATGTTTGATCTTTTCAATTCATTCTGCGACACATCGTGCTAATGAAATTTCTTTACTTTTCGCAAGTATTAGTCTTTTAAGTTCCTCAAAGTTTCTATTTGATCTTCTTTTCCTCGTTCTCATCTTTGTTTTAATATTTCATGTCTATACTAATGCATCGTATGATATTATGCAATATTTCATATCTATACTAATACATCGTATGATATTATGCAGACTAGTTAAGAATAAGTTTGATCTTTCGTCTTTACGTCAATGGATGATATGTACATTAATTAATGTTCTAACCCTTCTGGTGAGAAGAGGTAGAACATTAATTAATATCCTCGGGAAATGAGACGACTTGAGAATTAGTGTTGCAGAATTATAACCCTAAGAATGAATCAGCTTGCTCTTCACTTATGAGTTCTTTCCGGATGAGTTGACTACTCCGGGACTGGTTAAAATATAATATTTCTGAAATAATTTAATTTATTATTAATATTATTAAAATAAATTTATAACATTTACACATTTTCTGATAAAAGAAAACAAAATTCACTGTACAAGGCCACGGGGGAGGATGTGTACAATGTAATTCGTCAACTTCTTGCAGGTCTTAGGGATGGTCCGTTAGTACTGGTTCTACACACGACTCTTCTTGGGCGTTTTCACACTAACTTCTAAAATTTTCATTTTTATTTTAATGTTTTCTTTTTTTTATCTCGTTCCTATTTTCATTTAAAACTATTACTTATACGTATTGCAGATTGGTTATACACGTTACACATATATTATGGTCACTAGTTATATGCCTTACGTCAATTTGAACTCAGTTTTGCATGTTCTACTTAAGGTTCAACAGGATTTGAAGACTTTGATTCTCACACTCCTAACCTCCCCATTATCTTTTGTACATGGATGGTTAGTTAATACGGGTTCTGCACACGACTCTTCTTGTGAGTAGCTTCAAAAATTTTCTTCTTTGTTTTAATGTTTTTTTTCTTTTGTCTCGTTCTCATTTTTGTTTTAACACTACATATTATATGTATTGCAGATTGGTTACACTAGTTCTCATTTATCTTCTTTTATAGCTCTCATCTTCATTTTGATATTGCATATGATATCTGAAGTTCGTTTAATGTATATAATTAATACCGTAAAATTATTTTGGTGTCGGAAAATGTTTGTCTCGTACAAAATATAATGTGATTTCCCAGGGCAAGAGTGTGAACACCAAAGTCTTCAAATCCTATTAAACCTAAGTAAAACGTGCTCCTCTAAGAAGCATAATTTTAATTATATAAAATGAACTTATAATATAGATTAAATGAACTTCAGATAGCATATGCAATATCAAAATGAAGATGAGAGCTATAAAAGAAGATAAATGAGAACTAGTGTAACCAATCTGCAATACATATAATATGTAGTTTTAAAACAAAAATGAGAACGAGACAAAAGAAAAAAAACATTAAAACAAAGAAGAAAATTTTTGAAGCTACTCACAAGAAGAGTCGTGTGCAGAACCCGTATTAACTAACCATCCATGTACAAAAGATAATGGGGAGGTTAGGAGTGTGAGAATCAAAGTCTTCAAATCCTGTTGAACCTTAAGTAGAACATGCAAAACTGAGTTCAAATTTACGTAAGGCAATAAAGTCATGCTTCGGTTTAGCATAGATAAAGTATTTTCATGTCAGAAAATGTTTGTCTTGTACCAAAGATAATGCGATTTTGCAGGGCATGAGTGTGAGCACCAAAATCTTCAAATCCAAATCTTCAAATCTCTTTGCTAGGTGAACTGATAATAACTCTTAAAAATACTCACTTTAGGTTTCTTGGGGTTAACTTAAACTTCTAAAAGTAAATAGTATAATTTGAAAGATGAGACGTCAGATAAAGCAATATACTTAAATGATCTTCATATATCATATGCAATATAAAAAAGAAGACGAGAGCGATAAATAGTGTAACCAATCTCCAATATTTATAATATGTAGTGTTAAAACAAAAATGAGAACGAGACCAAAAAAAAGAAACATTAAAACAGAAAAGAAAATTTCTAAAGCAACTCACAAGAAGAGTCTTGTGCAGAACCAGTATTAACAAACCATCCATGTACGAAAGATAATGGGGAGGCTAGGAGTGTGAGAATCAAAGTCTTCAAATCCTGTTGAACCTAAGTAGAACATGCAAAACTGAGTTCAAATTTACGTAAGGCATATAACTAGTGACCATAATATATGTGTAACGTGTGTAATCAATCTGCAATACGTATAAGTAATAGTTTTAAATGAAAATAGGAACGAGATAAAAGAAAGAAAACATTAAAACAGAAATGAAAATTTTAGAAGTTAGTGTGAAAACGCCCAAGAAGAGTCGTGTGTAGAACCAGTACTAACGGACCATCCCTAAGACCTGTGTACATATCATCAATCGACGTAACGACAAAAGATCAAACTTATTCTTAACTAGTCTGCATAATATCATACGATGTATTAGCATGCATGAAATAATAAAACAAAGATGACAACGATGAAAAGAGGATCAAATAGAAACGTCAAGGTTTGGTGGTCTCACTCCAACACGTCTTTAACTGCAATATTAATATAAAATGTTACAAACATCATACTCGAATTCAGAATATTGAGTACAAAGGCATGTAATAATTTAGGGTCCAGTCTCACGTTTGACAAAGAGATTTTGAAATATGAAATTATTTATATTTATATATTTACAAGTAAAATATGAAATTTTTTCAGAGAGAATATACATCATCTCGATATTACATAACTTTAAATTAGAATTCTATTATGTTACTTTGTCTGAACCAGCAGCCTTGTAAATCAGCTGTGTTACAAAGAAGCTAGGGCATTTTTCTGATTGAGTGTGATGCGGTCGACACTCAGACGATCCAGGAAGGAATTCGAAGACACATGTACTCGTAACTGTTCCTCTCACTTAGACTCACAAGTCGGCTTGCAGAAGCTGCTTTTGCAGTAGTAGTCACGTCTTGTTACTTGCTGCAGTGGTTGTAACGTTCAGATGATGGATATATTTCCTCTCAACTTCCGCTCCAGTCTCAAGCGCTCGCTATACGCCATCCGTGTCAGTCCCTCCCGCTCTCCGTTCGTTTTAGTCTGTCTTCCTCGTCATTGTGACTTAGAGCGGTAGAACGTTCACGACCATCACCAAGCAAGTGGCCTTGGGCATGCAAAAAGACATCCACAGGATAGACCAACAGGGAAAAACGGATCAACGCGAGACACCGCATCTCGTACTGATGCACTCTTGAACACCATTTCTTCGCTTTCTGTGTTTTGCGGGTCGGTGGGTCCACAGCGGACGTCACCCGGAGTGGTGCTATCTCCACTGAGCACAAGCCGAAGTCAAGCTTTCGGTGGTTGCTCAAAAGCGGAACCTTTTCTCGACTTTCTCTTTGCTTTGGCTGCTCTTGCTGCTACTACCTGCTGCCCTGACCTTGCTGCCCTGCTCTTGTCACTTTACTTCGTCAAAGTGCCGATGGCCCGTGCATGATGCCATCACGTCGCTCGCTGTCTGCTCTGTTCTGGTCTTTTCTTTCTTTCTGGGCCGCCTAGCAATTCTGCTCTGCAGTGACGACTGAACTGAGCATCGGTGAGAAGCGAAGGGACCAGCCGACGTCGACCGCTACGGCTCGCCCAACCGACTGAGACTTTCTCGATCATCATCGAATCCTTCCTTTTGTTTTGCTTGCTCTGATTTGGAAGCGCGGCAGGTGTCGGGAGAGATCCTCTTTGAGTTGATCGATCTTTGGGTGAGGTCGCTTTGATCGTGGAGTACTTTTGTCACCTGCGCTTTCCGGAATCCGCGTCTCCAGGTGCTTGTGATTCTATCCATTTCCCTTTGGTCAATACAGCTTTCTGTTACGGTGTTCCCTGGATGATACCCTGGAAATGCAAAAACTCCTGGTCTTAGAGGGGATGAAAAGTCAGCTATTCAGCATTCCAGCAGTCATCGTGTTTGTTCTTAGTGACATGTAGAACACTGTAGGACGTTTAGGACTTTATACAATCTGGAACTGTTATGACTAACGCTTATCTACAAATGGGGTGTTGTTTGCCTTCCCTAGGGAACTTGATGAATGCGTAAGGCCTCGAGTTCCACTGGCAGCATGTTTGGAGTGTTTTTTCGCACCCGAGACTTCTATAGTACTGCCACGAACTCAAGAACAACTGCCATTAAGTATGTGCATTTCGACAACAGGATCTCTAGCTAAAATATAGCTGAATTTTTAGATGCTAGTAATGCAGGTAGCCCGCTTCAGTGTTAAATTACTGTACCATCTCGGAAAATCACCTTATGTTCCCTCGAATCACAGTGGACATACGCTTTGCTACCATTAACTTCTCCTGCTTGAGTTGATAGTCCTCGTCTTCGCGACCATGTGTACAGAGTCACAAGAACGTTGTCAATCTTTTCTGGCACTAGAGATCAGATACGATAGGATGGTTAAGGAAAGGGATGTCTTAGCGCACTGATCCATTTTCCGAACCGCAGGGCAATTAGTGTGTACTCAGTCAGTTTCATTGCGAAATCCCTTGTTTGGCGGTCTATCTCTGGTCCTCCCCGTCTCGAACCTCCTTTAATTCCACTGTGCAGATTCATGTACCTGGATAATGGTTCAGAGTTCGTTGCTGCAAAAGCAAGCCCTGACCAGGTGAAGAAGGTTGGCTGGCGACTAGGCTATGGGATGTTTAAACTCGGTAGATGAAGCCACCTGTGGTCGTCCGACCAGAACTAGTCTTGTGTTCTCATCCTTCCAGTTGCGTTTTTTCTGGTCTGAACTGTCACATAACGTATCTTCTAGTCTGGACCAGATTTGCCACTTACACTGCAGAGCCAAGCCACGTAGAGGCTCACTAAATGCAGGTAGCCCGCTTCAGTGTTAAATTACTGTACGTTATTGACACCCGCTTCAATAAACTAATCTTTCTCATGGTCGATTCTTGATCGCTTTCTACAGATGGTGGATGGATAGGTCTCTCTGCTATTATGGGACGTAGATAAGCATCACCAATATGTTCAAGGAAATTGTGAGTTGTCTCTACAGTTGATTAGTCTCTACAGTTGATTCCGCCGCTTCCTTTCAAACTTCTTTGTTTGCAGCTGAGTCACTCTCCATTGTTACTGGCTAGGGGATTTTCATGATCACTGCCTCCGCTATAGTTCTTGAAGGTTAACGTTCATTTCTCTCGCAGTCGTTACGTAGCTATTAACTTATATCTTCGATTTTCTCTTGAGAGATATCTACGTGCAGAGAATGGACGCAGCCACAGAAAGGTACAGATGTGACTGCAAGAAGTGTGCTAGTCATCCTCAAGGATTCAAACTGATATCTAAAAGTACTTTCTATAAGCATTGGTCTAGCATTACAACTGGGAATACCACAAACATGGATGTGAGCACTAGCGTAGCTGCTAGCGACGTGAATGCTAATGCTAACATTTCTGATGCGACCATCTATAGTACAGGTGAAGAGTATCATAGAAGTGAAAGATATTACATTTGTAATTGTCCTCTTTGTGGTGGAAAGCGCGTTTCACATTCAACGTTCTATAGACACGCATCATGTCTACAGTTTAAAACTGCCTTGATGAGGATCCCCTCATCGGAACCTGAGGACGTCTCTTACTTTGATTGTTTTACATCTGAACATATAACCCCTTCTCGTTCTATGACAAGCGAAGGAAACGATCACCAGGTGAATCATGTTGAATCGATATCTCAGACTGAGAATGTTTTCAGTTCGAATGCAGAGTTGTCATTGTCGTTAGAACATGTTATGGGGAGAAAGGTAATATTATTACAGTCAATGCTCGATGATAGTGGGATGTCGTTGCAAATGCAAGATAAAGTATTTAAACTTCTTTTTAGTCATTTCAGTTCTCCACTTCCTGCATATTGTTACGAAACTAGTTTTGCAAATAATCCTTGTTTTTCAATGCAAGATGCAGAAAGTATATCGATAAGTAAATTGTGTGCTCTGATGGGTCCTAGCTGGAAAGGAGGCTCGCAGACTTGGAGCTTTCCTTCATCATTTAGAGCACTCAAACAAATTTACAAGGTGTTAGGAATGGTTGAACCATCAAGATGGAGAGTATGTATGGGATCTGAAACCAGATCACACTCTCCTCAATTATTTCTTCCTTGTAACGCAGATCAGACTGATGGATCTGACTTGACAAAAAAATGTGTCTGTTCTTCATTAGGTATAAATTGTATGTTCTGTTTGCAGTGTGGATCTAGACGAAAAGATTGTTTGATGTTCGACTACATTCCATTCATGAGAGTTTTGAAGGAATTATTTACTTGTAGATCGTTTGTGTATGATCTTTTAACCTTGTGGAGAGCACGTGCAGATTGGATTGAAAAAGAAGTTGATGATGTCCCGTCCATCATATCAGAGTTTTGGCATGGATCTAAGACTCGGTTGTACCAAGACTTTTGGAATCCATCCAAAAAGTATTATTTACCTGTTGTATGTCCCAACGTTACATGTAGAAAAAAATATAGAGCCTTCCCCACCATGTGTCCTGAGCTTTCAACCAAGGACAATTACAACCAGGAGACAAGGAGATACGAATTTCCTTGCTCACAATGCAGTGCATTAATCCAAGCAGAGCTACACACGATCAAGGTAAAGAGTAGACCTTCGAATATATCAGATTGCTATTTAAGTTAATTGTTCCAGTTAGTTTATCTTGGGTGTTAGTATGTTACTGTGACATCTTTGAAATCTTATTGTCCATGCTTGTTTGTTTGTTTTCATTGATACAGGGATGTCTTTGAAATCTTATTGTCCATGCTTGTTTGCTTGTTTTCATTGATACAGGGATGTCCTTTGAATGTTGCACTTCAATGACATTGGGATGGATGGCAATCTTCTTCGACAACACAAAGAGATTGCTGGACAGTTGAAGTGGTTATTTTGAATTGCGGGAAAAATGTTTGTGAGAAGAATATTCTCAATCAACCCATTCCTGTCTTGTTCATACCGACAAGCTCACGACGTTTAGTTGAGCAAAAGAATTCTCAACTGTTGATAACATTCTTAGAACCTTTCTTGCAAGAACTAGAAGAAGCATTTATAGAGGGAGTTGAAATATCAAGTAATGTTATTCCTGCAAGTACTTTAGGGTCATGGTTCTTTTCAAATATCAATTCTGTTGTTCCGCCTACAATAACCATACGTGCAATGTTGATGAACTTTGCAGGAGATCATCCCGCACAATGTAAGATTGGAGGATTTAAAGATGGTGGGTATGCTGGCTGTCGAAGAGATCACATGGAGTCTGTCCTCGTTGATGGTAATGTTGTTTATCCTCATAACAGAAAGCAGTCAAAGTATCCACCGCAAAAGCGTTTAGTAGATGAGACATTGTTTCATTTAAAGCTTTTCACAGAAGCATCTCATCAAAGTGAGAGGGACAATGCGGGAAGAGCCGGAGGAATTGCTTTCAGGTCTGAACTATGGCGAATTTATGATTTATATGGGTTTGACTTATCTCTGGATCTCACATACGATGTTATGCATACTCTACCGTTATGTGTTTTTAAGAAGTTTAACGAAGAATTCATAGGAAGTCTTGCTGCAGATGATAAGAAAATAGTAGAACGAACTTTAGATGAAATATCCAACCACAGACCTAAAGGTTTAGGTCACAGATGGCCAAAACAACCTACTAAACAAGTTGGTGGTGACCAAGGTAGTAAGCTAAAACTCTCTTACTACAAGGCAGAAGAGCATCAATTGTTTACTATGTATTGCTTATTGCCTATATTTCGTGCTCTAGGTCGAGATGTTAATACTGATCCGTGGGCCAAACTTGGAATTTTATTGACATTGATTGGAAGAGTGTTTTTCATATATTCTCGTAAACATGGTTGGACAAAAGAGTCCATGCTCTATGCGAGAGAACTTCTTTCTTCTTGGCGAGTTCTAAAAGAAGAGCATTTTGGAGTTAATGGATCACCACTTGAACACGTAGCAGGTATATCTTGAAACCTATCAGCTACTTGATCTCTCTTTATGTCTCTTTGTTTCAAGTAGACACTCGTCCCTTTCTGTGCATTTCCTAATCACAGATCATTTCTGTCTCTTATTTTTCTCTGAGAGGTGGGGAGTTATTTCAGTTTGCCCGCCTTTACAACTCATATCATGTTACATGTGCATGTTTTGTGTATAGGAAACGGAGAAATCTTGGATGACGTGATAAGACATGGGTCTCATGACTTATACTGGTGCTATACGTATGAGAGGGGTGTTGCTCAGTTCAACACTATTCCCACAAATAAAAAGTCGATGGAAGTATCTTTTACTAAATATTATATCCGTAGATTTTTCACAGCCATACAAGCTCAATTGTTTCATGACAGAGATGGTTTATCATGCATCGAGAGAGGATGTCGATTCTTGCAAGATCACATTTTTCTTCATGAAAGGTTAATCATTGAATCATCTCTAGATTGCTCCATAGCATGTCAAAAGCTCTTGGTTACTACAAACCAAGAAAGTGCTCAAACTCTATGGAGGATAGGTGTCAGGTTATTGACTAAGTATCCTGGATTGAAAGCTCTTTTAATCAAAGGTATTGCGATTGGATCTAAAAAGATAGGAGTTGAAATAGATATGTCTCCAGATATTGAAAAATATTTACGAAGCTATTTGACTTCCAAAGGACAATTGAGAACAGATACAAACCATCTGTTCCGTAAAAAGATAAAAGTATTCAGGTCAGCATGTGTCGACGGACAAATTTACAGACCTGGCGATCACCTGTTGGTGCAGCAAGATAACTCAGAGACTCAAGGTATCTTCATGTTATTTTCATTATTTCATGTTCTATTTTTTGAATCAAGACATGTTTATCATCTTCGACTTTGAATTAGAATTTATATTAACAATCGTTAATTTTGTATCAGCTGCAAATACTCACTAACTGTTGTCTTATTACAGGGAACTTATCGTCAAACACCACTTCTATTCCATGGAAGTGTTCAGTTAAACAGTTCTTTGGACATGAATTTTGTGGACAATTTCAACTATATTTTAAGGCAGATTGGTATGCAGATGAACTTCTGAACCGAAACGTTGTGATTGATCCATGGAGCAACTTCACAATATTGAGAGGTCCACCACGTCCTCATCGAGGTGACGGATGTAGACCAGTCTACCAAATCATAGGAAAGTTTATGTTACAATCTCTGTATCCTCAAACGCAATTTAGATTTGTCTGTTATGAACTTCAAGATACGACGCTGATGACAGGTTTTCTTCTTCCAGGTAAAGTAGGATGCTGTCCTCCGTGGCCTGAGATCAATGAAATTGTTATTTGTAAACTTTGCATGTCTGCGAGTGAGTATCAGTTATCTCTAGCTGTTGTTAGAAAGATCAATCCTTCGAACTCTGAATTTCCATCATCATCAAGAGAGAAGACTGTGAAAATTAGTTGGATACGTTTGGAGTGTGAACGTAGTGGACTTATGATTTACACAGCACCTATGGCAACAGTCACGTATGCTTGGGATATGTTGTTAAAAGATGTTACTTCTAATTTCCAAGTTTCCAAGATTAAGATATATCACGGAGAGCAACATCCAGAAGAATGGCATGCTAATATAGACTGGTATATTCGATACGGATTAAAAGCTACTGACTTCATCAACAGTGGACGAAGAGCTGATTACAGAATATAATCAACAAACACAGGTACTGTGTCTGGCTTGCTGTGGTGTGTGACAGCACAGAAATTCCTGTTGGGTTATAATCAACTATCTAGTTTCATTTTTCCTAAGCAGCCTCAGTTTGCTTTCCCTGTCCCTTTCCTACTGTCGTCATGCAGGGAGGAAGATCATATATTCGAAAAGCCTTCTCTTCTGCAACTCTTGCATCTTTGCCTCTGCAACGCGATCAGGCAAAATCTAGGGGTAGGAGGAGTAGGATATTGGACCTTCCGAAACCCAAATGGAGTTTCGGACGTTATGTATCTATGTTGGAATGTTATGTATCTATGTTCCGGGAGTTTCTCGAATGGACAACTATCTTTTTTCTTTGACTCGTCTGTCGTAGGCCTTGTCTGCAGGGAAAACCTCGAACAGGAAAATATTCTCTTCTCACGGAGAAATTTATCGTGAATTTTGCAGGTGCATGATGAAGTTATCCTCGAGGGACCGTCAGAAAGTGCCGAGATTGCTAAGGATTTAGTGGTGGAGTGCATGAGTTACCCTTTTGAAGGGAAAAAGTACATCTATGTCCCATAGTACCGAATATACCAGTCAGAGGTGATCCTGTTGGATGCGCTGGTTCGCACTCCCGCATCAGTTTTGTTCACCTTTGACGAGGCTCTAAAGACGTTCAATTTGAGACACTGTACATTTTAGGTCCTTCTGTATTTTAGTTCTAAGACTGCACGTACATACCTGCCACAACCGATTGTTGTCTCCAAGGTTGTTTCCAGTTCTTGTACGTCAGCTCGTTTTCTAGGCGTTGTCCCTGCGTAGCGATCAGGTAGGAACAATATTATCTTCGGGTCGCAAAACGTAATCGTTATCAGAACCTCCTCGGCATATCTGAGCTGAGACAGATGTGCCCCTCTCTCTTAGTATCTCAGGCCGGAAAATTGTACCTCCATCGGTCTTTTTTAGAAGGAAT
This sequence comes from Asterella californica, assembly GCA_036924285.1. Lineage (NCBI taxonomy): Eukaryota > Viridiplantae > Streptophyta > Marchantiopsida > Marchantiales > Aytoniaceae > Asterella > Asterella californica. The sequence goes on along the minus strand of JAYKYS010000010.1, from coordinate 5,041,088 downwards.
GCAGTGAAGGATAGTTTTTGCACTTGAGGCAGGATTAAACCCGTACTACTCATTAGAACCTGCAGTTTTCTTCGTGGGGCGATACAGAGCTTTCAACCGATCACAAGTTTTCATCCGCCTGCACGTTCCTGTTCGGCAGAGCTAATGCTTTGGCAGCTGATTTTGTAAGGAGCTCTTGTATAGCATTTTTCTCCATAATTCTGTATCGGTCTTCTTCCACCTATCAGGCCGTGAAGAATGTTGCAAGGTCCTTAAATTCTTTGTCCCCGCAGCGTGTAATAAAGCTTCTGACTGATTTACGGCAATTATCAGATCACGTGGAAGAGTGGATTAGATAGAGCTTGGACTCGATCAGTTTCTTTTGTGAATTCCGTGTGCATTTCTCCTCTTAGCTGCGATCTGAGTACTTGTGGCCGGAAATGATTTTCCTGACTTCTTCTTGGTTAGTCCCCAGCTTGCCTTGCCAGTCATGGACGTAAAGCAAATACGTGAGGACAGTGGGTGGCAGCCAGCCGGTGTGTGATGGACGCCGAAGAAGTTCGTTCAGGTATTACGGAATGCACTGGTCTAGTTACATTCATCTCGTCAGAGCTGTTACTAGTCCGAGTCCTTTCATGCAGCACCTCTTACAGCTTTATAGTGCAGAATGTGCTACTACGTTTGAACTAAAACCATCTTAGGTACTTAAGTCCTCGAATGAACTGGTTCATAATTTACACTCTTTCCATCAGTGTTTATACAGTTTGCACTTTCATTTACCATATATTTTGCATAGTGCATAATTTACATAGATATCGAGGGTGTATATTCAGTTTGCACTACTTTAGTTTCTCAACAGGTGCAATTTGAACACCAAGCAGGTAAAATTCTTGTGCAAATCCATAATATCTCCTTGTGCTTCATACTCTTTCTTGTTCTCCTCCAGAAGTCTAAGGATTGGAACTACTACCTCTTCGTCGAAGAGCATCGCCCTTAGAAACTTGTCACCCTCACCAAGTACTGGACCCTTTGAAGTCCTTTCGTCGAAGATGATCGCACCCTCCATCTTCACCTCCGGGCTACTTAGCTCGATTGTCTCCTTCTTGGTGCCCTTCGTCTTCTTTCTTGCCTTCGGCTTCTCCTACGGCGAGGTTGGAAGACTCTGCTTTCTCTTGCTGTGACGCTTATTCTGACCTTCGCCGGCTTCTGGGGTATCCTCCGTTGATTGTGCTTCCTGCGTGACTTCAGCTGGAGCCTTCAATGAAACCTCCACTTGCTGTACACCTTCTCTCGGTGCTCCTTCCTCTTCCTCTTGAACTGGCGAAAGGTCTTTGTCCTCACAATCTTCATCTTCGTCGAACCCCAACTGCTTCTGCTCGTCTTCGTTCAGCTAGCCCATTCCGAAGTAGAAGACTGAAACGAATCCTCTCAAGTGCATGTAATCCTGTTTGGTCCAGAGACGCTAAATTTCATCGTGGAAGATCTTCGTCCAATGTGCTCGCTTCCTGACGAACAAGTTCTCGAAGAAGCAAATCTTCCATGCTGACAGATAGGTCGTCCGCTTCAGACTCAGGATCAGCTTCGGCGATCTTTTTCTTCTCCGGATCTCTGTAATCGGTTAACTTGTAGCCATTCGTCGGATGGACTGAGCTCTCCGTAATCTTGGTCTTCCTTCACCAAGCTCTTCATCGACGTATGATCAAAGAGCAGGTCTCCCTTCTCACCCGCCTCGTCGAGCAAGATCTTCTCTCATTCTCAACTGTCTAGTTCCTTGGCCGCGCATATCTTTCTTCGACCGCATGATCTTCACACATTTGTATCTGGCTGATAAATTTATCAGACACTCAGGTCCCCATGTCAGAAAGCTTAAACCTAACTCCTTCAGCTTCGGCCGAAGCTACCGAAGTTCCTCCTAGTCTAACTCAAAGGTTCAAATCCTTGATAACTTCGAGGTGACTGACATCGCACCGTACGAAGATGATTGAATAGGCTGTGGGATGAACTTCACCTAATGCGCTAGTCTTCGCTCAAGTTAACCTTCGCCTAAATGCGAGTCTTCACTCAAGTTCACTATCTCCGTTTTGACTCTCTCCGCAAATGTAAAATCGTTGCGCGCTAAAAGTGGATTTGGATAATGAGCAAATTTTTTGAGTATATAGTTAGGTTCAAACTTCCCACACGTGCCGAAGTCGCCACTCATTCCTCACTACAGACCTGACAAGGGTATGCGTAGACCTGTCCCTCTTCCGGGGATAGCTTGTTCTATCCTACTCAGACTTCATAATACTCTGCTATGAATTTTACTGACCATTTGTGAAGAGATTATACTCAAGGAATGCATTCTTAAGAAGTCTTCTTTCTCTGTATTTTCTATTTCCAGATATTTTCTTGTGAGATCTTCTTAAGAAGGCTCTTCTCTTCACAATTACTCTTCTTCACTTAAACTAATCTATTCTTCTTCTATTTTCATTATTTCTTCTACGAACTTCTACATTCCAAGCATCTTCTGTAAAAAATTGAAAAGGTGGGCTCTACAGAACTCCCTTGACATGCCTCAAGCTTAGTGATATGTTTATCCTTAGAGGCCATGCCCTCTTGCATGATCTTCATCATCTTGATGAGCTCTGCATAAAAAGCTCTTTGACTTCTTGCGTCAAAATTGTCGAGCATTGTTGGCAGTACTCCATCTTGTTGCACAGGTGCCGCAACTGGTATTGGACTTCTTCGACATTGAGATGAAAGTTATTGATTATCGTCTCGTGACTGTACCTCGGAGCTAGTTCGAGTCGATCTGATCCTCGTGTCAACCGTCACTCGTTTCTTGGACTTCTTCTTACATTCTATCCCACGTTGACCATTGCTCCAAACGTTCACCTAGAAATGCTGATCCACTTCGTATCTCGTGTCCCTCCTCAAGCGTCTAGCCTTCAACTGCTATCTCAAGCTAAGAAACGGCAACCAGACTCCAACATTCAGAATTTTGGATGTAATTTGACTAGACATCGTGTCCAAAATTACCCCAATCAAGCTTTCAACAGCAGTGCCTTGCCTAATCAGTTTCAGCTGCAAGGTGGCAATCAAAACTAGAACCAGCATTTTTGCAATCCGAAGTACTGCCAACAGAGCAAAAATAACAACAACAGCAACGCGGGACGAGTAATGATGACTGTGATGGAAGCCTTGATGCAAGAATCACTTTGAGACTGTGGAGAATTTGAGAGTGTCCTGATCACAAGAAAACATATGGTCATCAGTGCTATATTCAACAAAGATTTTTTGGTCTCATCTATCTCGTCCACGTTCTGTGGTAACAAGTGATCGATGAAAGATCCATGAGAACTGTTGGATCGAGCACTACGTGTCTTCAATCTACATGTCTTTTAAGAAAATGATGAATAATACATCTACCGAATAGGGTATAAACTCGAGAGAGTACACCCTAAGTGTGGACCGCCACTAACTAGTACGTTGACACTGATGTCATTCACCATATGATGTTCAACCGTGACCAATTCTATAAGTACACTAAACAAAAAAATGCTCTTCAAGATCAGATTCTCTTAGGTGATGACACTAAAGATTTTTATTATTATAAACAATAGGAATTAAAGTCAATAGATTTTGATTATTTAAAATAAAGCCTAATATTAAACTAAAATAAAGTTATTTAAAAGTAAATTTTTAATAAACATAATTTATACAGAAACTTGAATTCCTAAAATAAGATATTTAAATATTTCTTGATTCCTACGTGTTTTCACATAAAATAGAAAAAATTATGCTCTCGAGAAAACACTATGACGAGTGAGATATCATTTATTAAAACCCAAATGCCACTTTGAAATTTGTATGGTAACCAGGAGTACTTCATCCTCTGAGTGGGAAAGAATGTTTAATCCTAAATATCCAAAATACTTTTGCTGATACAAATCAGAGCTCTACCACAGCTTTACATTTTACCATTCATTTCAGAACTAATTATCGACTAGGGATAGAAAAACACTGGGACAAAGCTTTTAAAGTCTTCTCGAACAAAATAGAATGAAAAAGGAATATCCCTTTCTTTGCTTCTCCTGGGGTTAAGGATCTTTGAGTATAATTGTACTGTTCGAGTTGCATTTCTTTACCAGCTGCAGTTCGAAAGTAGGCCTTCCTTACCAGTAGAGTGCCTACTGACGTCACGTGTACAGTATTGACAAGCTAATTCGTGCAAATTACAAAAAAGTAGTTTGTTTTGCGTTTATTTCACATATACTAACTAAATATTATTCACGTTTCAATCAACTGTCAACTCAATTTCATATTCGCGCAATAATCACCTTTCTCCCGAAAGGTATAGATCGGAATTGTTCAGCCCCTTGCATTATAAGGTGATATCGTATATTATACCATGCACGAAATGACCATTTTTCTTTCAAAAGATCTTACGTAGATTTTTAAACGTCTTACTATGTGAAATATGAAAGGAGGGTTAACTGGTAAAACTTATAAAATATGTTATTTTAAGTGGAATATGAAATTGAGTTGAGTTGACCGTTGATTGAAACGTGAATAATATTTAGTTAGTATATGTGAACGTGTCATCATGACAGTGTTATGTCGGAAGCGTGTTCAGGTATGGACAAAACAGAAATTCTTCAATAAAGCGGTTTCTCCGATTGATATAAGCATTCACTCTTCGGCTAGAAATTCACATTCAATGAGCATCGACCTCGATATCAGAAATCGAAGAAATGCCGAACATATCAGTGGCCGTACAATTGCTGCTGCAGGCGTTCATTGTCAAGGATCATGCATGGCACACAACTGAAATCATTGCGGACAAGGATGGAACAAATAGCTCATATACAGGCGAAATTAGTGAAACTTGAGAGACGTCAACGATCGTACAACTCTCCACAGAACAGAGAAGAGCTGTGGTCCGGACTGGAGGAAGGCCAGGCTGGTGCTCTTTTAGTTCCACTGACAGCATTAGGCTTTAAGCTTGCGCGTCGATGTACAGTCACTCCACACTACCAGGAAAGAGTTCACCGCCGATCAAGGGAACCACTTTAGAATTACTGCATGTTCCATTCATCTGTAGTTCATGCTAGTAAGCATATTCTCGGTTGACTTAGAACTCTTCATGTGTAACTCATCGTACCCCTCTATAGTATTACTGAATAGTGTTGCAATCGGGAATGCAAAACAAATTCCAAATTCAACGACTGATTCTTAAGAGTCATCACATGTACAGGTCCAATGGCTCACCGGCAGAGCAATCTCCATGTTGCAGGTTCAAATTGAATCCTGTTTCAACCTTACACCGTTTGTTCCTGCAAGTATGTTCATGAATATCCCGGATATTTGCTCTCCATGTTGCAGGTTCAAATTGAATCCTGTTTCAACCTTACACCGTTTGTTCTTGCAAGTATGTTCATGAATATCCCAGATATGAAGGTCCAACTTGTGAAATATATCCCAAGTGTGAAGAGGTCCTTACTTGAATATCAAATAACCATCGACCATCAATACTCGACTGCATGCGGACCCTTTGTACCGTCTCGAATTATTCCAACTATACCTAATGACGCTCTCAATTGCAAGATCGACAGTGGCGGACAGTTGTGAAACCATTAACCCCCTCGGGAGAGATATATACTGAGATCAGAACCTTCAGAGTAAGCTTATCTAGTGATACACATCGCGAGGTACCGATGAGTGAATGAAGTCGTTGTGGTTCCAGAGTCCGTACGTGTACTAATATGGTTTCTGGTTTCATCGAGAATCTTTTGTGATGAAACGTTGGTTAGGCACACGACTATTTAGGAATCTTTTCGCCGTGGGGCCTTTTGCAACCGAATGCTGCTGCCCTTGGACGGACTGAACCCTCCCGGCAGAAGCTCGATCCCACGCCGCCCGGGCTACGGGGCTGCAAACAAGCTAATGCTCGGGCTACGGGGCTGCTAACAAGGTTTCATCGCAGATGTGAATGCAGTTTAATCGAGAGGCCTAGTCTAGATTCTAGAAGCGGAATTCTGCCTAAGGCCCTGCCACGGCTGGAGGTCAATTGACTTGCTTTGACTTGGCTCCAGTGATTTCCTTGTTTCAGTCTCCAAAAACAGTAGGTACTAGGTATGGCTACAGAGGATGTGGTAGTTTACACCGTAAGAATGCCTTGACTTTTTCCTCCATGATTATGTCATCTTCCCAACAGCCGCATCTCAGCAGATTGAAGCCATACACGAGGGACTGAGTTTGAACATCGATCATGGTGTTAATGATAGGAATGAGCCACCATGTTTATATATGGACCGAGTTTCTTCTGAAACGGAAGCAATCCACGGGAAAGAGAAATTTTCTTCAACGTAATCAACGATTTCCGGGGAGTATTACAGATTCTTGCCAATAGGACGAGTATATACTGGCTTTTCTTATTGCTCACTCGACGTTTGTCCTCATACCCCTGAAGCAAGCAAGAGATTCCGTACCGCAGATGATGCAAACCTTGCTAGCTGGGTGACATCCTTGTCTTGCAATTGCCCACGCAGAGAGCTATTTATAGCATGTGCAGTCAAAGTTAAGGTAATGATGGTTAATGTCAATTGTGCTCATCGTGAACCTATTTCAGCGACAGTTTGACGATTCAATTTGCTCTTAGGCGAGATTCAAATGAATATTGTGACGTGTACATGTATATGTGTAGTTTAGTTTAGATAGTGAGGTATGTTATGTAACGAGTATATATATGTATATATATCGTTTAGTTTATATATAACAACGTATGTGCGCTATAGATGTAACAATCTATATGCACAATCTAGTTAAAAGTAATCATTTTTTAAGGGTTTGTTAGAATTTACAGCCTAACCAAGAATCATGGCTGCAGTGTTAACATACAGGTTTGCACAATCGACGGCTAGAAGTTGGATCATGATCGTGAGAATATGAATGATGTATAGCAATTTCGCTACCGATCTCCAAACAGAGCAACGCTTCTTCGCCTTGCAGGGTGAGCATCGTCAGTTCCAGAGGATGGTGTTTTGCTATATTTAAATCACTAAAATTAGAATTTCATGGTAAATTAGATTACACATGGTCACTTGAGTTACACCAAATCCATGAGTAGTTTACGCATATAAAAATTTTTTTTGGTATAAAGATCTGTGTCTCTCATGAGTAAAAATAATTTTAATTTCTAAGCTTTGATTTATAGTCTAATCCTTCCAAGAGGAAAAGTTAGGACATAAATTAAAGGTCTTTGCATATTTCCTTCTTCCGAACTTGGAAGAAGGAATATGCAAAAAAATCTAAGGTTATGTTCCATGAGTTTATTCGTTCTCCTTTTGCTAGTCTTGGTCTTATCTCATGGTGAAAGTTGCTGGTCTTCGCCTTGTCTAACGGTGGAAGTTTTGTCCACTTCTCTGTTATGTTAGCCTCTTGTCTCAAAATACTGACTAACAGAGACCTCCATATCTTCGTGGGTATGGTTGGCTACTGTATGAAAGACAAGGCTGAGACACATCACAAATCGGTGATGAAAAACATTACTGACAGTATGCTCGAGGATGATGAAGAATTGTTTACTCTTTCGGGTGTCATAGATACCAAGAATCGTGTGGAACTCAACTACATCAATATTCTTCAATGGGCCCTCAGTTCAATAAATACCGAAGAAGACATCCATTAGGTACAACTCTCAAAACCTGCTTGAGGTCTATGATCAGGTCCGATAAATATACTCCATCCTGTCGATGGCTCATAGCGTGTGGAATTCAAAAGACGCACAGTGACTCATTGTGGAAAGCTATAGTTCATCTTGAAACAGTCACCATTGCGGACATTGATAATATTTTTTGCGTAAACTCGTGCTCGTTACTTTATTGTTGAACAACCTGATTCTGACGTGCTTGATGAGGAAGAGTACATTCTCGCTACCTCGTCCACTATTTTGAGAACAAGAATGATATCCAACTTCCAAGATGTACATACTCTGTCCTAGTGATGTGGAACGATATTTAGAAGCAACTTTGTTACCTTGGCTTCTTCATTGGGGATGTAGTCCAGAGGAGACCGTCTCTTATGTGGAAACTAGATATTCTCATATTCAAGCTCAAGATCCAATTCGGGCTTTACAAGAATATTGGAGCAATAATACCAAAGAGGAAGTACATATAGTATAGAGAGCAGTACCACACAGCATGTCTATGAGTTACCTCCATCTTCTCAATAGAAGTGAGAATAGTGAGAACTTCAATTTTCTACTCCTTGGAAGTAAAGTTGTAAAACTTTTAATAAAAGTTTCGATACAATGGTTACAATATTATTAATTTGGATTCATTTAAATTATAGTTATAAGAAAACATCAGAGAAAAACAGGGCGAAGAGGTACCCTGTTCGGTGCGATACAGCCTGTATCGCTCCAAGCATAAGCGAAACATGACAAGTTTTGCCCGCACGAGATGCGATACAGCTTGTATCACCCTGCAGGAGCAATACGTTGCTTGTTTCGCACCTGACCATCGCGATACAGGTTGTATCGCCTCGGGCTTGTAAGGGTAAGGGTTCCCTCGCCGAGGCGATACAGCTTGTATCGCCCCGCATGAGCGAAACGTTACTTGGGGTTGTTCAAGGGTTGAGGGTATGATCAAGCAACCAACGTTAAGAGGGGTATGGTCAAGCGCAGCGATCGTACTGGGGGTGTGATCAAGCCAATTCCTCGCATTTTCCCCTTAGGGAAATGCTAGGGCCAGCCGAACCGTAGTGCGATGAGTCAGCCAGCTCTAGATCATCGCCCTTCAGGCTCAACGATCGACCCCGCCCAGGTAAGTATATTACTTCGAACTCTCCCAGCGCTTCATGTACTTGCGTCGAAGCTGTTAGCCGCAACTTCATACATGGGTTTATAGGGCTCGGGCTTGGGATGTACGTAAACCGACAACACACGGTTCTTCAACGACACGAACATTTCTGAGAATCGCCGAGTAGCATTCTAAAAGCCAACAAGCTGGCAGCCCATCCGCCCATAGCCGGGGCGGCGTGGGGTTGAATCCTCCTGCCAGTAGTGCTCAATCTGTGCAAGTGCAGTCGATTCGGTGATAGAAATTTCTACTGCGAGAAAGAGGTAAAAAATAACAATGTCGTAGACATAGTCCCCTTTTTATTTCGATAATAAATATTTTAGATAAAAATAAAAATAGCTTTATACAAAAACTTGAATTCCTTAAAAATATTATTCTTGTAAAACTGTTGCTCCTAAAATAAAACATTAAGATATTTATTGATTCCCACGTGTTACCACATAAAATAAGAAAAAATATGCTCTCGGGAAAATATTATGACGAGTGAGATATCATTTTTTAAATCCCAATTGCCACTTAGAAATCTGTATGTTAACCAGGAGTACTTCATTCTCTGAGTGGGAAAGAATGTTTTATCCTAAATATCCAAAATACTTTTGCTGATATAAATCAGAGCTCTACCACAACTTTACATTTTACCATTCATTTCAGAACTAATTATCGACTACGGATAGAAAAATACTGGGACAAAGCTTTTAAAGTTTTCTCGAACAAAATAGTATGAAAAAGGAATATCCCTTTCTTTGCTTCTCCTGGGGTTAAAGATCTTTGAGTATAATTATACTTTTCGAGTTGCATTTCTTTACCAGTTCTAAAGTAGGCCTTCCTTACCAGTAGAGTGCCTACTGACGTCACGTGTACAGTATTGGCAAGGTAATTGATGCAAATTACAGAAAAGTAGTTTGTTTGCGATTATTTCACATGTACTAACTAAGTATTACATCACGTTTCAATCAACGGTCAACTCAACTCAATTTCATATTCCACTTAAAATAACATATTTTATAATTTTTAACAGTTAACCCTCCTTTCATATTTCACATAGTGAAATGTTTAAAAATCTACGTAAGATCTTTCGAAAGAAAAATGGTCATTTCGCGCATGGTATAAATATACGATAGCACCTTATAACGCAAAAGGCTGAAAAATTCCGATCTATATCTTTCGAGAGAAAGGTGATTATTGCACGAATTAGCAGTATGTGATCATGACAGTGTTATGTTGGAAGCGTGTTCATGTATGGACAAAATAGAAATTCTTCAATAAAGCGGTTTCTCCAATTGATATAAGCATTCACTTCGGCTAGAAATTCACATTCAATGAGCATCGACCTCGATATCAGAAATCGAAGAAATGCCGAACATATCAGTGGCGTTGTTACGCACAATTAGCTGCAGGCGTTCATTGTCAAGGATCAGCATGGCACACAACTGAAATCATTGCGGACAAGGATGGCACAAGTAGCTCCATAGAACATCTACCCGGCGGACAGCCAAGAAGAAGCGGCAGGAGTAAAAGTCCTTTATTACTGTTGGCGGAAGCAGCGGTAAAGGGCAACGGCAGAAAGCCAGAGAAACGGCAGGCGTTATTATCGCGCATGCCAGGCTGCCTTTTTTCTCGGCAAAGGGAAAGCCATTAGTTCAAAACTTGGTGCTCGTCAGTCGGGGAGAGGACTGTGACCGTGATGAATTATTTTCTTTTTTCTCGGGCAAGAGAAAGCCGTTAGTTAATTAACACGCTGCTCGTGAGTCGAGGAGGGAGTTGTCACCGCGGCGATATTTACTCGGTGAAAGAAAACGCGTTTCTGGAGGAGGAACTGTTGCCGTCGACATTCTCAACGTCACTCTTTCACGAACCCTACTTTTTTCTGTCCGTCTTCTCTGCAGTGTGGACGGGTTTCTGCTATTCGTCGTTGTTGCCGCTGTCTTCTTGGCGGATCGCTTGTGGCTTCTGCTTCGACCTCGCTGCCTCCTTCTTCCATTCGCTCTCTTCGTTGCTTGGTTCGACCTCGCTGCTGCGTGCACTTTTATCCTCTCCTTTTGCAGGTCTTTCTTTCACGTATGTTGCTTGCGGGGAGTTTTTCCTGCCATCATGGTTTTCGTCTTCGTCTCGCACGCACTTCTCTTTTTCTCGCTGCTTTGGAGGTCCGACATCTGTGCGACTATTTTTCTGACACCGCTTGCTAGGAGAGGGCGATTTACACTGCAGTAACTGTCCCTCCGACTGTCGATCAGGACGGTTCCTCGTCGCCAACTCTCTGCTTCGAGCATGCTTCTTCTTACCGGGATGGTGGCGGTTGTCGTCTATTTGCTACTGTTGCCACGGGAATTGTAGTTTGTCATTTTTATGCTTTTCTCGCATTCACGTCGATACTGCTGCGGGTATGTATGGGTATGTATGTTTACCTCTGTCTTTTTCCTTGCAGTTGTCGTTCTTCGCAGTCCGTCGTTTGGATGTCCTATGTGCTGTCCAAGTTCTTGTCTTTCTGCAGGAATGCTCGCTGCTTGCTTCTGTATTGTGGTTGTCAGGGACTCTTTGCTGCTTGGGAGCGCTTTGTGTCTTCATCCTTTCATTTTTTTGCCGCTTGCTGCCTGTGAGCACCGGCATGCGACTGGAAGTGTGTTGGGATGGGAAGTGTGTTGGGACGTATGCTAGATTCTTGCTCGTCGACAACTGCTCTGTGTATGCAATTCCGATACGGCATGGAGACGGATCAGGTTGTCTGGCCTCACGCCTCCACTTTCCTTCTGCGGCATGGACAGTGATGGACACTTCTCCTTCCGCGGTCAGATGTCTGCAGTCTGTCGGTTTCAACGCATGGTAATTTTCTTTATTTCGCTTCTCCCACGGGCTAGCTTCAGGTACTTCTCCTTCTCTGCGCAATGTCTACTGAAGTTAATGTTCACAATCTTGTCACTCTGTCTGATGATGATGAATCTGACAGCGTCGATGCAGTTTTTTCTTCTCCTCCACGTAGTCCTCTCTTTGTACCAGCCAGCCCTCCGTTGCAGTCCCCTCGACTGTCCCCTTCTGTTCATGTTTTCTCTCCTCTGTCTCCTTGTGTTCACGTTTTCCCTTCAGTTGTTCATGTTTTTCCTTGTCTCGAAGCCGCTGTCTCTCCGTCTATAGTTGCTCCTTCGTTACATTCTATATAGCCCTTTTGTCTTCACGGTATTGAAGGGTACAAGTGTCAGCTACTACAGTTTGCTCTTCCAACCACTTCTCCCTCCTATTCTTTGTTGCCTTCGTGATATCTTTCTTTTTCCGAGACTGTTTTGTACCTTAGCACAAGCTATGTATACATAGATTTTCGTTTCTGTCTCAAACCACCAGAATTCCTTCTTGCAGATTCAGATTACGTTAAACTGTCCTATGCTTTTTCCGGGGCTACACTTGGCTTTCAGTGTATAATTGATCCTTTCCTCTACTTGAAATCTGAAGGGTTGTGACTCGTCTTGAAGGATAGCAGATCGACCTTTTTCTGCTACCCAAAATATCTTCGACAGGAAGAGAACGAGACCCTCCTCAAACCTGTTGTTACCTCTGTGTACAGACAGAACTGATTGAGTTGTGTCTACAAGGCTGTAAACACTCTAATTTATAGGATAGGTTGTAAACACTTCCGGTATCCGTCTGATGCATATGAGACAGGCCGCTCGCGCCAAGTGCGGTACCTCGGTCCAGAAGAGCAGTAGTCCTCAAAACTCTCGAGCTCTCTGTCACTATTGCTCAAACCGGTGGCGATTTAGACCTTTCTTGTTGGGGCTGTTTATGTATTTTTTTACATCGAGAGTGCCATAGTGGAGTCATATAAGTGGAAAGAGGGGGGGCCTTGTTCCATCTGCATGTTCAGGGAGTTCTATGTTTGCAGGCTACGAGTCCCATCGATGTTAAAAACAGGCTGGTTGTTGTGCTGGGTTGGAAGGGGGCGGCTAGACCACTTGGAGGTGAAGTCTGCGTCAAAAGGCTTAATAACAGGGACCTACATACCTTTGTAGGTATGATACTGTATGAAGAATAAATCTGAGGTGCATCACAGGTGTTGCATGAAAAATATTTCCGATGATATGCTTGCTGATGGGGATGAGCTGTTCAGTCCTTTAGGGGTCGCTGACACGAAAAACAGAGTTGAATTAAACTCTAACAATATTTTGCAGCGCGCACTACAATATAATAAGTACAGATGTCGCCATCCTCTCGGTAGTACTCTTCGTACTTGCTTGCGATCCATGGTCCGCTGTGGGGAGTATACTCCTTCTTGCAAGTGGCTAATGGATAATGGTATACAGCGAGCAGGAGCGAGGCGCTTTGGAAAGCAATTTTCCACCCCCAGACTATAACCATGACTGATATTGACACTATTTTCTTCTCCAAGCGTGAAGATCGCCGTCGATACTTTACCAAATTCACTCCCGAAGAGGAGGAGCGCTCGTTGGACCTACCTTTCCCGTCTGCGAATCGGTGCCCACTGTTCGAAGCTGTTGAAGTGTTTCCTGACTACATTCCTCTATGCAGTACTTTGCTTCGGGATACAACAGCAAGACAGAGCAGTACAAGGTACTGTGCCTGCTTTTCTCTTCATATTACTGTTTCTCTGCTTTGTGCCTAATTTTGTTTATGGTCTACCTGCAAACCTTGGACCCGGAGCTACGAAATTTTCCAAGAGATGGTTTGGACCTTATGTGGTGTTAGAAGTTTATGATAATGCCACATACTCTTTGAGAGAGTTAGATGGTGCAGTGCTCAAGATACTAGTCGCAGGGAAGAGAATCAAGCTCTTTAGAAGGAGAGGGGAGGACCAGAACATTGCAGAGCTTATTGAGGATGAAGCTGAAGACTCAATGGAGGTTGAAGATGAATTTGAAGCTGAAGCTGAAGAGTCTTGATCTGGATCTGGCACATACCGGAGGATGTGCAGGTTCAGAGGGGGTGGATGTCGCGCTACTTGACGGCCACATGCTTGACTTCTACTCCGACGTTGAGGTTTAGTAGTTCTAGAAGTTAGCTCATACTACTTCTAGTCCTTTATGTATATGTTTGACACCTTTGCATACAGTGTTAACACTATTTTGAGTCCTAGTAGGCTGATAGTATGTTAGTTATCTTGTTCAAGCATTTGTGCGCTTGTGCAAGTGACTTCTTACTTGTCTATGACGTTCAATGTACATAACTTAGGGTTTCCATGCTGATAGGGGTTTGAGCTCATGGGTTGTACTTACTTGTCGCCCATGCACGCTTTCTAGCTGATTTAAGTTAATTTTTGGGGCTACGTGTCGTTTTAGGTAGTTTAAGTTTTACGCTGGCACTCTAGGGGGCTTGACGTGGTAGCCTATGAGTGTAGATACGTTACCAGTTAGTTTAAGGCACAAAAGGACAGTCAAGTGGAGCTATGAACTCCCATTGGTCCATTTTTGTTTTTTATAAAACTCTAAGTTTAGAAACAGAGCTCTAGAGTGGAGTTCGAGCATTTGGTGAGGTATCTTCGAAATCTGAGAACACAGGAGGAGAGAGCTCGTCGTGCCAAGCACTGTCAGTGAAATTTTTGCTCGATTTGGATCAATAAACAAGGAGTTATGCCCAATTGAAGTTCGGATTGTGCCAAAACTGCGTCACTTTTGTTTATTTTGGGGTTTTCGGTGCCAATTGCAGCAGAATTGAGGAAATCACTTCAAAACTTCGTGGTTGCGTTCACTGTCAGGAGGGCTACGACCTTCCAAAAAGTTTTGAATCCTTTGAGTGATTGAGTAATTCAGAGCGGCCGCTGAAGCAGAGGGGGTCTGAAAAGCTCTTAATCTAGAGCAGCGACTTTAGAGAAGGAGATCTGGAGTTCTACAAACAATCAGGAGTCCCTATTTCACAGGAGTGTTCAGCAAGCTGTGAACTGCAAATCCTGTAAGAAACTTCGAAGTTGATCGAGCCAATTTCCTGTTATAGGTCGAAATAGCTATCTGGGTATAAAAAATTGTCGTAATTTCTCTGTTCAGAAAGTTCCTACCCATATCTCGGTGCTCTGAACTGATCTCAAGCTGAAACTTCATATGTGTATCCAGTAGGACCTCATTTACATGTAGGAGAAGTTCTGAAGTCTACACCTTCATAGTTTTTCTCTCTTTGTGTGTCAAAGTTCACCGCTTAAACCTATTACTACTAGTTAGACCTAAATTTCGCTTTTTGAGCATATGAGAGGATCCTACACAAATGTGTGAGTGTTTATGGCCCCTGTTGTGACTTGAAAGCCAACCTCTTGAGTAAACAACCACAGCCAGAAGCCCGGCGCTTTTTTAGGTAGACGGATCACACTCCGACAACATTCTGCAATGTTTGAATTTTTATGAGGTGGAACGTTATTCACGCGAATAATTGTTTTCTTTCTGCAATTAATGTCAAAATGCAAAACATAGTGTTAGCATTTTTCACATCCCAAAAGTGCACTTGCGTTCATTCAAATTTTGAACGGATCTAGAAACCCTGATGTGCATTTACTACTGACTAATAACCCTAGATCTCAGGTTTGTGTGTCCATACTAACCGTGCTGTAGTGTCGTAGGATTACTCCTTTTGCTCATTTAGTATACAAGATATCGTTCCCACAGAGGATTTGCACAAGTGTCGCTGTTCTAAGTTCTAAGATCTGTTCAAACACACCAACACACGAGTTTTGTCTAGAAATCCCGTCTTCTCACAAAACCACACGGCTTCCAGACCCTCCAAAAGGTGCTCTGGACCTAAAGAAACAACTACTAACTAAAATATCACACAACTATCTACAGAGAAGCTCGGGAAGACGCTTCCTGCTTCCAAGTCACTTCTTCCGGTCTTCTCAATACAGTCTTCCCGAAGCAATTCTTGGCTTTTGCGGATTCAACTCGGCTTCTCACACCTCCAAAAGACTACTCCTGCTTCGTAGAAGTCGACCAGCAACGGCTGTTACACTTTACTCTCCCTCTCACATTCCAACGGGTTAGATTAATCACAGGGTGTATATCCCTTGTAGCCTTCCCAGACTTCTGCCTACGGAAACAGTCTTCCTGCAGCACTACAGCGACATTCACCTTCACGGAAGCTCAATAGAAGTCTCGGAAGCTCACTAGAAGAAGATAAGAAGATGGGGAAGATGAGAGAAGAAGAGAAAATCCAAACGAGAGAAAAACAAGATAAGAATAAGAAATTAAGACTCCGACAGGCTTCTAGTCCAGATCCTGACTAACAAGCCATCCTTGCTTGTAATAGTTTGGGGAGGAAGACAACAAACGTGCGTACAGTTACACAGTCTTCTACTTGAGGATGTCGTCTTCTGCTGTGGGAAGAAGGCTTCTTTCTTCTTTTCTCGCTGCTCTGACTACTCTGTCTTCTGAGATCCCTTACCCATAAGACCGTCCGTACGTGGATCCGAAGTGCTCCACTGGACGAGCCAAGCTACGAATCTGCACAACTGCTGACAGTCACCGCCACTCAAGAAGAATGCTTCCCATGCACAACCGGGAGTGAATTCAAGGAAATCCGCCATCCAAAAGACACGGACAAAGCTTCTACAATCAACAATCCATTCCCCGAGAAGAAGGCACATTGGTGTTGGGAAGCTCACTCTCTCTACTTTCTGCTCCTACTCCTCGACCCACCAGTCTAGCCAGCGGGATTACACGAGGATGCCGTTCCCTGCTTCTAAACTGTCCACTACCTCCATCTACATCTTCGAACCACTGCTGGCAACGAGCATGCAGACCCCTCCGGTATAATCCTAATCTATTCGTATGTCTCGAACATCGGGTGTAGTGGACACTGTGCGTAATGTGTCTCTACTCACAGTGATGCGTATGCGCGCATAGTGTGCTCAGTGTGCTTAATGTGTTAATCTGTCTGCACCATAAAATGTGTATGAGTGTGCAGCCTAGAATTCTACTCTTCGATCCTACTTATGCATCTGCCTTGAGGCGCAGGGGAAGTTCCCCTCCAATCCTCAATTACAACCAGGGAGAGATGGGCGCTGTCAGAAGGCTGCCACCCCACATGCAAGCGGTTCTTCTTCCTAATTAGCCATCCACCTTACTACTCCTGCGCTGCCTCCTCTGCCACATGGTCACCTATCTAATATTACACTAAACTGCCACCTCCTAAGATAGCATGTTCAGTTCCTACTAAGTTTGGACAAGTCAACTTGTCTTCTGCGCTTTGCTACCTACTCTAATTGCTTGGATGCAATCTCCATTGGATCTACTCCTACCTGAACTCCTAACTTGGCTTCTGATAAGCTGGGAAGCCCTGCAATTACCTCGGGTGTCACTGAGGTGGCTTCCTCCTCAACATTCTTCGCTGGCTCTACTGCTGCTGCTTCTGCTTTTGCTTCGGAAGACGGAAGCGTCTTCTAGGAAGCTGGGTCGACTTGTGCTTCCTCGCTCTTCTGAGACACTAGTTCGACACTGGGAGCCATGGTGACCTCATAGGGGTCCGAGGAAGTCGCTTCTTCCACTCGGAATATCTGAAAAGACATCTCTTCTTCTTGTCTTCTAGAAGACATCTTGTCTTCCGGGGCTTCTTCCGGGGTCTCTCGGCTTGCAACGCTGTCACTACCAAGTGGACAGCGAGGTCGAACTCCTCCTTCTCCAAGTCGGATCCGGTCGATGGTGCTGGGGCTTGGGAAGATGCAATTGCGGGTGGCAGAATCAAGAGAAGATCGTAGAGTGTCTTCACTCCCTCTATCTGCTGATCCAAGTACCTGAACATGCTCTCATTGCACTCTACCAACATCGCTCTGGACTCGTCATCCCATTCTCTAGCTAAGGTAAGAAGCTTCCTACCCGCGGTGAAGTTAAACTTCTCCCGAAGCGCTTCCACCGACCGAGTTAACATCCCTTGCGCACGAGCTTCCATTGCTTCCTGCTGCGTCTTCTCGGCTGCAGTCTGCGCTTCTGCGACTTCCCGTAGTGTCTTCCATGTCGTCTTCTCCTCTGCAAGGGCGGTGATCTTATCTCGCACTCGTAGAACCTCCTGGTCACGCTGCTGTAAACGCGCCTGCAACTCCTGGTTGCTCTTCTTCAACTGCGCTAACTCCTTGGCAGAAGCGGCTGCTTTCGTCTTGTACTTCGCTGCGAGCTTCTCCATGGTGCGGAGGTTGGCTTCCAGCGCTTCTATCTTCTTCTGGTCTTCTTCCTATTGCATCAGGGTGCGCAGACCGAATCCAAGCTGTAGTGACTTCTCCTGAGCCTTCGCCAGCTTCTCGATCAACTCCATAGCTGGCTGGATCTCTGGGTGGAAGAAGGCATTGAACTCCTCCAGTCTTCTTCCCGTGGAAGACAGACTCATCTCCACAATCCGATCGGAGGTGTCGACCTTGTCTTCCCGAGGCAAGGATGTCTCTTCCACCACTATGGTCTTCTGTTTCTGCTCACGAGAAGATGCTACTCTTCTCATCTTCCGGGGTGGAAGATCTTTCTCCATGGTAGAAGTGGTCCTCGTTACTGTGCTTCGTAGCATCGTAGTAGGAGTGTCCATCCAACCTTCGTCTTCTGGATTCTTCGGAAGACTCCATGGTGTTGCAGAAGCGGTCTTCTGCGCAGCTCGTGTACTTAGTGGCTCCTCCGGTGAGTCAGACTCCGATCCAGAATGAATGATCGGGAAGGAGGTGGTCTTCCTAGGTACACTCCTAAGGCCCATCTTCCTTGATGACGTCGCGTCTTCCAACCCACTGGAGTCGTCTTCCCTCATTAGAAGCGTCTTCTGATGAGTACCGGACCTCATCTGCGACATCAGAGTGGGAGGAGGAGTCATTGCTGCTCCTCGGTCGTCTTCTCCCGAGGTCTCCTCCTTCGTCTCATGCTGCCTTGTTGACCCATATCTCGCCAATTGATCTTCCGTGAGATCCCCCTTGGCCACGTACAGATAACAGAAGAACGGAGTAAGATGTCCTCCTGCCGAGGTACCTAAGTACACCAGTTATGCCTGTACATAAGCGTGGAAGAACGCACCCCAGTTGACATTCTCTCCAGCACACACTACTTCCAAGAACACCACGTCCTGATCTCCAAGGTACCTCGTCTTTTGCGCCTTCCCCTTAGGAAAGAGGTGAAGGAACAGCTTCGCCAGAAGACGCTTCTGCGGCTCCCGGTAAGATTCAACCTTCCAGCCGTTTCTTCCCTGCCTGTCCTCCAGGAAGAGACAAGATGTGCTCCCAAGCACATGCCACTTCTCCGAGATCATGGGTAAGATCTTCTTCTCGAGTCAACAACCTCGGTTCTCAGATTCTGACCACCAATCCTCGGTCCAGGAAGATGATCTTCCACGAGCTACTCCTGCCTTCGTAGGTACACAGTTGCGAGGCGGTAGGGCTGCCCAAATCTCCTCCAGAAGACCCTGGTCGGCGAGGTTCCAATCCCACAGGAAGAAGTCGAGATCCAACTCATTGATGAAGAGTTTGGCCTCGGCCAGTTCTGCTGCCGGTAACACCAACCCTCGGGGATGCATCGACATACTTGAAACTCTGTTGCACTAAGCCACATGTACTTACTGTGAGCCGAAGGCTCAGTCCTTCCCAAGTTCTCACAGTCTAGCTTCCACTCTTAGAAGACGAATCTAGTCTTCCAGAAGACAACTACTCCGTCTTCCGGGATTCTAACAGTGCTTCCTAAATAGCTCTCGTCTTCCGAGCTATATCTAAACAATCCTAACTAAGCAAGGCCTCGCATGAATTCCTAAGAAGACAACCCACCTTGCAGAGTGGGTTGTCTTCTTAGGAACAGAATGTGTAACAGATTTAGAAGATGGTTGCGGGCTCCTACGGTGACAATGGTCTCTGGGAAGACTCCCGGGACAGCTTCCGATTCAATACCGTTCTCGGAAGACTTCCCGAAGCGAAGCTTCCCTTCACTAGTCTCACCTGTCTTCTGCTTCCTACACGCAATCTAACCTCACAACAGACACAAGACACTCGCACTCTGTTCTTCTGACTTCTCAACTCTCATACACACTCAGAAGAAGCTTGCTGCATGATGAGAAGATATGACCCTCGACCATTCTTACCAGATTCTGCCAGCAAGACTTCTCACAACTCTCTTCTAAGTTCGAGAAGAAGAAGGAATAGGTTGCTATGGGTCGAACAGAAGAGATCCGTAACGGACCCTCACGTCTTCTTACGCATTCTGCCAGTCTTTCCAATCTTCTAGTCTCTCTAGGAAGATGTGGATTTGAGAAGTTTGGAAGACCGAGAGCCACAGGCCTAGTTCCCGACTTCCAACTTCTCGAAATAACAAAACAACTCACCAAGCCACTCAGGGTTCGTACCAAGTCTCTCTTAACACAAAAGCAAAGCCAATCCACTGTTGATACGAATTGCACACATTTGTCTTCCGAAGACAGTCAAGCTTCCGAAGCGTCTTCCGAAGATGTTCAGATCTTCCGAAGCATCTTCTGTTCAAGGTTTCGGGAGTAGAGGGTGGTAGGGTAGGGAAATTGATAGCTGTGATCTCTAATTTGAGGACGATGGGCAAGGAAGCTCGAATTGCACTCAAGAAGAAGCAAGAAGATGGCTGTCGAAAATTGGACAGCGCATCCGTGCCCAATGTCTCAGAAGGAAAAATGTGGAGAGGGAATCAATCGATCGGTTTGCCTGCAAACAACCGGGGAAGCGCGGGGGATACCAAGCAAAAGGCGAGAAGCGATGAGAAGGGAAGAGAACATGGGAAGAACTTCAAACAGTCTTCTGTCTGCTTCCCGAGCTGTCTTCAATCTTCCGCGCGCTTCCGGCTCTAACCCCAGCTCCAATGTGACTCCACAGAGCTGCTTCCGTCGTCAATTCCTTGCTACACCTCAATCGAACAAGACTCCACCTTCGATTCTTCTCAGTCGTCCTTCAATGTCTGTTTCCAAGAGTCTCCAAAAGACTCCTTCAGCTCGATGTGATTCTTACTCTCAGCGATTTGCCCTCGCCTTCTTCCTAGCTGTGAATCGATCTTGACTCCACTCAATTTCACTCTGATGGCTCTCCTCGCTCAAGTCGATCACCTTCCAACTCGATCTTCTAGCCAAAAATGAGCTCGATGCGGGAAGCGGTAGTGTTTCGGTGCTAATGCGCTTCCTGCGCATCTTCTCGCACAGTTTAGGGGTTTTTGACCTACCCGACTTACCTAACCTACTCGGTGCTACCTGGTAGGTACACCTACTTCTTACGTGGTTAAGCTTCCACGGTTTCCGTCTTTTGGAAGATACGTGTCTTCCGTCTTCCGCCGTCTTCTGAAGATACAACTGAGAAGACGCTTCCCGGAAGACGGTCGTCTTCCGGAGAAGTCAACTTCTTATTACGAAAAAGATCGTAAGATCATCTTCCTTCTAAGGAAGCCGTAATCTTAAGTGACAAAGCTTCTTCAGTTATACAAACAAGTTATTAATCTTAAAAATTTTAAAAATTCATGAATCCTGTAAATTGTGGGCACCACACGTGCACTAACCAAAATAAAGGAGATAAACTTTGCAAAAACTCCGAAACATAAGAGACAGGGAGGAGCAAGTTCTAAACACCAGCAGGTCATCTCGCAATGCACAAAACAATCACCTTGGCCAAGACAGCAATTCGACCAAACACGACTTAGTTGGAAGGAGGAGAGTCGCTGCGTTTCGTAATTTACTCACGAATTTCACTATGACATCACGAGGTTTCCCGTAAGTGACTCCATTGCATTTTAAACTTTATGTTTATCATCTTTTAGTGCTTTTTCCATGGCTAATTCCACAGCCAGTAAAGGGCAACGGTAGTTTAAAGAATCTAAATAGAAGAATGAAACAAAATCCTCTGTGTGATGTAGCCTCGTGTTATCGTCGATTACCAGGCAGTATATATATCAGTCGACTGGAATAGTGCGACAACCAAGTCGTTTCAAGTGCGGCACCAAAAGAGTCTCAGAAAACTGCAACTGTAGAGCCCAACCGTACTTTATTGGGAAACTGGTGGCAAAGCCACGATATGAACGTAAGTTCAGTAGAAGATTGTGAAGCACAAGATCGACACAAGCAGGGAATGTAGACGGATCCGACTGACGCCACTCCCTCCTGAAGGTCAAATGCCGCAAACAATGACGTCAAGAGGGCAAAGAGATGACACATGGACGGAAAAGGAAGAGACTAACAGCCATCGTCTCCTGCCTGGATAGGAAGAGACGAATATCGAGATACGACTGGGAACCAAGCAGTGCGTTTAGTGCTCACCATGGTTATCATAGAGATAAAGACACTTCATACTCCGAATGGCCACCGGAATTGTCCTCTTGTCTTTAGACTTGAATTAAAGCTGTTGTTGTCACGTTTTAGCACGTTTTTGACGTTAAATTTCTTTTGTTTCGTGGAGATTTTCAACAGATTTTGTAGAGTTTTTGACGTTAAAATCCTTAAAATCAAAGAGATTTTCCAGGACAGATCGACCACATGAAAAGTTTACATTATGTTCTCTGTTCGTATTCCTAGGGCTTTTGTTCGAGGTACGAACATAACACTCTCATTCTTGTAAGAACAAAGAACTCTAATCTGAACTTTGATCTTTTGCATATACTGTACCTGCAATCATGTGTATCGCATCCACATACATGGAACGAATGTGTTCTTTGCTAAATGGAACAAAGGTGTAATCGTACGACAGAACTCTTAAGAGCTAGCTGCCCTAAAAATACCTTTTATCAAATCCATAGTATAGATACTTTTGCTTCAGAATGAAATATAGTCAAGTCCATGAACACAACTCTTTAATGAGAAGAGAAACTCTAGTTGGTCAAATTGGTAATCAGACAGGGAGTTTAGAGCTCGCTAGTGGTTATCGTAGAGATAAAATCACGTGATTATGCTGATTGTCCCTTCCGTTTAAGAACTAGACTGAAAAGAACGTATCATTTTCAAAACCAACGATACTCCAAACAGCTTGAGTCAGATCTTGTCGATGGAAATATCTTTCGTTTCGTATAGAAAAAAATAAAGAATAAGGTCATCATCACAACGTGGAGAAAAATTTCATCAAACAAATGTGCATGCAAATAAATTCATCGAATCATCACAACGTGAAAAACATACTCATCAAAAAATATGTATGAAAATAAATTCATCTTTCATCGATTACCTAAAGAAAAGACCCCATTTGCAAGACCACACAACTGCAAAAACATACACTCAGATCAAAACCACCATGTGCTAATAGAGATCATAAATAGGCGTGTTGGACTCGTCAACTATGTAAGACATAGTGTGCATGAGGGCGAACAAGAGAGGAGGTTCGGATGCATGACAAGCTGAAAGTAATGTAGGATGCCACGTGTTGAATCAAGAAAAGAAGAAAGATAAACAGATTTAGAGAGAATATTCTTCTCTCCGTCAATGAGATGGAGAGAAAGAGATGAGTCAACTGGAGAAGTGTTGACTCCCTCCATAGAGAGGAATTCCTCGTGAGAACCCCTAAAGGACCTCCGGAGAGATCTCCTTGGAGAAGATCCCTCTGTGGACAATGGAGAAGGTTGTCGTCCTCCAAAGGAGTTGGAGACGGACTCGACCCCTTTGAAGAGAAAGAGACGCTTGGCACCCCTCATCTTCTAGCTGTGAGGGCTATGCCTCATCCTTGGAGGACGTGTCAAATGGACGAGGAGACTAGCCCCCAAGGTTGAGAGACCCACTCCAGATCTGAGAGCACATATCGCCACGTGATTTGTGTCTGCAATGGAGCCCGGCTGCTGCCAAGCAGTAGCCGTGACGATTAAAAGACACTGCATATATGGCAGCATATCTCTAAGCACTCCCGTATAAGGAGGTGTGCATGTTGTGATGCCCTCTTGAGAAAGGATTGGCCTCGGTAATCAATCTCCATTGTGGTCATGGATCTCCACGTGACGATCCATGGCTGTAACGAATGAGAGGCTTGAGATTGCTTGACTATGGTTGGCTAAGAGGTACGGATTGCTTTGACTGTGTGGAGAGGTGCAATGATAAGATGAGCTGCGGTCGATCACGATTGATTGAACACTCATCACTACCATCTCTAGACTTCTCAGTCTCTTTCGGGAGATTTTTAGAGGACATTGTTGGAAGTAGAGATTGAGAGTTAGCTCGAGAATGCTATGCCTGCAGCTGTGCATGATATACTTGTGAGAGACATTGAGTGCGTGAGAATGACAGACGAGTCTAACATATAAAGATCGTTGCTTAGCGGACATGAGACAATTGGATGTTTGCTTTTATCCTCTAAATAGCAAGCACCGTTATCGATTATACACCATCTACTTTTAGAATCAAACATATGAGCTGAGAATAAATTGTTTCGTAGTACGAGGATATGCAAGACGTCCTTACTTAATACGATTTTACCGTTGAGGAGTTCAACTTCATCGTCTCCGTGATCTTCATTTTGTCATGGTATGCTTCTTGGACATGAAGGGCATGCCTATGCCATGTCTGAAGACCTCTTGGGGAACGGAGCTCGAGCTAATGTATTGTTCGCTTTGAAGTAGCTTGCTTGGAACTAATGTGCTGTAAATTTTGTGAACGAGTGGCTCCATCCTGGATAGCAGAATCATATCAGTCTTATCTTGTTCTCGATTTTTCTTTTGAAGGAAGAAACAAAAGGGAAAAAAAGAGAGGTAAACTTGATCTCATCTGGAAGCAGAATCTCATCTCATAGTAGAAATACTTTTTAAACTTTTTGGTGACGGCAAAATACTTTTTTTCTTTTTTCAAAACAAGAAGCAGGTTAAGCTCGTTATTTTATTTTTTTATTTTTTATTTTTATCAAAATAAAAAAACGAGTTATATTCACGGAGTTGATATTTTTGTACCTCGCAATAGAACTTTCTACCGCTGAATGGGCTGCCCTTGCACAGACTGAGCCATCACGGCAGGAGGATTCGACCCCACGCCGCCCCGGCTATGGGCGGATTGGCTGCCAGCTTGTTGGCTAGTAGAAATGCTACTCGGCGATTCTCCGAAGACCGTGTCCTTGAAGAACAGTGTGTTGTCGGTTTACGTACACTCGAAGCCCGAGCCCTATAAACCCATGTATGAAGTTGCGACTAACAGCTTCGAAGCAAGTACATGATGCGCTGGGAAAGTTCGAAAAAGTATACTTACCTGGGCGGGGCCGATCGATGATCTTGAAGGGCGATGACCTAGAGCTGGCTGACCCATGGCACTACGGTTCGGCTAGCCCTAGCATTTCCCTAAGGGGAAAATGCACGTCATAATTTGTGACAGAGGTGGGTACGCGTTCGCGCGGCCCACCACCAACGAAACCCCAATCAGCATTTCCGTACGAAGTCGAATATCAGTCAAATACCAGTCAGTCAGCTTGGTCACGTACCTACAGACTACCTGAAACATGAACTGGGAATTCTGAAACTCCTCTGGAGAGCATGCTCACACGGAGGTGACTGGCTTAGAGTGAGTGCACCAACTGATACAAAGAGGGCGTAGTTAAAGATAATAGCAACTCCGTCTAGTTGACCCTTGTGGTTTCTAAGCTTCTTCGAACAGAACTCTAGATCACCTTCACAGAAGAACCATAGACTGAACCGTATATATACAGCGCATACTTCGTCTGTTACAGGAGGACCGTTAGCGGTTGTATGTGGTTGTTCTGGTGGTCGATCGAAGTTGAACTTGAAATCCCTGGTCGGACGATAAGTGTCTGGTGTGCTGATCAATCTTTGCTTACAACTTCCCAGTGGAATCTTCAAACGTCTGCAAGTACGTAGCGACCATTTTCCGGTCCTATTCTGCACTGCATATGAAGCAGACATGCATGGAATTATAACTACCTTCCTCTCTAATCTCAACACAGATGCTGAAGAGACTTTACTTATTCCGGAATTCTCTGTTCCTACGGTCGATGTTTCGAGGAGTTCTCAGAGCAGAATTGACATATAAGTTACTTGCATGCGATTGATTCAGATCCAAAGTCGATGGTTTCGCCGAAGAGTTCTCAGAGCAGAATTGACAGAGAAATTTTTTCCAGTCCTATTCTGCACTGCATATGAAGCAGACATGCATGGAATTATAACTACCTTCCTCTCTAATCTCAACACAGATGCTGAAGAGACTTTACTTATTCCGGAATTCTCTGTTCCTACGGTCGATGTTTCGAGGAGTTCTCAGAGCAGAATTGACATATAAGTTACTTGCATGCGATTGATTTAGATCCAAAGTCGATGGTTTCGCCGAAGAGTTCTCAGAGCAGAATTGACAGAGAAATTCTTTGCATGTGATTCTGATAAAAAGTGTTAAAAGGGTCCTTCGGTTTGGTCCAGGCAGGACTTGAACCTGCAACATTCGTCCAACAGAGGATGATGCTCTGGCATTGAGCTACTGGGCCTGTACGCTCAATGTAGTCAGATCTTCTTATTTGAATTTTCTACAGAAACAGTATGCAGTAGCACAGGCCCAGTGACCTGCACTTTTGGTTACGCATGACGAGGAGTCTCGAGAGCCGAGAATATGCTTATTAACTTGATTACTGCAGATGAGTAAAGACTTAGCAGTTATGTCATTTAGTAACCGATCTGAAACTGAAAAGAATATTATGTTCACAATTATATTACTAATTCTACTGTGCCATTTTTCTGGGCTCTGTTTCGATTCGATATTCTGTTTCAGAATCTCTTTCCTCCTTCAAGTCTTCCTTTTCTTCGAATTCCTCACATTACAGCTACGATCTGAATAGTCTGCTCATAGTTTTTCGGACTTGACGACTTTACATCTTTTAATTTTGCGTTATTTAAACCACACCTTTTACTGACAATATGAGGTTCAGCAAGTCTATTGTTGTGTAAAGATATTGCATCAAGTAAATAAAAAATAATCTGGGTTAGTAATTTGTTGTAAAAACATTTTAAATTGAATTTTTTGTGTAGATACATGGCTGATAGTTAACATGCACTTTTCGCATCTTGATGATGTGACATTTTCACGTACTAAACATGCTGTAACCAGTCAAGGGTGTGTTCAAGTAACGCAAAGTTTAGTTGGGTGAGATAAAGTCAGACAAAGATATTTAGGACACGGTCAAGTAAATTTCTGAGGTTTAGTATCGTGGACTCGAATTATTCAACTAGACCTGTGTCAATATCCTTCCCAACGACCTTGTACAGTGAATATGGAAGTGTTATAGAAAATTAAATTAATTCATAAATATTATATGTTAACCAATCCTGGAGTAACCAACTCATCCGAGATAACCCATAGTGAATAGCGGGCTGATGCGTTCCTGGGAATATAAGTACGATACTTTCATTGTCAATACGCATCATTCTCGGTGTACATTACTTTATATTCTAACCCTTCCCGCCGGAAAGGTTAGAATACAGATTACACCTCATGTACACTTCAGACATGAGGTGAATATCCTCCTTCCAGTCGGTCTGTAATAAACCCTTATAGCACTGTACACGAAATGACGCCATGATCGTATGCCTTTGGACCAACGGAATCTCTAGCTCAATATCCTTCTGCAGCTGGTATGATCAGTACACGGCACAAATTGCTTTCTCCAGGTCCTCTATATACCGAACCGGACAGCTGAGCTAGCGAAAAGTGAATATACTGAAGGAGAGATTGCATGACAGTGCAAGGAATCCGGTCTAGATATCAGGATTGGACACCGATAAATGTCCATCTGCACGTAAAAAGAACATTCATGGCTCCAACCGTGTAGCATATTTGATCATGCTTCTGGAGAAGAGTTCGTGCAATGTCTGTCCAGATAACTCCATGGCCAGCTTTCTTCGAGCTCTAGATCTGACTATGTATGAGCGGACATCGACATAGGAATCAGCCTGGAATTGAGTTGAACCATGTAGTTCGAGAAACTGCAGTCGGTGTCCGATCCGTTGGTTGATTGTTTCTACAGCTGCTTTCGCCGTCCGCTGGTTTGCACTGTTTATGGTGTTCATTAATTTACTACTTAACTTTTTCACTGAACAGTGTTAAGTAATAAATTAATAAATATTCTAACTAATATTTACACTATACCACGATCCCAGTCTTATTGCTTCTCAAGTGAGTACTAGTTCACTTGCTTATGGGTTAAAAATTCAAATGAAATTCAAATGAAATCAAATGGGTTATGGGACAAATTCACCTAACATTTAATGTTATAAAACAATTCAAGTTAAATATGATATTCATAATATAGTTATATTAATTTTAATAACTAGGACATCGTGTCAAAAATAATCAAAAAATATTTATAAAATATTTTTTTATCCATTCGACCCGAGAGTCAATCTACGTTTTATATTTTCTCTTTGTTTACGCATTTTCTCTCTTCTCGAGCACGTTCTTCATTTGATGTCGCATGTATATTTCTCGAGAAACAAGAGTCGTTCTCAGGGGAAGTTGAACTCCTGACCTGAAATTTTCGAAGGATCTAGTTCTGAGGCCTCACTCACATCGACAGACTTTTACTCTTTTATTAGGGCCACTCAAACCTTATCCGTGAAATTCTCGTAACTCTGGTAAAATATTTTACAAGTTTCTGGTTGTAAATTTTACATATCATCCCCAGAGGCGATACATAAAGTTTACAGCCATTGGATGTTTGCCGTCTATGCTCGTAAAACTGATCTTTTCCAAATCGCTAAAAAAATTCCAATCTACCATCTACAGATATTCTGCCACCCTTTATACTGTCTGACACTTAAGACTTACGTCTTCTCATCTTGTTGCTGTAATTTTTGTTACAAAGATAGGTTAGAATGACACTAATATGACCACTTAAATTGGATATTTACGGATGGTTCCGTTATCGAAAGCCTCCCAGAACTGCGTACGTACTCGAAGTCGTCCGCGTAGAAAAAACTGAGAACACCGAAACAAAGTTATCAATCATGTTCTTGTAAATGCGGTATCGAAAATTGGATACATATATTTGGGTACGATCCTTTACTTTCGAGAGGTGAAGTCTCTTTCACCTTTTGCGATGAAGACTGGTCTCCAGATTGTAAGAGACGTGACGCAAAAGTTGAGAAGATTTCTCTGAACGTCAGAATGTGTAGTGATCCAACTGAACTGCTGTATTGCTGCGTGCCATGAGTTACAATGTATGCTACGCTATATACATCTCGAAGAGTTCGGATCTCTACCATCTTTAGTTTCTAAGTCACAAGCCAGCCCTCATAACATGGACTTCATCACGTGGGCCACAGTGGTGTCAGCGGAATTTATGATTTGAGTTTAACACTCCCCCTCAAACCTCATTCCGTGACACGATGCCCATACCTCTACGACAGTGATCAAACCTTGCGTACGTTAAAGCTTTGGTGAGAGAATCTGCTGTCATATCTGTACTTTGAACGTACTTGAGGTCGAGGCATCCTAATGATACCATGTCTCGTATATAGTGATAATGCATCAAGATATGTTTGCTACGGGAATGCATGACAGGGTTCTTAGTCAGAGCTATGGCGCTTTGGTTATCACAGTGGAGGACGGTAGGATGAATCTGGGGCTCTCCTATTTCCATGAGAAATTCTAGTAACCATGTAATTTCTCTTGCAGGTAGTGAAGCTGCAATGTATTCGGCTTCTGTTGAGGATAATGCCACTGTTGACTGCTTCCGACTGATCCAACTAACGGCCCCTCCGCAAATAATAGAGCAGCATCCGGAGGTAGATCTGCTGGATTGCCTGTCCCCAGCCCAGTCCGCATCAGAATATGAGTGTAACGTGAAGTTGTCTCCCCCTGTGTACAGGATTCCAAATTCAGAGGTGTCTTTGAGATACCTGAGGATTCTTTTCGCCTGCTTCCAATGTCTCGTGTTGGGATCTGCAACTGACTGACTCAACCTGATCACTGAAAATGCTATATCTGGCCGTGTACAGGTGGTGAGATATAAGAGACATCCAATCAGAGTACTGAAAGAGAATTGATCTGTTTTCAGTCTTTCTTCCTTGTTGGACTCCAATTCGTGAGTATGTGAGCTGGCTTCCATTGGAGTGGTCATTGTCTTGGAATCTGTCATCCCGAAGCGTTGCAGGACCTCCTCTATGTACTTGGCTTGACATATGTGTAGTCTTCTTTCTGGACGGTTCCTCCTCACGTTCAGTCCTATGAAGAAGGTCAGCTCACCGCAATCCTGCATGTCGAACATGGACCTGAGTAGTTCCTTCACTTCATTGAGTAGTGTGAGACTGCTGGAAGCTAGAATGAGATCATCCACGTATAAAGCAAGGACAATGAATCCATCCGATGTACTCTTAGAGTACACATTCCCATCTGCTCCAAGGGGACTAAAGTGCTCCTGCAGCAGAAAACAGTTCATTTTTTTTCAAACCACAATCGTGATGCTTGCTTCAGCCCGTACAGTGATTTCTTCAATCTGCATACGAGGTCTTTGGCACCTTGCTGGTATCCTTCTGGCTGGATCATGTATATCTCTTCGTCTAGGTCCCCATTGAGGAAAGCCGTTCTGACATCCATCTGGTGAAGTTCGAGATCATGGTGTGCTGCTAAGGCGAAAATCATCCGAATGCTGGTGATTTTTACTACCGGTGAGAATGTTTCGTGATAGTCAATCCCCTCTACTTGTGAATAGCCCTTAGCCACTAGTCGAGCTTTGAATCGTTGGAGGTCACCGTTCCCATCGTACTTCACTTTGAAGGTCCATCTGCTTCCTACTGCCTTCCTGCCTGTTGGTAAGTGAGTCAGATCCCAAGTCTGATTCTTTATGAGTGACTGAAACTCATCATCCATCGCCACAATCCAATGGTGAGATTCGATGCTGTCAACTGTCTCACGGTAACTTTGTGGTGTCAAGTTATCAATTGCGAGATGTGAAGACTAGCGATTTTATCTGATCCCATGGTGGTAAGGTTGCTTTCAGCATGCTCTATCACCTTCAGCGTGGGCCTCCTTTCTCTAGGACGTAAGATTCTCCTTGACGGTTCACTCTGTATGCTTCTCGTTTCAGGAGCTGTACTGATGTTGGGAGTCAGAGTTTCTGGTATGATATCTATGGTGGGTTCATGAGAAACACTAGGATTGATGGCGGTTTCTGCAGCTCTCTGATCCTTTTCTTCAGCTGGTATTGTGATGTCCAAGCCACTATCGTGATCAGGATCAGAGTTGTGCGTGGGTGGAGGTATGAAGTCGCTGTCGATGGAGGTGCTGGAGTAGAAGTTATCTTCGTCAAAGACTACATTGGAGCTTAGAATGAATCTCTTCTCCGTGGGGCTCCAGAGCTTGTAACCCTTCCCTCCTGGTGCATAACCCACAAAAACTGCTTTGATGCTACGATTATCAAATTTCTTGGTCTTCTCTGAGGGCACATGAGCGTAGGCAATGCAGCCGAAGGCACGAAGATGAGAAACATCAGGCTTACACTTTGTCCATACCTCCTCAGGTGTGATGTCCTCAACAGCGGATGTCGCAGTTCTGTTCTGTGTGTAAACGGAAACAGCTACTGCCTCAGCCCAAAAACTTTGAGGAGTCCTGAATGTGCTAGCAGGCTTCTAGCAGCATTGATGATCGTCCTATTCTTTCTCTCAGCCACCCCGTTCTGCTGAGGTGTGTAAGGCATAGAGAATTGTCGTTCTATCCCTACGGATCTGCAAAAGTTGTTGAACTCTGAGCTGGAGTACTCCCCTCCATTGTCAGTGCGTAAACTTTTGATGCTTGATCCGGTCTGATTTTCCACCATAGCCTTGTAGTCTGTGAAACATTTGAATGTTTTGCTCTTCGACTTTATGAAGTAAACTACGGTGCGACGACTAAAGTCATCAATGAAGGTTAAAAGGTACCTTGAACCGCCAATTGATGGAGTCCGCATTGGTCCACAGACGTCGCTGTGGATGAGCTCTAGCGGACTGTGGGCTCGTGTGCCTACATGATTAAATGAACGCTGATTGATGCTTCCCAAGGATACATGCTTCACATATGCTTGATCGTGGTCGGTGTTGAATCTTCAAGCCAAACACCATTCTTCTATCGGACATCATTTTGAGTGTCTCCAGATTTGCATGAGCAAATCTTTTATGCCAGATATCTGCATCACCGTTCTTATCTAGAGTAAGTAGTGCTGTGTCGCATGGCTGCTTACTGCTTAGAGGATAGAGGTGTCCTTCTCTGTCTCCTCGCGCGATCATGTGATCTCCTTCCCTTATGATGAATCCTCTTGAGTTGAATTCTACTGTGGCACCTGACTCGGTGATGCGAGCTACAGATAGGAGGTCACGTTTGAGCTTGGGAACGTGCAGTACTCCTCTTAGCAGATGAATGTTCCCATCGTGGTGCAACTCAACGTCACCGATTCCTTGGATTAGATGTTCACTGTCGTCCCTCAATTGGACGGATCTGGGAGAGATGCAGGGACGGTAGGAGATAAACCAGTCTTTGTGAAAAGACATATGCTGAGTAGCTCCAGAATCTAGGATGAATTTGCCTGACCAAGCTGTAGACTCCTTGGTAATCCCGTGGAGGGAGGGAGCTTCTGTTGTTGCGTACATCTTTGCTGTCTCAAAGCTGGAGAAGCATCCATCTATTGCTGTAATGACCTCTACGATGTTGGCCGAATGTCGCTCGCGGGTCTCCTTCTCTTGGACCAGATCGGCTAGTTTGCGGCGGCACTCAAATTCGTGATGACCATCACGTTTGCAATAGCGGCATGTGCCACGCTTCTGGGACGTTCCCGGACCAGCTTTCCTTAGAAAGTCCGAGTTGGAACTTGACTGGAATTCCGACTTCCCGGTCGTTGATCTGGAGCTATCACGAACGTATAGTGCAGAATTGATTTCTGAGTCGATCCCTGCGTCGGTTCTCATCGTGTGCTCCTCGAGGATGGCTAAGGTGGCTTCCTCTCAAGTGAAAACTTTGTTGGTTAGTAAAACACTCTTGAACGCATACCACGATGGTGGTAAAGACTGATATAACTTCAATCTTTGTTGCTCTGTACTTACTCTGTATGCGTTACCAGCTGCAGCAAGCTCATCGAAGATTTCTTTCATGCGCTTGATGTGTCCACGTGGATCTTCTCCGTCCGTGAACTTCAGTCTCTCTAGCTGATGATGTAAGTGTAGAATTTCTACTTCTGACCTTTTCTCGAACTTTGTGATGAGCCACGACCATAGTGTGGCGCTAGAACAGCAATCGGCATCAGAGAAGATCTCCTCCTTTAGACTCAGGCCTATGATGTAAAGAGCATGATTGTCCTTTCCCTGCCAGGTTTCCTTCTCAGCCGTCGATCCGGTTTTGGGCTCTGGATCGTGACTCGACGCTACTCCGAAGAGTCCTTCCATCTTCAAGACTAGAGTCATCTTGCGTTTCCACGTAGAGAAGCCAGTCCCTTCAAACACTGGTGGTGTAATTCTTACGCCAATTGTAGCTGGAGCAGCTGCACTGGTGCTCCCCATAATCTAAGTGATCTTCTACTTTCTTCGTCTTTCTGACCAAGCTGTTGTAAGACAGAGTGGTCACCAACCTCGCTCTGATATCATGAGAAGATTTCTCTGAACGTCAGAATGTGTAGTGATCCAACTGAACTGCTGTATTGCTGCGTGCCATGAGTTACAATGTATGCTACGCTATATACATCTCGAAGAGTTCGGATCTCTACCATCTTTAGTTTCTAAGTCACAAGCCAGCCCTCATAACATGGACTTCATCACGTGGGCCACAGTGGTGTCAGCGGAATTTATGGTTTGAGTTTAACAAAAGTATGGAACTACCGCATGGAAACGTGCAAATAGAAGTTCGAATGCGTTGTTGAGTCACTCAAAGTATTGACACTGTCGGGTGCATCAGTACGAACTCCAGCACTAACAAATGGCGGAGATCAAAAGTTAAATTGTCGGTCAAGGCAGGACTTGAACCAGCAATATTCGTCCAACAGGATGATGCTCTGGCATTGAGCTACTGGGCCTCTGAGGTATGTGATCATACCGTCACTAGACGTTTAAGAATACTTTATCTGGAGAGGAAAATGAAAAGTAAACCAGTTGACGTTTACAGCCACAGAGTACTCTTGAAAAAATAGGAAATCAGTATAGCGGGTTGGAATTCTCCCGATTCTCCCGGTAGTACTAAAACGTTCAGTTCGGTATTTCGGATCTGAAAAGAACTACGACTCACCCGTGAAATTTAAGCCGCACGGGATTTATATCTCGGATCTGAAGTTCCGACTTACACTTGGCTAAATCGCCCATCAAGTTGTAGCTGCACGCGGGCGCTTGGCGCTAGCCGAATGCTCAGAGTGTTCAGTTGTGCCATGATCGATATCATGATAGAAGTCCAAACTCAAGTTGTCCAAGTGCTGCTCAGAGGTACAATGGGTGCGGAAGATAGATTTTGACAGATAGGCACTTTCAATGGTTCGAAAGAGCACCTATAGTATCCAAGTGTGATTTTAGAATTGTACTCAGATCACCTGTAGCATTATCACCTTTTGACGTAGAAATAGACACTTTCAATCGTTCGAAAGAGCACCTATAGTATCCAAGTGCAATTTTACGTCCTGAAGCTGAAGTGCTTTCCAAGTTCAAGCTGGTGCTTGGTTTTCATTAATTGTAACATGCATATATATATATATATATATATATAAGATTCATAAAATCTCACTTGGTAAAGAAACTGCACCGGGATGAGATTCACATTTCTCAGACAACATTTGCAGTGTGTAATTATATACATATGAGCACCATGACTGAGAATGAGAGTCCTGTGTAGATGGCTTCGCTCAAGATTGAGATTCACTAGCTTGAACAGTACTTTTAAATTGCCAACAATTTTCATTCCGAGCAATTAGACACGATCAGGTTGTTGTACAGACAGTATCATTTTTACTGAGATTTGAAACTTACATGCTGTTTGCACAGTCGGATGACACCATTCACAGGTAACTATCTTATGATCTAAAGCCCACAGAACTAATCGATCAAGTAACATCTCGTTAGAATCTGCAGAATGACCAACAAAAGGTTGTCTCTTCATTCGTTTCTCATCGATGCTAGATATTAATTTATTAGCTTGATTGTTTTCTTGAGCCATGAACGTTTTCAGATTGCTGTAAACATCCTGTTTTCGACTCAATCCCATTGCAAACATCGCAATATCAACTTGCTTTCCCGGTCGAATAATTTGAAGATCAGATCTGGGTCTTCAACTATCTGTATAGAGAAAACAAAATATGTTAAGAACTAGATTCAAGCTAGATTGAAGAAACAGATTTAAGAACTAAAAAAGAATACTCGATATTACCTTCACTTGAATAAAAAGATGCTTCTTGATACTCAAGGAACTCAAAGAAACATATCTAGTCTCAAGCTGCACTGCCTAAATTCGTAACGTAGTCTGTAAAGCGGATCTAAAGATCGATATGCATGAGGTTTAGAAAATGTTTACCTCTTGGGTCGCTTGAAAAGGAGGAAGGTTTGGATCAACCGCTTGTAATACAGGCCGGCTAGGTCTCGAAACAGTAGAGATTTGACAATCTATTGATCGCGATCGTATCACAGTTGACTGACAATTCTCTAGTAACGTTGGTCGTGATCGTATCACAGTTGGCGATGATTGTGCATCCGATGTTACAATTCTGCAATGCAATCCTGATTAATATTGAATCTCAAATGCAATTTTGCACAAAACTATCTACTATATCTAATACAAGGATGTTCTCTTTTACAAAATTGAAAACTAACGTGTACATACCTAGAAGGTGCTCCACTGGGCCAGCTATCGTTGAACTGTGACTTGTTTTGATTCATTCCTGGATCCAACTGGAACTTCCGCACTGGTTGTGAAATGTGACGTGTTTTTCTCTTAAACAAGAGTGTAGACGATGCAGTCCTACTCGGCACTTGAACATTAACAAAAGGCTCTGTCTTGTTATAGATATCCATGATTGATCTTTTGCCTTGAGCTATCTTGCTGGTAGTATCAGTGTCAGCTGACTCAAGAGTAGTTTCACTGTCTAGAGAAGAACGTGGCGAAGAAAGCAACAAGGGTGCGTGTATGCTACGTATACATGTACTTTCTGGAGTCAACTCTTTACAGTTTTCGTGCCCATACACAAAGGGAGAATGAAACACAGAGCTCTAATTTCCTTCATGGTCATCAGACTTCGGAGATGAAGAAATGAGAGCTGTAAATGAGAAGAAGAAACTATAGAGGAGGGAGGGAGAGGATTTGTAGCGTGCAAGGATGAATCACGGAAAGTGACTATAGATTCGTGTATTGATGAACCCAAGAGGATGGCAGATCTGCATGCACGAATAAGTATTTTATCCTCGGCATTTGGCCCTAAACTAACCATTGTATCACTAGCGCTCCGGGGCATTGCAATAGTACAAGGATCTCGTACTTCAACAATCGGAAGAGCAACGCGATCTGGCGGAATAGTTGATGCAGCAGGTACCTTATTATTTTGAAGACAAATGTCAGTACTTGTATCAGGTCTTGATGACAACCACTCATGATCAAATGAACTTTTCATATTGCATGGATTAGACTATGGAGACCTACCATCTGTGTTCATGGAACCTTGTAATCAGCCGCAGTCATGGAGAATTCGTCTGCATCATTAGAGTTATCAACTCCGATCGAACGGAGATCTTTGCTAGAGTTGGAGTTATCAATGTTTCCGATATCAGCATCCGAATCAAAGTCTTCATCCTTGGATGGCCATGCTATAGTCGTCGTAACCAACTGTAATGGATCCGTTAAGTAAATTGTTGGAAACTGTATAATATCACCCTGTACAATAATTCAATATCAGTACCACCTAGAAACAGAAGCAAAAATTAGTGCAAACCATCGCAACATGTAAAGTACTAACATTAACTTCAAAGACACGGTATGTATCATGAAAACACAAACAGTATCATGAAAACATAAAAGAGAAGAACTAACTACATCAGCTTGTTTAGTGTCATACCGCAGAAAGAGTAGAACACCATTTTGCATGATCTCGTCTCCATTGTTCTCCGCATGGAACATATAACTGAGAAGGTGTATTGTTTCTGTCATATCCAGATCTAGACTCGTGGTTTGGATAAATTTCCATAACTTGGATGCTAAATACTAGATATGGAGTTCTTCGGATAACACTAACAGCTTTACCTTTCTCGAATGCGTAAGAAGTTGAGAGCAAAGCATGCCACAATTTGTGTACACTGTCAGATGAAATACATTTCATCAACTCTTTGTTTAAGATAGCTATATATTCACATGGAACTTGCACGACAACACCTCTCAGTTCTATCAATGCAATGTTAGTAAATATGTCACTGGAAATATCTGGTGTATCATCGATATTACGAATATCATTCTCCGAGTCTAATTTCTGACATTGCGCATCAAGAGACTTCTTGTTATATCGACCGTGTTTTTTTATGATCCTTGAACCAACCTTTCAACAGATCATATGGCTGACTATGGACAACGACACTGATCCCTTGTACTTGGAAAACCAATGGTTCCAATGACTCACAAACTTGCGTGATATAGTCTAACGTGACCTTTTCTGCTTTTGAGTCTGTATGAAAGTTAGAACTGAATGCAAGTTTGACTACTGGATTGGATCTATCACTGAATGCACTTCTGAGCAGTCTGATATTACGATTGTAAACATGCTTAGTTCGAGGATGATACTTTGACACATACGCACTACCCCACTCAGCCTTGGGTACACCAGGCGGCTTTGGACTCCAGACGCGCTTATATAACAACTCAGTCAATGGACAACTTTCTAAGGTCATGGCAACAATTATTGGATCAGACACACATTGGTCTAACGACTCTTCAACCAAGTGACAAGGTTGTATTACATCTCTCGATCTGGACTGACCCATCGGAGAGTGACATATGTCACGGTTAACCACTCTGGATGGAGACGACACTCGATGTAAAGTCCCTCTAGGAAGAGAACGAGAAGCAGTAGATAGTTGAGAAGAGGATGTGAGAGTTTTCCGAATCGGCTGATATTTCTCTCTGTGAACTTGAAGTTCTTCTCGAGCATCTGCTGAAAAGGATTTGTCGATCGAGTTTTTCAACAATGCGTTAACTCTACTCTCAAGAATCGTGGCACGTCCGTATGTACACTTCAAAATATTTTGATAGTCAATCCTCCGCAGCTCTGCAAGTACAGTCCCAGTGATTTCCTGGACTTCCATCTCTTTCACTTCTTCTGAAGTGAAATCAGCATGAATATGTAACAGTTATGCTACATCCTCACAAGTCCACTCAGAGGAATTGTTGCTGCTCATCGTGCATATACAATCAAAGATCTTATCCACCACTACACTCAGGAAATGTAAAGTCGACAGAATAAGATGAAAAGACACTACTTCTTCTAGATGTAGTTGAAAAAGCTGAGTGGAAAGAGATGTGATCATGAGAAGAGAAGACGGTTTAAAGTTAACTGAAAAAAGATACACCGAAAGACATCAGAAATGGGAAGACAGAAGGGTATCTCAAAATTAACCGCTAAAACACACAAAATTAACCACGAAAACTCTTAACGATGCAAGGACAGTACCAAGCAAAATGAGAACTGTGAGGATGAAAGAGAGATTTCAAAGTTAACCGTGAAATTCGTAGCGATGCAAAGACAATACTAGACGATATGAGAAACGTGAAAGTCAGACAGGGATTTCAAAATCAACCGCGAAAACTCTCAGCGCTGTAAAGACAATAACAGCCAGAATGAAAGATGTGAGAAGAAGGGAGATTTCAAAGTGAGCGCTGCAAAGACAACACTGGCAGAATGAAGGTGGACTAAAGTTACATGTTTTGTACATTGACGGCACATTGAAGATGTCGATGAATGATGCGTACTTACTGTAAAATCAAGAAACCATAGGTGAACGATGTGGAGGACAATTACAGCAGAAAATATCTATAAGGTGGACTTCAACTCTCGTCGTAACAGCTAACACAAGAGAAGCGATGGAGCATCCAGTCCCTCCACGTTTTGACACATTAAAGTTATGTATTCGCACGCTGGAACGTTAATGTGGCTGCCTAAACAAGCGTACACCAGGCAGGTGTAGTGAAATGTGAAAGGGGCTGTAGGGCTGTAGAGCTGTAGAGCTGCTATAAAGTGACTTGGGGATATATTTTATAAGGTGGTGCAGTAGCGTATCGGCAGATGAGTCCATGTAGGACAGAGAGGTTTCAGGTTCGAAATTCAGAATCAAATTTTATACGACCGCACGTCGCAGTTTAGGGTGCTTATGCATTCTAAGTGCGGCCGGAAGCTGCAGGCTTAGGGTTCTAACTTCTCTCTAACAGAGAGAAGCGAGTCTCACAGATTTCTCAGGTTTAGGTGACAGCTTTGTAGACCGCGTAATTACATACTTGGGATAACATAAACGGGCAGGGAGAAATTTTGCAGACACGGAAAGCGATGGTCGATCTCATTTAATTCTCACGTGAAAATACTACATTTATCAATCAAAACGTGGAAGGGCTGGAGGGTCCGAAGCGATGGACCTTTTCTCTTTGTACTATGACCGCAACTTTCTCTGGTATTGTGACCGCGCCTAGAAACTTGAAGGAGCATCGGCTATAATATGAAACACCTCTAAAATCTTGTGAACCGTGCCGGCTAAAGTTAAAGCAAGTACTCTACCCTGTAGCTTAACTGCAAGCTTAACGTCAGATGGAAGACCCCAATTAATATAACACGTCAGTTTGTTTCAGACTTGATGAACTCGTGACGATGTTACTTCATAGCGAAAAAAATATTATCTAGAGAGTAAAAAGAGATGATATACAATACGTGAGCCCATCAATGAACCTCACATAGCAATAGGAACAGAAAAGATGGAGAGAAGTGAACCTCGGATGCCATATCTAGGTCCATGTAGGTCCTACAAACTTGTGGTGCAGCAAGAACAAAATTCACAACTATGAGTCAAATATGAGGTAGTGGTCGGTTACTAGATCATAGTAACCATAACTAACAACAGCTTTTCGCTGTTGCACTTGCTAAATAACATACACAAATGACCTGATCCTATTCGATCGCGAGAGTAGATCTAGATAGTTGGTTCATTCCTCCTCGAGTATGTACATTGCTATACAAATTGCTATACAATGCTATACAAATAAAGATTTTAACATGCTCAAGTCCAACTCTATTCAAGATCTAAGTCAATATTCTCGAAATGAAACTATACTCTAGATCCTTTTAAGGCCTTTGGCGATATAAGGCAAGAAAGAAAAACCTTGATTTACGATGAAGGGTGAAGTTGTGAGAATTATTCTAGAGTTATACTTCTATTTTTTCTTAGATTATATTTTAGACTTAAATTTTAGAAATAAAATAATTATATTTTCAACTTACTAATGTTACACTTAGTCGCTAATGACTAAAAACAATTGGGTCATGAAAGTATAGAACGTCTTTGATTTTATATATAAAAATAATATTTATGACAAATTAATCTTATGTCTTTTTTTTTATAATATTGATCTCTATTATATCTTTATCTCTATATATCTATAATCTTCTTTTAATCTTATATTTTTATTTCTATTTATCTTGAAATATTTTTATTTATAATCTAAATCTTTTAAGAGAAAAAATCAAGTAATGAAATATTACTAAATAACTTTGAATAAATTTGCAAACTGTGCCATGGCAGTCAGCATTTGTTAGCTGAATCAGATCTAGATGAGGACCGATCTGTCTCAATGTTTCGCTTGTTCCTACCCTTTCTATGTTGTGCCATGCGTTCAATTGACCTAATTAAACCTGTTTGTATAGGAGCTTGCAAAATAATAAATTAAACGGTATGGTTCCTGACTACATATGGAGTTCTTAATCGGTTCTTGTTCACTGTAAGTTCTTCATCTCTAACTAATACATTATAACTGTAAGACTTTGGATTTTGTTATATTACTTAGCTGTCTCAGAAAATGTAAACTAAAGTAAATGACCTCGATGCATTATTTAGCTATTTGTAAATAGACCTTTTTCTTGTTATTCGGCTCATTCATTTTTCTGAGTG
The DNA here is from genome assembly GCA_036924285.1 of Asterella californica. NCBI lineage: Eukaryota > Viridiplantae > Streptophyta > Marchantiopsida > Marchantiales > Aytoniaceae > Asterella > Asterella californica. The sequence continues at coordinate 5,000,317 of JAYKYS010000010.1, read as the reverse complement.
GACATTATCTTTGGTACTCCTTTGTTCTTCAGTCTTGCTCAGGATACTTAGGCATTGGCTTATGAACATGCGTTTGACAACGAGAGAAAGATTCTCGGATGTAAACAGATGAACTTGATGTAATGTTTTTTGATATCACTTTTAACAAGTAGCAAATGCACATGATACAGATCTCCATTGTATAGATTAGAATTTTCATAATGAAAATCTTCTCTTGACAAGGTAAATTGGCATCTCTCCATAGTGAGATTTTTTAGTTTCTGTTGATTTTTGAAAAAATTACCAGTGTTCCTAGTTTCGTTGTTGTCTAAAAAGATAACCAGTGTTGAACTATGAGAAAATTCACACGAGGATTTATTCTACGTCTTTATGATTTTCCAATCATAAAGACGTAGAATAAATGCAAAAGCACTTGAGAGAATATTCAGCTGGATCTATGAGTACTGAATCTTATTAGATAAAAGCAAGAAGTTAAAAAGAAACCACTTTATTATCACCTTATAACAACAACTAGAGCGAAGAGAAAGCGGAATTATTGTGATAAAATAAATTTATTTGAAGCAAATAATTTCCAAAAACTAAAACAACACTAAGAAGAAAAATAAATATTATTTCTATACTTTTATATTCATATAAAAGATTGTAGAACAAATGTGAGACAAAGAAAGCTTTTAGTAATACATAGAAATGTAAAGATAATAATAATCAAGATTTCTTAAAATAAAAAATTGTCTTTTCTTTCGACTAGAATTAGTGAAAAAGATAAATTGTAATTGCCGATATAGCTATAAAAGCTATATTTTTATTCTTGAAAAAACTTTTCCCAATGTACTATTTATTGTACATCCGACCGCATATACATCTTCAGTATTGTTTGAAGATCTATAAGTAGTACAATGAGATATATCTCCCCTAAAAAAAACAATCTCCATCTCCTAAAGGTATCTGAACACCTAAATTTGGTAACAAAAAACTACCATCATTCGTATTATTTGATGGATTTGAAACTGAAACAACTGTGTATTACTTCATCTTGATCTGTGTGAAGAATATTACAATAATTCTTCGTAACAAATAAAAGATAAACTGGTATATCAGAAAATAAAAACTTCTCTTCATTATCTCTAGAAATCAATACTGATTCTTCTGTATTAAAATACGGAAAATGTATCTTGAAAAAATCTTCCACAACAAAAGGAAAATCTTCACAAGCACCAACTAAAATAGTTTCAAGTAAAACACGATGATAATATTTCTCTAAAAAACTATCAAATCCCTCAATAATATTAACAAGTTTTTTGTACTTACGACTATTTTTAAAGAATGTCACTGAATCTGGGCCTCGTCGTTCACGCCAATTATGCAATGGCCCTACAGCCCGCATTGTTTCCTTCAAGGAAACTCGAGCATCTCCTCTTCTCAATGTGTACTTCATATCGTAAATAGCTTTGATATACTGTCGCAAGTATATCATCAAAGCTCCTCCAAATTTCATTTTTTTTCTTCCTGCAATAATCTCACCTTCTGAGGTATAAATAAGTTCTATTTGTTGCCTTTAAACAACAGTGTAAAATGAAGAAAGTACTACGCACCAAAGGGATTTATTTTTCTGAGCTAGTTCTCCTTTGATAATTGCTATTCACTTCTGATAAATAAGTTCACTAATATCTGAACACTCATGATAGTAAAAACATTTTGAAAATTGTTGATTAGAATAAGAAAAATATTTTCTCTTGATCATTTTGCTATCATATGAGGAAAGATGAAACTCTAAAAACTCTGAAGGGTTTTTACGGAACTGTCTAACTTTTTTCTGTATCTTACTCGGAAGAACATTAATATTCAACCGTGAATCGATACAAAGACAAATTCTATTCCACAAAGTTTCAGAAAAAAATATATCCAATAATCTCCATCTTCTATTGTCGCAGCTAATATATGATAACCTCTCAAAAAACTTTCTCGTGATCTCGTCGCTTTTCCCCGTAGTAACATTTTGACAACAATGTCAAAGAAATAAATTTCTCCGAGAACCCATATCAGAAATAGTTCTAAAAAGTTTTCTTTCATTGAAAGGAGCACGTTCACCACGTCATAAAAGAAAAGAATATCTTTGACATTATCTTTCACCATTTTAAAAGATCTGCATATACAAAAAACTGTAATTATAATATATTAATAAATAAAATAATTAATAATCAATAAATAAACTTGAATTCATACAATAAATAACAAAATTTAAATTAATCTAAATCAAAAGTTTTTTAAATTGAAAAAGTTTTAGTTTTTATTTGTGTATTTTTGATTAAATTTCTATTGAAGTATATTTTTGTTTCTAATCTATAACATCCACAATGTAGATCAATTATGGCCATACCTTAGAATGTATAGATATTTATAAACATTTATCAACTTCAAAGATACTTAATAAAAAAATTGCTAAATTACTATTTTGAAGACAAAGTAATAATTCCTTTGATTTTTGTCTATTAAATATTTTTGAAATATATATATGTTTATTATCTATAATATCCACGCTGCAGATCAATCAAGATCGTGCCTTAGAATATATAGATATTATAAACATATATTTACTTTAAAAATATTTAATAAATAAAAATCATTTTGATTTTTTCTGTTTTCTAACAATTTCATAAAAATTATAACAAATATAAAATAGAAGCAACTAAGCAACTACACATTACAACACAAGAAGAAACAAAGAAGATTTACAACACTTACCTTGAACAAGTTGCACTCAAAGGACCAAATATCAGCACGGCAACACAGATATCACCTTCAGTAGCCTTGGAAATATCTGCGCGATAAAAATAATCAGGTACAAGTGATATAACAAAACCCTTTTGAGTGATGTGAACTCTGTGATGGTGATGAGAACAGTGAACCTACTCTATTTCTTTTTGAGACAGATTTTTGTCTATTAAATATTTTTGAAAAATATATATGTTTATTATCTATAACATCCACGCTGCAGACCAATCAAGGTCGTGCCTTAGAATGTATAGATATTATAAACATATATTTACTTTAAAAATATTTAATAAACAAAAATTATTTTGATTTTTTCTGTTTTCTAACAATTTCATAAAAATTATAACAAATATAAAATAAAACCAACTAAGCAACTACACATTACAACACAAAAAGAAACAAAGAAGATTTACAACACTTACCTTGAACAAGTTGCACTTGAAGGACCAAATATCAGCACGGCAACACAGATATCACTTTCAGTAGCCTTGGAAATATCTGCGCGATAAAAAATAATCAGGTACAAGTGATATAACAAAACCCTTTTGAGTGATGTGAACTCTGTGATGGTAATGAGAACAGTGAACCTACTCTATTGCTTTTTGAGACAGATTTTTGTCTATTAAATATTTTTGAAATATATATATGTTTATTATCTATAATATCCACGCTGCAGACCAATCAAGATCGTGCCTTAGAATATATAGATATTATAAACCTATATTTACTTTAAAAATATTTAATAAATAAAAATTATTTTGATTTTTTCTGTTTTCTAACAATTTCATAAAAATTATAACAAATATAAAATAGAACCAACTAAGCAACTACACATTACAACACAAGAAAAAACAAAGAAGATTTACAAGACTTAGCTTGAACAAGTTACACTCGAAGGACCAAATACCAGCACGGCAACACAGATATCACCTTCAGTAGCTTTGGAAATATCTGCGCGATAAAAAATAATCAGGTACAAGTGATATAACAAAACCCTTTTGAGTGATGTAAACTCTGTGATGGTAATGAGAACGGTGAACCTACTCTATTGTTTTTTGAGACAGGAAATGATGAACATCTCACTTGTACTCATTCACAACGGGGCCACGTTTGGAGCTCTGCTGTTGCTGAACACGCCTTTTTCAACCACACGAGTTGACAGCGTTCCAGCGCATGGGATCCTCAACAAGGTAAGCCGGGAGGAACTACGGGGCCACGTTTGGAGCTCTGCTGTTGCTGAACACGCCTTTTTCAACCACACGAGTTGACAGCGTTCCAGCGCATGGGATCCTCAACAAGGTAAGCCGGGAGGAACTACGGGGCCACGTTTGGAGCTCTGCTGTTGCTGAACACGCCTTTTTCAACCACACGAGTTGACAGCGTTCCAGCGCATGGGATCCTCAACAAGGTAAGCCGGGAGGAACTACGGGGCCACGTTTGGAGCTATGCTGTTGCTGAACACGCCTTTTCCAATCACATGAGTTGACAGCGTTCCAGCGCATGGGATCCTCAACAAGGTAAGCCGGGAGGAACTATGGGGCCACGTTTGGAGCTCTGCTGTTGCTGAACACGCCTTTTTCAACCACACGATTTGACAGCGTTCCAGCGCATGGGATCCTCAACAAGGTAAGCCGGGAGGAACTACGGGGCCACGTTTGGAGCTCTGCTGTTGCTGAACACGCCTTTTTTAACCGCACGAGTTGACAGCGTTCCAGCGCATGGGATCCTCAACAAGATAAACCGGGAAGAACTAGGGTGACCAAGACCTGCACGTCAAACAGAGCCAGTTGGAGCTCAATTCAGTTGTTTTATCTGCTAGATATGAGTATGAGTATGCGTATACTGTGGAAAGTTCCATACTTCTACACAGGTACGTAACTTCTACTAGCTTGCACTCTCAAATATTAACGTGTAGACTGTCACCCTTTATCCATTAACGCTAGCCCAAAGCTCCCCAAACGATGGAAAAATGTGCCAACAGGGCCCGGGCTCTGTACAGGTCGAAATATCTATCACAGCACTTAAGGAAATTCCCAGAAATCACTTTGACAGCATGACGGCCTCCCAGACTCAAATCCTAACTACAGATTTTCACTGAGACAGCCTTACGGCTCCTAAGGGTTTAGGGTTTATGTGAACTTTATGATGGTGATGAGAACAGTGAATCTACTCTATTGCTTTTTGAGACAGATTTTTATCTATTAAATATTTTTGAAATATATATATGTTTATTATCTATAATATCCACGCTGCTGTGGTGCCCACAAATTACAATATTCACGAATTTTTGAAATTTTTGAGATTAATGACTTGTTTATATAACTGAAGAAGCGTTGTTACTTAAGGTTACGTCTTCCTTAACAGGAAGATGATCTTAAGAGCTGTTTGTAATAAGAAGTTGACTTCTTCAGAAGACGACCGTCTTCGGAAGACCGTCTTCCCAGTTGCGTCTTCAGAAGATAGGAAGACGGCGGGAGATGAGAAGACGCCGGAAGACACTTGTCTTCCGGAAGACACCGATCACGAAGGCCTGACCACGAGTTTTCGGGTAAACAAGTAGGTGTACCTACTGGAGCGCATCGAATAGGTAGGTAGGTCAGGAAGACACCAAGGACGAGAACCCCTAATCTGCGGGGAAGATGCGTGAGGAAGCACATTAGCCACCTTCCAACTTCCCGCAGCACAATGCGCCTGAAGAAGATCGATTGAGGGAGTGAACTTCGAGCTAGCATTGAGAGAGGAATCGAGTAAGACATCGAGGTAGTAGAGAGTACGTTGGCAGCTAGGCGAAGGGTGAAATCGGATTGCGGGAGCACAAACAGCAGAAAGAGCGAAGGCATTTCTGTGGAGCTTCCGAGAAGTTGACAGTGAAGAGTGGCGAGTAGAAGCAGAGGTGGAATCGAGGTGTGGACCGAAATTGACAGCAGGCGCATTCGAGAGGAGTCGCATTGGAAGCTAGGACAAGAGCCAGAAGCGCGCGGAGGTCGAAGGCAACTCGGGAGCCGAAGAAGACTGTAGAGGTTCTTTCCCCTGTTCTTTCCCCTTCTCACTTCTTCTCGCCATTGTCTGGTACTCCCCGCGCTTCCTTGATTGTGTGCAGGCAGCCTGATCGATTACCCCACCCCCCCATCTTTCCTATTGAGACATTGGGCGCGGAAGCGCTGCCCAATTTCTGTCAAGATATCTCCTTGCTTCTTCCCGAGCTCAATTCGAGCTTCCCTACCCCTAGTCTTCAAATTGGCGAACCCAACTATCAATTTCTCTACCCTACTACCTCTCTACCCCCGAAACTTGAAATAGAAGACGATTCGGAAGATGGGAACATCCTCGGAAGACGCTTCTTGAACTTGACTGTCTTCGGAAGACATCTTCGGAAGACTGTCTTCGGAAGTCGACTGAACACAATTCGTATCAAGAGTGGATTTGCTTTGCTTTTGTGTTTAGAGAGACTTGATACGAAGCTTGAGTGGTGTGGTGAGTTGTTGTGTTATTTCGAGAAGTTGGAACTCGGGAACTAGGCCTGTGCCTCCCGGTCTTCCAAGCTTCTCAACTCCACATCTTCCTAGAGAGACTAGAAGACTGAAAGGCTGGCAAAATGAGCGAGAAGACGTGAGGGTCCATTTCGGGTCTCTTCTGTCCGACCCATAGCAGCCGTTCCTTCTTCTTCCTGAACTTAGAAGAGAGTTGTGAGAAGTGTTGCTGGCAGAATCCGGAGAGAATGATCGAGGGTCATGTCTTCCCATCATGCAGCAAACTTCTTCTGAGTGTGTATGAGAGGTGAGAAGTCAGAAGACCAGAGTGCACATGTTTTGAGTCTGTTGTGAGGATAGATTACGCGTAGGAAGAAGAAGACAGGTGAGACCAGTGAAGGGAAGTTTGACTTCGAGAGGTCTTCCGAGAACGACATTGAATCGGAAGCTGTCCCAAGTGTCTTCCCAGAGACCACTGTCACCGCAGGAGCCCGCAACCATCTTCTGAACCTTTCTCATACTCTACTTCTCGCATATCTTGTATCTTCTGATAGGAAGTAGGATGTAATGCAAGGTGGGTTGTCTTCTTGGTAATCCATGCGAGGCCTTGCTTAGATAGGATTGTTTAGATATAGCTCGGAAGACGAGAGCTATTTAGGAAGCACTGTTAGAATCCCGGAAGACGGAGTAGCTATCTTCTGGAAGACTAGTTTCGTCTTCTGAGAGTGGAAGCTAGACTGTGGGCACTCGGGAAGAACTGAGCCTTCAGCTCATAGTAGGTGCTTGTGGTTTAGTGCAGCAGATCTTCCAGGTATGTCGATGCATCCGCGAGGCCTGGTGTTACCAGCGACAGAATTGGCCGAGGCCACTCCTTTCCTCAAGGAGTTGGGTCTCGACTTCTTCCTGTGGGACTGGAACCTCGTAGATCAAGGGCTTCTGGAGGAGGTATGGGCCGCGTTACCACCGCGTAACCGTGTACCTGCGAAGGCAGGAGTTGCTCGGGGAAGACCATCTTCCTGGACAGAAGACTGGTGGCGTAAGGCGTTTCACAGGTCTGAGACCGAGAACCGAGGGTATTGGTACGAGAAGAAGATCTTGCCTAGGATTGTGAGTTCATGGCATGTACCTGGGAGTACCACCTGCCTTTTCGTGGAAGACAGGCAGGGGAGGAACGGTTGGAAGATAGAGTCTTACCGGGAGCCGAAGAAGCGACTTCTGGCGAAGTTGTTGAAGGGAAAAGCGCAGAAGACGCAGGTACTTAGGGAGATCAGGACGTGGAGTTCCTGGAATCAGTGTGGGATGACAGAGTGCCAATCTACTGGGGCGCGTACATCCACAACTATGTACAGACGGAGCTAGCATACTTGGGTACCCCGACGGGAGGACATCTGACGCCCTTCTTCTGCTACTTGTATGTAGCCATGGGGGATCTTAGGGAAGATCAGCTGGCAGTGTATGGGCCAACGGAGCGACAGGAGGTGAAGGAGGAGACCTCGGAAGACGATGACCGAGAGGCAGTAGCAACGCCCCCTCCCACTCTGATGCCACAGCTGAGGCCCGGCTCTCACCAGAAGACGCTTCTGGTGAGGGAAGACGAGTCTAGTGGGTCGGAAGACGCCACGCCAGTGAGGAAGATGGGCCACAGAAGTGTACCGAGGACACCCATCTCCCTCATCCATTCAGGATCGGAGTCGGACTCGGAGGAAGACTTGCTGAGTACCCGATCTGTCACACCACAAGTATCCCATTATTTGTGTGTATGCTTATATACATTTCATTAGGTATGACTATCTTAAAGGTTACTCTAGTTTGAAGATCTAAATTTAGAGTGATCAAAAGTAGTCATAACTAGCTGAGATAGTTATAACTAAGTTGAGGAAACTATTAGAGGTTCCACTATGGCACTATATGACAAGTGCGGAGCTCTAAATATGCTTTCCAAAAGTATGTGACTTTGTTGACCATCGCTGATTGGATGCATGATGAAAAGTCATGCACAAAGATCTAAAGATGCTCCTCAAAAGACGTATTAGTGTGTTGTCGTCTTTCGATTGGATAGCGTGGAAAGTTAACACTTTACAAAAGCTAAAGTAGGAGAATCTCTTACTTTAGTAAAGTAGAACAAGTAATGTGTGTGCTATTCTTAAGTCTTAGTAGCCTTTAGAAGTTTTACTATTTTGGATTGCGCACTTACCATGAGGTAACGTAACTTAGTGAAAGTTACCACGGTAAAACGTTGTAGAGTATATAAGGAGGAGTTGAGAAGGTGGAAGGGACTCTCATTTTTCTGTCTATAAGTAAAGTGAGCATTGGAGACCTTGGGAGTCCTTGAATACTATGTGATGCAATGTGGAAGGCGGGGTTAGAACTTGTTTGCAGGAACGCTATTAGAGGGACCGATGTGACCATATGGGTCAGAGTGTTGAGTGAAGTGAGCATGGGTATGATAGAATCTTTGTAATTAAGGTGCACTAGTAATCCTAGTCATCTGAGGTACCCCTGGGTGAGAGACAGGCCGGCTTACAGATCGGAGCAGAAGGCAGCTTCTGTAACACCTGGGAGTCTTCCAAAGACTCCAGAAGACGAAGGATGGATGGGCACTCCTACTGCGATGCGAGGAAGCACAAAGAGGAGAGCCGCTCCTGCCACGAGGAGTCTTCCACCCCGGAAGATGAGAAGAGTAGCTTCTTCTCGTGCGCAGAAGATGAAAGCCGTAGTGGTGGAAGAGGCTCCCTTGCCTCTGGAAGACGAAGTCGACACCATCGAGCGAGTGATGGAGATGAACTTGTCTTCTGCAGGAAGACGACTGGAGGAGTTCAGTGCCTACTTCCAGAAGGAGATCCAGCCCGCTATGGAGTTGCTAGAAAGAAGAGCGAGGGCACAGGAGAAGCCTCTACAGCCTGGATTCGGCTTGCGCACCTTGCTGCGACAGGAAGACAGCCAGCAGAAGACGGAGTCTCTGGAAGCTAGTCTTCGCACTACGGAGAAGCTTGCAGCCAAGTACAAGGCGGAAGCAGCCGCTTCTGCCAAGGAGTCGATACAACTTCGGAAGAGCAACCAGGAGTTGCAGACGCGAGTACAGCAGTGTGATCAGGAAGTTCTCCGAGTACGGGAGAAGATCACTACCCTCGCAGAAGAGCAGACCACTTGGAAGATGCAGCGACAAGCCTCAGAAGCGCGAGCTGCAACAGAGAAGACGCAGAGGGAAGCAGCGGAGGCCCGTGCGCAGAAGATGCTAGCTCAGTCGGTAGAAGCGCTTCGGAAGAAGTTCAACTTCACCGCGGGTAAGAAGTTACTTACCTTAGCTAGGGAATGGGACAGCGAGTCCAAGACGAGGTTGGTGGAATGCAGAGATAACATGTTCAGGTACCTGGATAGACAGATAGAAGGAGTGTAGACACTTTATGGTCTTCCCTCACTTCCGACACCTGCAACCGCATCTTCCCAAGCCCCAAGACCCTCGACTAGATCCGGAATGAAGAAGGAGGAGTTCGATCTCGCTGTACACTTGGTGGTGACAGCGTTGAAAGACGAGAAGACTCCAGAAGACGCCCCGGAAGACATGATGTCTTCTGGAAGACAGGAAGACGAGCCGTCTTCCCAGGTATTCCGCGTGGAGGAAGCGACTTCCCCGGACCTCTATGAGATCGCCATGGTCCCTAGTACTGCATCTGTGCCTCAGAAGACCGAAGACGCACCATTCGACTCGTCTTCCCAGAAGACCATTCCGTCTTCCGAAGTCGAAGCCGAGGAAGACGCAGCCGCAGAAATAGCAGGGCCAGCGAAGAGCGAGGAGAGGGAAGCTACCTCAGTGGTACCCGAGGTAAGTGCAGGGCTTCCCAGTCCATCAGAAGTCGAGGTAGTAGCTCCGGTAGGAGCAGATCATGTAGAGATTGCCACCGAGCAATCAGAGTAGTTAGCAAACTCAATCGACACTTCCAGATTTAGTAGGATTGGACATGCTATCTTAAGGGTGGCAGTTTTCCATGTAAAAATAGTTAGGACCCCATGTGGCAGCATAGGTAGCGTAGGAGTAATACAGTGGAGGGCTAATTGGGAAGAGGGACCGTATGCATGTGAGGTGACAACCTCTTGTCAGCGCCTCTCTCTCTCTCCCTGGTGGTCGCCTCCCAAGGCAGATGGTTAAGTAGGATAGCATGGTAGGAGAAAAGCTCTCTGAGAGCTCTGCCAGTTCTGTAGAATTCGGCAGTAACTGAACATACACACCGATTCTACAGGCAGGCAGGAGAGACACATTAGAGCAGGGACAGTCTAGGAACAGGGAACGGCATCCTCGTGTAGTCCTGTTAGCTAGACTGGTGTGTCGAGGAGTAGACGCAGGAAGTAGAGGGAGTGAGCTTCCCAATGCCATTGTGACTTCTTCTCGGGGAAAAGATTGTTGATTTGAGTGCAGACGCTTTGTCCATGTCTTCTGGGTGGTGGAATGTATTGAATTCGCTCCCAATTGTGCATGGGAAGTGTTCTTCTTGAGTGGCGGTGAATGTCAACAGTTGTGGAGTGTAGCTTGACTCGTTCAGTAGAGCACTTGGGATCTACGTACGAACGGTCTTCTGGGTAAGGGATCCCAGAAGACAGAGCAGTCAGAGCAGCGAAGTGAAGAAGAAAGAAGCCTTCTTCCCGCAACAGAAGACGACATCCTCCAGTAGAAGACGGTGCTACAGTACTCACGTTTGTTGTCTTCCTCCCCAAACTATTACAAGCAGGGATGGCTTGTTAGTCAGGATCCGGACTAGAAGCCTGTCGGAATCTTAATTTACTCTTTTCATCTTGTTTTCTCTTGTTTGGATTTCTTCTTCTTCCCATCTTCCCTCATCTTCCCCATCTTCTTATCTTCTTCTAGTGAGCTTCCGATACTTCTATTGAGCTTCCGTGAAGGTGAATGTCGTTGTAGTGCTGCAAGAAGACAACTTCCGTAGGCAGAAGCCTGGGAAGGCTACAGGGGGCATACCACCTGTGATTGATCCACCCCGTTGGAATGTGAGTGTGAGAATAAGGTGTAACGACTGTTACTAGTCGACTTCTGCGAAGCCGGACAACCTTCTGGAGGTGTGAGAAGACGAACTAAACCCCCAGAAGACGAGAATCGCTTCGGGAAGACGGTATCGAGAAGACCGGAAGAAGCAATCTGGAAGCATGAAGTTCGTCTTGACGATCAATCCTCCGCAGCTCTGCAAGTACAGTCCCAGTGATTTCCTGGACTTCCATCTCTTTCACTTCTTCTGAAGTGAAATCAGCATGAATATGTAACAGTGATGCTACATCCTCACAAGTCCACTCAGAGGAATTGTTGCTGCTCATCGTGCATATACAATCAAAGATCTTATCCACCACTACACTCAGGAAATGTAAAGTCGACAGAATAAGATGAAAAGACACTACTTCTTCTAGATGTAGTTGAAAAAGCTGAGTGGAAAGAGATGTGATCATGAGAAGAGAAGACGGTTTCAAAGTTAACTGAAAAAAGATACACCGAAAGACATCAGAAATGGGAAGACAGAAGGGTATCTCAAAATTAACCGCTAAAACACACAAAATTAACCGCGAAAACTCTTAACGTTGCAAGGACAGTACCAAGCAAAATGAGAACTGTGAGGATGAAAGAGAGATTTCAAAGTTAACCGTGAAATTCGTAGCGATGCAAAGACAATACTAGACGATATGAGAAACGTGAAAGTCAGACAGGGATTTCAAAATCAACCGCGAAAACTCTCAGCGCTGTAAAGACAATAACAGCCAGAATGAAAGATGTGAGAAGAATGGAGATTTCAAAGTGAGCGCTGCAAAGACAACACTGGCAGAATGAAGGTGGACTAAAGTTACATGTTTTGTACATTGACGGCACATTGAAGATATCGATGAATGATGCATACTTACTGTAAAATCAAGAAACCGTAGGTGAACGATGTGGAGGACAATTACTGCAGAAAATATCTATAAGGTGGACTTCAACTCTCGTCGTAACAGCTAACAGAAGAGAAGCGATGGAGCCTCCAGTCCCTCCACGTTTTGACACATTAAAGTTATGTATTCGCACGCTGGAACGTTAATGTGGCTGCCTAAACAAGAGTACACCAGGCAGGTGTAGTGAAATGTGAAAGGGGCTGTAGAGCTGCTATAAAGTGACTTGGGGGTATATTTTATAAGGTGGTGCAGTAGCGTATCGGCAGATGAGTCCATGTAGGACAGAGAGGTTTCAGGTTCGAAATTCAGAATCAAATTTTATACGACCGCACGTCGCAGTTTAGGGTGCTTATGCATTCTAAGTGCGGCCGGAAGCTGCAGGCTTAGGGTTCTAACTTCTCTCTAACAGAGAGAAGCGAGTCTCACAGATTTCTCAGGTTTAGGTGATAGCTTTGTAGACCGCGTAATTACATACTTGGGATAACATAAATGGGCAGGGAGAAATTTTGCAGACACGGAAAGCGATGGTCGATCTCATTTAATTCTCACGTGAAAATACTACATTTATCAATCAAAACGTGGAAGGGCTGGAGGGTCCGAAGCGATGGACCTTTTCTCTTTGTACTATGACCGCGACTTTCTCTGGTATTGTGACCGCGCCTAGAAACTTGAAGGAACATCGGCTATAATATGAAACACCTCTAAAATCTTGTGAACCGTGCCGGCTAAAGTTAAAGCAAGTACTCTAGCCTATAGCTTAACTGCAAGCTTAACGTCAGATGGAAGACCCCAATTAATATAACACGTTAGTTTGTTTCAGACTTGATGAACTCGTGACGATGTTACTTCATAGCGAAAAAAATATTATCTAGAGAGTAAAAAGAGATGATATACAATACGTGAGCCCATCAATGAACCTCACATAGCAATAGGAACAGAAAAGATGGAGAGAAGTGAACCTCTGATGCCATATCTAGGTCCATGTAGGTCTTACAAACTTGTGGTGCAGCAAGAACAAAATTCACAACTATGAGTCAAATATGAGGTAGTGGTCGGTTACTAGATCATAGTAACCATAACTAACAACAGCTTTTCGCTGTTGCACTTGCTAAATAACATACACAAATGACCTGATCCTATTCGATCGCGAGAGTAGATCTAGATAGTTGGTTCATTCCTCCTCGAGTATGTACATTGCTATACAAATTGCTATACAATGCTATACAAATAAAGATTTTAACATGCTCAAGTCCAACTCTATTCAAGATCTAAGTCAATATTCTCGAAATGAAACTATACTCTAGATCCTTTTAAGGCCTTTGGCGATATAAGGCAAGAAAGAAAAACCTTGATTTACGATGAAGGGTGAAGTTGTGAGAATTATTCTAGAGTTATACTTCTATTTTTTCTTAGATTATATTTTAGACTTAAATTTTAGAAATAAAATAATTATATTTTCAACTTACTAATGTTACACTTAGTCGCTAATGACTAAAAACAATTGGGTCATGAAAGTATAGAACGTCTTTGATTTTATATATAAAAATAATATTTATGACAAATTAATCTTATGTCTTTTTTTATATAATATTGATCTCTATTATATCTTTATCTCTATATATCTATAATCTTCTTTTAATCTTATATTTTTATTTCTATTTATTTGAAATATTTTTATTTATAATCTAAATCTTTTAAGAGAAAAAATCAAGTAATGAAATATTACTAAATAACTTTGAATAAATACTTATATACATAAACTTATATATATATAACTTTGAATATATATTTACTTTAAAAATATTTAATAAACAAAAATTATTTTGATTTTTTCTGTTTTCTAACAATTTCATAAAAATTATAACAAATATAAAATAAAACCAACTAAGCAACTACACATTACAACACAAAAAGAAACAAAGAAGATTTACAACACTTACCTTGAACAAGTTGCACTTGAAGGACCAAATATCAGCACGGCAACACAGATATCACTTTCAGTAGCCTTGGAAATATCTGCGCGATAAAAAATAATCAGGTACAAGTGATATAACAAAACCCTTTTGAGTGATGTGAACTCTGTGATGGTAATGAGAACAGTGAACCTACTCTATTGCTTTTTGAGACAGATTTTTGTCTATTAAATATTTTTGAAATATATATATGTTTATTATCTATAATATCCACGCTGCAGACCAATCAAGATCGTGCCTTAGAATATATAGATATTATAAACCTATATTTACTTTAAAAATATTTAATAAATAAAAATTATTTTGATTTTTTCTGTTTTCTAACAATTTCATAAAAATTATAACAAATATAAAATAGAACCAACTAAGCAACTACACATTACAACACAAGAAAAAACAAAGAAGATTTACAAGACTTAGCTTGAACAAGTTACACTCGAAGGACCAAATACCAGCACGGCAACACAGATATCACCTTCAGTAGCCTTGGAAATATCTGCGCGATAAAAAATAATCAGGTACAAGTGATATAACAAAACCCTTTTGAGTGATGTAAACTCTGTGATGGTAATGAGAACGATGAACCTACTCTATTGCTTTTTGAGACAGGAAATGATGAACATCTCACTTGTACTCATTCACAACGGGGCTACGTTTGGAGCTCTGCTGTTGCTGAACACGCCTTTTTCAACCACACGAGTTGACAGCGTTCCAGCGCATGGGATCCTCAACAAGGTAAGCCGGGAGGAACTACAGGGCCACGTTTGGAGCTCTGCTGTTGCTGAACACGCCTTTTTCAACCACACGAGTTGACAGCGTTCCAGCGCATGGGATCCTCAACAAGGTATGCCGGGAGGAACTACGGGGCCACGTTTGGAGCTCTGCTGTTGCTGAACACGCCTTTTTCAATCACACGAGTTGACAGCGTTCCAGCGCATGGGATCCTCAACAAGGTAAGCCGGGAGGAACTATGGGGCCACGTTTGGAGCTCTGCTGTTGCTGAACACGCCTTTTTCAACCACACGAGTTGACAGCGTTCCAGCGCATGGGATCCTCAACAAGGTAAGCCGGGAGGAACTACGGGGCCACGTTTGGAGCTCTGCTGTTGCTGAACACGCCTTTTTTAACCACACGAGTTGACAGCGTTCCAGCGCATGGGATCCTCAACAAGATAAACCGGGAAGAACTAGGGTGACCAAGACCTGCACGTCAAACAGAGCCAGTTGGAGCTCAATTCAGTTGTTTTATCTGCTAGATATGAGTATGAGTATGCGTATACTGTGGAAAGTTCCATACTTCTACACAGGTACGTAACTTCTACTAGCTTGCACTCTCAAATATTAACGTGTAGACTGTCACCCTTTATCCATTAACGCTAGCCCAAAGCTCCCCAAACGATGGAAAAATGTGCCAACAGGGCCCGGGCTCTGTACAGGTCAAAATATCTATCACAGCACTTAAGGAAATTCCCAGAAATCACTTTGACAGCATGACGGCCTCCCAGACTCAAATCCTAACTACAGATTTTCACTGAGACAGCCTTACGGCTCCTAAGGCTCTCCTCGTGGCTTCAAGTTTTCACTATCACAACCTAACAGCTTCTAACACTCTATCCCCCTTGAACCTGAACCACTAAGGGGTTTAAATATTTTTCCAATGATCTGAAGGAGCTCACGCTTCCTTCAGATCTACTCTTAACCTGTCTAGTCAGCAAAGCTGACTTTGGTTTAATAAAGTAGATTATGTAGAAAACAGAAAACTCACCTTCTCTCTTACTTCTCCTGTAAGTCACCTAGAAATCAGCTTAACTACTTCCAACCCCTGGTTGAGTAATTAACCTACCTGACTTCTGCTAACTTAGCATTAAATCTAGTCAGCAAATAAAAGAAGGAAATAGCTTTAAATCAACTATTTTAAAAGAAATCAGCCTGCGGCTGATTTAACCACTTAAAGTGCTTTCTGATCTTGCACAGCAAGTCAGCATTATAATTAAAAGAAATACTCTAACTAATGCTTAGTCAGCATAGAAATTACATATTAATAGCTTGTCAGCTATTAATATGGAAATCAGCCTGTGGCTGATTTACCTACCTGAATTCCTTTAAAAAGGAATTCAGTAGTTAGACTTAAAGTCTTTATATTCTGAACTTGCGCAGCAAGTCAGAACTTTAGTATTAAATCATATTCAAACGATTTAAGATATATTCCACTATTTAAATTAGCTCTCAACTTACTTTACAGTAAGGAGATAAAATACACATTAATAATTAATTCAATATCGACAATACAGCTATAGGAATGGTTTAATATTTTCAAAAGTATGGTAGCTTATTCATTGTTAAAAACAAGCAAGATCATGATATAGGTTTGAAAATCAAGTACAGCTTAACTACTTTATACAAAAGAGTTTGATATACATTCACTTTTAATGAGTCGCTTATTCTATCAAAATATAACAACTTAAGATCAAGACTTGTGTCACTCAGATGTCATTAGAAATGTCACTTAGATGATTTCTGACCCTTTTACACTGGAACATTCCTCTGAAGTATAAACCGTAGATATTTATACTGTTCATTCTAAACCCTATAACTCAGATACACATGTAGTATCAATTTAATATCAGATGTTTTTGAAACTTGTGGTACCATATTGTAACCTTACATCTTTCTCTTTTTGGTTTATCATGTATGACTTGGTTTCAAAAGATTTAACAAATATAAGTAGAATTAGGACGACTGATCAAGTCGAGCTTGACTACAACTTAGAGGACGAGTGATCAGTCTCGCACAAAATGTTTATCATGAAAGTAAATCCAGTCTAAAAGAAAGAAAATGAATATGCATTTTTTATTTCTGTTTAGTTTAGATAACAAAAAAGATTCTCACTCTCTTTAAGAATCTATGCAAGATCTCAGTCATGTTAAGAAAACCGGGAGGATTAATAAATGACTGAAACGACTCGAGAACATTTATTACCATCGGATAATTTTTCGGTTCACGAATCAAAAAACCCCGAGCGCTGTCTACAGCCGGGTCCCATGTAATTAAGCGACTATCCTGGTTGGATGCATCACCCACATCCTGGTTAGCTAAGGCTACCTAAACGTGCACATGCGAACTAGACTGCGTCTCATAGATAGTAAGTCTCCTCCACCTTGTTGGAACTAACCGCGCACACGCAAACTAGACTGCATCCCCTAGATAGCAGAGCTTGTGCCCTGGAGGAGATCGATACTGACGATGACAGAGCTGCCGCTTTTCTTGCCCTCGTTACATTCGCGAAGAGGAAGCTTGATGAGGGAGATTTTGACGGAACTGCTGCTCTTCTTGTCCTTGGTACGTTCGCAAAGAGGAAGCACGATGAGGGAGATTTTGGCGGAGCCGCTCTTTTCTTTGCCCCCATACTTCTTGCTCGTGTTTGTACAGGTCCAGACTGGACCCTCTCGTTTGTTTGCTGCTCGTGCTGTGCTTGGGCCAAAATTTGCTTTTATTACTCCTGATCTCTTTTGCCTCCGTGTACTTGCTTAGACTGATCGAGGTTCTTAGTACTCTTATTATGTTCGTTATTTATCATAATGAGGTTTTGATCACGTTTCTGTTTCTTCTTGATGTCATCAACCTGCAGAGTCTGTCCTGGAAGTTAATGATCAGCAGTCTATGGGACCTCGTTTGCTGATTCGAGGCAGAAGGATGGGAGCCTTTGCCTCCAATGGTTCTCGTTGGCTAGATCGACACAGATCATGCTGATCCCGAAAGCATGGGCGTCAGGTTTGATCAGCTTGTCCTTTAGCAGAAGGGATTTCACACGCGTGGACTCCACATAAACACATCATCATACTCATACCCTTGTCCTTTAGGATACTAACTGAAAGCCAGTCAAAATGAAAGAAGAGACATTTGCTACGCTCAAGATGGTAGCTTTCCTCGTTAAGCATCAGCGAACCCAACAGCTTATCCATTTTGTGCCCTATTTGACCTTATTTCACCTCGGTTTCTCTTCCTTGCCTTACATCGCCAAAGGCCCTAAAAGGATCTAGAGTATAGTCTCATTTCGAGAATATCGACTTAGATCTTGAATAGAGTTGCACCTGAGCATGTTGTAATCTTTACTTCTAAACTTTCTTTATTTGAACGGCTTCAGCCACTTGACAGTTGATCACATTTAATCTTGAGAGTTGATTGTAACATGTGAACACAAAATATTCTTTCTATTTGTAAGAGAGAGGGATCTTGAAGTCACACATGTGTACATGTCCAGGATGTACCCACAACTAAGTTCGCTAAGTTCCTCTTCTGTTCTCTGGAGGTTGGTCTTCACTAGTTACCTCTCATGATTGCCACGTTGTTGACAAGTTTCACTTAGGAAATTAAATTATCGTCGACTACTTTGGATATCCTCAAAACTGATCATCAAAAATCAAATTGCAATTATAATTTGTATAGCAATGTATAGCAATTTATATAGCAATGTACATACTCGAAGAATAACAAACCAACCATCTGGATCTGTACATACTCGATGAGGAACGAATCAACCATCTGGATCTACTCTCACGGTCGAACAGGATCAGATCGTTTGTGTCGAGGTTTTTATTTAAATAGCACCCGCAGACAAGAGTACAGCTTAAACGACACCACAGTTTCATTATTTAGTTGAACAGCACCTGCATAGGTTAACAAGTCGGGTACCGGTGATTAGAACCGAGAGGGCAGGGAGACAGTCGTTCGTGATGCGTTGTAGTGACTGCTTGTCTGACAAAGGCTCCCGATGCGAGAGAAAACCCTGGATCAGCAACTCCATTTGACGTTTAGCTACGGGCCAACTAGCGTT
This sequence comes from Asterella californica, assembly GCA_036924285.1. Lineage (NCBI taxonomy): Eukaryota > Viridiplantae > Streptophyta > Marchantiopsida > Marchantiales > Aytoniaceae > Asterella > Asterella californica. Next base: position 4,981,347 of record JAYKYS010000010.1, on the reverse strand, counting down.
AGTCATGACTATCTCTGGCCCAAGTTCTCGGAAAGTTTAACTGAAGTCATTTTTACATTACAAAAGGATAAGAGTATCCTTACTCCTCCATTTTGGATACAAACTACCTCTTTAATCATTCCAGGGTAAGGCTAAGTAAAACACCTGCAATTTCTACTGGGAAATAAATACAACACATCCCCTTTCAGCTTTAATCTTTTCAGTCCCGCGTTTCTCCTTTGTTTCCTTCTCCTTTCTTAATTTATTTGTTTCTTGCACTCAACGGGTTTGATATTTCCCATGTCTTTTTTACATATTCCCTTCTTCTTGTTTCCTTCTTAAACATTTCCGCTACATTCAAGGGAACAAATTATTACTATTGCTTCTACTTTTAAATTTTTCTTTATTATGAACTTAAAAGCCCGGATGAGCCTTTTAAAAGCATCTATCCCTGACTATCTTATCCGGTTAGATCAGGATCCATTTTATCCTATCGAGCGAGTCACTTGATTCTATTTACCTCAGAATAAGGTGCCGATGTGAGGTCAAATCTCGCTGGCAGGAGTCTTAACAAATGGCATCGTGAGTCTAACCCTCCTACCTAAACATAAAGTAGGTACATTATTTACCTCCTATGTTCATGCTGTACGCATGATTTACCGTCTGCTCATAACTTTTACTCCTACATGTGGCATCGTTGGTTTATCATGACTTGCTTTAGAAATTGACTTGAACTAACTTTGATATATGGGTAAGATTTGATCTCACTTTTCTAAAAAAATATTTTTTTTTATAATAACCTTGACTGGTCAGTAGATCAAAATGTCATTTCATTTGAATGTGAGACGGCATATCAGCAGCAAGTCATGTATCTGCATCGAAAGTTCAATAGGAGGTGTATGTATAATCGATTATTAGTTTACAAAATTTCTTTAATTTGTCTTGTACATTGTCCCCAAGTGGCAGTGAACTTATTCTTGCCAATCAAAGATAAATCAAGATGAGCAATCTTAAGAGAAGTCAAATCAAGTGTGACAATGTATTAGGGATATGGTGAAATAAATTTCTGTGTTTTGCTTTTACCCGAGCATTCCTTTATGCATTTACATATCTAACAGTATATTTTACAGAATTCAAAACAAGACAAAAAGTTAGTAATAATATGAGAACATCTTTTTTATTCGACTAGAGTATTTTTCACTTCTAACATAACATGTGATTATTTATTACACAATACTTAAGTATAGCAAAGTGCATAGCCTTGATAATGTTATTGCAAGCTTAGCACCCTGTTGATTTCAGTTAGTTTAGATGTATGCAGCCTCATAAGACTATGACACCCGACGAAATTTTTGACAATAGTAAGTGTATCATTAGATAAAGCAAACGAGCAAAGGAAAGTGCTCTCCTCCTTCTTAACATGAAAGAAGTGAATATACATGCTCCTAGAAAAGCAAAATGTAACCGTTTCTTAAGTAGAATAATGGTCTCTTTTTTCTTCCTTATTACTTTCACTAATAAACAATTCTGTTTCCTCCTTGTCCTCACTTCAGTTTTTTGTATCGTTACATTTTCTACAGATTCACCTTTCCAAATGAAATCGTCCAATACTTCAAACAATATATATCCAAAGTACACTTCTGGCCGAACAAAGAAAAAATGAAAGTGAAAATTCTAAAACTTCCATTGGATCGGACACCACAGTGAGAGTGCAACCGAGATGATAACATGAATTCCATAAGAGTCAAAGAGAAAATATTCAGTAATTTCAACTTTAATTTAATATTTAATGTAATTATTATAAATTAGATGCTTTGTACATGCCGAATCTTCTAGAAATAACCCATAAAACATGTGGAAGAGAAAAAGAGGACTATATTGTGTGAGTCTCTCTGTTTTTGAAGGTTTAATTTATAACTTTATATTCATTTTATTTATCACTTTATATTCATAATTATATTCACTAAAAGATTATTAGTTTAAATTATGTATTTAACAATATGAATAAATCACAACGGGCTCTTAAGTTCATAATAAGGAAAAATTTAAAAGTAGAAGCACTAGTAATAAATTGTTCCTCTGAATGTAGCAGAAATGTTTAAGAAGGAAACAAGAAGAAGGGAATATGTAAAAAAGGCATGGGAAAAATTGAACCCGTTGAGTGCAAGGAACAAATAAATTAAGAAAGGAGAAGAAAACAAAGGAGAAACGCGGGACTGAAAAGATTAAAGCTGAAAGGGGGTGTGTCGTATTTATTTCCCAGTAGAAATTGCAGGTGTTTTACTTAGCCTTACCCTGGAATGATTAAAGAGGCGGTTTGTACCCAAAATGGAGGAGTAAGGGTACTCTTATCCTTTTGTAATGTAAAAATGACTTCAGTTAAACTTTCTGAGAACTTGGACTAAAGATAGTCATGACTAACGCTAGTTGGCCCGTAGCTAAAGATCAAATGGGTTTGCTGATCGAGGGTTTTCTCTCGCATCGTCTGCCTTTGTCAGACACGGGGCCACTACAACGCGCCACGAACGACTGTCTCCCTGCCCTCCCGGTCTAGTCACCGGTACCCGACTTGTTAACCTATGCGGGTGCTGTTCAACTAAATAATGAGACTTTGGTGCCGTTCTAGCTGTACTCTTGTCTGCAGGTGCTGTTTAACTAAAAACCTCGTTTGTGTCTGTTATTGAACAAGTGCAACAGAAAAAAGCTGCTGCTAGTTATGGTTACTGAGATCCAGTAACCGGCCACTACCTCATTCTTTATTCTAACTGCTCATTTTGCTGTTAGACTCACAGTTGTGAATTCTGTTCTTGATGTGTCACAGGTTTGTAAGACCTACATGGACCTCTTCATATAATATATCTGGATTTGAGCGTTGTTGGAGGCGTGTTCGTCCTAGATGTGGCATCCGAGGTTCACTTCCCTCCACCTTTTCCGTTTCAATTGCTATGTGAGGTTCATTGATGGGCTCACGTATTGTATGTCATCTCTTTCTACTCTCTAGATAATATTAGCATTCGCTATGAAGTAACATCGTCACGAGTTCATCAAGTCTGAAACAAACTGACGTGTTATATTGATGGGGTCTTCCATCTGACATGAAGCTTGCAGTTAAGCTACAGGTCAGGCATTCGCTAGAGAACTTGCTCTAACTTTAGCCTGCACGGTTCATAAGATTCTAGAGATGTTTCATATTATAGCAGCGGTAGGAGACATTAGAGCTTCTGATAGCAGAGCTTAGTTCCGATATTTCTTCAGGTTTTTGGACATTGGGTTGTTTGACCCTTTCTCTTCATATATTGATGAGGTCTTCCATCCAACGTTAAGCTTGCAGTTAAGCTACAGGTCGGGCATTCACTAGAGAATTGTGCTCTAACTTTAGCTGGCACGATTCACAAGATTCTAGAGGTGTTCCATATTATAGCAGCGGTTGTAGACCTTAGAGCTTATGATAGCAGATCTTAGTCCTGATGTTCCTTCAGGTTTTTGGGCCTTGGGTTGTTTGATCCTTTCTCTTGATATATTGATGGGATCTTTTCATCCGTTAGCTATTCATTGAGTCGCATTGGTTGTAACAAGTAGAAGAAGAGATCAGATCTAGAAGATCTCTACATCGTGGTGTGCCGTTACCATGCGGTCACAGTACGAGAGAAAGGGTCCACCGCTCCTCTTCTATTGGCTGTTACGACGAGAGTTGACGTCCACCTTATAGATACCCACAACTGACGGAATCGCTAAGTTCTTCTTCTGTTCTCTGGAGCTTGGTCTTCACTACTTACCCCGGTTTCTCTTCCTTGCCTTTCAACGCCTCAGACAGAATATGACGGATTTTTACCGTGATGATATTTACCAAGGCGATTAGATCCTGTTTCTCTTGGCTGCACATTTCTGTCTCTGATTGATGAGTTTGGACTCTGATTCCTTCGCGGCGGGAGTACAACACGACTTGGCAAGAAAGAAAGAGATGTAGCGCAACAGATTTTCATGGTGGCTGCAAAGAAAACGGAAGGGAACTTGGGCGTTGATACGTAAGAGATATATGATGGAGTCTGACAAGTGCGAAGGTACTCGTAATCATGGTCGTGTGAAATGTCATTGTCCATACAAGTGTTCTTTACTGCCGGCCGGTTTTGCTTTAGTTCCTGAGTCCACTGCAAGATTTCATCAGAAAAAATCGATTCAGAATGTCGTGTGCCCCACAATAGTTCCACCTCAAGAGAAAACGGTCATATCTGATAGGGTAGCAGTTCGTCCCCGTCGGGTCCTCTGCTTTTGTAGTTCTTGTGGTCAAAACGGTCAATGGATTACCGAGCGATCTCATCGTAGACACGACCAAATCTCTGTTTGGAAAGCTAGATTATCTACACATATATCAGTTAATTTCGTAGAACCGATAGAGGAAGAACTGATACATATGCATACTGCTCATGAACCATCGACTCCTATCAGTACTAACTTGGATGCCATCCCTGTTAGGAGCTGTCCAAATCTTAGTGAGTTGGCACATCCCAGCGATGTAGATGACTTATTCAATGTATTTCCAGTAGAGTTTGATGAAGCAATGCAAGAGAAAGTAGTAGAGATGTTTTCATTGTTAGATTTTCACAAAGTTTCCATTGCATTACAGTCAAAGTTACTGAAACTTTTATTTGGTGATATCGGACGAAGGCAAGATTCAAGAATATCAGGAATATCTACAGATTACTCAAGAGATATTCCTCGAATAGCACCAACGGATTACAAGAGCATGTCGTGGGCTAGAATGTTAACACTTGCAGGGAACTCTTGGGTGGGAGGATGTAGTGGTGAGAGTGCACCATCTTCATGGCGTAAGTTAATGCAAACTTATGATCAACTAGAGATGGTCAAACCCGAAAGATGGTATATGTGTAACGGTACATCATCTTCTCCTCATGTGCCTGTGACAATCGGACCGGATGAAAATCTTACTTTGTGTTCTGTTCGAGGTTGTAGTCGTCCAATCTTTGATATGATCAGATTTGATTATATTCCCATAGGGTCAATTTTGAAACCACTGTTTCAAAGTCGAACATTCTGTCATGACATGTTGAAACTTTGGAGACAAAGAAACGATTGGATGGGGAAGGATGTCGATTATGAACCATCATCGATCTAAGAGTTCTGGCATGGAAGTAAGTTCCGTCAGTATCAGAACTTTTGGGATCCAAATACGTTGTGGTCTCCACCGGTTACTTGCAGAAATCTAGAATGTGGAAAAGTTTACACACTGTGACCGACAGTATGTGAAGAATTACAAGATCAGACTAACTATGATGCAGAAACACAATGTTACAGGTTTCCTTGTGTTCAATGTTCCACAGAGATTATCCATTCTCCAACTTACGTCCAGGTAAGTTTATTACATCACATCATAGTTATCATTTACTACATCTCTTCAAATGTACATATGATCTTTATAGAACAACACTAACACCAACTTTTTGTTTCTTATGAATTTTCAGAGAGAACCACTGAACGTAGCCTTAATAGGTCATTGGGATGGTTTTCAAGCAGCTACCACAGCACAAAAGGATTGCTGGACGGTTGAAATATCAGTACTAAATGCTGGTAAAACTCCAGTATCTAACAGTTTATTGGCTAAACCAATCCCTATACTCTTTATCCCGATGGCATCGAAGCTTATACAGAAACAGAAAGACTCTCATATCTTAGAGGCTTTCCTGAAGCCAATGTATTTTGATTTGAAGAGATCATTTATAGATGGTTTTTGTGTACCATATATACCTGTAGGTGATTATAGTATCCATAGGCAAGTAGGAAGTGACATCAGAGTTGGAGTCATGCTCATGAGTTGGACAGGTGACTTACCCGCACAATGTAAAGTGTCCGGTACTTTGTTCAAGGGCTATAGCGGTTGTCGCCGATGCATCCCCATGTCTGTGATGGTGGATGGACAGATTGTTTATCCTGATAACAGATATCAAGTTCGATATCCTCCGAAAAAGAGGAAAGTGGAAGATATGAAGAAGTTCGGGTTACTGCTTCAATCAACGACTCGGGAGGAGGAGAAAGAAGAATACCGCAGACAGAGTGGTTTGGCTTATTTGACTCAGCAGTGGAGTTTGAATGATCTGTACGATTTTGATATATCCAAAAATAATTTACACGACGTAATGCATTTGCTTGTGCTGAATGCTGTGAAGAACTTTAACGATCAGTTTGTCGGTGTCTTGAATCCGAAGCAGATAAAGGTGTTACAACAAGTACTTCTACAACTCACCAGAAAGAGACCTGCTGGATTGGGAGACCGATGGCCACGACCTCCTACAAAAAAAAAAGAGATGTTCAAATTGTCTTTCTACAAAGTCGAAGAACATCAGTTGTTCATGATGTGTTGTTTACCATCAATTCTAGAAGAACTTGGATTTGATATTGATTCTTACTATGGTAAGATCGTATCTCTTTTAAATCAACTCTGTCGGATTTTCATCACGTCCCGAAAATATGGATGGACATTCCAGATGTTACAGAATGCTCGGCAACTTTGTCTGGCATGGCGAGTACTCAATGAAGAACACGATGGTCCGAATTCCAGAATTCTGGAACATATTCTTGGTAACTCACACATCTCTTGTTTTTATTCCGTCTCACAAGCAATGATGTGTAAAATCTCCATAAATAAACGCATAGACTACTTAAGTACATTAGTATTCTACAGATAATTTAGAATCTTTTGCTGAGTGTCATATACTCAGCTTCAATACTCGACAATGCGATAAACTTTTGTCTCTCTGATGACCAACTGATTGCTCCTTGAGAGTAGATGAAACAATTCTAGGAGTTGAACGTCATGACTCGATGTGACCTCCCTAGTTAGCATCGATGTAGTCGAATAGAGAGATTGGTTGAGACATGTGCTTGTATTCTAAATATTGGTCTAAGGTAGTCCTTGATATAATAAAATGTGTGCTTTATGATGATGATGTACTTTAGTCTTGGGTTAGTCATGTATTGAGATAATACACTAATGCTAAAGGTTAAATCAGCCGTCTTAATCTACGATGACAAAACAGCGATCTGCAAACAACGGCCTAGTTAATTGAGCATGTTGCATTATAGTATGGATAAGAAGCACATTGTCCTTTCTCTTCGTTAGAAACAAGACAATCTTCTTCAGTTGAGAAGTTTTCTCCGAGGGTCAACGGTGTACTAATAGTTTGGCAATTTTGTAGACCAAACTAGAACAACTTTTGGGTCAGGTATAAAGTTTGACTGAGTCATATCTATCCTTCTACTTGATTCTGATTAATCTCTACTCTAGTGTTATCTATATTCAAGCAATGGTGGATATTATCGATGTCATTCATTTTGAACCTTACGTTGTTGAGGAGAGTCCTTCTTAGGAAGGGCGCGCCTTCTAGCTGTGGTAGATCGCGAGGTAGAAGTAGAGATTGAATACCAAGCAAGAGCCAAGCTGGTAGTCCACAACGGCTGAAGTCACTCACAGATACTATGCTCTGACTATAGATCACTTACTACTGAACAGATCAAGTCTCAACCATCAGGAGATAGATCCACCTCCGGACACAACGGATAGAAGAAATCCGAACTCAAGATGCTTTATTTCTCTTCCAATAGTACTCCACAGACATCAATTTTACAAGCGATCTCTACTCAACAATACCTCCTTACGTTGATCACCATAGATCACTCTCAATTTTCACTCAACTAATCTTCTCCCACTCTTCAGATAGCAGATTACTCCCCAAAGCATACAACTGATGAAGATCTGAAACCTCAACGTCTTGTATCCTTTCTTGCAACAGCTTCAGCACTGAAATCCTTTAGAAAACCCGACCTTCTCAGTCCTTGTCTTCTCTTCCGCTCAAATAGATGTTCCCTGCTCACCAGATTCACCTCCAAACAGCCTAGTAGGTAAATTCAAGCTCCTCTAACTCTTAATCCTCTCTCAACGTCAACCTCCCAACTGAAAACCTTCAGAAATTTGATCCAATGACAATCAAAAGTCCTCCGCAGATTATCAAATCGATCTCCCTCAGTGAGACTACATCCTATCCGTTCAGAAAGTAGTTCTCCTTCCAAACTGTATAATAGACAAAGTTTAAGCTCCTAAACACTTGTCTCTCCCTTTGCGTCGATCTCCCCATTCAGTTCCCTCAGAAATTTGATCTCCTCAGTCCCCAAGCTTCTCTTACGCGTCCTCGACAGCTTCCTCCTCAGCTCCATGCAAAAAAGTCTCCTCTGAAAAATGTCGCAGGTTGATTAACCTAAAGGTAAGTCCCCAGCTAAGCTGCTCCCCTACTGTCCTTATAAGCACAACTACTTATCAGAAGCAACCCCTTAGCTAAGCTGCCCTCTAATATCCTTACGCGTACAACCTTATTTGCTAAGTGGCCCCTTTTTTAATAAAGGTTTCACAGCTTCCTTTGCTAAGCCGTCTCTTTGATTACTTGGCTTGATTTAACAAAAGTTTCTCGTGCTCTTGATGCCATCTTGATGCCACCTTGAATATACCACAAGCCATCCAATGTAGGCCGAAGCCCCTACACTTATGGGGTTGTTTCACAAGACTTATAGCCCCCTCATATGCGCACTAGGTATCTCTCATGGTATATTCACGACGGCATGATTAACCTAAAAGGTAAGTCTCCAGCTAAGCTCTATTGTCCTTATAAGCACAACTACTTATCAGAAGCAACCCCTAGCTAAGCTGCCCTCTACTGTCCTGATGCGTACAACTTTATTTGTTAAGCTGACCCCTTTTTTAATAAAGGTTTCACAGCTTCCTTTGCTAAGCCTACTCCTTTAAAGATTTCACAGCTTTCTTTGCTAAGTCGACTTCTTAATTACTTGGCTTGTTTTAACAAAAGTTTCTAATGCTCTTAATGTCATCTTGATGCCACCCTTAATATACCACAAGCCATCCAATGTAAGCCGAAGTCCTTACACTTATGAGGTTACCCCACAAGGCTTACAGCCCTCCCATATGCGCCCCAGGTATCTCTCATGATATATTCACGGTGGCATGTGGAGGCTTAGATCAGGAAGACGATTAAAGGAGATACTGATCTCCCGTCTTTAGATATGCAAGACGTGGCTGCATATCCAACATAGACTCCTTTCCAGGAGGCCAACATGTCGGAATAGGAAATGACGTGGCTGCATATCCAACATACTCCTTTCCAGGAGGTCAACATGTCGAAATAGGAAACGCAGGCTAGGAGAAATTGATCATGAGACCACTTTCCTCTTAGGCAGGCGCCCTATCATTGGGATGGCTTGTGCTTCCGTCCAAAAAGGTAAAACAAGCTGTATATATCTCTATTCTTGAAGAAATTTTTCTGTAAAGTCTTTACTAGCTTTTTCTACACTAACTTCTTTGTACAACTCTGTTTTTAGTGAATAAAGAGTCAAAACTATAGTACTCGCGAACACCTACACACTCACTCTGCCAGATCATAAGTCTGAGTCACGAGCTAGAATCGACAGATGTCTCTCTTTCGCATATTTCTCAACTTAAAACTTGTACTAACTATCACTTAGAACACTTTCTAGCAAAACCGGAAGTACGAAGTCGCTCTCCTCGACGAGCTCTGCATTCTGGAAACTTTCGTCCCCTTCAAGGTGATATTTCAACCCAAGCTAGAGGGCAGCTTGCCAAGCATAGCCCCAACTTAGCTCCTGCCCAACTTGATAAGCTAGAGCGCAGCTTCCTGAACGAATGCTGGTTGAGTGTCTTCTGAAGTTCTGTTTCATCATGTGGAATGTCATGCACACGACAACATTGAGGTTGCTCTTGATATACATCAAGAGTTCTGTAATGTTGCTTGCTACTTGATGTTCTTTAATGTTGCTTGCTATCGTGTGGTCAACATAAAAGGCTAAGATGACAAAGTGATTATTCTTATGAATGTAATATACGTTATCATCATCTCCTGACTTATTGAACCCAAGAGAAAGGAGGAACTTATCTATGATCAAGTATCATTTTTGAGAAGATTGCTTCAATCGACAAAGTGTACAAAGTAGCCTGCACACTTTATCGATTCTAGTGACGTTGACGCCGTCAGGGACAGCCATGTAGATCTCTTCATTCAATGTCTCGTTAGAAACATTATCTTCACATCCATATGATGAGCATGAAGATTTTACTGAGTTGCGATCGTTAATATTAGTCGTATTGATTGCACACCAAGGAGAAGGTGTCCATTTAGTCGAACCTTACATTTGTATGAATCCTCATGTCACCAACCGTACCTTGTATCGAACGATAGATCTATATTAATTCAGCTTTAACTTGAAGGTCTACTTGTTGATTATGAGTCTTCATCCGTGTGGTAAGTCCGTGATTGTCCACATACTGTTCTCCTCGTGGGACTTGAGTCCTCGGTGATGACCATGGACCATCGAGCAACGTATGGAGATGACAAAACCTCTTGATAGGAGTTGAGTTTCATCTAGACTGGTCTCAAAGTAATCATTAAAGTGAGCTTCTTATTGATGCATGTCTTCGAGATCAAGATTGTAGTATCATAACCTTATGTTGGATCGTAGTTAGGAGGGTTTGGTTGACATGTAGATCGTCGGGGTAGTGGTGGTGGTGCTTGAATCTTGAAGGGAGGAGAAAACGCTGCAATCTCAATCTCACTTGAGTGTGGTGGTGGAGACTGTGGTGGTGAGCGATGTAGATATGGATGAAGTGTGCTCATACTCTCTATATTAGCTGGAGGAATATGCCTAGTTCGGACGGGAGAAGATAAGCGCATAGTAGAGTAAGTTGAAAAAGGATTTTGACTATACGACGGACTACTAATAGATGAGCTAACCACAGACTGAGTTGGTGTGTGATGTATGCCTCCGCCAACTCCTCCTCCTCATCTAGATCCAATCAAAGAGAGAGAAGGAATGAGACTCAAACTGTAGCGACCTATGTTACACACATGAAGTTTGTTTGTTAGTAAGATGTTTAGGTATAACTAAGTGTGGAGAAAGTTTATTTGCTGCTCAAGTACTTTAAGGAGGTATCAAGTTAGTCGTAACTAGCTAAAGTTAATATGATTAAACTTAACTGTACTTTTGGATAGAATTCAGATATTTCCTAAATAGTAAGCACTATTATCTTATCATCTTGTTTAAAAGATATAAAGGAGGTGGAAAATATCCATTATCTCCTTTCTGATTTGATATTAGTGGTGAGACTTAAGTTGTTGACTTTGTGAGCATTAAAAACGAAAAGAGATGTCATATGTCATCTTTTTAGTGGATCTTAGTGTAGAGAGAATGGACATTCGAGATTCTTTAAGATTCCAAAATCCTTCTAGAAGTTATTGACTTTGAAAGAATAAATCCATGAGAAAAGATAAGAAGCCCATGTGATTAATGCTTTTACCTTAGATAATATCTTAGTAAAACTCGATAAAAATAGTTATGATTGAATTACCGAAAGGTACCAAAGTAGAGAAGTAGATAAGAGATCATCATCCTTATTTTCACATCGTTGTTATGACATTTGAGTAATATAGAGAGAGTATGAGATTTTAGAATGTGAGAACTTGAGAGATGTCGTTAGAATGGAGAAATTTAGTTTATGGGTTGTGAAAGACTGAACTTAGCATTTTTATCTTCAAGTTAATTATGTGTTTCCTTCAGTCATGAGAGATGACCCTTGAGTGAGAAACATGTCCGACATGTTGTAGAGTGATCGATGAGGTTGAGAGATTGAGGGTAGTTGATCGATAGGACCGCTGAGGATTTATATTTTTTGTTCCGTTGCCAAGCCTCAATTGAAATGATTGTTGAAGAATATTTAGAGTTTCTACATTCAACAAATGAGATCATGCGAGAGCACATGGAGAGAACGTTGAGAAGGAAAAGAGCTAATACAATGTTAGCAACTTTAGAATTTTTCGTGTATCTCGTAGTGATATATGACGCGTTTGAGGTCATTCTTTATATCTTATTTACTTAGAAAGGATATGCAGAGAGTTAAGAGTGGATGCAACAAGAGTTTTAGAGAAAGGAGGAGAAAGAAGTTAGTAGAGTAGGAAAATTTGAGAGTTTGTGCAATAGTTGTCAAATTTTCTATATTTTTTATTTCTCTGTGAAATTTCCAAAATTGTTGCTTGGATGATAAGCTATCAAGGACAACAAAAATCATGAGAATATGTGGTCTAGAAAGTTTTATCTCAAAGTTGAAAGGGTTTATACATGAGAGTTTAGAAATTTTGTTGTCTCAAAATTTTGCTATTAATGAAAACAAGAATCATGAGAAGAAGAGGCCTAGTGATGGAGATATTAATTTTCAAAGTTGAAGGGGTTGACATTCGTGAATGAAGTCAAAACATATAAATTTTGGTTTTCTAGAAATTTGTATAGTTAGCACCATTTTTTCTGATTAGAGAAGTTTTCTTTCAAATTTCATGAGTTAGAAGCAAGGAGGTTGAGCTATTGGAGGTCACAAAAACCTTGGGGAGATCTCTTATCGACTAAGAGATATACGTTATGATATACGAGGGGGTCTTGAAGATATTTCATGAGGAATCTAGTTCAAGTGCTGAGGGAGAAGAAGAGATGTCTAGAAGTTCAAACAGAGACGAAGAAGCGAAAGTTAAGTATAGATGAGTTATGAACGTGCATCTATAGCACGTGGAATGACCTCTTCGCTCTATATTAAGAAGCTTCTGAGACCATCAAAAAAGATATGAAGAATGTGGAGTTTCAAACATCATTCATTATGGAGGTCACAATTGCTCTTAGTGAAGTAGAGTTGGGTCCATACAAGAGTGAATTTAAGTTGTCTGCTATGATCAATAATGACGATAGTCATGAGATGATTATCTTAGACAATACACAATTTTTCAATATAAAGCTCGAAAGAGTTAAATAAATGATGTAGATTTGTTTTCCTCAAAAGTATATTGTTCACTCAATGATTGAGAAGACGCAACAACATGAGTAGAAGTTCAAAGGACTAGAAAGTTTACTTAGAAACCTTCTTCAATGTTAGATATTATAGTAAATGTCTGAGAGAACTCAAGAGATATTATCGTTGAGTTTGAAAACACTAGCACCAAAACTCAAATAGAATCTTTGAAGATAATAGTAGAAATTGACTTATGGTATTATTTTGTAGAGACTTGGAATATAAAGTAGTGAATTGTCCAACTACTATCAGAGCAGAGAGACCCAAAGAGAAGCGAGAGTCTATTGATTTGAGTATTCGAGTGGATCTATCTTCACTAATGCTAATTCATCTTCTAGGAGAGAATTCTTGTCCAAGTTGTGGAATGAGTGATCTGTCAAGAGGACACAAGTGCGTAGATGTGGCCACTCTATTTACGTCAATAGTCAAAAAATTAGACGAGACTCAGAGAGCTGAGACAAAGAAGTTGTCGACTTCAAAGGAAGACTCGGTTGAGTTGTGATAGAGATCGTCATCCAAATGATGCAGAAAGTGATAATGCAACTAAGACTAAGAAGACTTGTTTGTTTGAGACTTCAAAAGCGGTTGCATTGAAAACAACGTGAGAAGGAACGAAGAGTGGGTGTTGTTACTGCTAGAGTTTTTAGAAGACTTTGCTCTTACGTGGTATGAAGACCGAGTGAAGAGCAAGACACATGATGTAGTTGAGGACATATAAGAAATGCTGAGTAACGTATTCATCGAGGAGTTTTTTATCGAAGAGAGCTATGAGAAGCTCATGGTGGAACCAAGTGAGTTACGAGAAGCCAGTAATCAAAGCGGAGGTCATCAAGATTACGACAAATATAGAGGAGAGTTTGGATTAAATGGATCTCATCCAACCTCATCATGTTGTTATGGTGTCGACTCTGATTGTTGATGTAGTCATAGTGATAACATCTACACCATCACAATTGGTGATCACTTCAACGTCAACTCTTATTCCAACAGTGGTGTCAAGACTATTTGTCATACACCGATGTCCACTATCATCTCAGATTTTCATACAGAGTTGAAGAGTATCATCGATACTTTTGCTAATCTCAAGATAAACGTGGTGCAGCTATGAGAATGGAGGAACAAAGATGGAGGAAGAGGTCAAAGAGGATACGACAACAATCTCAACCGAGGAAATCAAGATAACTTTAGAGACAACCAAGATAACTTTAGAAGAATCATATGTTGGACGTGTGGACGTTCTCATTTCTAACAGAATTGCCTAACAACGGAGCAAGAGGTGTCAAAATTATCATAATGAATGTTGGTGGAGAAAATCCATCACAAGCACGAGACTAAAGAGTGGCTATTATCGATGTAGTGCGAGATCTAATCTATGATATCAGTGGTGGTATATAATTGGTTTACGAACTAATCAAGATCTTTATAATGGGGCTATTTTTGTAGTTATTCTGTCTTCTCTTCCATTCTGTGCATGAAAAGAGCTATAACTCTTTTCATGCACCGATGGAGCTTTTAGCTCAAGAAAGAAAACAAACTCTATTTTTTAACTAACCAATTTTCATGGAGGAGTCACCATGTAGTAGTACTCGCTCGAGTAATATTTCGAGTACACCAAGAGAACCAAGAAGGAAGTTGGAGATGGTGGATTTCACTATTTTGTCCTCTCAAGTGAGATATGATGTGGTTGAAGATGTGTGTACTCCAAAAACCAACATCACAATTAGGCAATTGATTGCATTCAACTTCAGTTTACGAAGAGAACTTAGAGGAATATTGAGTTCTAAGAGAAGCAAGAAGAAGAAACCCAAGAGTAACACATCAAAGTCTGTGGGAGTTGGTGTGGTGGATGTGCATGGTCCAGAGGTATCTAATTTAGGCACTAAGATTTCAAAAATCAAAGTCTGATTGAAGGGTCACTACGTCTTTGATGTGTCGATTGACGGAGGGTCGTCTATAAATGATATATTAGCATTCATGCAGCACTCATCCTTATCTCGAGCTCAACATTCCCTAAGTCCCGACCTAGACCTCGCTAGGTCCGTCTCAAAACATGAGGAAGTCACAACGTGACTTGGAGTGGACTTCCCATAAAGTTCAAGGTCTTAAATGATACCTCCAACACACATATCGATCGAACCATCCGGATGTCTGTTTGGGTCCAAGCTCCCGAATGGTGGTTGAACCCGTCGTCTCGTTCTTTTTTGTCCTAGCTCTTGGATTCTTCTCAAGTCTAGACGTTCACGTCTAGACTAGAACGCGCCTTGGTACTGATCTAGCCATCACCTCATGCCCCTTGAGTCTGTCCGCTGAACTCTAGGTCGGGTAACTCGTCTTGGCTCACCCAGACATCGAGTCATCCTCATAAATACCTCTCGAGATCAATGGTACTACCCTCCTCATTGATCTTTAAAAATTATATCACAACTCGGTCACGTGATCGGTCATAATTCTTAGCTACGCTGTAAGTTTGAGGAGTTCTTGGTATCACTAGAAAGTCCTTGTCGAGATCTTTCCAATGATATCTTACTCATCTCGAGATCTTACGTGGAGCTTTGTCCATGATCCAAAACGTCGCTAGAGCTCGAACATTTAGTATTTTTTTGAAGAACCGTGGTCTAGCGTCAGGCTGAGACTGTGTGATTTAGACCAGCATCCAACCAACATCCGTATGCATTGGATGCAACATCTCGGTCTTACTTTTTGATATGTTTCTAGACTTACTTTGTTAGATCAACGTTCGTCTAGGATCTCTTTGGGATGGCCCCTACGTCCTAACCCAATATTTCAACCTTGTTAGAGAACCAAACGAAGTTTAGAATGTAGAATAGATATCATAAAGGGATCAGTCGACTCATCATCTCTCAAGAGGGGTTGTTATATACTCTAACCTATGGACAAGAAGTCAGTCACTAGTCAGTCATTAGTCACTAGTCAGTCATTAGTCATACAGAGTTTACTCATCATCTTCCAAGAGGGGGTTGTTATATACTCTAACCTATGGACAAGAAGTCAGTCATTAGTCATAGAGAGATGTGACTGAGGTTAATATACTAGAGATGATTGTAGAGGTGACTATAGAGATGACTGAAGTATGAACCTAGACATTATCTTTAACAAGATTGAAATCTTTTTAACGATTTACAGAAGATCAGTTTTACGAGCATAGACGACAAACATCAAGAGGCTGTAAACTTTATGTATCGCCTCTGGAGTGATATGTCAAATTTACAACAGAAACTTGTAAAATATTTTACGCGAGTTACAAGAATCTTTTACGGATAAGGTTTGAGTGTCCCTAATAAAAGAGTAAAAGTCCGTAAAATTTAGTCGATGTGAGTGGAGCCTGAGAACTAGATCCTTCAAAATTTTCAGGTCAGGAGTTCAACTTCCCCCGAGAGCGATCATGTTCCTCAGAAATATACATGCAATATCAAATACATACAACGTAAATGAAGAACGTGCTCAAGAATTGAAAAAGTACATAAACAAGGAAAAAATGACGAACGTGCTCGAGAAGAGAAAAAATAAATAAACAAAGAGAAAATCTAGAAAGTAGATTGACTCTCGGGTCGAATGGATCAAAAAGTATCTTATAAATATGCTTTGATTATTCTCGACAATAATATAGTTTTTAATATTATAACTATATTATGAATATTATATTAAATTTCAATTGTTTTATAACATTAAATGTTAGGGAATTTGTCTAGATCCGAATTTAACCCATAAGCAAATAACGAGTAATCACTTGACAAGCAATAAGACTTGGATCCAGTGAAAAAGTTAAATAGTAAATTAATAAACACCATAAACAGTGCAACCCATCATTTCTGGACGGCGAAAGCAGCTGTAGAAACAATCAACCAGCGGATCGGACACCGACTGCAGTTTCTCGAAACTACATGGTTCAACTCAATTCCAGGCTGATTCCTATGTCGATGTCCGCTCATACATAGTCAGATCTAGAGCTCGAAGGAAAGCTGGCTATGGAGTTATCTGGACAGACGTTGCACGAACTCTTCTCCAGAAGCATGATCAAATATGCTACACGGTTGGAGCCATGAATGTTCTTTTTACGTGGAGATGGACATTTATCGGTATCCAATCCTGATATCTAGATCGGATTCCTTGCACTTCATGCAATCTCTCCTTCGATATATTCACTTTTCGCTACCTCAGCTCTCCGGTCCGGTATCTAGAGGACCTGGAGAATGGAATTTGTGCCGTGTACTGATCATGAACCAGCTGCAGAAGGATATTGCGGTAGAGATTCCGTTGGTCCAAAGGCATAGAATCATGGGCCTCATTCTATGTACAGTGCTAGTAAGGGTTTGGTACAGACCGACTCCAGTTGAGTAATTCCAGGCCACGGTACTAAACCTCAGAAATTTACTTCACCGTGTCCTTAATACGTTTATAGTACTTGACCCCACCCTTCTAAACTTTGCGTTACAGCGGGTTAAGTAAGTGAAAATGCCACATCATCAGGATGCGAAAAGTGCATGTTAATCATCATCCATGTATCTACACCAAAAGTTCAATTTAAAATTTCTTTACAATAGATTACCAACTCAGATTATTTTTTATTTATCTTGATGCAATACCTTAACACAACAATAAAGTTGCTGAACCTGATATGGTTTAAGTAACGCAAAGTTAAGAGATGTAAAGTCAAGTCCGACAAACTATCAACAGACTATTCAGATCGTAGCTGTAATGTGAGGAATTCGAAGAAAAGGAAGACTTGAAGGAGGAAAGAGATTCTGAAACAGGATATCGAATGGAAACAGAGCCCAGAAAAAATGGCTCTAGTAGTAAGGAAGCACGGTAGAATTAGTAAAATAATTGTGAAAATAATATTCTTTTCTCTTTCAAATCGGTTACTAAATGACATAACTGCTAAGTCTTACTCATCTACAGTAATCAAGTTAATAAGGATATTCTCGGCTCTCGAGACTCCTCGTCATGCGTAACCAAAAGCGGAGGTCACTGTGTCTGTGCTCTGCATAATGTTTCTGAAGAAGTTTCAATTAAAAAGATCTGATTACCTAGGTCGTACAGGCCCAGTAGCTCAATGCCAGAGCATCATCCTGTTGGACGAATGTTGCAGGTTCAAGTCCTGCCTGGACCAAACCAAAGGAACCTTTTAACACTTTGATCTGAACCACATGCAAAGAATTTATCTGTCAATCCTGCTCTTTTACTCTTTGGATCTTAATCACATGCAAGTAAGTTTATCTGTCAATTCTGCTCTGAGAACTCTTCGAAGAAACCATCGACTTTGGATCTGAAGCAGTCACATGCAAGTAACTTATATGTCAATTCTGCTCTGAGAACTCTTCAAAACATCGACTGTTCCTTTGGATCTTAATCGGATCTGAACCATATGCAAAGAATTTATCTGTCAATCCTGCTCTTTTACTCTTTGGATCTTAATCACATGCAAGTAAGTTTATCTGTCAATTCTGCTCTGAGAACTCTTCGAAGAAACCATCGACTTTGGATCTGAAGCAGTCACATGCAAGTAACTTATATGTCAATTCTGCTCTGAGAACTGTTCGAAACATCGACCGTAGGAACAGAGAATTCTGGAATAAGTAATGTATCTTCAGCATCTGTGTTGGGATTAGAGAGGACGGTAGTTATAGTTCCATGCATGTCTCTTCATCTGCAGTGCAGAATAGGACCGGAAAATGGACGCTACGTACTTGCAGACATTTGAAGATTCCACTGGGAAGTTGTAAGCAAAGATTGATCAGCACACCAGACACTTATCGTCCGACCAGGGATTTCAACTTCAACTTCGATCGACCACCACAACAACCATATAGAGCCGCTAACGGTCCTCCTGTAACAGTAGAAGTATGCGCTGTATATATACGGTTCAGTCTGGAACTTCAAGGTTTTTCTGTGAAGGTGATCTAGAGTTCTGTTCGAAGAAGCTTAGAAAGCACAAGGGCCAACTAGATAGAGTTGCTATTACCTTTGACCTACGCCCTCTTTGTATCAGTTGCTGCACTCACTGAAAGCCAGTCACCTCCTTGTGAGCATGCTCTCCAGAGAGGTCTCAGAATTCTCAGTTCATGTTTCAGGCGGTCTGTAGGTACGTGACCAAGCTGACTGACTGGTATTTGACTATATTCGACTTCGTACCGAAATGCTGATTGGGATTTCGTTAAATGGTGGGCCGCGCGAACGCGTACCCACCTCTGTCACAAATTATGACGTGCATTTTCCCCTTAGGGAAATGCTAGGGCCAGCCGAACCGTAGTGCAATGGGTCAGCCAGCTCTAGGTCATCGCCATTCAGGATCAACGATCGGCCCCGCCCAGGTAAGTATACTTCTTCGAACTCTCCCAGCGCATCAGGTACTTGCGTCGAAGCTGTTAGCCGCAACTTCATACATGGGTTTAGGGCTCGGATGTACGTAAACCGACAAAACACGGTTCTTCAAGGAGACGGTCTTCGCAGAACCGTCGAGTAGTATCTCTACAGCGAACAAGCTGGCAGCCCATCCGCCCATAGCCGGGGCGGCCCGGGTTCGAATCCTCCTGCCGTGAGTGCTCAGTCTGTGCAAGTGCAGTCGATTCGGTGTTAGAAAGTTCTACTGCGAGAAAGAGGTACAAAATAACAGCGTCTTAGACATAGTCCGCTTTTTATTTCGATAATAAATAATAAGTAAAATAATGACATCCCGGGCTTAACCCGCTTCTTGTTTCGGAAAAAAGAAGTATTTTGCTTTGACCAAAAATATTTTAAAAAATATTTCTACTGTGAGATGAGATTCTGCTTCCAGATGAGATCCAGTTTACCTCTCTTCTCTTTCCCTTTTGTTTCTTCCTTCAAAAGAAAAGATCGAGAACAAGATAAGACTGCTATGATTATTCTCATATCCAAGATGGAGCCACTCGTTCACAAAATGTACAGCACATTAGTTCCAAGCAAGCTACTTCAAAGCGGACGATACATTAGCTCGTGTTCCGTGCCCCAAGAGGTCTTCAGACATGGCATAGGCATGCCCTTCATGTCCATGAAGCATAGCATGACTTCTACTCGGAACTGACCGACTACTTGTTTCTATAAACAAGCGGAGCATGAACCACCGAGAGCACACAAAGAACGTTCCTGACCACGAATGATTTGCTGCATCAGGAAATATCTCTGCTAAAGAGTTTTCTTATTATAATCATTAGGAATTAAAGTCAATAGATTTTGATTTTTTAAATAAAGCATAATATTAAACTAAAATATAGTTATTTAAGAGTAAATTTTAAATAAAATTAACTTATACAGAAACTTGAATTCCTAAAATAAAATATTAAAATATTTCTTGATTCTTACGTATTTTCAGATAAAATAGATTATTATGCTCTCCTTTCCCATGTCCTGAGGCATGGAAACACCACATCATACAAACACCATACGTATGGAAGTATCGTGAGACGAAATAGAGAGGACGACAAGCTTCTGGTGGTGTTTAGGACCTGCTGGTGTTTAGGACTTGCTCCTCCCTGTCTCTTATGTTTCGGAGTTTTTGCAAAGTTTATCTCCTTTACTTTGGTTAGTTGCACGGATAGTGTAGACACACAACCCTGGGGTTTTACAGTCATCTACATAAATCTTTTTACAGTGACTAGAATAACTCTTGAATGTTTCTATACCTGTAATCTGATATATTAGTAAGTAGTAACTGCACGTTAGGGTCTCTTGGTCCGTTCAAAATTTGAATGAATGCAACTGCATTTTTGAAATGTGTGAAATGTCAACACTATGTTTCACATTTTGGCATTAAGTGCAGAAAGAAAACAATTATTCGTGTGAATAGCGTTCCACCTTGTAAAAACTCAAACATTGCGAAAAGTGTTCCGTGCTGTATTACAATGGAACGCTACAGCCAAGTTCCACTGTGCTACATAGAGGGTAGAACGTGCAAAATAACATTCCACGTTGTGCTTTTGTAGTACAACATGGAACGTTGTAACGAATGTTTCGTGCTCTGTTTTTCATTTACAACAGCACGGAACATCATGGTTAGGGTTACGCACTGTGCTTATTTTAGGTACGGGTTTGAATTTAGCAGATGTGATATAATTTAATGCGGTCGGATAAACTTTTTGTTCGATTGTAAGTTGGAACAAGCAAACTGAATTTCTAACAATGTTAGTTCTCTGTCGCATTATTTCTGATCTTTGTTAAAATTCCAGTTTGAACTAGAGTTTATCGCTAATACAGACATGCTTTACGAACTTATGACTAGGTCCAAAAGAGAACGTAATGATGTTCGTAACTATAAGGACTGACTACAAAGAACTCTCAAGCCAAATTACCCTCTTCCGTAAAACCACATCAGATCCGGGTTACGGGGCTTGATGTTACTCCAGTAGTGAAGTTTATGGTTTTGGGTTTGAATTATCCTCTTTTAGTGTAACTCTTTCTCCGTAGGCAAACTTTACGAGGACCTCGAGGAAAAACTCCCACTAGAATGAAATTTAAAGGTTTGTATTTGGAAAATAAATTTACTTTTGGGATACATAGTCTGCATTTAGAAGGAAAATATATCTTCTACTCTCACCTCCATAATGAATTCTCGTTGCATGCAGACAGATTCAGAACAATTACCTTCTATAGTCCTTTTTTCTCTTTTTCCTACAGGGTTTGGTTTATAATCGACAGCTCAAAACCTCTACACATAAACCTGTACATCTATAATAAGAGAATATATCAAAAAGAATTACCAAAACTTTATCCTTTCAACCTGACCAATGCCGCTTGTCCTCATCTTTCCTTCCAGCCATGCATATTTGAGTTCTGGAGAACTTTTCACTTTTTGTATCTATTTACTCTTTGTCTTTTTCCCGGCAAAACGTAGGTTCTCATTTTGTTCAAGAACAGTCCCTAAACAATCTATAATTCTGTGGTTTACAAATTAAACTGGAAGGGTTCTTCTGGACCAGCACGTTCCGGTTACCGAACCCTGTGGGAGGGTGCTAAATGCATGAAACATGAACTTCTGAGGAAGTTTTGCCAGTTTGTTGTTATCGAAAAAGATGTAAGTGTCAAGCGAAAATTCTTTACGGAGTTAATATTAAGAAATATCAAAGTTATCTGTTAGAAGGAACTGGATATACGAGAAGATATTGAGCGTGTCAGACGAGTTTTGGTGCAGGTGGTGTCGACAAAGATCGCTTCTCGCACCTTGGAACTCAACGTACTGTCTCCATCTGCTTTCCTTTATTGCAAATCAGTCAGTCCGTTCCGTCGACAAGGATTCATTGTGAATAAATAGACTTAATTTATATTTCTCGATCTCGTTCTGTTGATATACGTAGTACAAGCTCTTGAAACTACTATGTAACATACACGGTTAGTATATTTAGAGCACAACTAAGTTACGTGATATTCTCTTTCTTCTTTTGTTCCTCTTGTGAAGGATGGGAGAGCCTCCTTCCTTGTTGGAAGGTTTTCTTCTCTTGTTGGAGTGCTGCTATGAGTGCTGAGTTCTTGCTGCTATACATCGTTACACTCTATGCCGTCACACATACATCATGACCACGTGCACGTACTCCCATGAGAATTCTTTGTAGAGCTAGATCTTTCATACAACGACATCTGCCAATGAAGATCCAGAGTTTTGACTAAGAATTTCCGAACATGCTGTACATGATGCAAGTAGCGGCCAGAAGCATAGTCCATGTATTTTCCTGTTCTACACTGCGGTGAAACCACACAACATGCATAGCGACTTCTGAATCAGTCGATCGGGATAGCGTTAACGTTCCTTGAGGTATCTGCTGCATGCGACCGGTGAAGGTTCACCGATGAATTCAATATATCTCTGCCATGCCTAGGCTGGATGGTTTCAACAGTTCAATAAGAGCTGCCCGCCATTGGTATTTGCAGTACGTATACGACGTACTCTGGTCGAGTTTAGAGAGGATCAGATCTGGACTTCTATCATGATATCGATCATGGCACAACTGAACACTGTGAGCATTCGGCTAGCGCTAAGGGCCCGCGTGCAGCTACAACTCATGGGCGAGTTAGCCAAGTGTAAGTCGGAACTTCAGATCCGAGATATAAATCCCGTGCGGCTTAAATTTCACGGTTGTTGTAGTTCTTTTCAGATTCGAAATACCGAACTGAACGTTTTAGTACTACCGGGAGAATCGGGAGAATTCCCACCCGCTGTCGGGTGGGAATTCTCCCGATTCTCCCGGTAGTCACTATGTCGCTGTAAACGTCAACTGTTTAATTTGTCATTTTCCTCTTCAGATAAAGTAGAAATAAGTTTAGTGTGGTCGGCTATCACATAGGCCCAGTAGCTCAATGCCAGAGCATCATCCTTTGTTGGGCGAATGTTGCAGGTTTAAGTCCTGCCTGGACCGACGTTTTCACTTTTGATTTCCGCCCTTTGTTACTGCTGGAGTTCGTACTGATGCACCCGAGAGTGTCAATACTTTAAGTGACTCAACAACGCATTCGAACTTCTATTTGCACGTTTCCATGCGTAGTTCTGATACTTTTGCGTCACGTCTCTTACAATCTGGAGACCATTCTTCATCGTTAAAAGGTGAAAGATGCGGAACCAAATGAAGATGTACACGTGAGTCTCCGGAACTATGAGCGGAGGAAGCGACACCCCACCTCTCCAAAGTAAAGGATCGTATCCAAATATATGTATCCAATTTTCGATATCGCTTTTACAGGAATATGATTGATAATTTTGTTTTGGTATTCTCAGGTTTTTCCTACGCGGATGCGGAGGCTTTCGATTACTAAACCATCCGTAAATATCCAATTTGAGTGGTCCTATTAGGGTCACTCTAACCTATCCTTGTAACAAAAATTACAGGAACAAGATGAGAAGAAGTAAGTCTAAAGTGTCAGACCGTATTAGGGGTGGTCAAATCTACAGAGACAGTATCAAGGGTGGTAGAATATCTATAGATGATAGATTTGTTAGAGAACCAAACGAAGTGAACACTCTCTCATGTAGAATAGATATCAATAAAGGATCAGTCGACTCATCATCTCTCAAGACAGGGTTGTTATATACTCTAACTTATGGGCAAGAAGTCAATCACTATTCAGTCATTAGTCGTAGAGAGATTTGACTGAGGTTAATATACTAGAGATGATTGTAGAGGTGACTATAGAGATGACTGAAATATGAACCTAAACATTATCTTTAACAAGATTAGAATCTTTTTAATGATTTACAAAAGATCAGTTTTACGAGCATAGACGACAAACATCCAGTGGCTGTAAACTTTATGTATCGCCTCTGGAGGTGATATGTAAAATTTACAACAGAAACTTGTAAAATAATTTACGCAAGTTACGAGAATCTTTTACGGATAAGGTTTGAGTGGTCCTAATAAAAGAGTAAAAGTCCATAAAATTTAGTCGATGTGAGTGGAGCCTCAGAACTAGATCCTTCAAAATTTTCAGATCAGGAGTTCAATTTCCCCCGAGAGCGATCATGTTCCTCGAGAAATATACATGCAATATCAAATACATACGACATCAAATTACGAACGTGCTCCAGAAGAGAGAAAGTACATAAACAAGGAAAAATGACGAACGTGCTAGAGAAGAGAGAAAATCTAGAAAGTAGATTGACTCTCGGTTTCAAAAAGTATCTTATAAATATTCTTTGATTATTCTCGACACAATGTTCTAGTTATTAAATTTAATATAACTATATTATGAATATTATATTTAATTTGAATTGTTTTATAACATTAAATGTTAGGTGAATTAGTGTAGATCCGAATTTAACCCATAAGCAAGTAACGAGTAATCGCTTGAGAACCACATGCAAAGAATTTATCTGTCAATCCTGCTGTTTTACTCTTTGGATCTTAGTCACATGCAAGTAAGTTTATCTGTCAATTCTGCTCTGAGCACTCTTCGAAGAAACCATCGACTCTGGATCTGAAGGCGGTTCTATATGGTTGTTGTGGTGATCGATCGAAGTTGAAGTTGAAATCCCTGGTCGGACGATAAGTGTCTGGTGTGCTGATAAATCTTTGCTTACAACTTCCCAGTGGAATCTTCAAATGTCTGCAAGTATATAGCGTCCATTTTCCGGTCCTATTCTGCACTGCAGATGAAGAGACATGCATGGAATTATAACTACCGTCCTCTCTAATCCCAACACAGATGCTGAAGAGACATTACTTATTCCAGAATTCTCTGTTCCTACGGTCGATGTTTCGAAGAGTCCTCATGTAACAGAAGAAGTATGCGCTGTATATATACGGTTCAGTCTGGAACTTCAAGGTTTTTCTGTGAAGGTGATCCAGAGTTCTGTTCGAAGAAGCTTAGAAACCACAAGGGCCAACTAGATGAAGTTGCTATTACCTTTGACCTACGCCCTCTTTGTATCAGTTGCTGCACTCACTGAAAGCCAATCACCTCCGTGTGAGCATGCTCTCCAGAGGAGTCTCAGAATTCCCAGTTCATGTTATGCAGTCTGTAGGTACGTGGCCAAGCTGACTGACTGGTATTTGACTTCGTACCGAAATGCTAATTGGGGTTTCGTTGGTGGTGGGTCGCGCGAATGCGTACCCACCTCTGTCACAAATTATGACGTGCATTTTCCCCTTAGGGAAATGCTAGGGCCAGCCGAACCGTAGTGCAATGGGTCAGCCAGCTCTAGGTCATCGCCCTTCAAGATCAACGATCGGCCCCGCCCAGGTACTTAAGTATAATGTTTCGAACTCTCCCAGCGCATCATGTACTTGCGGATATAAATCAGAGCTCTACCACAGCTTTACATTTTACCATTCATTTCAGAACTAATTATCGACTAGGGATAGAAAAATACTGGGACAAAGCTTTTAAAGTTTTCTCGAACAAAATAGTATGAAAAAGAAATATCCCTTTCTTTGCTTCTCCTGGGGTTAAGATCTTTGAGTATACTTGTACTTTTAGAGTTGTATTTCTTTACCAGTTCTAAAGTAGGCCTTCCTTACCAGTAGAGTGCCTACTGACGTCACGTGTACCGTATTGGCAAGCTAATTGGTGCAAATTACAGAAAAGTAGTTTGTTTGCGATTATTTCACATATACTAACTAAGTATTACATCACGTTTCAATCAACGGTCAACTTAACTCAGTTTCATATTCCACTTAAAATAACATATTTTATAATTTTTAACAGTTAACCCTCCTTTCATATTTCACATATAAAACGTTTAAATATCTACGTAAGATCTTTCGAAAGAAAAATGGTCTTTTCGCGCATGGTATAAATATACGGTATCACCTTATAACGCAAGGGGCTGAACAATTCCGATCTATACCTTTCGGGAGAAAGGTGATTATTGCGCGAATTAGCAGTATCTGATCATGACAGTGTTATGTTGGAAGCGTGTTCAGGTATGGACAAAATATAATGCGGTTTCTCCGATTGATATAAACATTCACTCTTCGGCTAGAAATTCACATTCAATGAGCATCCACCTCGATATCAAAAATCGAAAAAATGCCGAACATATCAGTGGCATTGCTACGTACAATTAGCTGCAGGCGTTCATTGTCAAGGATCATGCATGGCACACAACTGAAATCATTGCGGACAAGGATGGCACAAGTAGCTCATATACAGGCGAAATTAGTGAAACTTGAGAGACTTCAACGATCATGCAACTCTCCACAGAACAGGGAAGAGCTGTGGTCCGGACTGGAGGAAGGCCAGGCTGGTGCTCTTTTAGTTCCACTGACAGCATTAGGCTTTAAGCTTGCGCGTCGGTGTACAGTCGCTCCACACTACCAGGAAAGAGTTCACCGCCGATCAAGGGAACCACATTAGAATTACTACATGTTCCCACTCATCTGTAGTTCAGGCTAGTAAGCATATTCTCGGTTGACTTAGAACTCTTCATGTGTAACCCATCGTACCCCTCTATAGTATTACTGAATAGTGTTGCAATTGTTTTCGAGAATGCAAAACAAATTCCAAATTCAACGGCTGATTCTTAAGAGTCGTCACATGTACAGGTCCAGTGGCTCACCGGCAGAGCAATCTCCATGTTGCAGGTTCAAATTGAATCCTGTTTCAACCTTACACCGTTTGATCCTGCAAGTGATGTTCATGAATATCCCGGATATGAAGGTCCAACTTGTGAAATATATCCCAAGTGTGAAGGGGTCCTTACTTGAATATCAAATAACCATCGACCATCATGCAATACTCGACTGCATGCGGACCCTTGGTATCGTCTCGAATGCTCACAGTTATTCCAGCTATACCTAATGTCGACGCTCTCAACTGCAAGATCGACAATGGCGGGCAGCTGTGAAACCATTAACCCCCTCGGGAGAGGTATACTGAGATCAGAAGCTTCAGAGTAAGCTTCTCTAGTGATACACATCGCTAGGAACTGAACGTGGTGTCGATGAGAGAATGAAGTCGTTGTGGCTCCAGACTCCATACGTGTACTAATATGTCCTCTGGTTTCATCGCATAATCTTTTGTGATTAAACGTTGGTTGGGCACACGACTCCATTATTTAGGAGTCTTTTCGCCGTGGGGCTCTTTGCAGCCGAATGCTGCTGCCCTTACACGGACTGAACATTGCCGGCAGGGAAGCTCGACCTCATGCCGCCCCGGCTACGAGCTGCAAACAAGCTAATGCTCGTTGGCAAGGTTTCATCGCAGATGTGAAT
This sequence comes from Asterella californica, assembly GCA_036924285.1. Classification (NCBI taxonomy): domain Eukaryota; kingdom Viridiplantae; phylum Streptophyta; class Marchantiopsida; order Marchantiales; family Aytoniaceae; genus Asterella; species Asterella californica. The sequence goes on along the minus strand of JAYKYS010000010.1, from coordinate 4,953,771 downwards.
GCAATTTAATCGAGAGGTCTAGTCTAGATTCTAGAAGCGGAATTCTGCCTAAGGCCCTGCGACGGCGGAGGTCCATTGACTTGCTTTGACTTGGCTCCGGTAATCTCCCTGTTACAGTCTCCAAAACAGTACTAGCTATGGCTACAGGGGACGTGGTACTTTACACCGTAAGAATGCCTTGGCTTTTTCCTCCATGATTATGTCATCTTCCCATGTATGTACTGCTCAACAGCCGCATCTCAGCACATTGAAGCCATACACGAGGGACTGAGTTTGAACATCGATCATGGTGTTAATGATAGGAATGGGCCACCATGTTTATAAATGGACCGAGTTTCTTCTGATATGGAAGCAATCCACGGGAAAGAGAAATTTTCTTCAACGTAGTCAACGATTTCCGGGGAGTATTAGAGATTCTTGTAGTAGGACGAGTATATACTGTGCTCACTCGACCCATGTCCTCAGACACTTGAAGCAAGCAAGAGATTTCGTACCGCAGATGATGCAAACCTTGCTAGCTGGGTCACATCCTTGTCTTGCAATTGCCCACACAGAGAGCTATAGCATGTGCAGTCAAAGTTAAGGTAATGATGGTTGATGTCAATTGTGCTCATCGTGAACCTATTTCAGCGACAGTTTGACGATTCAATTGGCTCTTAGGCGAGATTCAAATGAATATTGTGACGTGTACATGTATATGTGTAGTTTAGTTTAGTTTAGATAGTGAGGTATGTTATGTAATGAGTATATATATGAGATACACTTGTGTATTCATCGTGTATATATATCGTTTAGTGTATATATAACAACGTATGTGCGCTATAGGCACACTATATATATATGCACACTCTAGTTAAAAGTAATCATTTTTAAAGGGTTAGAAGTTACAGCCTAACCAAGAATCATGGCTGCAGTATTAACATACAGGTTTGCACACAAGTCGTCGACGGCTAGAAGTTGGATCATGAAAATATGAATGATGTATAGCAATTTCGCTACCGGTCTCCAAACAGAGTAACGCTTCTTCCCCTTGCAGGGTGAGCATCATCAGTGCTTTGCTATATTTAAATCACTAAAATTAAAACCCCATGATCAACTAGATTAAACATGATCACTTGAGTTACACAAAACCCATAAGTAGCTTACGCATATAAAACCTTTTTCTGGTATAAAGATCTGTTTCTTTCACAAGTAAAAAAAATTTTAATTTCTAAGCTTTGATTTATAATGTAATCAGTACGTCTCCCGAACAAAAATTAAAGTTTGAAGCTTCAGTTTGTTACGGTAGTGGATGAAAGGTATTCTATGATGGATCTATTCGTGGATTATCACGTAATACGGTGTGTCAAAGTTAAAACAAAAGATTCTCTAACATCCAGAAGAAAAAAGGTCATAGTTTGTCCAAGGAGAGCTTTGTCTAGAGAAAAGTCTGTATTTTGTCCAAGAGCAGCTTTGTCTAGAGCTATGTCTCGCTTAGAAGGATATCTTTGAATCACTGTAAGTATTTAAATTTTTGGAAAATTATATTGTATTCTCTAAGTAACTAACTTGCTTATGACTTTTATGCACATATGATCTTGAAAAAATGGTAAGTTAGAGATGCCTCGGACATTTCCTAAAGACATCTTCAGAGGTGCTTGCAAAAGACCTCCATGACCTTTGGCGCAACAGTAACACTCACTCACAGACGACGAATATTTCCCAAAAGTTTCAGCTTTGACGCACACTAATATCTTATAAGCATGTTTGCTAGGTTTTTGCTGATAATGTAAGTTCTGAATGTGGAGATAAAACACCTCTTGCAGCTTTGTCATTTCTGGTAGCAAGGTATAATGATACAGGGCAAAAACAGTAACTTCTCTCTCATACTTAGATAGCCACCCAAATAGTTTAAACCTATGCAAGAACTCTGCAAGTATAAGTGAGTAACAAAGAGTGATAACATGTATGCCAACTTGGTTTGAGAAGCTAGTAAAGGTATATAACCGCGTTGAAACCAAGGAGAAATGTGTAGAGAAAACATCTTTTCAAAATGATACCCCAGATAAGGAAATGCAGGAGATATGACAAGACAAAATATGATGCTTAACGATCTGAATGAGAGATCAATTACAGCTGTAATATATATGGTGTGATAGATCAAAAAACAGAATGCATGAAAGATAATAGTTATCTAGATAATGAAAAACATAAGCCTACAAAAACACAATATGCATCTTCTCTCTAGATACGTAAATCAGTGAATAATCACCACCTGAAGAAGGTAGAGGTTAGAGACAATTCTCCCAACAAAAGTCAAGGACACAGCTTTAGGTAATTATGTGTGGGTGTAGTTTGGAAACACCTACTCCTCCAAGATATACAAAAAATATGCAACAAAACAGTGTCTTGTTGCATGCATCTCAACAGCTCTCATACTTCATTAGCATCCAAGAGAGAAAGTTAAGATGAATATGAATATGAATATGAACAATGATTAAAAAAAATTTAGAATTCTTTTAACTCAACAAAGCTTGATCGATGCAGGAGTTTCTGTTTAGTTCAAGGAACATTTGCTTGGCAACACTCAGTTATTAGTATAGTGGTATATCTTTGAGCCTGTGAAAGTGAAATCCATCGTTAATCAACAAAAGTATAAACGTTAGCTAGAGAAAAGGAGAAAGCTAAAAAACAAGGCAAGAGAATAAGACTTGAGGGAGTTAAAGTCAAAAGAGATGATCTGAAACAAAGCTTAACGAAAGCAAAAATTGTTGTGAACGGAACCATAACATGTGTAGCAACTACATAAAAGAACCAATAATTTGCATACACAAAGACAAATTTTGAACTAAATCATGCATGTATTCCTTGAATGATTCATTACTGACATGGAAATGGTCTACAAATACATCAGTTTGGAAACGAAAGGTCAGTCACAAAATGCAGATTGGAAATAGTTAAGTTGGTAAATCATGAAGCGGGTTAATTGAAATAACTCTCCACCTATGAGAGAAAGGTAGGATGTGGGAGGCAAAAAGAGATTATCTGTGTAGTTCAAGAAACTGATTAAAGTGATACCTCCCCATCTATCAGAGAAAAGTAGGAGTCATTAGGAAAGTAATGTGCTCTTAGTCTTTGTCTGATATTTCTGTAAATGGCTAATGCATTGTAATCTTTAATGAACTGTTGACGAAGTAACCATGATCTAGCTGGGTGTATAACTTTAGTAGCTAGTTATGTTTATCTAACAAGAAGAAAGATGTCTCAGTGGTGTTAGTGTAATCCTAAGTAATTCGTTGTTAATGATGGCTAGTTTGGCCAACATTGAGATATTATAATCTATATGGGATAGACGTTCAAGTTTAATACCGAGGAAAAAGGTGGTCTGTTCTACCGAATATATATCTTGTGATATAACAATGTCTAAATAATTGCAAGAATCACCACAGACTATAAAGTTTTGTGCTTAAAACTTTTAGGATAGATCCTTCTGCCAATAGCACTAGAGTACGAAAAAGAATCAAAACATAATATCAATTACTAACAAATCGTCTACAAAGACGAAAGAGATTAGTAAGTCGAGGTTAGTATCTGTAGTAATCAAAGGTGGTATGAACACACAGTTTCATAGATGTGCAAGAATAGGTTGGCAACGTTGTCGAGGTGAGAGTTTCTTGGGAAGGGGGAACCTTTTGACTGTGTTATGACCGTGAAGGCTGTGATATGCTTACTCAGGGAAGTACTAGGCTTCTAGCTGTGGCTAGTTTACTCAAAGGATAGGCTTTAGGTTACAAGGTGACACTGTAGAAAATTCATACATGTCTCTTGGCTCTTCTGATATGTTCAGAAGCAAGGTTCAGGCTTAACTAGGAATGATAAGATCAGACGGTGAACTTTGACACTCAGAATTGAGAAATATGTGAAGGTTTAGACTTCTAAACTTCTCCTACATGTAAAAGAGGCCCCACTGAGCACATACACGAAGTTTCAGCTTGAGACCAAATTCTGGCACCAAGATATGAACAGAAAAGTTCTGGGTAAAGATATATATATATATATATCTTTACGGCAATATTGTGGCAATTTCTGATACTCAGATAGCTATTTCGACCTACAACAGAAAATTGGCTCGATCACTTTCAAAGATTCTTATAGGATTTGGAGTCTACAGGATGCTGAACACCCTTGTGAAGTTGAGACTCCTGATTGTACACCGTTCTCCAGATCTCGTTCTCTGAAGTTGCTGCTCTAGATTGAGAGCTTTTCAGACCCCCTCTGCTTCAGCGGCCGCCCTGAATTACTCACTCACTCAAATGACTTGAAACTTTTTAGATAATCGTTTGCCGATCAATAGATAATCGATTGCCCCATTGACAGTGAATGCAACCACGAAGGTTTGACGCAATTTCCTCGTTTCTGCTGCAATTGACATTGAAAACTCCAAATCCAACAAAAGTGTAGCAATTTTGACTCAACTCGAACTTCAAATGACATAACTCCTTGTTTATTGATCCAAATCGATCAAGAATATCACTGACAGTGCTTGGCACGATAAGATTTATCTTCCTGTGCTCTCAGATTTCTCAATGTCCTCACCAAATGCTCGAACTCTCCTTTAGACCTCTGTTTCTAAATTTAGAGTTTTACAAAAGACAAAAATAGACCAATGGGAGTTCATAGCTCCACTTGGCTGTCCTCTAGTGCCTTAATCCACGTGGTAACTTGACTTCACTCATAAGCTACCACGTCAACCCCCCTAAAGTGCCAACGTAAATCTTAAACTACCTAAAATGACACGCAACCCTGAAAGTAAACTTAAACCAGCTAAAAAGCGTGCATGGGCAACACATAAGTATAGCCCATGAGCTTAAACCCCTTTCAGCATGGAAACCCTAAGTTATGTACATTGAACATCATAGACAAGTAAAAAGTCACTTGCACAAGTGCACAAATGCTTGAACAAGATAACTAGCATACTTTCAGCCTACTAGGACTTAAAATGTATAACAAAACGGTGTTAATATATGCATGAAGGACTAGGAGTAACATTAAGCTAACTTCTACCGCTATTAACTCCCAAGTGTCGGAGTAGAAGCGTAACCCGTAGCCGCCAATGTCCACAGCCTCCAGAATCGACTTCTCTGACGTCTTAACTTCACTTAGAGAGTCTAACTCCTAGCAGAGAGGTGAATCATTTACTATATGAAATGATTCACATCACGACAACGTACACTGCACTGTTAGTATCCATCGGGATCTCGAGAACTTTGCTAATGAACTGAATTCCAGATAGTCAAAAGAGTAATCCAGAAAGAAGTTGAGCTTGAGGATGATGTAAGAGATTTGAATAACTTAACAATGATTTTTATTTACTCCAATGGTGTTATCCACTTCCTCTGGGAGCGACCATTTGAAGTTAGAATCCAAGGCCAACTAGTGAAATCAAAGCTAGAACTAATTTCTCTTCTTGATTTCAAGATGGTGCTAGAAGACATGTAACATTATGTAGTTATCCAGAAGGAAGTTGAGCCAGAGGATGATATAAGAGACTTTGCACCATTTTACAATGACTTTTATTATTTCAATGACGTTATTCACTTCCTCCGAGATCGACAATCACTTGAAGTTTGAATCCAAGGTCAACTGGAGAAACCAAAGCTAGAGTCAATTTTACCTCTTGATTTCAAGATGGTGCTAGAAGACCTATAGCATAATGAGTTGCATTCTCTCTTTAAGATCAGAATGATCAATGAAAAGTGACAAGACTTCAGTATAGAGGAGTAAGTTTAGCTTTATGATACTAGGAGGTGTTGAAATTTTACATCCGATGTCCATGACAGGAGAAGAGTTAATGACGATCTCCACGACATGTCCACGACAGATGAGTTAACTGATAGAAGTACGGACTTTAACATAGAAGAGTTAGTGACGATCCAACTGATAAAAGTACGAACTTTAGCATTTAAGGTGAGAATGATCAATGAAAAATTACTAGAGGAATAACTTTAGTTTATGATACCAGGAGGTGTTGAGACTATATCTGATGTCCATGACAAGAGAAGAGTTAGTGACGATCCAACTGATAGAAGTACAGACTTTAACATAGAAGAGTTAATGACGATCCAACTGATTGAAATACTAACTTTAGCATAGAAGAGTTAGTGCCGATCCAACTTGTTCTAACTTTAAAAGTAGTTAGTAATGATCCAGTTGTTCGAAATATGAACTTTAAGAGTTACTTATGGTCCAACTGGTAGAAGTTCATACGTATACCAGTTCGATCGTTACTAACTCTTCCATGCTAACGTTCGAAGCATGGAGTTCCATAGTTAGTTTACTGTATAGGAGAGGATCATCGAGACATGTCAATAAGGGACGTTGAAGAGGCAGCTATTTGCCTGACGTCTTGTGCAAGTCTCACGCGCTGCAAGGAAAAGAAGTTTGTTGCAAGAGGATTTTATCTAAAAATCCTGATTTGGTGAGCAGAGAGTGCGAGCTAGAATATCATAAGCAGAGGAGTTCATAGAAACATAAGTGACAAACTACGAGTTGAACTCGCTGAATATAGTTTGAAAGTAAAACTGTTTACAGACGCATCATGACACTCTTTAAGCAACCTAGTCCTAAGTTTTCTTTGTCCCACATAAACCTGAATTTGTTCGAACATGAGTAATCTATTTCTCAGCTCCATGTTCTGCAACTTCACTCCTCGCTTGAGCTGTTTCATGTACTCCTTTGCTTGGTCATCGTCATGTAACCTTCACGTATTTATCTCTCCAAGCTTGACTTCTTAGGATACATAGCTCGCAAAACCTGTGTTGATGAAAAATATTCCTCTTTGCAACTCAAGGCATCTGGAACCACATTGTCCTTTCTCACTTTGCGGATTAATTTCACATTCATGATTGACGTCATCATGCCACTGTAGTTGCTTTGACGTCACCCAATCTTCTGTTTCAAAGACTTGAGTGAAATATTATCGATGTGCACTTACGTTTTGTGAAGTCTCAAGTAATGTCAACTTCTCAAGCAATGAATCATCACAAATAGTTCCTTCTCGTGAGTCGATCATCGATTCTTCGTCCTAGATAACTTCTTGCTTTGTATACTACATGTTTTCCATCATGCACCAACACTCTACAAATCGCATAATCGCTCGCGTTTGTGTGCATCTCGAATGATTTGTCAAACTCCGACAGCTTCAAAACTGACGTCTTTGACAAAATGGATTTGATCCTTCGGAACGCATCATCCACCTCCTTGGTCCAACTTACTTGTGTGTCTTTTTCCGTCCTATCCGTCCACAGTTTCGTGATCTTTGGAAACCTTCTTCACATACTTACAGTAAAACTACACCAGTCTTAAGCATTGCCGCATCCCCTTCACTGTAGTTAGAGGATCTCAAGTTACAATCGCGTCCACCTTCTGCATATCTAGATTGACTCCTTCTGCACTTATGACATGTCTCAAGAAGTTAATGCGTTCTAACTCATGTTTTCTTTTGTCAATGTTGACAAACAGCTTATGCTCTCGCAGCTTTGTCAACATCATCCTTAGTTGTTTCGCGTGCAACTCCAAGGTTTTTGAATAGATCAAGATTTTGTTGATGTAAACAATGACAAACTCATCCATCTACTCGTGAAAAATTATGCTCATCAATGTAGTGAACGTTGAATGGGCGTTGTAGAGTCCAAATGACATCAACACGAATTCAAATGATCCCTATCTAGTTCGGCAAGCAGTCTTCTCAACATCTAGGTCAGCTATCTGGATCTAGTAATATCTTGACTTCAAGTCTGTCATACTGCAGTAATTCGTGCAAACCTATCAAACAAATCATCTATCATTGACAAGGAATAATTATTATTCACCCTCACCTTATTGAGCCACTATAATCTAAGAAAAGTTATAACTTCCCATCCTTCTTCTTTGCAAAAAGAGCTCAGGCTCCATAAGATGACTTGCTGGTTCAAATATATCCTCGTGTCAAAAACTCGCTAAGTTGTCTTTTCACTCAAGGAGTTCCACCTGATTGACTCAGTAAAGAGCTTTGGAAGGTGATTCTGACCTTGACATGACCTCTATCTTCTGGTCCACCACCCGCTTTGGAGATAATTCAACAAGTAGCTCATCCTCAAGACATCCCCAAACTCATTAATCACTTTGCGAAGCACCTTCTGAAGGTTAGTCGCATCTCTTGAAGTTCCTCTTGTCCGTCTTTCATCATCAAATTTGCAACCCGCATCAAACACATGACTCCGTCTTTGAAGTCCATTTGTTTGTCTTTGATCAAATCAACCATAAAGTTATCAATGTTTTGTGTCTTTTGGATCAACCTTACTTTCAACTTTCATTCTTTAACTTTGACGCTCAATCTCAAAGGTTTTCATCTAAGTTCCACTTTGAACCCATCCAAGAAAGTTTTCTCAAATCCGCATAGATGTCATCATCTATCTCGTACATCGTGAAGTTCTATGTGAACTCTAACTTCTCACATGCAAATCGTACGTCCAAGACCACTTCAAAAGTTTGATACGTGTAGTGTCGCAAGATTGCTCCTTTTGTCCATTTAGTATACAAGATATCGTTCCCACAAAGGATTTGCACAAGTATCGCTGCTCTAAGTTCTAAGATCTGTTTAAACACACAAACACACGGGTTTTATCTAGAAATCTCGTCTTCTCACAAACCACACGGCTTCTAGACCTTTCAAGAGGTGCCCTGGACCTAAACAAACAGAAAAGAAGGTACATTAGTGTGGAGAAGCTCACTCCCTCTCCTTCCTGCTCCTACTCCTCGACACACCAGCTTAAAAATAAGACTACATGATGATGCCGTTTCCTGCTCTAGGCTGTCCATTATCTCTATCTACATCATCGATCCACTCCTGGAAACGAGGATGCAGACCCCTCCGGTGTAATCCAAATCTATTCGTATGTCTCTAGCATTGGGTGTAATGTGTGTACATTGTCTCTCACATGTGTCTCCTCAGTGTGTACGTACAGTAATGTGTGTGAAATCTTACTCTGTATCCTAACTTATACTACTACCTTGAGGCGCAGGGGAGATCTCCTCCAATCCTCAACTTGCAATCAGGGAGATGAGGGACTGTCAGAAGGTCACCACCTCACATGCAGTCGGCTCCCTGCCTTGGTTTAGAAACTTATTTTCTACTCATGCGTTGTCTACTCTACCACATGGACAGTTTGCTAAAATTACAAGAGAAACAGATACTTCTTAAGATAGTAAATTTTGACTCTTACCAAAATTAGACAAGTAAACTGTCTTCTTAACTTGCTGCCTACTCTAATTCGTTGGGTGTGATCCCTTCTTGATCTACTCCTACCTGAACTCTTAATTCGGCTTCTGATAAGATGGGAAGTCCTGCGAGTACCTCAGGTGTGACTAAGGTGGCTTCCTCCTCTCTCTTCGTGACTTGCTTTCTGAGACGGCTTCGGAAGACGAAAGCGTCTTCCGAGAAGCTGAGTCCACCTGCGCTTCCTCGCTCTTCTGTAGCACTGATTCAACACTGAGAGCTGAGGTGACTTCACAGTGGTCAGAGGAAGTCACCTCCTCCACTCGAAACACCTGGGAAGACAACTCTATTTCCTGTCTTCCAGAAGACACCTTGTCTTCCGGGGCGTCTTCCATAGTCTTCTCGGCTTCCAGTGCTGTCACTACCAAGTGGACGGCGAGGTCAAACTCCTCCTTCTCCAAATCTGTCCCGATCGCTGGTCCTGGAGCATGGGAAGATGTAGTTGCTGGTCGTGGGATCGAGGGAAGATCATAAAGTGTCTTCAGGTCCTCAATCTGCCGATCTAGGTAGCGAAACATGCTGTTCTTGCACTCCACTAACATTGCTCTGGAATCGTCATCCCACTCCCTAGCTATGATGAGAAGCTTCCTACCCGCATCGAAGTTGAACTTCTTGCGAAGTGCTTCCACTGACTGCGTCATGAGTCCATTTGCTTGAGCTTCTGCTTCTTCCCGCTGCGTCTTCTTTGCTGTATCCTGTGCTTTTGCAGCTTCCCGCAGTGTCCTCCATGTCTTCTCTTCTGCGAGGGAGGTGATCTTATCTCTGATCCGCAGAACCTCCTGGTCATGCTGCTATAGACGTGCTTGCAACTCCTGGTTGTTCTTTCTCCACTATGCTGACTCCTTGGCAGAAGCGGCTGCTTCCGTCTTGTACCTCGCTGCAAGCTTCTCCGTGGTGCGGAGGTTGGCTTCTAGCGCGTCCATCTTCTTTTGGATCTCTTCCTGCTACATCAAGGTGCGGAGACCGAATCTAGGTCGCAGTGGCTTCTCCTGAGCCATCGCGCATTTCTCCACCAACTCCATGGCTGGCTAGATCTCTGAATGGAAGAATGCGCTGAATTTCTCCAACCTTCTTCTCGCGGAAGACATGTTCATCTTCACAATCCGATCAGAGATGTCTTCTTTGTCTTCCAGAGGCAAAGATGCCTCTTCCACCACTGTGGTCTTCAACTTCTGCGCGTGGAAAGAAGCTATTCTTTTCATCTTCCGAGGTGGAAGATCTCTTCTCACTGCAAGAGCGATTCTCTTTGCTGCGCTTCCTCGAGCCACAATTGGGATGTCAACCCATACTTCAGCTTCTGGAGTCTTCGAAAGACTCCCTGTCGTTGTAGAAGCTCTCTTCTGCACAATTTTGGTGCTCAGCGTCTCCTCCTGTGAATCCGACTCCGATCTAGAATGAATGATCGGGAAAGATGTGCTCTTCCTAGGCACACTCCTAGGCCCCATCTTCCTCGACGGTGACGCGTCTTCCGTATCGCTGGAGTCGTCTTCTCGCACCAGAAGCGTCTTCTGATGAGTGTACGGTCTCGTCTGAGACACTAAAATGGGAGGAAGAGTTGCGGTTGCTGCTCGGCCGTCTTCTCCCGAGATCGCTTCCTTCACCTCGCATTGTCCTGTTGGTCCATACCTTACCAACTGATCTTCTGTCAAGTCCCTCTTGGACACGTACAGATAACAGAAGAACGGGGTGAGGTGTCCTCTTGCTGGGGTGCCCAAGTACACCAACTCTGTCTGAACGTAAGCATGGAAGAAGGCGCTCCAATTGATAGGCAACTCCTCCCAGATGGCTTCCAAGAACTCCACGTCTTGATCTCCAAGGTATCTCATCTTCTGTGCTTTCTCCTTGGGAAAGAGGTGAAGAAATAGCTTACCAAGAACTTAGTGGTAGGTCTGAAGCTTCAAGTCATAACTCAGATGAAGCACGAGAAGCCCACCACTAAGACGAAGGCGATTGAAATTGCAGTTCGAATTGAAGAGAGTTTGGAAGATGATGACGTTCTTCTAGGAGAAGCAAAGGCCGCGAGTGTTAGAAGGATTACACTCGGTGGTAGAGCTGCTCAAAAGATCCCTACACTTGCTGTGGTTACTGTCAACCCTTTGGCGTCTAATCTTCAAGATGAATTGAGATAATATACACAATTAGCAGATGATCTGAAGATCAATGTAGTACAATTGAAAGAGCAGAGGAAGCAAGGAGGAGGATGAGGCCAAAGAGGTTATGGAGGAAGTTTCAATCGAGGGCTTCAAAATGAATTCAATGGTATCTTGTGCTACGGATGTGGTGGTCTTCATTTTCAAAGAAATTGTCCACACTCCATCCAAAATTGAGGAAAAAACAATAAAGATACAAGAGGAAACCTCGGAGGAGGAGTTCTATCACAAAACAAAGACAAAGACGTTGTCACAATTGATGCGATGACGGTACCAAATGTCTATGAGAGATGAGAATGCTCTTACTCTTCTCAGTGGAACTCTTAGCTCACAAGAGGAAGAGGACTAGGTTTTTGAAGGAACTTATGATCATTGAGGATTCTCCGAGTATGAGCACTCATTTCATCATTATGCTTCTTCTCAAAAGGAGCTTAGGAAGAAGCTAGAGATGGAAGATTTCACCATTTCAGTTGCTCAACCTAGATATGACGTAGTTGAGGACGTTGGCACATAAAACATTGACATAACAATAGGTCAATTGATTGCACTCAACCCAAGCTTGAGGAGAGAGCTTCGAGGAGGATTGAGCTCGAGAAGGACCAAGAAGAAGAAATCTAAGGATAAGATCAACGTCTCAAGTGCATGAGTTGGTGTAGTGGATGCTCAGATCTCTGAGGTACGCACAAAAAGCATCCAAAATCGAGGCTCGATTGAATAGACACTTTGTAGGTATGTCTTTTTCGGAGGTAGACAAGCCCAACTTCTTCACTAACTTATGAAGGAATGGGTCTCTCTTGAATCCACAAGAAGGTAACATTACGCTTAGCAACTTTGACTTGAAGAAACACCAATCCTCGAGTCTTCTTTGTGATTCCTAAAGTCATAGTCAGTTGGTCCTCTCCAACAAATCCTTAAAACAACAAACTCATTCATGCTACATTTACTAACTTTAAGCTTCGTGCACCCATTAGCAATATGGCTCGCTTCATCATAGTTGTAGCAAGTAAACTTAAAACCATTGCCTTCCTGAGGTGTTGTCCCTTTGGTTTTGATCTTGTTTGCTACCTTTTTGCTGTCAGGGCAGAGTAGTCCTTCTGATCCTTCTCACCCCCATCCCATTATCGTTGAAAGTCCTTGTTCTTCTTGTGAACCTTGTCCATGCTACGCGGTTCAAAAAGTTTCTGTTGGGGGACTTCGTCGTCCTCAGTCTCTCCGCTAGTTTCAAAAGTTCGGCACATATCTCAAGTAGCTTTGGCATCCAAAAAAGAGCTTTTTCTGAGCTAGACTTGAGTCCCTCATTAAATATACATATCTTGGTCTCCTCATTCCACTTGGAGAACGAATCCAACTTAGCACTAAACTTGCGCCATAAGCACTTAAGACCTCGTTTTCTTCAACCTAACTAACTCAACACCACTCTCCTTTGATACTCTAGAGTGAATCGTCTCTCGAACAACTCCTTGAACTCTTTCCAACCAAGCGACAAGATGGTCAAGACATGTTCGTCTTTGTATGCAATTCATCAAAGAAGCACATGGTCCTTTAGGAACATAAACGTTGCTCTCACTTTGTCTAACTTCTTAGCTTGTTACGTCTCAAAGTATAGATCCAACTCAATTAAGAAATCCTTAACCTTAGCATCTTATACATGAAAACGAGATCGATAGATTCATCTTACAAAGCTTCTTGGTAGACAAAGAACTCCCTTGACCTGCCTCAAGCTCAGCGATACGTTTAACCTTAGAGGCCATGCATGATCTTCATCATCTTGATGAGCTCTACATAAAAAGCTCTTTGACTTCTTGCGTCTGAATGGTCGAACACTGTTGATAGTACTCCATCTTGTTGCACAGGTGCCGCAACTGGTATTGGACTTCTTCGACATTGAGATGAAGGATACCGGTTATCATCTCGTGACTGTACCTCGGGACTAGTTCGAGTCGATCTGATCTCGTGTCAACCGTCACTTGTTTCTTGGACTTCTTCTTGCACTCTATCCCACGTCGACCATTGTTCCAAACGTTCACCTAGAAATGTTGATCCGCTTCGTATCTCGTGTCCCTCCTCAAGCATTTAGCCTTCAGCCGCTACCTCAAGCTAAGAAACATCAACTGACTCCAAAATTCAGAATTTTGGATGCAATTTGACTAGACATCGTGTCCAAAATTACCCCAATCAAGCTTTCAGCAGCAGCGCCTCGTCCTAATCAATTTCAGCAGCAAGGTGGAAATAAAAAATAGAGCTAGTATTTTTGCAATCCGAAATACTACCAACAGAGGAAAAATAACAACAACAACAACGCGAGGCGAGTAATGATGACTGCCATGAAAGCCTTGATGCAAGAATCACTTTGAGACTATGGAGAATTTGAGAGTGTCGTGATCACAAGAAAACATATGGTCATCAGTGCTATATTCAACAAAGATTCTTTGGTCTCATCTATCTCGTCCACGTTCTGTGGTAACAAGTGGTTGACGAAAGATCCATGAGAACAGTCGAGTCGAGCACTACGTGCCCTCAATCTACATGTCTTTTAAGAAAATGATGAATAGTACATCTACCGAATAGTGTGTAAATTAGAAAGAGTACACCCTAAGTCGTGGACCGTCACTAACTAGTACATTGACACTGATGTCATTCACCATATGATGTTCAACCGTGATCAATTCTGTAAGTACACCAAACAAAAAATGCTCTTCGAGATCAGATTCTCTTAGGTGATGACACCATAGCACAAATTGCAGATCACGGAGTGAAGTTGAACTCCTTAACGGTAAAAACGTATTAAGTAAGGACGTCTTGCACATTGTCGCACTACAAAACAATCTGTTCTCAGCTCATATATTTGATTCTAAGAGTGGATGGTATATAATCGATATCAGTGCTTGCTATTTAGAGAATAAAACAAACATCCAATTGTCTCATGTCCGCTAAGCAACGATCTTTATATGTTGAGCTCGCCTGGTATTCTCACGCACTCAATGTCTCTCACAAGTATACCATGCACAGCTGCAAGCATAGCATCCTCGAGCTAACTCTCAATCTCTACTTCCAACAATGTCTTCTAAAACCCTCCCAAAAAAGATTGAGAAGTCTAGAGATGGCCGTGATCAGTGTTCGATCAATCGTGATCGACCGTAGCTCATCTTACCAACACAGTCAAAGAAATCCGTACCTCTTAGCCAACCATAGTCAAACAATCCCAAGCCTCCCATTCGTTGCAGCCACGACCGTAGCTCATCTTACCAACACAGTCAAAGCAATCCGTACCTCTTAACCAACCATAGTCAAACAATCCCAAGCCTCCCATTCGTTGCAGCCATGGATCGTCACGTGGAGATCCATGACCACAATGAAGATTAATCACCGAGGCCAATCCTCTCTTAGGAGGGCACCTTAACATGCACACCTCCTTATACGGGAGTGCTTAGAGATATGCTGTCATATGCAGTGTGCCCTTTAGTCGTCACGGCTACTGCTTGGCAGCAGCCGGACTTCATTGTAGGCACAAATCACGTGGCGAGATGTGCTTTCAGATCTGGAGTAGGTCTCTCAACCTTGGGGGGCTAGGTCTCCTCGTCCAATTGACACGTCCTCCAAGGATGAGGTATAGCCCCCACAGCTAGAAGATGAGGGGTGCCAAGCGTCTCTTCCATCTTCAGAGGGGTCGAGTTCGTCTCCAACTCCTTTGGAGAGACGACGGCCTTCTCCATTGTCCAAAAGAGAGAGCACTTCTATTTAGATTCTTTAAACTACCGTTGTCCTTTACTGGCTGTGGAATTAGCCATGAAAAAAGCACTAAAAGATGATAAACATAAAGTTTAAAATGCAAAGGAGTCACTTACGGGAAACCTCGTGATGTCATAGTGAAATTTGTGAGTAAATTATGAAACGCAGCGGCTCTCCTCCTATACCCTTTAACGCGCCTAATGTCCCCGCCGGACCTGAAGGATACAGCTGCTAGTCCTGCAGCTTTTGCTTTTGGTAACTACTGCAGTAGTGATAGTTATTGTCTTCTCATCATATATTGTTCACCTTCGTAATTTTCGGAGAAAAGATGTCACCACAGTTGATTCACGTCAGTTCCACTTGGCAGTTCATGGCGATGAAAGATAAAAGAAGCACTACCCTTTGAATTCTTTGTTCATACAAAGAACTATTTCTTTACGTGCAATGGTCGTTTACTGAGCACTGGTGAGAAGGATATGTTTATAGCGCAATACAATTCGTGACAATTTATGAAAGTTTCAGAAACAGGCTCTATTACTTTCGCACCTCTCCAAGAGGCGACTCTTGACTGTAGTTCCGATAGTATTCAAATCAGGTGATTTTGGGCTAACAAATGCGCTAGGGAGCAAACTCCACGTCTGCTTACCAAACAGGTTTCATTCCACGATGTGGAGATTACCACAGACAGGTAAATGCCTACACAAGTGCGCTAGAGTCTGAGTCTTCGTTATTACTGTATCTGAGAACTCCTTTACATCGTAATTTCTCTCTCCCGAACTCATTTCCAGACGATACTGGTAAATAGATGCGCTCCTTAACACTAACTAAACAGATCTCTTGAAAACCGAGCAGCTTGCAAGCTGGAACTGGGGCAATTTGAGGCTTGCAGAAGTGACTGCTCCGAAGCTGTATGAATACTGCAGCACGTGATGCCTGAAATCTACACATCAAGGCCTACTGCTGCTCCTAGCAGAGCCTGGTTGTATCTTCTCAGTTAACGTGTGCTTCTGTTTGTGCATTTTGCGTTGGGCAGGTGGAGAGAGCACTGCAATCCAATGTGAAATCGTACGGAGCTTGGTACCACCGTAAATGGATTATTGACTTTGGATTATCTTCTTTGGATCACGAATTTATGCTACTTAAATTGCTTCTGAAGATAGACTGCAGAAATGTTCACGGATGGAATTATAGAAGGTGAGTTTAGGCAATGTCAAAGCCCTGTAAGGCACCAGGCCTCAGATCCATGAGTTGGTCCCACAAATTACGCAGCCTGCGAGCTTTGAGCCAGGCCGGCTTGAAAATGAGGGCAAGATGCTTTACAGAGGAATTCAGAGTCAAAAGTTCAGAGTTAAAAGTTTGGAAAGTAAATCTCTTCAGCCGACAAGCTAGGCTGCTTGGAGCAGGTTCCTCGATGTTCCTTTGCATACAGTACACTCATGCAAGAGAGATCATTAGGAGATGCATTACTGGATCTGATTTCTGAAAACATATACAAAATCGTCCCGCTCACTGGATCGGATAGACTACTACTTTCAGAAAGCATTCTGCTGCTAATGGACAAAGTACTGACCACGGTAAAAAAGAGTATGGTCGAATGAATCAAGCCTTGAAGAGGAGGTCCCAACTGACAGTGGTTTACGACGATTAAACCTCGTTCCGCTTCACCGTGCCTTTAAATCAAAACTGAAACGTCACACTGTCCGCTCATTTGACCGAGAACTTGCAGAAACTTGCACTTGCCGAATCACGAATTAAGCACCAGCTCACTGTTCACCAACTCACTGTCCACCGAACGCAGCAGATTGAATTTGAAGCAATTGTTAATTGCATAACATTTTCCTGAACTGCGGCTACCACCCCTCACGCTCCCATGAAGACACTGAGAGTTCCAGTTCAGCTACCACCCTTCGCGCTCCCGTGAAGACGCGGAGAGTTCGCGTGTCTTTTTGAGTATCCACACGTCCGCCTGAGAGAGTTCTTATAAGCGAAAAACACGAAAATGCTAGCTCTGAGGTACCCCAGTCAAAAACCGTGGAGATGCTATATGCTGACGAATATGCTATTGATACACTTACGAAAATACAATCAGAAGTCAATTCTTATTACCGAACCAATCTGACAATGTCTGATAAGCACACTGAGGGTATAGTCGGAAGAGACCCTAATTCGTGTTTGATCGAATTGCTGTCTTGGCCAAGGTGGCTGTTTTGTGCATTGGGAGGTGACCTGCTGGTGTTTAGGACTTGCTCCTCCCTGTCTCTTATGTTTCGGAGTTTTTGCAAAGTTTATCTCTTTTACTTTCGTTAGTGCACGGTTAGTATGGACACACAAACCTGAGGTTTAGGGCTTTACAGTCATCTACATGAATCTTTTTACAGTGACTGGACGTAACTCTTGTAAGGTTTCTATATCTCTAGTCTGACATATTACTCAGTAGTAACTGCACGTCAGGGTTTCTTGGTCCGTTCAAAATTTGAATGAACGCAAGTGCACTTTTGGGATGTGTGAAATGCCAACACTATGTTTTGCATTTTGGCATTAAGTGCAGAAAGAAAACAATTATTTGAGTGAATAGCGTTCCACCTCATAAAAACTCAAACATTGCGGAACGTGTTCCATGCTATATTACAATGGAAGGCTACAGCCAAGTTCCCCTGTGCTACGCAGAGCGTAGAACGTGCAAAATAACATTCCACGTTGTGCTTTTGTAGTACAACACAGAACGTTGTAACCAATATTCCGTGCTCTGTTTTTCATTTACATGTTCAGCACGGAACATCATGGTTAGGGTTACGCGCTGTGTTTATTTTAGATACGAGTTTGAATTTAGCAGATGTGGTAAATTATTATGCGGTCGGATAAACTTTTTGTTTGATTGTGAGTTGGAACAAGCAAACTGAATTTCTAACAATGTTAGCTCTCTGTGCATTATTTCTGATCTTTGCTAAAAATCCAGTTTGAATTAGAGCTTATCGCTATTACAGACATGGTTTACGAAACTTATGACTAGGTCCGAAAGGGAACGTAATGATGTTCGTAACTATATGGACGGATTACAAAGACCTCTCAAGCCAAATTACCCTCTTCTGTAAAATCACATCAGATCCCGGTTACGGGGCTTGATGTTACTCCAGTAGTGAAGTTTATGGTTTTCGGTTGGAATGGCCCTCTTTTAGTGTAACTAGCTTTCTCCGTAGGCAAACTTTACGAGGACCTTGAGGAGAAACTCCCACTAGAATGAAATTTAAAGGTTTGTATTTGGAAAATAAATTTACTTTTGTGATACATAGAGTCTGCATTTAGAAGGAAAATATATCTTCGACTCTCACCTCCATAATGACTTCTCGTTGCATGCAGACAGATTCAGAACAGTTAGCTTCTATAGTCCTTTTTTCTCTTTTTTCTACAGGGTTTGGTTTATAATCGAGAGCTCAAAACCTGTACAGGTTTATGTGTACAGGAGGAAGGGTCTAGAAGAACCCTTCCAGTTTAATTTGTAAAACACAGAATTATGAGGAGAAGCGGTATCTTTCTTTTTTGATATATTTAAAGAAATATATCAAAAAGAATTACCAAAACTTTATCCTTTCAACCTTTATTATGAGGACAAGGGGCATCTTTCAACCTGGTTGAAAGATACCGCTTCTCCTCATAATTCTGTGTTTTACAAATTAAACTGGAAGGGTTCTTCTAGACCAACATGTTTCGGTTACCGAACCCTGTGAGAGGGTGCTAAATGCATGCAACATGAACTTCTGAGGAAGTTTTGCCAGTTTGTTGTTATCAAAAAAAATGTAAGTGTCAAGCGAAAATTCTTTACGGAGTTAATATTAAGAAACATCAAAGTTATCTGTTAGAAGGAACTGGAGATACGAGAAGATATTGAGCGTGTCAGACGAGTTTTGGTGCAGGTCGTGTCGGAGAAGACTGACCCTATAAATCACTCGGCCACTCGATCGCTTCTCGCACCTTGGAACTTATCATACTTTTTCCATCTGCTTTTCTTTATTGCAAATCAGTCAGTCCGTTTCGTTGACAAGGATTCATTGTGAATAAGTAGATTTAATTTATATTTTCTCGATCTTGCTCTGTTGATATATGTAATAAAAGCTCTTGAAGTTATTATGTATACTTAGGGCACAACTAAGTTACGGACACAACCCCTAATAATTTTACTCTCCTTACAGATTGAGAAAGGGTGTTGTCCCAAGTTAGTTCTTTTGGTGATATTTCTCTTTCTTCTTTTGTTCCTCTTGTGAAGGATGCGAAAGCCTCCTTCCTTGTTGGAGTGGTGCTATGAGTGTTGTGTTCTTGCTGCCATACATCGTAACACGCTCTGCCGTCGCACATACATCATGACCACGTGCACGTCCTCCCATGGGAATTCTTTGTAGAGCTAGATCTTTCATACAACGACATCTGCCAATGCAGATCCAGAGTTTTGACTAAGAATTTCCGAACATGCTGTACATGATGCAAGTAGCGGCCGGAAGCATAGTCCATGCATTTTCCTGTTCTACACTGCGGTGAAACCGCACAACATGCATAGCGACTTCTGAATCAGTCGATCGGGATAGCGTTAACGTTCCTTGAGGTATCTGCTGCATGCGACCGGTGAAGGTTCACCGATGAATTCAGTATATCTCTGCCATGCCTAGGCTGGATGGTTTCAAGAGTTCAATAAGAGCTGCCCGCCATTGGTATCTGCAGTACGTATACGACGTACTCTGGTCGAGTTTAGAGAGGATCAGATCTGGACTTCTATCATGATATCGATCATGGCACAACTGAACACTGTGAGCATTCGGCTAGCGCTAAGGGCCCGCGTGCAGCTACAACTCGATGGGCGAGTTAGCCAAGTGTAAGTCGTAACTTCAGATCCGAGATATAAATCCCGGATAAACTATGGAGTTATCTGGACAGACATTGCACGAACTCTTCTCCAGAAGCATGATCAAATATGCTACACGGTTGGAGTCATGAATGTTCTTTTTACGTGGAGATGGACATTTATCGGTGTCCAGTCCTGATATCTAGATCGGATTCCTTGCACTGTCATGCAATCTCTCCTTCGATATATTCACTTTTCGCTACCTCAGCTCTCCGGTCCGGTATCTAGAGGACCTGGAGAAAGGAATTTGTGCCGTGTACTGATCATGAACCAGCTGCAGAAGGAAATTGCGGTAGAGATTCCGTTGGTCCAAAGGCATAGAATCATGGGCCTCATTCTATGTACAGTGCTAGTAAGGGTTTGGTACAGACCGACCCCTCCAGTTGAGTAATTCCAGGCCACAGTACTAAACCTCAGAAATTTACTTCACCGTGTCCTTAATACGTTTATAGTACTTGACCCCACCCTTCTAAACTTAGCGTTACAGCAGGTTAAGTACGTGAAAATTTCACATCATCAGGATGCGGAAAGTGCATGTTAACCATCATCCATGTATCTACACCAAAAGTTCAATTTAAAATTTCTTTACAGTAAATTACCAACTCAGATTACTTTTTTTTTATCTTGATGTAATACCTTAACCCAACAATAAAGTTGCTGAACCTGATATGATTAAGTAACGCAAAGTTAAGAGATGTAAAGTCAAGTCCGACAAACTATCAACAGACTATTCAGATCGTAGCTGTAATGTGAGGAATTCGAAGAAAAGGAAGACTTGAAGGAGGAAAGAGATTCTGAAACAGAATATCGAAAAAATGGCTCTAGTAGTAAGGAAGCACGGTAGAATTAGTAATATAATTGTGAAAATAATATTCTTTTCTCTTTCAAATCGGTTACTAAATGACATAACTGCTAAGTCTTACTCATCTGCAGTAATCAAGTTAATAAGGATATTCTCGGCTCTCGAGACTCCTCGTCATGCGTAACCAAAAGCGCAGGTCACTGTGTCTGTGCTCTGCATAATGTTTCTGTACAAGTTTCAATAGTAAGACCTGAATACTTAGGTCGTACAGGCCCAGTAGCTCAATGCCAGAGCATCATCCTGTTGGACGAATGTTGCAGGTTCAAGTCCTGCCTGGACCAAACCACAGGAACCTTTTAACACTTTGGATTTGAACCACATGCAAAGAAGTTATCTGTCAATCCTGCTCTTTTACTCTTTGGATCTTAATCACATGCAAGTAAGTTTATCTGTCAATTCTGCTCTGAGAACTCTTCGAAGAAACCATCGACTTTGGATCTGAAGCAGTCACATGCAAGTAACTTATATGTCAATTCTGCTCTGAGAACTCTCCGAAACATCGACTGTTCCTTTGGATCTTAATCACATGCAAGTAAGTTTATCTGTCAATTCTGCTCTGAGAACTCTTCGAAACATCGACTGTTCCTTTGGATCTTAATCACATGCAAGTAAGTTTATCTGTCAATTCTGCTCTGAGAACTCTTCGAAACATCGACTGTTCCTTTGGATCTTAATCACATGCAAGTAAGTTTATCTGTCAATTCTGCTCTGAGAACTCTTCGAAGAAACCATCGACTTTGGATCTGAAGCAGTCACATGCAAGTAACTTATATGTCAATTCTTCTCTGAGAACTCTTCGAAACATCGACCGTAGGAACAGAGAATTCTGGAATAAGTAATGTCTCTTCAGCATCTGTGTTGGGATTAGAGAGGACGGTAGTTATAATTCCATGCATGTCTCTTCATCTGCAGTGCAGAATAGGACCGGAAAATGGACGCTACGTACTTGCAGACATTTGAGGATTCCACTGGGAAGTTGTAAGCAAAGATTGATCAACACACCAGACACTTATCGTCTGTGAAGGTGATCTAGAGTTCTGTTCGAAGAATCTTAGAAACCACAAGGGCCAACTAGATGGAGTTGCTATTACCTTTGACCTACGCCCTCTTTGTATCAGTTGCTGCACACACTGAAAGCCACTCACCTCCGTGTGAGCATGCTCTCCAGAGGAGTCTCACAATTCCCAGTTCATGTTTCAGGCAGACTGTAGGTACGTGACTAACTTGACTGACTGGTATTTCACTGATATTCGACTTCGTACCGAAATGCTGATTGGGGTTTCGTTGGGTGGTGGGCCGCGCGAACGCGTACCCACCTCTGTCACAAATTATGACGTGCATTTTCCCCTTAGGGAAATGCTAGGGCCAGCCGAACCGTAGTGCAATGGGTCAGCCAGCTCTAGGTCATCGCCCTTCAGGATCAACGATCGGCCCCGCCCAGGTAAGTATACTTCTTCGAACTCTCCCAGCGCATCATGTGCTTGCGTCGAAGCTGTTAGCCGCAACTTCATGCATGGGTTTATAGGGCTCGGGCTTGGGATGTACGTAAACCGACAACACACGGTTCTTCAAGGACACGGTCTTCGCAGAACCGTCGAGTAGCATATCTACTAGCCAACAAGCTGGCAGCCCATCCGCCCATAGCGGGGGCGGCGTGGGGTCGAATCCTCCTACCGGGAGTGCTCAGTCTGTGCAAGTGCAGTCGATTCGGTGATAGAAAGTTCTACTGCGAGAAAGAGGTAAAAAATAACAGTGTCGTAGACATAGTCCGCTTTTTATTTCGATAATAAATAATGAGTAAAATAATGACATCCCGGGCTTAACCCGCTTTTTGTTTCGAAAAAAAGAAGTATTTTGCTTTGACCAAAAAAAATTTGAAAATATTTCTACTGTGAGATGAGATTCTGCTTCCAGATGAGATCAAGTTTACCTCTCTTTTCTCTTTCCCTTTTGTTTCTTCAAAAAAAAAGATCGAGAACAAGATAAGACTGCTATGATTCTTCTCATATCCGAGATGGAGCCACTCGTTCACAAAATGTACAGCACATTAGTTCCAAGCAAGCTACTTCAAAGCGGACGATACATTAGCTCGTGCTCCGTGCCCCAAGAGGTCTTCAGACATGGCATAGGCATGCCCTTCATGTCCATGAAGCATAGCATGACTTCTACTCGGAACTGACCGACTACTTGTTTCTATAAACAAGCGGAGCATGAACCACTCGAGAGCACACCAAGAACGTTCGCGACCACAAATGATTTGCTGCAGAAGGAAATATCCCTGCTAAAGAGTTTTCTTATTATAATCATTAGGAATTAAAGTCAATAGATTTTGATTATGTTATATAAATCACAATATTAAACTAAAATAAAGTTAAATAAAAATAATTTTAGATAAAAATAAAAAATATTTTATACAAAAACTTGAATTCCTTAAAAATATTATTCTTGTAAAATTGTTGCTCCAAAATAAAACATTAAAATATTTATTGATTCCCACGTGTTACCACATAAAATAAGAAAAAATATGTTCCGGGAAAATATTATGACGAGTGAGATATCGTTCTTTAAATCCCAATTGCCACTTAGAAATCTGTATGTTAACCAGGAGTACTTCATTCTCTGAGTGGGAAAGAACTTTTTATCCTAAATATCTAAAATACTTTTGCTGATATAAATCAGAGCTCTACCACAGCTTTACATTTTACCATTCATTTCAGAACTAATTATCGACTAGGGATAGAAAAATACTGGGACAAAGTATATGATATCATCTTATAACGCAAGGGGCTGAACAATTCCGATCTATACCTTTCGGGAGAAAGGTGATTATTACGCGAATTAGCAGTACGTGATCATGACAGTGTTATGTTGGAAGAGTGTTCAGGTATGGACAAAATACAATTTCTTCAATAAAGCGGTTTCAATCTTCGATTGATATAAGCATTCACTCTTCGACTAGAAATTCACATTCAATGAGCATCCACCTCGATATCAGAAATCGAAGAAATGCCGAACATATCAGTGGCGTTGTTACGCACAATTAGCTGCAGGCGTTCATTGTCAAGGATCATGCATGGCACACAACTGAAATCATTGCGGACAAGGATGACACAAATAGCTCATATACATGCGAAATTAGTGAAACTTGAGAGACGTCAACGATCATGCAACTCTCCACAGAACAGGGAAGAGCTGTGGTCCGGACTGGAGGAAGGACAGGCTGGTGCTCTTTTAGTTCCACTGACAGCATTAGGATAGCTTCACGCTTCCATTCTAAGCGTAGTTTTTTGTTGCTGTGACTTAGAATAATTATACGTGCAGTGTGGTAATAGGAAAGGAAGAAGATGAATTCTTTGTCACGTCATGTAACGTAATTTGTCATATTAGAAGATGATTAACTGAGGGAAGGGGTTACAAAGCGACTATGGAACTCAGGTTATGAATTGGATTAGATTCAGATTAATCGCTAACGCATAGCTCCGCAATTACACTGCAAGCGTAGCTCCTATTTCAGTAAGGATTGATTAATATAATTTAAAATACAAGGCAAAGAATCCTCTTATTGCTTTCTCTCTTTGATAGAAAGGAACATAACTTAGGTGTGATACATGTGTGAAATTCATGATACAAAGTCCTTTACCCTTGCTGTGATGGTCTTTCTCATAGACATATGTGTATTTGTAAGTATCCTAGCATCTGAACTGAAAAAGAGAAAGTGATCATGGCAATTATTTCTAAGGGTAAACAGAAAATATTGGGAGGGCTTTTGGTTTGTTGTTTGATCGTATCTCAAAGGATTCCACTAAATCTCAGGCTTCCAAGCGGCCTTGGAAATTAATCAGAAACAAGAACAATAGTAAAACTCTGATGGTAACATGTGCACTAATAGATACTTCAACAAAAAGTATGGTTTATCAGTTGGACAGCCTTGGGTCTCAAACTTAAAATCTTTTGAAAGAAATAGGAAATCCTCCTAATTTTTTAAGAGGACATTACGCGGTGAAGAGTCCAACGGGCAGCCTTTCGGTGACTGACCGAGCTCGTGGAGACTCGGTCTTTTTACTTGAAGGGGTTCTGCAACTTGTTAAACTTATATTTACATTTCGAGAATGACAGGTTTTATCAACGATAACTCTCTAGTACGAAGGTAAATGCGGAGCCAAGTAAATAGCTATGAAACAGCAAACAGGAAGACTAAACTTGCTAGACATAGTTAATATGCATCCAAAGTGCACTTCTAGACGAATGGAGACAAAAAAATTTAAACAGGCCACAAAACAATCATGGGCAATTGACTGAAAATAACTTATAAAGAAATTAGTGAAAAGCGCAGAGTTACGAGGAAGAGAGATGCTCTACTGGGTTTGCAAATTGTGACTAGTGACAAAGTTTTCTAAATTTGCTTTACTATAAATCATAAATTTACTTTAAATCACAAAAATTAAAACCCTTTGGTCAACTAGAATACACATTGTCACTTGAGTTACACAAAACCCATAAGTAACTTACGCATAAAGAATCTTTTTCTGGTAGTCTTTTCTCTTTTCTCTTTTGAAGTCTTACGAAAAAAATATCATATAAAGGAGTTAGTTCTCTAGTGGCAGAAATATTACTGGATAGACCCCGCATTACACATCTCCCCGACTGAACTAAATTAAAGGTTGAAGCTTCAGTTTGTTACGGTAGTGGATGAAAGACATTCTCTGATGCCTTCGCAGATTGTCACGTAATAGGTATGTCAAAGCTAAACAAAAGATTCTCTAACATTCAGAAGAGAAAAGGCCATAGTTTGTCCAAGGAGAGCTTTGTCTAGGAAAAAGTCCGTAGTTTGTCCAAGAGCAGCTTTTTCTAGAGCTATGTCTCGCTTAAGGTGATGTCTTTGAATCACTATAAGTATTTAAATTCTTGACTTTTGAATCTTTTGAAAATTATATTGAATTCTCTAAGTAATGAACTTGCTTACGAGTGAAACGCACATCTGATCTTGAACAAAAAAGTAAGTTAGAAACTCCTGGAGGCATTTCCTGCAGACATCTTCGGAGGTGTCTGCAAAAGACCTCCATGGCCTCTTGGTCGCAACAGTAACACTCGCTCACACAAAGATTCTAGCTTTGACACGCACTAATGTCCTACAAGCATGTTTATTAGGATTTTCTCATAATGTAACTTCTGAATGTGGAGCTAAAACACCTCTTGCAGCTTTGTCACTTCTGATACTGGGGTATAATGATACAGGGAAAAAACAATAACTTCTCTCGCATACTTAAGTAACCACCCAAATAATTTTGCATCTACGCAAGAACTCATGCAACTATAAGTGAGTAACAAAGAGTGGTAACATGTATGCAAACTTGGTTTGAGAAGCTAGTGAAGGTATATAACCGAGTTGAAACCAAAGGGAAATGTGTAGAGAAAGCATCTTTCCAAAATGATATCTCAGATAAGGAAGTGCAGGAGATTTGACAAGACAAAATGTGATGCTTAAAGATCTGAATGAGAGATCAATGTAGCTGTAATATATACGGTATGATAAACCAAAAAACAGAGTGAATGAAAGACAGATAGTTACCTAGATAATGAAAAACATAGGTCTACAAAAACACAACATGCGTCTTCTCTCTAGATAAATAAACATGAAGCATCCGGGAATAATCGAACCAACATTTAAAACACCACCTGAAGAAGTTAGAGACAATTCTCTCAACAAAAGAAAAGGACACAGATTTAGATAATGTGTGGGTGTAGTTGAAAACACCTAACTCCTACAAGATATACAACATGCAACAAAACAGTCTCTTGTTGCATGCATCTCACCAGCTCTCGTACTTCATCAGCATCCAACAAGGAGAGTTAAGTAACAGATGAGTAGGAATGATGATTAAACAAAATTTTCAACTTTTTCAACTCCACAAAGTCTGATCGATACAAGAGTTTCGGTTTAGTTCTGAGAACATCTGCTTGGTAACTGTCGTTCTGAGTGTAGTGGTATATCTTTGAGCTTGTGAAAGTGAAATCCATTGTTAATCAGCAAAATGTTTAAATGAAGAGAAAAAAGTCAAAACATAAGCTAGAAAATAGGAGAAAGTTCAAAAACAAGGCGAGAGAGTAAGACGATGAGAGAGATAAAGTCAAAAGAGATGATCTGAAACAAAGCATAACGAAAGCACAAATTTTTGTCGATGAAATTATAGCATGTGTAGTAACAAAATAGAAAGAACATCTAGTTTTCATAGATAAAGAAAGAACTTGAACTAAATCGTGCATGTATGCCTTGAATGGTTCATTACTTACATGGAAATTGTCATAAAAATGTAAGTTTGGAGATGAAGGGCCACTCACAAAGTACAGGTTGGAAATAGTTAAGTTGGTAAATCATAAAGCGGGCTAATTGGAATAACTTTCCACCTATCAGAGAAAGATAGGAGGCGGGAGGCAAAAAGAGATTATGAGTGTAGTTGAAGAAACTGACTAAAGTGATACTCCCCACCTATCAGAGAAAGTAGGAGTCGTTAGGAAAGTAATGTGCTCTTAGTCTCTGTATGATACTTCTGTAAATGGCTAATGCATCGTAATGAATTGTTTGCGAAGTAACCATGATCTAGCTGGGTATATAACTTTAGTAGTTGAGTATGTTTTATCTAACAAGAAGAATGATGTATTAGTGGTGTTAGTGTTAATCCTAAGTAGTTCGTTGTTAATGATGGCTAGTTTGGCAAGCATTAAGATATTAGAATCTATATGGAATAGACGTTCAAGTTTAATACTGAAGAAAAAGATGGTCTATTCTATAGAATATATCGAATATATATCTTGTGATATAACAATGTCTAAGTAACTGCAAGAATCGCCACAGACTGGAAGGTTTAGTGCATCAAACTTTTACAATAGATCCTTCCGTCAATAGCATTGGAGTACAAAAAAGAATCAAAACTAAGAATATCAATTACTAACAAATCGTCTACAAAGACAAAGGAGATTAGTAAGTCGAGGTGAGTATCTGCAGTATCAAAAGTGGTATGAACACACAGTTTCATAGGTGTGCATGAATAAGTTTGCAGTGTACACTGCACTGTTAGTACCCATAGGGATCTCTAGAACTTTGCTGGTGAACTTAATTCCCGATAGTCAGAAAGGGTAATCCAGAAGAAGTTGAGTCTGAGGATGATGTACGAGATTTCAATAACTTTACAATGATTTATTTATTTATTCCAATGGTGTTATCCACTTCCTCTGGGAGCGACCATCTGAAGTTAGAATCCAAGACCAACTGGTGAAACCAAAGCTAGAGTCAAATTCACCTCTTAATTTTTCTTTTTCAGGATGGTGCTAGAAGACCTGTAACATTATGAAGTTATCCAGAAGGAAGTTGAGCCAGAGGATTATGTAAGAGGCTTTGCACCACTTTACAATGACTTTTATTTATTCCAATGATGTTATCCACTTCCTCTGGGACCGGCAACCACATGAAGTTAGAATCCAAGGTCAACTGGAGAAACCAAAGCTCGAGTCAATTTTACCTCTTGATTTCAAGATGGTGCTAGAAGACGTGTAGCACAATGCGTTGCATTCTCGCTTTAAGATCAGAATTATCAATGAGAAGTCGCAAGACTTCAGTAGTAGAGGAGTGAGTTTAGCTTTATGATACCAGGAGGTATCAAAATTACATCTGATGTCCATGACAGGAGAAGAGTTAGTGACGATCCAACTGGTAGAAGTACGGACTTTCACATAGAAGACTTAGTGACAAACCAACTGGTAGAAGTACGAACTTTAGCATTAAGGTCAGAATGATCAATGAAAAGTCGCAAGACTTAGTAGTAGAGGAGTAAGTTTAGCTTCATGATACAGGAGGTGTCGGAACTACATCTGATCTCCATGACAATAGAAGAGTTAGTGACTTTCCAACTGATAGAAGTATGGACTTTCACATAAAAGAGTTAGTGACGATACGACAGATAAAAGTACGAACTTTAGCATATAAGATCAGAATGATCAATGAAAAGTCGCAAGAATTCAGTAGTAGAGAAGTAAGTTTAGCTTTATGATACAGGAGGTGTCTAAATTACATCTGATATCCATGACAGGAGAAGAGTTAGTGACGATCTAACTGGTAGAAGTACGAACTTTAGCATTTAAGATCATAATGATCAATGAAAAGTCGCAAGACTTCAGTAGTAGAGGAGTAAGTTTAGCTTTATGATACAGGAGGTGTCAAAACTACATCTGATGTCCATGACAGGAGAAGAGTTAGTGACGATCCAACTGGTAGAAGTACTGGCTTTACCATAGAAGAGTTAGTGATGATCCAACTGATAGAAGTACGGACTTTTACATAGAAGAGTTAGTGATGATACAACATATAAAAGTACGAACTTTAGCATTTAAGATCAGAATGATCATGAAAAGTCGCAAGACTTCAATAGTAGATGAGTAAGTTTAGCTTTATGATAAAAGAGGTGTCGAAACTACATTGATTTCCATGACAAGAGAAGAGGCAGTGACGATCCAACTGAAAAAAATACTGACTTTGACTATGTTCTTTTACATAGAAGAGTTAGTGAAGATCCAACTGATAGAAATACTAATTTTAACATAGAGTTAGTGCAATACAACTTGTAGAAGTTCGAACTTTAATCGTAGAAGAGTTAATAATGATCCAATTTTTCGAAACATGAACTTTAAGAGTTAGTTACGATCCAACTGGTAGAAGTTCGTACGCATACCAGTTCCATCGTTACTAACTCTTCCATGCTAAAGTTCGAAGCATGGAAGTCCCTAGTTCGTTTACTGTACACCGGGACAGGTCCATAAGGGACGTTGAGGAGGCAGCTATAATGAAACGAGGTTTGCCTGACGTCTTGTGAAAGTCCGACGTGCCGCAGGGAAAGGGAGTTTGTTGAAAGAGGGTTTTATCTAAAAACCCTGATTTGGTAAGAAAGGAGAGTGGCGAGCTAGAATATCATAAGCAGAGGAGTTCATAGAAACATAAGTGACAGACTGCGATTTGAACTCGCTGAATACAGTTTGAAAGTAGAACTGTTCACAGACGAAAACAAAGTTATTAGCAGCTTTGTCCATGTAAGTGGGAGGCAAAGTAAAACTGTTTCCCGACAAAGGCGAAGTTATTAGCAGCGGCTGCATGATAGCCATCCGTCGAGGATACCGACGCTCACAATATACATTTCGGGATAAAGCATGTACAACATAACATTCATGGTTGCTGTTTCTTCTTTTTTGCCACACTAACCGCGATTACTTCTACAGAGGCAAGGGCTAGAACTGAACAGTTAACTGCAATGCGGGTACTAAATGAGTTCCTCGGAGAAACCCGTCGGTTAATCTCATTCGCAACGAAAAGAAACCATTCAATACAGTCAAACTCATGCACTGGGAACTCCACATTTAGTTCGAGAGTTCTACCTTCTGATGGCCAATATCGAGCGCATCACGGGGGAGGAAAGAGTTATCCGGACGAAACATTGTGGGGGCGAGAGACGATCCAAACGATAAACAAGGTGTTTTCATGCTTCCTGTAGAACATAGTACTGCCCAGCAACCAGCGGACAGAGTACACCAAAGTTCCGGTTATCAGGTATGTAAAAGATCTCTCTACTGAATGAACTATAGGATCTTCATCGGTCAAGCTAACTGACAGTGTAAAGAATGGTAGGCTATTCTAATCAAATTTGAAGGTTGTCTCTATCTGACAAGAGCAAAAGACTTGCTGCGCTTGCCAAGGTCAAAAACATTAGCTCAACGGAATAGCACTGTCTAGTTCAACGCAGGAAAGATATTCGGAGGTTCAAAGCTGACATGAAGCTCTGCTAAGTCGTGACTCACGAAACCTCCTCCTACCTAGATTTTACTCGAGAGAAATAACTTTCGATTTTGTCTTTTTCCACTGTATCTTTACTCCCGCTCCTGCATGGCCTCTTGCAGTCGGTAAAGAAGACAACAACCCTAAAAGCATTAAGTCACTTGCTTTTGTACACTACCTAATAGCTACTCCGAATCCTCCTTGTCAGGCTTGTAAGAGGATGGGACCTATCCAAGAGCTGAACATATCACTAAGGGCGAGTTGGACTTCCCCAGAACCATGTTCACAACTAATGAGCCCTGCGAGCAAAGGGAAAAATCTGACAAGGTATCTTTCAAAAGAAGAATCTTTCAGGGCGCTCACAGCCTGGAGTGTAGCCACAACAAGAGGTGCACGGGCCATGAGCTCCCGTCTTCTGGCAGAACCAAGAGGGACAACCCATTGCGGAGGAGGGACCTTGTCATTGTGTTTGTTAACACTATGCGAGAAGGGTGTTGTCGATGTATGCACGTACAACTTCAAGACCTCCTCACAAAGTTCTACAAGACGGGTCTCTACCTCCACATCCTTAGCGAGCTCCGGCTTGTCAACAGTCAGGCGCTGTAACATGGTCAGATATGCATGGTATGACTCACTCTCCAGCCGTAATAATGGGGGGTCGGGCATCTGTGTGGCCATCCGTAGTTGCTGAAGCCTTATCCGCAAGTCATGGTCTCCGTTCACATCGTGCGCATGTCCTGCAATTTTATGCAGCGTGTCTAGCAACACCATAGTGTGCTTTGCTGACAACTGGACACCGTGCATGTTGTACATCTCTGTGATGGCCTGTAAGACAAATAATCAGTCGTCAGGACACAGTAAGAGAATGGAGATACGCAATAATGAGAAAGGAGTACTTGAGCCACTCCTACGACGGATTAACACTAGCGCAAAAATGGCTGGATCGTAATGCAAGAGGCCAAAAGGCTTGCGCAAGCATGGTGTACGCAAACGTAACAATCACTTAAGGTTAACAATTGAAGAATTCAGAAGTGTACAAACCTGCACCAGCAACAACTGGACTGCAGTTCGACATCTCACATCGGATATCGACGTTTGCAAACGATGTGCTTGCCCAATTTCGAACTCTTCTTGTGCAGCACTATCTCCTTGTTGTGCACGGGTGTATGAGAGGCGCTCCTCAGCTAGACTTGTAGCTTGTATCTCCTCTCCACATGCTACAAGCTTAAGCATATCCGGTAGTGTTTCAGTAGCTGCTTCAAACAGACTTTCCAAAACTTCTTGCCATCTCTCATCCGAGAACAGGTTGCCAGCGTTTGTCATCAATCGAACAAATGCAGCAACACCGATCGCAGCTAAACTTTGGTGTGGCCGCTTGACGAAACCTGTGAGCAGGGACAGGATTCTGTCCAACAAAGGGTTGACGACAGGATAAAATTTCACAAAGAGGTCCACTACGAGCTGCAAGGCTAGAGTGCACGTTTCGTACAGCCATGCGTCCATCTCCAGCTCTGCCTCCTCCTTCTCTGGAACACCCCTCACATGAACAGCTGGCTCTGTGGCACGGCGGACGTAATCGAAGATTGGGAAGAGAACAGAGTCAAACACCTTCTCCCACAATCCCGGGGAAAAGAGATGTCCATGATATCGGAGCGTATCAAAAAGAACCTCCAGAGCACTTTTCCGAATATCAGGGCGAGGATCAAAAGTCAGCTCCGACAAACCTGATGGAGAAACAACAATTTAGTAACAACCCAGGGTTATCAGTAAATGAAGCACCCAAACATCTAGATGAGCAAGTACGATCAGCAGCGTCCGTCATGCTTGTTACCTGCCAGGAGAGGAAACCAAAAGTAGAGGTGATCTTCTTTGTCTGTGAACGTGGGAAATTGTGGCGCCTCCTCTGCCCCTTCGAACCTTGGAGATGAGGACTTTCCAAACTTGTCGGTCTCTTTGTTCCTTGTAGCCCCAAGCTCACCTTCCGCTAGCTTCAAAGCACAAAACCTCAAGAATGCGATAGCATTCAAGCTGACGTCTTTGTTGAATCTGCTATTAGTGAAAGCAATCAGGCAGTTGACACAGTCTGTAAACGTAGTGGTTTCCGTCTCGGTAATGTAGGGGAAATACTCCCTGACAATTTTCTCAATGGTTTCAAAAGCCAAAAGAACAATAGTTTTGTGATCATCTGTGGCTGCAGTAGTAAAAACCTGCACAACAAAATCCATCATATCTCAACATGATGAATCCAACAAAGAAAGAAAATGTCAATAAATTTGCTTTGTTGCTAATCCATTGACAACCTCAAGCTATAGAGTTTAACTGTTGACAAACTATAATCCTCAGGCACGCTCAATAGAAAGAATGTATGCTACTGCAGGAATTGTAGACATACCATGAACATGATCTTCCAACCCGACTTAACTTGACCAACCCTTGCAAAGACCATTTGAGATACACAACGTATAATGAGCTCTCTGATCTCCACGGAACTGCTCTTTCTCATGACGATGACAAACGGCTTCATAAATTCGTTCTGAAAATTGTAATTTGCCAACTCTTCCCTTTCTAGGAATTTCATAGCCAGTTGTCGTAAGGAATCCATAGCGTACATGGCAACTGACAAGTTGTCGGAGCATCCGACTGTCACAAAGAAATCAGCCAATACATGCCAAATGCGAGACCATACCAGCCTGATACGGCTCATGTTAAAGTGCCTGTACACAAAGAAGTTCATCAGCTTCAAGTTATGGTGGCCCTAAAGGTTGGTGAAACTTACTCTTACTATGACTTCCGTAAGATTCAATGAAGGTGCTGCTGAGTACCACGAGTTCCCTGACCCCGACGAGAAAATCGTTCCGTCTTTTAGAGATGGAATTCCAAATTCTACAAGAAGCT
This sequence comes from Asterella californica, assembly GCA_036924285.1. Taxonomy (NCBI): domain Eukaryota; kingdom Viridiplantae; phylum Streptophyta; class Marchantiopsida; order Marchantiales; family Aytoniaceae; genus Asterella; species Asterella californica. The sequence goes on along the minus strand of JAYKYS010000010.1, from coordinate 4,920,132 downwards.
ATAAAATCAACCATATAGCACACAAGAGATCCACAAGTTGGCACCTAATGAACTAAAGCTTAGCAATAACATGAGCCGAAAGAGCAATTTACGGAATCGACCTAATCATCGTTCGCACTTGTTCCTCCAAAAGACTTTAGTTATCTGCCGTAGAACTGCTTATGTACCACTGTCAGACAATAGAATAGCAGTTGACAGATAGTGCTAGTTTATGGGGTAGGAACTTGACAAGAAGTCAGAATCAGATAAACGCAAACTTACGCTATCTCTACGATCTTTGTTAAGCTGAAGACCCTCGGGTCACTCGGAGATCGCAGTTCTTCCATCGACACCTTGCAGAGAGCCTTCACGAAGTCAACAATAGCTTCACTGTTCAGCCTTTGACTACGAGTGAAGATTTTATTCATCTCAAAACTGCCAATCTGCTCCAACATGTTTAAGTTCGAGACGAGATTGTTCATCTGCTCAGTCGTGACTACTCCTGAGGAGCCTCCGCCAACTCCTGCACTGTCATAAGAGCCTCGCCTGGCTGCTGCAGCAGCATACTGCAAGCGGGAACCTCCTCCTTTCCTCCTCAAAACAGGTAGCACTGGTGACTTCACTGATTGCCGTTTCTCCGCTTCACTCTGAGGTGCAGCAAAGAAAGTGGCATCTGGAGGAGCACCTTCACCAATTAGATGTAGGTGTTCAAATCTTGATACGCAAGTGAGAATGTGCTCCCAGGCTTCCTGCAGATAGTTACCATCTTCATCTGCTACAGAAATTATGGCCTGCGACAAGGCCAACACCCAGTTTAGGTGACGGAGTTCTGCGGAAGCTCCTTGCTAGAAACGCAAATCATTGTCCGCCTTCAACAATTAACACCATAAGTAGAATCCCAGATTCGTATCGTTAGTCGTCTGATTCTTGCAACCGCAAATTCATGTCTCTGCCGCAAAGAAAAGTCCGGACTTTATTAAGTCTAACAAATGACAGGTCCATACCTTGATAGCATCTATGTTCTTTTGTTTAATATCGGCGGCTGAATGTAGGGAGGTGAACTTCGCCAAGGACGTAATAAATGCATCTCGCTGCGTTTTCATGGTTAGTACAGAGGTAATGTGAATCGCGTGTCTGAAGCCTTCAAGGCACTGGAAAGTAACCACTTCATCTTCACTTTTATCCAATGGCACACTGAAAGCAGCAAGCATTGGAGCCCATGTGACATCCACCATCGGTCTCAACAGCTCCACGTCTGTCGCAGCGTAGTAAACAGACCTATACGCCAACCCCCCAGTATATACACACGAGTCAAACTACATCGGACACCAGCAACAAGATGACATCCACAATTAACCTGCGCCACTATTTCCACAATCGTGCTAAACGCACTGGGGATAAGAACTTACTCAGGCTTGCCAGCCTTCGCTTTGAATTGCTCTTGCATGTGCCGGATGACGTCATCGCTAGTCTCCAACGTAACTGAAAACTCTCTTGGCTTGCGAATAACAATGTTCAGAATAGCATCAAGGCCAGGAAACCTGTTGTTGGCTGGTTGTTTACTCGGAACGAAAGTATCCGCCTTCATTTTGATTTCATTCGTTACAATGCGGTCGTATAGGCCACTCATGAAGTCCTCAGGCAAGTCCTTGCCATCGTCAATTCCGCGATTATTTCGGATGAACTCAGCTTTTGACATCTGGTTGGTTAAAACACATCGATTGGTTAACAGACATGATACCAGTGACTGAAGCAGCTGCACTAACTTAGAGCTACTAATAAGCATGAAAAAACTATGATAAACAAGTAGTCTTTGTCTGGAAACGCAATATCCACGGCGTGTACCCTAACCACGATAACTGCTGATATAAAAGTCAATGTAATTACTTCTTACCCTGGCTTTTCTGTATCAGTTGCACACACGCCTTTAAATAACTCACAAGGTACTGGCTAACTACACACTAAAGTGTCAACGATGATTAAATCGGCCAACGCACCCACCTTGCTTTTGACCATAGGGTTGTGTGCATCTGTGTTCAGCATAATAACAGAGTATGCTAGCACGTATGCCGTATCCGCACTTGTGAATGCCTTTGGATTACACTTGCAGTATCTTTCGGCAAATTTCTCCATGATCCGATCGATTTTTTGAGCCTCTCCAGGAAGCCGAAAACCGAGTAAGAAGGATCGAATTGATTCATCGAACTCTTTTCCTTCGAAGTTGAACGAATCAACGTATGCGTGCATCACCTTCAGCGAGAAGTCTTCTTTCTCTCCGAGGTAGTCACCGATCATAGTTTTCTCCAGGCCAGTGGCATTCAGAAGAAAGGTAGCAACTTCTTCCGGACTACTACCTAATTTCTCTGCTTTGATCAAAAATTCTATACCCTTACGAGGCTTCTTGTTAAAGAGGGATATTCCTTCCTGCATAACAGTAAAGAGACCACTCATGTAAAATGGAGAAGTATCTAATTATCTCAAATATGCCCTTAGCTAGAGCCTGAGCCCAATTATTGAGCTTATACAACTTTGATGCTTACAGACATACAGGTCGAGGGAAACATACCCAAAGCATACAAACACAGATACTGCGAGACGGTGCGGTAGGCAGGCTAGCCACACAAAATCTTAATCTCGAACCAGTGGAACAACTAACAAAAAGAAATAAATTCCACGGACCAACTAACAAAAAAGGTTAAAGCCTCACACGGCTGGAATCAACCGCAACACCTGTATGTTGGGAAGAAGCGTTCAGTCGCACCTGAAACTCTAACTTGTATGCGCGGCGCTGCTCAATCGTCGCAATCTCTGATGTCTCTGGTCCAGATTCTGGGTTACTTTCCCCGCTGGGTGGCTGCTCTGTGGGTATAGCAGCAGGCTCTTCAGCGCCCTCATAAGCAGGCTGAACTTCACTTCCAGGTTCATCTGTGTCTGACGTTTTCAAGTAAGGAGAGTCGGTCAACCGCAGTTGCCGATTCAACCAGTCTCCCATGGACCGTAGAACCCCTACCAGACACTTGATGGCCGCAAGCTTCAAAGATCCGTCCATCTGGGGGTTCAATGTTGTTTCTGCACCTGGAGGTACTCCTTGAGCAGTTTTGAGAAGGCCATTCACCATTCTACCAAGGGGGACAATGAGATAAAAAGAAGTTCAGCCTTGAGATCATAAGAAGTCGAAAACGAACGACATGCGACTTGTAGTCGAAACAGCAGTCAAACAGCAGCTGCGGCGATGACTCAGAAAGTTGAAAAGGTGAACCGTACCTCTCAAAAATATTCGAGGAGTCAACATCACAGTCATAATTGACAAATATGTCCACAAGAATTTGTGGATCTACGCAGAGTTTCTCCAGGAAGCGCAATACTATCACCTTCTGCTGGAAGTTTGGGTGCGCCACGTTCTCCAGAACTCTTAGAACAATCATCGGGAAAAATACGCCGATCTCAGCTTTCAAGCCGGCCCGGAATCGGGAGACGAGACTCATGAAAATGGAGCAGGAGAGCTGGAAGACATTCATCATCGGAGACGCAATGTTCTTTAAAAGCGACAAGCAGAGGTACTGCTTAATCGCGCCCAAAAACCTGCAGGCCACTAGAGACATACAATAAGTTTTGAAAGGTGCAAGCAAATACTTTTCAAGCAAGCACCTTACTCTCTACTCACTCGTGGAGTGTGAGAACGCCAAAAGCTAAGATCTAAAAGCTAGCGCGCCAGACTACTGAACTCTGTATGTATGAGCTGAGTGGAATGGTTCATGTCAAGAACCAAGGTCGCATTCACTGGAAACTGTGAATGCGACCTAATCTGATCGCATCTAATGCTTAATCCTCAAAGACAGCAGTTTCCACGGAGATCCTGTAAGATTAAAGATACAAAGCTGACAGTTGAGATCTTAAGGGCTGACTATAAAATCAGTGATCGAACAACCCGCTTTTGCTTCGACCAAAGCCGTAGGAAAATTTCAACGATATCTGACGAGATATAAAATGTGAAACAAACCTTTTCTGGCTTATGAGATAGTGAAACGATTTGAACATATATAAAGACCAAGCTACTTTCAGGTGGGAGAAAGTGAAGCCTACCTGTCACTGGTACGGAAAACTGCTCCTGCATTTTCCAATAGAATTTTCAGCAGTTCCAATGCGACGATCTTCCCTCGGAGCGAAAACGGATCTGCCACTCCCTCCTGTGGGGGATTTTTCATGGATAATTTACAAAGAGCCCTGAACACAAGGAACGCGTCTCTTCGAAGTTTATTCGTTATTTGGACATCCACATCACCCTCTTTGTCAACATCACCCTCCGCTACTTCGGCCTTTCTACTGTCCAACGCAGTTTTATACATACTAATTTCCCAGTACTTGGCGTCCAGCATATCCTTGTCCGTCGACTCTAAAATATCTGTGGGATTACTGCTCTCACTGGCTGTCGCATCAAATGCACCATCGTGCTTCATTGTCTTCAGAGGAGGCATGGGGCTGAGAACTACTTCAATATCCTGCACAACCTTCGTTATAAACCCCTGAACGAACTGTGTCACGTTTGAATCAGAATTAGACCTTTCGGCTGGTTCCATCAGATCAGCCACCACAATTGGTTGAACGGGCACAGTAGAAGAATCAGCTTCCATTCGTCTGAAAACGATTACGAGCATTTGAGTAAGGGAAGCCTTGGCTGTTGACTGATTGACAGGGCTTTTGCTCCCGAGAAAGATGTTGTAGCACGTTCGAACTGCTTTCAGAAGACTGTCTCCATGGACACGCAGAGAGGAAGACGTCACAGCTGAAAGCAGAGTCTTCAGCACCAACAGCTCAATGCTCTCATCTCCCATATCATAGCACTTGCAAACCGACTCCATCACCTGCAACAGAAGCTTGCTCGCAGCACTAGTCCCTACATCCATCTCTCCTCTTAAATGCCCATGTGCAATAAGCTTCTGGATGCAATCCAGTGCCGGCTCGACAACTTTGGGCGTCAAGGTGTCGCAGGCTTCAAACAGGGGAAGGAGTATAAGCTCTGCATCGGCTGCGCTGTAGCACTTACCGTCATCAAACAGGGGACCCTCATTGTCACTTGAGGCGGGAGCAGAAGCAGGGTCGACAGGAGGAGAGGAGGAATCACTTTTCTCAGGGGTGGTCGTTTCCGCAGGCGCGGGTGTGGGTGTCGAAGGAGTTGCAGCCTCCAAAATAGTTGCAAACTTATCCATCACCGCTTTGCAGTCCTGCACAAGCTTCCCATGCTTCCGCCAGGCAGCATTTTTCACCACCTTGTCTAAAGCAGGCGCGACGACCTTCGCCAGCTTACTATTCGCCACTACGGCGGCCCCCATGGCTAATGCTGCTCTGCAACACCTTCAAGCTCTTCGTCAAGAGCCCTAGACACTCAGAAAGCTACATCCAAATCCTGCAGATCCACTCGCCCAATTACGCAATTCGATTGGATTTAAGCGCGGCCGCTCCAGCACAACATCCTGACATCGACTCAGGGGGATCAGAAGGACAAGACTCTGTGAAACGCCGATCGATCTATACAGGGATGGGATTTATCGGGGCCTAGGAGAGCACAGCAGACTAGAGTACGCGGAGCAAACGATAATTCTCGGGTGAAAAAAGAGATGTGTCGATCAGAGAACGGGAGAAGTACCACGAAGGAGGGGCAGGAGGGGGCAGGGAGCGTGCGTGCGTGGGACGGATCGATCGATCGATTTGACGAGATTCTGCACAACTTTCTTGTGCAGAAGTGTTCGCCGAGGTCTGCGAGGCCTTTCTCCACGGTCCGCCCACTCATCGCGTCGCCCTTCGGACACTCTATTCTCAGTCCCAATTGTCCACGTACTCCGGCATGAGCCCAGCACGACCTGCAATTCTTCATCTTTTTCATTTCGTTTAATCATTAATTTCATAATTAGTTATCTGTTCCCAATATATTGCTAGCGTCAACGCGTCATCAGGTGAACTTCAGTCACTCATGGTAAAAGAAGCCACTTTGCTGAACGACGTCTTTTAATTAATTAAGCGAGATCATGCAAAGCACCCCACTTGGAAGTTGGAACCCAGAGGTGAAAATATTTGCGTATGAAGACCATTAAACCTCTGGTGCGGGCAGAAGTGCTCATGTGAAGCCTTTTAAAAAATTTACGTGCTCTGGAAATTGCGCTTGATGAAAATGATGTCTGCATACAGTAGTGTCAAGGCATTCCACTCTTTTTATAAATAATTTTCTAATTTTCTAAAATCAAAAATCTGTAGATAACGGCAAAAAGAGTGAAATGAATAGATGAAATGGAACTAAATTAATTCTCATCCTAAAATTCTCTTGTAGTGCACTCTTCACTACTACCCACTAAGTTCCAAAAAACATACAACCCACTATGATGAGAGAGAAACCTCAAAATGAATCAAAGTCTTTTCAATCTCCGGGTTTAAACATTTTTCCTATGCAATATAAAATTTCGGCTTTAATTCAAGCTCCTGAAAACACATGTCCAGAAGAAATGTACATTTTCAAAAGAAGTGAATATGCATGCCCGATGAACTCTGGGAACTTTTGCTCGTTTATTGTTATCCAGAAAATATATAAGTATTAAGTGAAAAATATATATTAAGTAAATAAAAATATTATAAATATTATAAATATTATTTGTTAGCTCATGTCTAGAGAGAGCAAGAGAAAATCCATAAATGATGACTCGGCTCTCACGCTTCAGAAGGTACAAGACCGGAGAACTGTACTCACAGTTACATTATTTTAAAGAGGTGTTTAATTTAATATTTAACTTTTCCTGCAGGAAAGGTTAAGTATTAAATTAAATGATTATACATTTCCCCCTCTTCAGAACTCGGAAGAAAATGAATATGCATGCTTCTCAAAATGCTTCTCATTTTCAAAAGAAGTGAATAATATGCTTGAACTGTACATATACTGGAGGGCAAGAAGAAGACAAAGGTGGATATAACAGTAAAATTATCGTAAGTGCTTGGTTAGCTTCTAGCGTCAAACTAATTTGGAAAAGTTCTCGAATTGGAAAAGTTATATGTCTGTGATTTACCACGGAGAAGAGAAGAGGACTCCTTTGGAAAATATTGATTTACCGTAGAGGAGATGAACTGAACTACTAAATTTATATTTTAATTTAAATAGTTAAATTTGAAATGTTAGAATTAGACTTATATAATAAATAGTCTTATTTTACTTATTAACCTCATTATCTTCCTACACTTGGTCATGGGAATCTCATTAAAATTTTGCATTTGGAGGTTAAGAGAACAAAAAATCTTTAAGTCATGTATAGTGAACGGCCATCACTTTCTCATAAAAGTAATTCTCATGAAGTCAAATAATATTTAATTTTATATATTTGATTTTTTTCTTTAAAAATTATTCATGATTAATGAGTGTGCATATACCTCCTCCATCTGAACACGGGAGAAGTAAAATATACACGATAGGTGAGAATCACTTATCATTTGTGTCCGCTTCAGAGGTTAACTGCTGGCTCAAATGCCATGTCATATATATGTTGTCGGCTACTGCTTATATACCCGCAGCAGGGGTTTAACTAAATCGAGTTTTGGTAAATCTACAATAACAATTAAAGTGAGGAAACTAATATTGCATGTTTCACTTTAAGCAAACATGAATTTGAACTGAAGATCTTATTAGAGAAGAACGTGCAAGGTAATGGTCGTTTGGGATTAGACACATTTTCCTCGATCCCTTTTGGTCTCTATCGCTGCTGAAACTAGAAATACAGTGCGGCCAAAGGAGACAAGTTGCTATGTGTTAGCATAGTTAATTCAAACTCTGAAAAGACAGGGGGAGTTTTTGTCGTATTAGGGGTGTCAAAGTTAGGAAGAATTATTTGTTCACGGACAAAAGAATCTTTATCATAACTCATTGACGGTTGATGTGTAGAGTTTATGACGTCCAACTTTGTGACGGCACTACATCCTACATCCATGGGTACTTGAGGGGGATCTCAAACATGATCATGTAAAATATTGAGTACTTCTTACTTAAATAACGACTAACTTGGTATGATGATGGACATGCGAGTACAAAGACCACTCACTTCTTGAAAAGTAACATTCAATTTGTGTGAAATAGTGGAAGAGTGGCAGAAAGAACTTTGAAAACGAGAGCGCGAAAATATGACGAACGAAGAGAATAAATCGAATGCAAATAGTCTCGATGAGATCGAGAGTGGTGTAAAAAATATCGATAGAGTTCCAATCGCTATGGCTCTCAAAACTCTCGAAGCCGCGAAGAAAATGCGAATTCGTTTGAATTCAGATGATTACGAGAAAATTGTAGCATACATCGAGGATGAAGAGAACTTTGTCGCGTTACCCAGAGCAAGATAGAAGATCAAAGTTGGTACGAGAATGTGTCTTAGGAAAGCCACTACGTTTGGGATTATGACGACTCAACTGTTAGGAAAGAATGGATTCCAAGTAGTGACAGATGTTGAACTGAAAAAATGATTTGACCGCTATGTAGATATGTACAAGAAAGCAAAAGAAATTCAAGATAGCACAGACGGAGGACTTCCCGAGGATGAGATGTTGATAGTGATGACATTGGAGGAGAAATTGAACAGAAAATGTCCTCATTTCTTTTGGATGAATATTGTTTTCGGGAGTTGTGCGAACATTGATCCTCTTGTCTTGTATTCCCAAGGAATGCCGTCAGAAGAAGAGGTCTTCAGTTATGACTCTCAATGCCAAACCGAGAGTTCACTTCCTCGTTATGATCTTGAGAATACACGATTTGTTGAAGATGAAATCATCAATGAAGACGAAGAAGGAGGAAACGGAGAGACGAGTCGAGGAACCTCTACTGTCTTAGATATTCCTCAGTCGGTGCAAGAGATATGTAGGAATCAGATATTAACAAACAGTAGAAACATAAAAGTGGGTGTGTTGAATTTGTATAAAAAGAGCATCAAAGAGAAAGTCCAGTATAGAAAAGTTTATATTGAATATCGTATGACAACATTGGAAAAGAAAAAAAGAGCCAGAGAAAGTCACGAGAAAAGAAAATAGAAAGAGACACACTTCATTGTTTGTTGAATTACACAAAGCATGTAATTCGTTTGAGAAAATAAAAGATATTATCGAAAAGCTCGATAGCATGTAACAGATGTTTTTCTATGAGTAGAAGTTTGTTAAAGTTTTTCCAATGCATACTCTCTTCTGCCTTGAATACTTCTTTTTTCTACTACTTCTTTACTACTACTTTTCTAGGTAGATTCTCATAGTACATAGGAGTGAGTCGATTAGTCGCGGAAGAGGTTCTTTGGAGTGACAAAGGAACCTTTCGTGGAAGAGAGTTTAGGATATCTCTATGGTTTAGCCACGAAAAGGGTTTAGGATTTTTCCATGGTTTAGGTAAGGGTTTAAGATTTCTCTAAGAGTTTAGACAATTCTAGAATGATGCAGTCACCGAGTGCGATTGGAACCACGAGCGCACTTGAGAAGATTTGCGCAGAAAAAGTGATATACACCCCGTAACACTGAGCTCGATGTGCACTACGGTGCATTGAGGACAATGTGCACCTTGTCACACTCACAGCAAAATGCACCGAGGCGCTCAAGGCGATGTGCATCCCGTCACGCTTAGAGCGATAGGCACCAAGGCGTTCAGCGCAATGTGCACCCTCTCGCACTGAGGATGATGCGCACTAAGATACTTCAAGACGATATGCACCAAGCACCTCGACGCACTAAATGCGATATGCGCAAGGCAGTAAGACGATGTGCTCTGCGCACTGAAAGTGATTTTTGACCTCGGTGCACTAAAAGTGATTTTTGAGAGAGCGAACTGGATCTCGACGAGTGCGCTTTCTAGTAAGGGCGATGTTCACCTCGGCGCACTAAAAGCAACTTTTGAGAGATCGAATTGGATCTCAGCGAGTGCGCTTTCTGCTGTCCGATTCCTGCGCAGAGCGTAATTTAGATCGAGCACTTGCTATATCGAGTACATTAAGCGCGATTTGGATCGAGTGCACTTTTTGCTATTCGATCTCTACGCACAGAGCGTGTTAAGTGCAATTTGGGTCGATGTCGCGCATTCTGCTGTTTGATCCTCACGTGTCTAAACTATGACTTTTTGTCTTTGTCCATCTACTCTGAAAATTCTTTGCTTTTGTATGAATTGTGAAGCTCGCTTTGGTAGGATTATGAAGCTCGCTCAGACATTTGTAGTGAACGATTGTCCTATGCAGTGAACGAGATGTAAGCATGGCTTCTGCTCGAGGATCTCATGAGAAAGACAAGAGTCGAACACTGCAAGAAGAATGACCATTTCTTATCACATTTTCGCCGCAACACGATTTACATCTACGCATCAACTGGGAATAGATGGATAAAGAAGGTATCATGCGAGCCCTGAAAAAAATAGATGAGGATGCGTCGGAGAAGCTTGGATTGTTGATTGCTCTCTCGTTCAAATTTTCTCGTCCCGACGTAAGTATTAAAAATCAATTCCCTCGCTTTCTCTTGGGTTTAACGAGTTACTGTAAGCTTAGGGTTTTCAAACGTGTATGTTTTATTGTTAAGTGTATAGTTAGTCATTTATATACCTTATAGTTATGTTCATTCTTGGTCCAGCTTTCTCTTTCGAGAACAAGTATTTGTACTTATTGCAATCTTTATTTCTATGAGACTGGACTCTGTGATGCTTTCATCCAATCTTATAATGCAGAAACACGAGTGGTCAAAATTGACAAATGTGAATTGAAGTTGAGCCTTGACTTAATCCACCAAGCTTTTGTTATCCCCGAAGGTTGTGTGCCATTACCGCCGTTTGTGAGACACGTCAGAATAGATGATTGGTTTCTTGATTATGATAAGGTTGGGAATAGATACTTCGCACGAGAATGTGCTTTTCTTGAATGGAGATCTACTTTTTCAGTGTCTGAATGCGGTTCTCTTGACGAGAAGAAGACCTAAAGCTGTTATCGATCGATTTGTCTTATATGTGAAATCTAAAGTGGAAGAAGTAGATGTGGATTATCATTGGTCTCTGTTTATGTTAGAAAACTTGGAAGTAGATGTTGCATCTACAAAAGCATGTCAGAGAACAAAAGAAAGGAGGATCCGTAGAAACTTTCCGCAGAATGGCTTTAACCCATCTCATGCGACATTTGGATATCTTGAAAGAAGTCTTAGTATTCTCCATCCCACACTTTGTATGCGAGGATACTCATCAAGATATCCACCAAGAAGACCTTTGTGTGAGTCACGGTGATGTAGGTACCATGAAATCTTCTTTTCAATGTTTTATGTACTTTCGTTTATTTCTACTGCCTTCTCACTATTTTATGTACTCCGAGCTCTTCTCACTATTTTATGTTATTCGTTTGTTTGTAGTGCTCTTCTTCACTGTTTTACTTTTATGTGCTCCGAGCTCGTCTCACTGTTTTATGTAATTCGTTTGTTTCTAGTGCTCTTCTCACTGTTTTACTGCTCTGAAAGTAGTTATGTTTCTAGTGAAAGTTGTTTCTAAGGTCTTTTTTTAATCTTGTTTTAGTGTACATACCGTTCTAATCTTCTGCACTGAGCTCGGTGTGACCTCAGTGTCGCACTGAGTTCAATGAGGTCTCATCTCAATGCGCTCGGACAGAGGTCACACTGAGCTCAGTACGATCGGCCAAGGTCGCACTGAGTGCGATCGGCATGTGTTCCACTTAGCTCGATCGCTCTGAGCTCAATGCGATCGGCCTGAGACTTACTTTATGTTTCTTTACTTGTTAAGATCATCCGACACTCTAGTCAACAAGAGGAAAGAGGAGGAATAACTAGATGCTCAGCTCGCGAGCAAAAGAGAAAAGGAAGAGACTTTTAACTTCAAAACAGTGGAAGCCAGTCGGAGAGAGGAAAAAATGAAAGAGCGATTGCAAACACAAGAAAATACAATTGCGAGAAATTCAAAGGAGTTGCAAGCTTTAAAAGCGGAGGTTACTCGCCTTCGTTCTTCAAAACTCTTTTATCTGAGATTGACTGATCTGACTCTGATCAAGAAAGAAACGCTCATTCTAGATCTGAACGAGCTCTTGAAGAGAGTGAGACGTAATGAGTTAGAACTCCAAAAAGCCAAAGAGAGAGGTTACAAAGTTGAAAGTTGCAGAAAAGATTTGTTCTACGTGGTACGAAAAGGAGTGAAAGAGTTAACGGAAGTATGCTGTCAAGATTTTCATGTCCTGATATGAACATCGCGTACACTAAGTAATTGTAACGCAATTCTTCGATCCATGGAGAACAAAAAGTATCTCTTTGTAGGGATAGCGTCCGGTCAGATAAATTATATGAACTCAAGTGTATCAAAATTTAAATTTTCTTGATTTTGTATTTGCTTATACTTATCTTATCATAAATTTGATTTATGGAGATTTGTAGAATCTTTGGACAACCAATGTGTATCCATTTCAAGACGACTAGAGAAGCAGTCACGGATAATTACTTATATCTGAAGAATTTCTCTCAGCTGTTCTCGTATAATTTATGTACACGCTCGATGATTCTCTTGAAAAGAATATAACTAATCATCCTTTCAGTGCAATCCATCTCCCTTCTTTTATGCCAGAATTGGCTGACGTGGACAGAGATGACTATCTCTTGAATATACTTTTACCATGGTTGAAGACATGGGGAAACAACACCTAGAGACCCCAACTTTTGTCCAAGCCAAATATACACAAGCTTTTGGATGAGATCCTTTTACATCTTTACAGCTTTGGGCACTATGTCCAAGGAGGAACTCAACTTGGTATAGCATTCGTGCACTATCCTTCAGCAGTTCGAGTTTCTGACCAAACTCCAATCATGTTAAACTCTACCATTTGCTTGTCAATAAAGTCCATGTTATTTTCCAACAAAATATATGTTTGTACACTCCCGTATGTGATTTTTGATACTTGTCACACTGCGGTACTTGTCACTCTCGAGTGTGATTTCTGATACTTGTCGCTGCCAACTAGTACTTATCACTACTAATACTTGTCACACACGGCTACTTATCACTACTTGATACTTGTCACACATCGTTATTTGTGATTCAATTTTGTAAGACGATGCAGTTCTATCGCACTCACAGCGGAAATTTGCACTCACGTCAAACAGTGCAATCAATGCTTTAACAACACTTTCGTCGCACTCACATCAAAACAAAGCTTAACACTGCTCGTCCACTCACAGCGAAACTTGTCACTTCACAGCGAGATAAAGCTTGAACACTACGAAATAGTGCTCGTCGCACTCGTGTCGAAAACGTGTCACATTTACAGCGCAACAAATCTTTGAACCCTGTGAAACAAAGCAACAACATTCACAGCGAAAACAAAGCTTTGAACATTGCGAATACGAAACAAAGCAACTACATTCAAAGCGAAATAAACACAACAAAACAAAGCTTTCAACACGTGTTGAATGAAACAAAGCAACAACACTGCGAAATAGTGCTTGTCGCACTCACATCGAAATGAAAGAGCTTGAACACTACGGAACAATATCACACTCACAGCGAAACGGAAGAGCTTGAGCACTGTGAAACAAGTTCGCACTCACAGCGAAATGTACGTTGCACTCACAACATCCATTACTCTCCGAACAATCTGGAAAACTTATGCACAAAAAGCTTTATATATGTTTCTACCACCCCAAACTACATCAAGAGTTGAATAAAAATCCACCCAGACTTCTATTTTGAAGATAAATTCTAAGTATTCTGTTTCTCTAATATATTTCGGTGGAGACATTCTCTCCCACTAGCGTATCCAGATCTCTATCCGGTTCTATAATCCATCTTCTTCTATCCATTCATCTTGATTTTTGAGTGAAAAATGATGGAGCATGGCACAACAGCGTACCATCTAACTAAAAACTGGTTCTTGGATCTTACTTTCAACTGTGTTCAAATTTGCTTCAAAGAATGCCAACGGGACTTCAAAATACCTACATAGTGTTCGTTCGCCACTCTAAACACGTATTAAAATCTTGTTTTTCTTTATCTCTTATATCCATCCTAATTGATGGAATAAGATGACACATCGATGAATATCTTGAATCACCAAGTAAATAATGATCTGCTTCAAACAGAGGAGTATCACTATCAATGTGTTTCTAGAATACTGACTTCCTCTAACATGTGATATCTTGGCAGCTCCTCGACATACTTGTAAATAAAAAGATGATCATCTTTCGATGACAACACACAACTTGAGCATTCATTGAATAACTACAGCTCGAGGTTCTTCATCAGAGAAGGACGAAGCAACTATTTCTTAACGTGATCACCTGCCGAAATGTCTTTCATTGCTTGCGGACTGAGTGACGGGATGGGAGCAGCGATACAATCATTCCGCCATAAGACGATATGATACACCCACAGAATTCACCATTGCTTTCGTCGCAGCTGCTACAACTTTGTTCTGTACGCGTCAACGTGTGACGAGAATGCCGTCATTTCTGACCACGAAGAAGATCCATCTCAGGGAAGTGTTTCGACTTACACTTGCATTCCGCTTCCGATTTGTTTCAATTATGTCACAAGAAGCTTGTACGAAATCTTCTAAGAATGATGAATCTATTTCGTTTGTTTCTTCTGTCGATGATGAACTTGTGACTGATGATGAACTTGTGACCGATGATGAGCTTGTTGTCTCTGTTTCTGCCACGTCCATACCAGAGCACGTTGCCGCTATCATCCATTTCAAACAAGATGTAGATGGTTTTTCTTTCAACTCATTTCAGGTAGTTTGCTCTCATCATTCTGATCTAATTCCACCGTGTAGTATATATTTTGTAAGGCTGGTCATTTTACCTCCTTATCCTCTTTATTCTGGTGCGCTACTGTCATTTTCTAATGTTCAGCTTTATAGAACAGATCATACATTTATATAGATTTTCATTTCAATCGTGTTCCGCCTGACTTCTTGTTGGATGGTCTGGACTACATGTTGATTAGTAAATCGTTCCTCGTATCGACCACTTGTCTTCAGGTCGTAATCAGACCTTTCCATTATATACATTCGGATGCAGCTGGGATCATCTTACGTGACTCCAAATCCAGATTCTTCTCTCATCCAAAATTTCTTCAATTCGTCATTGGTCCACATCTTCTGAAACCTAGTGTGGTTGCAGTCTACCGCTTGGACTGTATCCACTGTATCTGTGAAGATGTAGATCCAAAGCTTTTCAAGTTTGCTTGCAAGCACTATCCATTTGTGGCACATGTTGCTGAGAAGGGCAGCCAAGGCAAAGCAAGTGACTGTGTCACCTCTGACAATAGACACACGTCGGGTACCAATCCCCAAACAACTTGAACTCTCACTTATCGTTAACTGCACAGGTGCTGATCTTGACATGGAGAAATATTGGCTACTATTGTGTCAATTTCTTCACAATGAGTGCACGGGTGGACTATTATCCATCGAGAGAGGCGGGAGTCTTTTACATTTGCATGTACAAGGAGTAATTTTGCTTCAGACTAGTAGCAGTCTCCATGTGAAACAACGTATCCTCACGCTTCTAGGGTGGAAAGGAGCTAATAGACCACTCGGAGGAGAAGTTTGTGTGAAACAGCTGACTAATAGAAGACTCCATATCTTCGTGAGTATGGTTGGTTATTGTATGAAGGACAAGGCTGAGACGCACCACCAGTCGGCTATGAAAAACATCACTAATAGTATGATGAAGGACGGTGAAGAACTATTTACTCTTTGGGGTGCTGCAGATACGAAGAATCGAGTAGAATTGAACTACATCAATATTCTTCAACGCGCTTTGCAGTTTAACAAATTTCGAAGCAGACATCGACTGGGTACAACTCTCAAAACGTGCTTGAGGTCTATGATAAGGTCTGATAAGTATACTCCTTCCTGCCGATGGCTGATGGTCTATGGAGTTCAAAAGGCAAGCAGTGACTCCTTGTGGAAAGCGATAGTTCGATTAGAAATGATGACCATTGCAGACATTGATAATGTCTTTTTTGCACAAACATGTGCTCGCTACTTTACTGTCGAACAACCTGACTCCGACTTGGTGATGAGGAAGAATACATTCTTGCAGCCTCGTCCACTACTCCGAGATTGAGAATAGTGTTCAACTTCCAAGATGTAGAGACTCTGTCCGAATACATGCCAATCATAGTGCTTTGGAGCGCAATCTACGAACCAGCAGACTGTATGAAGATAAGACTTATTTCAGCGATTTTTCTCTATAGTATTTCTGCTCTCTTCGTTGCTCTCTTCGTTATTTCTCTCGTGCAGACAACATACAGCACGAAGCGGATCCGAATGATAATTCTCATCCGTCCCAGCTACCGTGAAGAACTTGCAGTATCAATAGAACAACAAGACTGCAAATCAGTACTTTCGCCACTGTCTTATACAGTTTCTATGCTCGCTCATGAGTCCAGTGCAGTGAATTCCCTCCACACGCTACTCTTTCCAACTATTTAGGTGTTTTGTAATTTCCGTAATAAATTACAATTTCTGCAACGTTCGAACTCTCCTGTACCTGCTGGGTATCTGTTTCCTGTCATGAATGAAAATAAGCACTTCGTTTTACTACAAAATTTCCCCCGTGCTCGATAATGTCTATCGTCAGATGAACGCAGTTGACGAGGTTGATAATGTATATCGTGAAATGAACGCAGTTCACGACTGACATGAAGAACGAAAGTGTAAAACAAAAGGATCTATCCCGCGCCTCCGGCAAAAAATAAAACATCGGAAGATAAACGAAAGAAGGGCAAGATCGTCTGCTATTCACAAAAGAAGGCCAACGCCAAAATATTGTATTGTTTTCTTCTGAAAACCTGTGAAGAAGGCCGAAAAGAAGCACAGCGTGGAAAATTTTTATTTTTCTCGCAAATACGAGAAGCGATCATCGAACTGTAGATCACATGGGTGAATAATATGTATGCCTCAATAGGATCGGACGACTAGGCTACGTACCCTGATGGCAAAGGACGGCTTTCCTTTGTGAAGAGTATCGACTGGTTAGCAATGATTAGTTCGACATAAGTACAATTTAGTTAGCAGAAGAAGAAAGAAGTTGCAAGACTAATAATATGAGTTTTATCTTCCTGGAGTGTTGAACCCAGACTGTATTCCATACTGTTTAATCATGGGACATCGTCCATCGAATTCTTCAGTATTAATGACGCTGTCTACCCTGAACGCATTCTTCTTGGTTTTCCTCTCTGGTTCTTTATTTACATCGCGAATGATATATCATGTGAAATATGCATGCTCGATCAACTTCCGTATTATCGAAAATGATGTAAATGTTATATAAATATTCTAGATTAAGCAAGAAGAAAAATCAAAATATTATTTAATGTTAAGTGTTACTTGTTCCTAGAACGTAGAAAACTTAATTAAAAAATCCATAAGTGATGTCTGGAACTTGAACTTCAAACTATACAAGTGCGGAGGGTACTGCACAAATTGACTCATTCATAAATACATTAATTTATTACCTAATCTTTCTCAAAAAAAAAACCTATAAATGTTGACTGGATTATCGCGCTTCAGAAGGTACAAGTCCGGGGTCCTGTACTCATAAATACATAACTTAATGAGAAATTTATTTTAATACCTAACCCTTCAAGTCGGAAGGGTTAGGTATTAAATCAAACGCACATGCATTTCCCCCTCTTCCGAACTCGGAAGAGGGTGAATTGCATGCTCATTCGATATATCAGGTGAACATACAGTTCGTGTAATTGCGGTAAGATTGTGCTCTTCGGACACGGTTCAGATGTAAAGAATAGACAGCTCTCAAATAAACAGGACTATTTCAAGTACGGCCACGATCATATAGCTATATGATACTCTGCAGTCTCGATCGGGTTGACGAAAGACGAGGGGTTGACAGGGAGTGACAAAACCTTCTGGGCTACAAAAACTCCAGTAGGACAATCCATACTGCGACGAGTATAATGAGGCATTGCAGAAGGTGACAGAAGGTGCTTTCAAATTCTTCACAAACATAGTGCATTTACACATCCATATAGCCAATATTGTATGGAAATGGGAAGCATACTTCATTCGAATGCATAATTAATGTACAATTGTACTCTCTTACATACAACAACAGCGGGGTCTCTCCTACTGGACCTCTCACCTGAAGGCTGCTCTTTATATTCTACACTTGATGCAGCCTACTCGAAATCCTGATAGTTTCCACTCAACGATACCGTGAAGTACAAAACTTCAACCCTCATGAAGAAGCTACTGTGGTTTCTTTCATCGCGCTCAATACAGCACTCCAGTCTTCTACATCCTCCGCTCCATTCACCACCTAGTAGAGATCACGGCCATTTATGAGCGAAACCTCAACAAATTACGCTTTTGTTAAAACCGTCTAAAAGGCAACAAAGAGAAAGGAAAGTTCAAGATATCATGTACCGGGCAGACAGAAAGCATGCAAAAACCCTGCTCAAGTGGAAGTGAAGTATTGCTCGGAAATCTTCATACATATGAATTTGTTAACGTAAGAGCAATATTCACCTCGAAAATGAGGGCATTTTGAGGTGGAGCGTCAAGTGCTTCGGCGCAGACATAAGCAGCGTCTTGTCTGCTGATCGTGCCCTGAACCTTACCAGCCTGCTTTGCAAGATCCATGAACCAGGTTCTCGTGCAATTAGTTCGTGTTTTGACAGGTCAAAACATGGGAAAACTTCACGATATATTCCGGGTTCAAGATTACCTGTCCATAACTGAAACCAAGCTGGCCACCTGGCTCATCTTTTAGAGCACCTGTCCTGACGATCGTGTATGGAACTCCCAGGGAACTAACTGCAGCCTCATTCTCCTCAGCATCTTTACGACCCATGGCACCAAAAAGTGATCCCAAGCCGCCTGGATTTCTATTTACAGTCAACTACACACCTTAATTTACTCCTTCATTCAGCAGCAAGGAATTTTCAACGCACTTTCTAGTGTCCAAACAACTTCTTATGTCCAGGAAAAACAGGGCAAAATCTACGGTACTCTGAATACGGTGAAAGAACGCACGACGGAGGAGGGCAGATAGTAAACCTTCGAGAGCAGAACAATGTGCTCCACTCCATTAACAAGTTCCCTATCCGCTAGTCCACCCACCTGCAAAATACTTCAGCGGTCACCGCAGGTGTAGAAGTTCACAATCTACAGTAGACATCATCAAGAACGAGAGGAAAAACGATGTTTACACTGTGAGCAAATTTCAACAGCTTCGTTGGTCCAGATTCCAAGTGAATCACCTTAAAGCCTTCAAGGAGTGGAAAACAAACCTTTGTGGGGCAAATTACGGCACGTACTCCTCGCAGAGCCTTCTTAAGTATCTCTTTATCATTAACATCTCCTTCTATTGGCTTCCGTAGTCAAGACGAATGAGTCAGGCCTCGAGAGAAGATGCAATCTGAAATGTCCTAATCAGTCAGATTTGATGCCCGCATGAAACTGCAAGCCTGATGGCAACTTTCAATGCAAGACGACACAAGAATTCGCAGCGCTTACCTCCACATAGGCGCCAAATCCTACTGTTGCTGACTTTATATCCTTCACAAGCGCCCGGACCCTTGATCTCTTCAAAATAAGCTCCAGAACTACAAGCTGCAGCGCAGTTCAGATCATTCAGATTCAGAGGCTTCTAAATTCAACCACGTCGAACTGAACCACGGAAACACAGATATAGTAGTAAGCTCCTCTAGTACAGGCGAATTAACACCACAGGGCGTGAACTGCTCATTTGAAAGAGAGAATCTTCACCCGAGATTTAAATTAGAGACTGAGAAGCGACTCTAGGATAACTTCGAAATCGAAAGGTTCGAAAATGCGATCGGGACACTGTGAAGAAATCAAGCTAAGGCCCACCTGGCCAGTTTCGCTGTCGGCATCAGTGACCAGTACGACGTCGCGGACTCCATCTTCTTCTTCTTCTTCGGGTTCTTCTACTGGAGCTGAAACTCTCAAAAGGAATTTGCAGCGTCGAGCGTCATCAAGGTATACAAAATCAATGCCAGAATTTTGAAATCCTTAATCCCGAGGCAATCACAGCTCTGCATTTTGGCGTCTGAGAGCACATTTCTTACCTTCATCTTCTTCCTCGCCCGGATTGCCTCCTCCATCTTTCGGCATCTGTTCAGGTGCACCATACCATTTTCTCAACTTGGGACCGCCTGCATATCGGAAAGCGCATATAATTTTCCAGGCCCCCAAGTAAGAACGAGTTATATGTTCGAACAATCAAGAGAACGAACTTCGCCTGAGATCAACTGGTTCGCCTAAGCCAGCCACTTGAGACTGGACTCTCTAAGGCGTCCACAAAACTCCAAATTTTCTGACCTGTCCGTCCTGTAAGCACGTTTCTTCAGACGTGGAAATGGAAACAATATTACTTGCCTTCGATGTAGTCAAGCAACTGATCCCCCAGCGAAAATCCTCCGCCGCCCGGCTTCTTCTTCTCAGCATTGGCGATGAAAGAATTTTGCTTGCTCTCTCTGAATTGCTCCTTCCTTGCCCAACGACGTGAAGCATAATTTGCGTGCAAATCGAATGAGGGAAAATGGAGTGCAGTTCTGGGCTGATGTTTCCACCCAGTCCTCACCTCAAAAACGTGTCGAGCAGAAATTACGTGCAGAGTAGAAGCGGCTCCCTGAGCTGCCATAGCTGATGAGAGCTGAGAGCACCCAGCTACCAGTTCTTCTCAGTATCCGCCCCTGCTGTATTCAGATAAGCAACCAGAGGTAGACCAAGGCCACCCACCCCTCCCTTTGGCGGATATCCGCTATACTAGCCATGCTCTTGCTACAGTAGCACGACCATGATTCAATAAATAAATAGTATTCAGTAAATAAATAATTATTTAACTGTGCGAGGAAAATAAAAACTATTTAAGAATTGCTTGGTTAGTCTGAAAAGTAACTTCACGATGCCTGATTCACATAAAGAAAAACTAACATATATATTTTGTACCAAAATCGAACAAGATTTAAACAATCAACTTAAGAAAATACTCCTTAATGATGTTCGCAGCTACTCTAACTAATAAAATAGTAGTGCGTGATTAATAAATTGTAAGGAATATCCTGTGCGCAGTTAGTAGATTTGAATCGTAATTATCACTACAGTCCAGTAGCTGTCCTGCCCGGAAATCGACTGCAGGCAGCAAAGTCGTGCATACGGACGCAGTACACTAAACAGAAAGTGCCCAACGTGGTCCAAAGAAATATGCTTTGGAAGTCCAAAGCATATCACTACGGTAGACCCGTTGTGATATCACTACGGTAGACCCATTGTCCTAGTCCTTGAGCTTGCCTTAAAAGCTACAATTTGGCCAAAATGATTGCATATATCACTTCGGAGGACTTTGGGAGTTCATTGCGATTGCTTGATCACACCTCCAGTAAGTGTGTTGTGCTTGATAACACCTTTGACGGTTGACGAGAGTAAAACCAATAACTTTTCCATGTGACACATCATTTCACTACTTTTACTATGATTAAACACTTCTACATTCAAATCATTTCAATAATAAAATACATGTCGGACGATATCGTAGAGAGTGGATTTTTTGATCTAATAATACACTGGGTATCTGGCTGTAGAGAGATATGACAAGACCTTAGATCAACTCGGTAAAATCCTTGTGCTCTCATTATGCAATCAATCTGACTTTATCTCGACTCTAGTATCTATTTGTCTCAATTTTTATTGACCTAACGTGCACCACATAATACAACTGAGTGTTCAATCATGCTCTAAGTACAAAAAGGATTCGTACATGATAAACAAATGCTTTAGTTCAGAAGCACCTTCAAAAATCCCTTAAGCCGGCTTGTGCACTAATAGTGCTCTCTTCACTATTTTTTCACGACAAACTATCTAAAATGCATAATTTTGACCTTATACAATTCGCTGATATGAGCTTCATTCATGATGAATATTATACCAGTGGATAGCCTACTGTATAATTTTCCCAATGATATTGATAACACACTGATTGGATCAAGATAACTCCTATCACAATAGATCAAAACTGATCATTTTTAACATTTATAATCCGAAACGTCTCAACTCTTCATTTTGACCCGCATGTTTGATCTAAATTTTGAGTGATCAAACAAACTTTAAACTATGCATGCAGGATATCACTAGAAGCTTGTTTTATAGAGCTTACAATAAGGTAATGTATGCATGTGGCAAGCAACCATTGAGCTCGAGGCGTGGCGTCGAAGACAACGGTATCTTGTAGTTAAAGATTTCAGATCAGCAACTTTGACATAGTGTAAGGCCTTCTCTTCTTATGATCAACATAGCTCACTTGACTCACTTGCATCACCTCCAAGAAGTTCCATCTCCAAATCCCAAGTCGTTTGTTCAAGACCATCTAAGAGATGTAGGTGAAATCACTCTTCTTCTCTAAAATCCGTCAGGTTATAATCTGAACTTTGGTAATCTATTGCTCCTAACTCTAACTTCCAACTGGACTTAAACTTCACAAGAAAGTCCCTCTAATCTCTAACTACTACTCTCTCGAATTTAAGCTTCAGACCTCAAACCAATTGCTCGAAATAGATCAAATATTTTGCTATGATAACTTATGAGCTTTACAGACTTCAGGTGGCTAAAATTCATGACCCCAACATATTTTCTTAACCAAATGAGCTGAAATTTCACAGCTGGTAGAGCACACTCTAACCTTGAAAATTTTCAATGACAGATTTCACCCCATGCTCATTAAACAACTCAACCCTTGAATCCAAACAAAACGGTTTTACTTATGTCTCTCAACTGTTACAGCTAAATTCATTCAACCATTTTGAGATCAAATTCATCTCTCAAACCCTTGAGGCAGTCAGAAACGTGACTCGAGAACTGAATCGATCCTCTAACTTTGAACGATCACAACTCCACACAACAAAACTCCAAATCGTTCAATCTTCTCCTGCAGATTATAGCCCAGCTCAATAGCAACGAGAGCTCAAACTCCACATGTGACACTAGGGAAGACCTCCGAAACCCCAAAACCGTCAATGGAACTTAGATGAACTTGATTGGTAAAAAATGAACCAACGGGAAAGAAGATTGGAGATCATTTTATCTCCTACTTGGCACTACAGATCGAGTTGTAACTCTAAAACACTCTCACATCTTTAAAGCTCGAACGAAAATACTTCGGATCTCAAACTTAACAGAAGATAATCACTCTTGTCGGACGATAGAAATAATAATGACATGAAAATATACGAGATTCAATAACCTTAAATCGATATATGATGGAAGGTTACGATGAAAGAAAATGAGGAAGTCGTCACTTGATTACAGTATTCCTCACCAAAGTTCTTTGTGATGCATGCATGATGATTGATCTTCCGTCGGCAGTGACATCGAATATCAACCTAGACGTTGAAAGGAACGATGGCTAGAAAGTTTAGGTCCATTCACCCATCAAAGTAAGATGTACACATTCAAGTCCCAATTTTCTCCGTACCTGATGATGGCAAGATCACCAGAATAGGTAAGTCCATCACCCTTCTCATGAACTCTTCACCAAAATAGACAAAGAATCATTGTAGAAAGTGATCATGATGGATGTAGTGAAGCTTAATATGGAATGGATTGGAGAATGAAAGATCCAGAACTCTGATCAAATCCTCCATCCATGAGTACAACTCTTGCAGCTCTTCACCCTCCATGTAAGACACTAAGAAAGACTCACGAAACACCATGTGAAAGGAACGTTGGTTGAAAAGTTCATGTCCATTCACCCGTCAAAGTCATATGTACACAATCATGTGTCAATTCTCTCCGTACGTGAGGATCGACGGGATCATCGGAGTAGGTATGTCCATCACTCTTCTCATGAACTCTTCACCAAAGTAGGCAAAGAACCATTGTTGAAAGTGATCGTGATGGATGTAACGAAACTTATGTGTAACTGATTCGTGAATGAAAGATCTAGAAATCTGATCAATCCTCCATCCATGAGTACAACTCTTGCAGCTCCTCACCCTCCATGCAAGACATTAAGAAACACTCGCGAAACATCACGCAATGAAGAATGCTCTCACAGACCTTCGACCCTCTATCTTATATCCAAATTTGACAACAAGAGTCACTCATGTGAATGCCCACAGATCATTGAGCTGAAAAATCTCATTATCTCACATTCTAGATAATCGTGAATGTGACACTCATACGTCGTCAGACGAGTTACATGAAAATGTTGACGGTACACAAAAATCAACACAATACAAGTTCTACGTTAAATTCACCTGTAAGTCGTCACAACATGACAACAATACATGCTCAAAAAGTTGATATGTGTAGTCCGACGTGGCATTAATATGATGAAGTGACTGGTTTTGATATTTTGTCAGGGATGTCATCAAGGAATACATCGTTAAGAAAAGTGTGATCAACCACAACAAACTTAATGAGACATGATCAAACAAAGTTCTGATGTTTATGGTGGTCTTGCGGTATACATGCACAAGTGAATATCTTAAAAATACTAATATACATTTGAGATGTGTGTGGATTCAATATCTAGTTATTTTGCACATTGTATTGTATATAGTCAATGCAAATGGACCACTGATGGTCATAATATAGAAGAGCAAGAATATGCATGATATCTTTTAATGCTAATCCAAGCACTTTGACTATTATAAACTAGTAATGACTAGCAGCTTACATAGTACTAGTCCATCCATCGGAATACCCATTTCTTAAATGTTCATCTTCTCAAGAGGAATTTGTAAGATTGTTGAAGAGAAATCATTCTCTCAAGTATTTAGCTCAATGTTGCTTCATCATGTATCATCAATCGTGTATATGATACTTGTCGACCTATTAGAACACCTATTTCTCAAAGGTTCATATTCTCTAGAGTAACTTGTAAAATTGTCGAAGAGAAATCATTACTGTTATAAACTAGTAATGATCAATGACGAGCAACTTACATGGTACTAGTCCATCCATTGGAACACCTATTTCTTAAAAGTTCGTCTTCTCAAGAGGAATTCGTTCTCTCAATTATTTAGCTCAATGTTGCTTCACCATGGATGATCAGCCGTGTATATGATACTCGTCAACCTATTGGAATATCTATTTCTCAAAGGTTCATCTTCTCTAGAATAACTTGTAAAATTGTCGAAGAGAAATCACTATCTAGAGATGATTATGTGATACGTTTGACAATCACGAGAGGTGAAGAATCTATTCTTTACGACCATCTCCATTTTGTATAATTGGATCCATTTTGTCATCTTTTAGGTCGAGGTTAACAAGCTTTTTGACTAGATTTCACTTCTGAGTAAGATTATTCCTTCTCTATACCAACATGAGACGTTGATCTTTGCTATTTATGCATCATGATCACTAGCTCTGCATGATGCTTCCATCTGTGCACTCTAAAGTACGATTGTGTAGAACTGATGTTTTATGTAATTTTACAATGCAAAATAACTGATTTTCAACAACTGCTCATTTGCCCGAACCTATAAAACAAAGTCATTAAACTTACAAAATGATTGCAGATTAAAGTTACTGCCATGATCGAGTCATCGACTCAAACACTAAACAACGATTCTTACGTCTTTGAGAATAATAAAAAAATTTGTATCAGAATAAATCAGAAACATGTGACTACAACGATATAAACTATAATAGATCATAAGAACGATGCATAAATGCTATCAGGAACAGTGACACACTTGGCACTTTCTTTAGTGAGCCACGTCGATGAAATTCTTCAATGTACAAATAGAAAAAAATTCTCCTTCAATCAAAATCATTGAAAAATCTGGTCTATCTCTAGTCCTCTTTGGAGAACAAAGACCACATGGAAATGGACTTCGAAGAGAATCGGATGGACTCCAACTCTTGTCAAATTCAATTACGTTGTGGGCTTGCGATCTCATCTTCTTGTAGCATTAAGTGGGTGAGAGATGTGATGCAAATTATTGCTTTGTTCATTCTCCTCCGAAAAATTCTTGAACCTTCATCTCCAAACTACCAGCAAAGTCCACGTCTTACTCTACTACTTAGCAACATGAGGGCATAATTAATAGACGACTTGATGGTTAGTTCACCACTCGATTTAGTTGAATGTCTGATGAGGATCTTCTCATCCTATCCGTGAGTGCAATCTTAGAGCACCTCTCTCGAGACTCTAGGTGTGTAGACGTGACAAACTCATTGATTGATTGATCTCGTTCACCAATATCAACATATACCCACATAAACACACATTGTAGTATCAAAAAGAAATCGCGTTTAGAAAAACATTGAGCTGTTGGCTGCAAAGATAACAAAGTAGTACGTTGTTGAGACGAGAGTTTCCTGAAAAAAACAGAACTTTCTAGCTATGATACGATAGTGAAAATGAGGATGAAATTAAGACACAGAACAAGAATCGCAAAAGAATCTTCACCAAGTTCTCGATCCAAATAAAACACATTGCATGCACGTAAGTCTTCAACTCCAAATCACCCAGACTGAAAATATCACGCTCAAGAACTCAGAATTTTAGAACATTGCTCATGCAAAGAACTAACTCATTCACCTAGAAGCTTCTTGTTTTATATTCAAAAAAGATATGCGCACAAGTTGCAAGTCTCCTCTCTATTCGTTTTTGTCCTCAATCCTCAATTCCTTGATGTCAAAACTGTCATCAATCAGAAAATCCTCTAGTCGTAAGCTCTGTACACTCTCTCCTAGCTCTTTGATAACTCTTACTCGATGATCCTTTTTGGAAAATCTCTCCTCTGCTGTACACCCCTTGGGATTTTCCCCCTCCTTACATGACCTCCACCGTCACCTAACAAGTGTAAAGTCCTTAGACAAGTGGCAACAGAAAAATAAATCTCTGGTAAAAATTCAACATGTACTATCTTCTTTTGTGTCAGAAAGACTAATTAACATGTCTTCGCATACTCATATGGCTGTTGAGTCTATCACATAGTCAACTTTTGACACTTTCAACTGAAGTAACTTCACCACGGCTACCTTTGACCACCAGAGTAATTGCACTAAATCCTTTCACGTACCGATGATAGAAGTTCACCAAACCAACAAATGCTCGAACTCGACTCACATCTGTGGGACGTGAGATACGTGCAATAGCCTCAACCTTCGTCTGTTGACACCCAACCCACCTGGGTAGATGACGTGGCTCAAATACTCTACCAACTCCTGAAAGAACTTACACTTCCCAGGGTGTAACTTCAATCCATGAGTTCTCAACCGCTCGAACACATCTCGTAAGTGTCTCTCGTGCTCCTCCACAGTAGCACTATAGACTAAGATGTCGTCAATATAACATCTGACAAAATCCAATGTTGCTAGGATCTTGTCCATCACCGTCTGGAACTCAGCAGGGGCGTTCTTCAACCCAAATGGTAAGAATCGCCACTGATACAAACAATCCTTGCCATGAGAGTCAATTCCCCAGAATGTTGTCTTGGACTTATCTTCTTCTCTCACTGGCAACTGATGATACTCTGCTCGAAGATCCAAAGTATGAAGATCTTCACATGTCCCACTGCATCAAAGATCTCCTCAGATGTCAGCATGGCATATTTATTGGACTTTATCTGTCGATTGATAAGACGGTAGTCTTCACGCATCCGTCTATCCGTGTAGTTACCATACATATCTTTCTTTGCTGTCATAATTGTGGCAAATGCATACTCTCCATGCGACATCTCCACCAACCCATCCTCCAACAAGTCTTGAGTCCTACTCTGGATCAAGGTTCTCTCCATGTCACTGTATCTGTAAGGATGTCGAAAGATTGGCGTGTCATTAGCCAAGTCGATCCGTATACCTGATCCCTTCAAGGTACCCAAATCCTTCATAATGAAGGCAAAACAATTCCTGTAGCTCTTCAGGAATCTCTGAACTCTTCGTCTCTCTTCTCCTATAAGCTTGGGTCCAATCTCTAGCTCCCAAGTATCCTCTGTCATCATGCTAGAGGTAGAAGACGAAGTCATTGACTGCTATCTTGCAGCCTCTGGAGCAGTTTCCTTCTGCTCACCACCAACAACCTCCACCGTCATTGTGCGAAAAACTCTTGCAGTCCTAGTTGCAAGCTCCACACTCTCTCCTACGACATCCCATGATGTCCAAGGATGACAAACTCCACATGCCTCGCCTCCATCCTTTGCCTCCATCGACCCGGTAGGCAAAGAGCTCAAGAGTGTCCGAGCAATAACATCCGTCGATCGCATCTGACGTTGTTCAGCCAATCCAAAGCTAACATCCATGTCAAGCAGTGCAAGTTCATTGCTTGACCCAACACTTGACGCCGTGAAGCCTCTGACATCGAAACTACTACCGTCGTATCCATAAGGAAACCCATCGCTCGCTCTCGCTCATCGGCATTGAGCTCCACCAACTGTTGTAACGGAACATCTCACACAAGCCCAGGTCCTCCATCTTTGTAAGCATGTGACGCTAGAAAGCTCATCAAAAGTGGACAACGCTGTCATGGATCGTCCCACTAGGTTCACCACTGCCATGAGTGATCTATCGACAACTCTCATTACTTGAGATCGTCGCTTTGCATCCAAGATGCCATCAATTGTGAGGTGCGCTGGTCATCTGACTGCATCGTGTGCGTGCTTGAGCACCTCCCTCGGTAACAAGTTCGTCCACCACAACCGTGAACGATGTGCACGAGATCCCACTCTCGCTGCATCTAACAACACTGTCGATCTGACCCAGGACCGCACCTGGTGCACACTCGTCATTATTTGTGTACGAGCATCACCCAACAAAGGAACGTTCTCCAAGATGTACGCTAGAGAATCCACCTGATGCATCTGGAGATGTCGTAAGATCCGTAATATCTCCCATAACATCCTAGATCACGGGTCATGTAAACCCTGACCTCTCGTGTGATCTTCACAGGCCACCCGGCTATCACCAAGTGAATGGTGTCAACAAACGTGAGATCCTGCGCCTCCAACAGCAAAATATCCCACGGTAATGCTTGCTGATATCCTCTAACAGTTGATATGGACAACAACACTCAGGATATCTCTGCGCCAAATGTGTCAGATGACGCAATGAGATGCGTCTTGCAACCTCATCTCTCTCCACATACAAGTATCGCTGTACTTGTATGCCTGCCTGCAATACCGCAGCCAAACCTATGCTGATCCCTCCAAACAACTCCAGCACACACACACCCCTCCTCTGGATACTGCCATACAATGAGAGTCGTATCCAACGGTGATAAGATCACAAGGTCAGTAGCAGGAACAACCTTTTGTTCCTCTACTGGTGGTACAAAGGCTTCACTCCAAGCCTACTGCATCAACCGATCAGCATACTGCTGCAACTCTCCACTCAAACTCCAGAATGGAACATCCAAGGTAGATGATATTACCGTGGTCATGCTAGGCATGTCCTCCACCTCCTCGAAGATCAGAGTATCCTCCGCATGGATGATGTCCTCTAACAACTCGTCCGACCAAGTGATGACCGAACTGAACTCTGCAACGGATGCCATCGTCCTTGACGTAGGCTCCGTTGTCCCAACTCTAGCACTGAACCGCACTGGTAGGCGGCTCACTCGTCCCTCACCGGACTGCCAACATGGTCTATAAGATGTTGTCTCTGCTCAATAGTCGATCATGAACCCCATAGGATATAACACAACACCTCCAACCAATACATCATAGGACTCCGCGGCCGTAATTGGCCTTGGTCCTCATCATGGAGTCATCCGTGGGATGATCTGGTCAAACTTTCATCGTCAACATCTCGCGTGTCAAATGTAGAGATGTACCTCCTGATCCCCCTAGAGATGTCTGTAGTTGGAATTGACATCTCTCCACCTCGGACTTCCTCAGACCCAAATCAATACACGTCGTCTTTCCCAACATCAACGGTTGGGCTCCAGAGTTTAACAAGATTTCTGTGATCGATACACCTTCTCTGAAGGTGCCACCAAACAGAAAATACCACTTCTGTTGTCCAACAACACCACACCTGGTGTCAATCCAGCACGGTCAATCGCCGGCCTAGCTGGTAACTCATCTAACATGGCAGTCGCCGCTTTTCAAGTATCACTGGTAGTTGTCTTGATCCTCGACTCCATGGACACATATACCGCCTCTCGCTGAACCACCTCAGCACTGAAGGTAACAATATCCTCGCTCTCACTTAGCGTGGCCGTCAGCTAGCTCCCAATGCTCTCATATCCGTGGCTGAAAATAGTGGGGCTCGCAAAACTGCTGTAGCCGTCTCTAACATCGAGTTCGACATCGCATCCACAGCCGTCGAGCGTTGACTTGCATCACCTCCACTCCTGGATGTTGATGTCTCTAACTCCACTGCATCATCGATAGGTCGTTTAGGAACCATAGATGTGATCCTTAATGCCTCAGATAACTTGAAGGATTGAGGAAACCTCGTCTGTCTACCAGCCTCCTCGCGTTGTGGATCCAACTCCACCGACGCATCTCGTGACTCGGAGACACATACTGCACTTAGAGTCACTACCGCAGATATCTCAATCTGCGTCACACCAGCCATGAAGTCGAAGTCACCTCCTTCTCCTCCATAAGACGTGGAAGCCTCTATTCCACCAAATCTCCGTTGAGCCATAGTCATACTAGCTATCCTGCTCCAACTGTTAAATCCGAGCAGCCATACTTGCTTCTGATGTCGTAGCAGGCGGTGGACCGACTGATCCTCTCTCAGGTGCTGGACCTCTACCTCCAGCTCGATCACCACGGTCTTCTTGAGCTCCTCCGCCTCATCCACGATCAGCGTTCTCTTGCCGTAGCTCGGGATGGAGATCAAAACAACGATCACTACTGTGACCAGGTCGTCCGCAATGCTCACATTGTCTAGGTGTCGCTTGAGACGTTCTTGACGTCTCATAACCACCTCTCCTCTGTGGTCAGTCCTTCTGCTGATGAAAACCATCACACGTCCAGCAAGGACCCGCTTGCTGCTGACTAGAGAAGGACGGCATGGGTTCTGCCCACCAGATCCTCCAATACCTCCTTGGGATCGTGACTGGTCCGCACAATCCTTATCACCACCACCACCATGCTGTTGCATAGCATGTGATCCTCGAGAAGAGGTGGTCGTGCCCATGTGGTGTCTCCTTGCTGAACCCAGCAACCACCACCCTCTCCTCCATCATGTTGAACTCAATCCACTCAGCCAAACCAAAGACAACCGCTAATGTCAGAGCGATGTCTCTAAGAAGAGTGGCATCTCTGACTCTCCTACGCAGCTCTTGATCTAGTATCCCATACCAGAACTGGACTGTCGGTGCTTCCGTCACCCTTTGCATAATGTTGATCAACCGCCTCATGCGAGTAAATGCCTCGCGTAGGCTCTCTCCAGTCTTCCGCTGGAACTCATGCAGACTCCTCAACTTGTCGGTCCGTACACCTTGATAGTTCTTCCTCAAACACTAGAAGAACTGAACCACAGGGTTAAACCCTAGTGGTATTCCGCTCAGACTACCACCTGCTCCACTATTAGTGGACGCACCGCCGGTAGTAGATACTCTGCCACCTGTGGATGTATCACTGCTACTAGCACTCGAAATCATGAGTGCTATGCATCCTGAAACTGCGTCAGTAGTGATAGAAACGTAGTTGGGAGACCAATGTTGTCTCCACAACTCAATCTCCATACTGTGGTCTTGCCGGAACTCATGATAATAATCGTCCATCGGCGGTCCCTCCAAGTGTTGGAACAAACCCTTCCACGTCATGAAGGGTGTAAACAGCTGTGGGTTCTGCATCTGCTGCATATCGCACCAATTGTCGAACTCCTGGATGAAGTCATCCAGCTCGATGGTACCCACTGTACCCGAGTAACATCGAGGCCTCTTCGTGATCCCATAGATCTCGTCTATGTCCCACAACAACGGTGTGGTGACAATCGACTCACCATCAGAAAATGCGCTATCTGCGTCTGACTCGTCCTCTGGAACACCTACGATAATGGTGTAAGTAGTCGGTACCTCACCCCACTATGTGTATACCCACTGTCCGAGAAATCTCCACCAGAACCTCCCGAGAACTCCGTGATGATAGAATCTCGATAACACACTCTCCAACCAGAATGTCAAAATCCTCGTCACCATCGTAACCACCACTTGCTTAACCCCGCTCCTATTGAGCTCACCTATCTCGTACTAAGATGGTCAAGGTAAGGGCAACCTGTACCTGCCATCACCACAAGCAGCCTCTTACGGTCTATTGGTCGTCACTCCAACCGCACCGTGAGAGAAACATAAATAGTCTGACTTTTTGCAACTCCAGCCTCACTATCGATAGCATACTAGAGTGAACTCACTTCGGAAATCAAGTGCCAACACAAGCAAACGCGGCGCACAAACAAGAAGCAGAATATGGAGGGTTCCAACCACAAGAAGTCCAAACGATAACCCTCCACACTCAAACATTCACATAAAGAAAAACCCAGCCCCACCCGGACTGACGCCTCCTCTTCGGTGATCACATGCACAATATATGATCATCAACCGTCGTAACTGATACTTAAGGTCACTAACAAGATGTCCACACCTCTAGTAGCTCCAAAAATATCTACGTGGTAGCTCTACTAGCTCACCCAAGACAACTATCACCAACTGCATCCATGCGCGTCTCTACAGTATAAGCAAACACTACCACAATTATAGCTTCCCTCTGATAATGTGGGGTCGTCCTACCACCCCTCTAGGAACGTGCGAGAAGATCTCCTACTACCTTAAACAAGTCAATAAGTACTTGCACGTATCCCTAGAAGACTCCAAGAGCTATTGGTCTAATGATAAAGCCAAAGCTAAGATTGCAAAGTTAATGGTTCAAGTTCAAGAATAGTGTAAGGATGCGTGAACCTACTGGTTTTACACTTCTCACACAACTGAAACTTGTATACCTCTCTCACGCACGTCAGCAAGCTGACTTGCGACGGGCTCCGCTCTCACGTCTCCGCACTCACGCACATCTGTTCCTCGAAGTGTCTAAACGTCTCCTACCTCGACACTCCCGCTCACTCTTTGCTTCGCTCCGCTCCGCTTGGAGTAGAGTAGAACTCGGACCAAACACCACAAGAAGGACTTGTGCGAAGAAGACACACCCAAAACAGCAACTCATAGGTCGAAATTGCACTCCAAATGGCCGAAATCTGCCAAATTGGTCCTCGCATGTGTGTTTACGTCAGATTTTGGATCACCTGCGGCCTTCTTCGGCTTCTAACTTCTTCGATCCTTCACCAAATAGAACGATTTTTTGTGCGTTGGAATTGTCTTCCCAGCACGCACCTACTGCACTCTTCAGCATCACAAATTATTGACTCACGTCAACTCTGACGTCCACCAACGCACTTCTGCCGACCTCAAATTGATCACAAAAACCCTTCACAAGAAATTCCAGCAGCGTTTCTGCACTACCTCACCACCAAATCGATCAAGAACAAGTTCAAACAACAGTAATCCACATAGCGATCGATCACTCAATCAAAAAGAACCACTCCGCGCATGCGTGCATTCGCAAATCGAAGATATCAACGATCTGCCCACTCCGGAGATACCACCGGCTGAAATCTGCGACCTGAAATCTCTCAATCAGTCCTTTGCAATCTGAGTTCTTCAAGTGATAAATGGTATGTACTCACTCCATCATGTCAACGGACACTAAACATTCACTTAAGTCGAGCCAAATCCACTATGTGCTTGCAGAGACTCCAGATTGCACTCACCAAGACTATCCACCATAGCTATGAGCTTGAAGGCTCAACTTGAAGAACTAAGGCCTCCAAGCCCTATCTGCGAAGTATATCTCTAGTGGGTCATCTCAAGAACTCGTCCTAACGACACTAACAGCCCTACCGGTATTTACCACTCCGCACTCGACCAACCTAACCGAGGTGCCAAACTAACGTGACATGTATTGGAGAAATGTGCTTGAGTAAATGTTTGGTAATGTGGAGAACGTCAAATTCTCTAGGATCGAGGTCTACGACAGATCATTGGCATTGTGAGCTCCATTTGAAAGCCTTGAGTAACTTTCTATTGCATTTTTTGATGAGCTACATATGACGACTGATGATAATAGCAAATGCTAGATAAATTTTTCCATGTGACATATGACATTAACAAATATGAACTTGGTCCCATCATGTGTTTGTTTTCTTTGTGATCTAAGTATGTCTCATTTCTTCCTAATGGGTAGTACTTACGAGCAGAAATTAGTCAATGACATGCAATACATTTGTATACACACCTGATGATCTGAATCTCATATGTTCAAGGTACAAGTTTGTGAATGATCTAGTTGAGTGTTTCGTTGACAACCATCAATTATAAAGCTAATATTAAGCTTGTCAAATGAATGTCTAGCTCATTTTCGGGATCGCTGAGTTCAGCTTGATGTTGAAATCAAAGAGAACAAACATTACAATATTGTGTCGTGGACTGGCTAGTGAGTGAAAGGGAGGTTGCGAGATGACTTTTCTGAAACTTTCTCATAATGTGAATACGGGAGCACCATTATGTAGAGCTCGACGAGTACAGCAAGATTGATCACGATGATAAACACAATGAGACTTACGCCGTGAGTTTTCAGATTCTCAAATGCTCACTTCTTCAATAATCGAGTTCTCTGAGATCTTAACTTGACTTAGAGGATATAACTTCTGACAAAAAGATGAATTATTTACCATGTGAAATAATTCACATCACGACAGCGTGTGGCATGTAATCACCTCTAGTGAGGTTCTTATATCTTTAAACGTAGTTAAACTTAGTTCATCTAGTGATGAACTAATTGAGTTAAAACATGATTTTAGAATCAAAGTTTGTTGGCTCCAAATATGATTCATTTGAGTCAAAAATTATACATTTGCTTTAAATAATCACAACTCTTTGAATATAAGACCCAAAATAATTATTTTTATAATGTTGGAAAGCCCTCGTCGAGTTGGTTCTAATCACACAAAAAAACATAAATATTTGACATTCCAGTAAAACTTACTTCTGCTTGAAATTACACCATTATCTAGTCATAGTGCAACTTCGGTTTCAAAATCGAGTTCCAGACCCTTTTGCACTCAACTTCGATTGAATCAAAGTTCAGAATCAAGGTTTGAACCCAAATCTTGGCTAAGTACTCCGAGAAGTTCACTGTGCATTTCGGCAGCCTGATGACTCTAGACTCAAAGAATGCTCGTAACAAAAAAGAAATCTTAGTTTTTATACCCTTCGAACAGTTTGCTTGTCATCCACATGTCCCCGTCTAAAATACGACGTGGTCACCATGCGGCTTGCCAAGTGACAGCCATGCATGTTGTCAAATCAACATCAGCTATCTCTTTATGTCTGTGAAGCCATTGACCAAGCTGATGAAGGTGGATCAGGAGTGGTAGTGAAGAGATGAGCAAGAGCGAGCTTTTGTAGAGCTCAAGGATAGGTTGACATCTGCTCTAATCTTGAGTCGACTCGTTAGGGACGTCCTTTCCAGCTGCACACTGATTGGAGTATGTTAGGACTTGGAGCAGTGCTGACTCAACATGATGATGAGAAAAAGGATTTTGTGGTGGCGTATGCCAGTCGCTCTAACAATTTGACGGAGGTAAGGTACAGTTCGTACGAGGGGGAGTGTTTAGTTGCAGCGTGGGCTGTTGCACACTTCCGATGTTATGTGTTTGAGAACTCCTTTACTCTCATTATTGATCACCAGCCGCTCAAGTGGTTGATGAAGTCCGACAAGCTTACAGGGAAGCTTGCACGATGGGCTTTAATCTTATAGGAGTATGACTTCCATGTAGTGCATAGACCTGGAGTTGCAAACCTAGATGCCGATGGGTTGAGACGTAACTCATACACGAGTCAAGATCAAACTGGGGCTCGATAACATGACGAGGTTGATGAAGAGATAGTGCCAAGGTGGCATGCATCTGTCTTTCTTTGTGTGTTGGTCATGAACTCTAGTATGGAGGGTCAAGTTGCATCTTTCTCAAGTCAGAGAGTGGATGATAAATCTCTAGATCCTGAGGGTGGAGATGGTGTTCTAGACCAACGAGATATCCACGACGATGTGACCATAATGAAATATCTATGTACTGACATGGTGGTAGGCACAATAAGTGTCAAGGAGCGAGATCGTGTCCTCCACGAGCAAAGAGATTTCGACGAGAAGGACAGCATGTACTTCGAGTGTGGGATGATGAGAGAGTACGGATAGTGTCACATCCATCCCAGATGGCACAATTAGTACGACATGTCCTTGAGAAGTGAGGATATTTTGGAATGAAGCGTACGCATAGCTTACTCCAAGGACAGTATTGGTGGCGTGATATGCACGTCGATGTGGAGCAGTTTGTCGCACGATGTGTGGTTTGTGATCGAGTACGAGCATCGTTTAATGCTCCTACTCCACAGTTACACCTCTTATCGATTACGAGGTTGGATTACCGTTGGAGTTTGGATTTTGCGGTCTTACCGTTAACCGTACGTCATCACCTGTATGTGTTGGTGATGATGGAGCACTTCTCCTCGAGTGGATTGAGTTGGTGGCATTATCGGACAAGACGAGTGAAGGGACGGCGTATGCGTTCTTAGATCGAGTGTTGAGTCGTTTTGGAGCACCAGCTGAAGTGCTGACTGACCAAGGTACATAGTTCTTTGGTGAGTTTCAGACTTGTGTCGTCAAGCGCTGATTGATCATTCGACTACATCTCGAGATCATCTTGAGGCGGATGGTTTAGCGGAGAGGGTAGTTCAGACGGTGAAGAGAGGATTGCTCAAGTATGGCTTGTAGAAGGACCACTTGGGAGACTAGGATGTGCAGTTACCATGGTTGGCTATGGGCTATCGTCTTAGCCGACAAGCGTCTTTGGCTTCCTTCTCATCGTATTTTCTATTGTATGACCGAGAACCAGATCCACATTCGGCCATTCGTCATGATTCTGCTGAGGTGTTGAACCTTCATGATCCGGATATGTAGATGAACGCATATTCTCAACGAGCAGAGACATTTCAGAGAGTTATGCCTATGACTTTTGAGAATCTAGCGATTGCTCAGCATAGAGACACGTTGCGATATGCGACTATTCGAGGAGGAGGTTATCGACCATCGATTCGCAAGTTTCATCCTGGTGATTATATCTATCTACATCATACTTGCACCGACGACGTTGGATGTGACCGCATGACGCACTATTTTACGAGTGCGTGAGGTGTTACCTTCTGGAGTACTCATGTTAGAGGGTCGTGATGGTGTTGTTTGGAAGGACCATGTACGTAATTGCGCGTCATGTCATCTTCCCAACATCGATGATACCGTTGACCCAAGCTTAGCAGTATGTTGTGTGGGTCTGCTGGTGGAGCAGTTCGTATGTTGGTGTGTGATGGTTGTTCTAGAGGTTGGCACATGTCATGTTTGACTCCACCTTTCAGTGTCGGATCCTACTGGACAATGAGTTTGTCATCGATGTATATAGCAGGGATAACCGAGTAGATCTTTGCGTGGTATGGATTGCAGACAAGCGACTAACGATGAGGTGATGTAGCACCCGGCCTCCTGATCTTTGCACCCATGAAAGTGTATATCACGTAGTTGAGTTATGGAGCTATCTGGAGTTAGAGGGACCTAACCGTCAGTTAGGAGGACGATTGTGATACACTTGTGTATGTGTATGAGATCGTCCATGTGTTATGTGTATATGTGGTGTATCTTTGACAGTGATGTATGTTGTGTAGCGATGTGTATGCGCACGACAGCTGTCACGTCAGTTTGACACCTCGGCTAGGTTAGCCGAGTGCAGAGTGACGAATCTCGATAGGGCTGTTAGTGTCGTGAGGACGAGTTCTTGGGATGACCCACTATAAGTATATTTCGCAGGTAGGGCTTGGAGGCCTTAGTTCTTTAAGTTGAACCTTCAAGCTCCTAGCTATGGTGGATAATCTTGGTGAGTGCAATCTGGAGTCTCTACGAGCACAGAGTGGATTTGGCTCGACTCTAGTGACTGTTTAGTGTCCGTTGTCATGATGGAGTGAGTATATATCGTTTATCATTGTGGTACACTTGTGGTACACTTGTGTATGTGTATGAGATCGTCCATGTGTTATGTGTATGTGTGATGTATCTCTGACAGCGATGTATGTTGTGTAGCAATGTGTATGCGCACGACATACATTACTCTAGTCAGTTTTCTCATGTCTTTGTCTACTAGCATCTAGTACTTACATGGAGTTCTCATAATGGTGTACACTTGATATTATGATCGTAAAAGTATCTTATGATGCTACAATGATGTCATTCAACTAGTCAGACACATTCAAGACATGCCATATGAGACTGATTTGCATTGAGTAGCACCTCTTCATGCTAAACTGCATCTCATTATAATCAAACTCACATTTTACTTTCACTGATCCACCTTCTTTGAGACTTCAAACCAAATATGAGTAGTTCCACACATATGAGTATGTCGATATTGAGTACTATAGTTTAAATTCTACATCTCACTTTTTAAAGAATTTCCAGCGAAAGTTAGATCCAATGAAGATGTTATAGCTGAATGTATGGTATCTAGTATACTACAAGTAATGTCCAAAGTCCATGTCACTTTCCTCGACTTGCAGGCAAGTCACACGAGGTTTAAGAAAACTTAAACTTACTAGCTTTTAGGTTAGCAAGGTGTACAATGTGTGTAGTGTAAGTCATGTTCCGTTTCTCTTTGATGTCTTATGAAGAGAAAATCCAAAAGCGTTGGGAGTTAGAAGAAACCAGTAAGCACTAGTACATTGAAGAAGACACATATATGCAGAAATTTAATAAAAATATATATTCAGTCCCTTATATCTGCTAGTTCTCGTGAGAAGTTCATCATCGATAGAAACATCAACATCTCCATACTGATGTTGTACAGTTAGGTAACTTGAACAATTTTGTTGCTTTCATAAAGAGCACAAAACATGTCTTTTTCCCTCTCAAAACTTTAGAAGTTTCAATGTTCGAAATTTAGGACAGTGTCCTAGAATAAAATTTATGTTCTCAGTTAATGCTCTAATCTTATGCATATTCCAAAGCTAAATCCATATCGGCAAGTCTTCATGCAATCGTTGGAAGGAATATGTGTAATAAACATGTCTTGGAGATATTGACAAGGTTTACAAGTTTTTCAGTTTACTTCCATAGTTTGTTACATAGGCGATAAACTAAAAATTAACATCTCTAAAGAACTCATATTCAAGAGAGAGTCAAATGTTGAGAGCATAAAGATGCTTGCATCCAAGAGAGAGTCGTTTGACATGCTCTATGGATCATCACTTGTGCATTGGAATCTCAGGTGCAACACCCCTTCTTCATCAAATTGTAACAACATTGTTTTATAATAGAACCTAAGTTTCTCATTTAAAAAGTCCATGTTTCTCGTTTAAGTGTCTCTAAAATCTTTTAATTCTATGCTCTTATATATGATGTAATTAATTCCAGAGATATAAAACATTAAAAAGATATAAAACATTAAAAAGATAGGATGATGCATCATCATGGTCTAGTCGTAACATATTCAATATCTCATTGCACAAAACAATATTCATTTCCATAGTCCGATCGAATTTTGAGAGGATGTTGATATTTGTTGATTGTTTCTCAATAAGCAAAATAATTATTTCTTTTCTTTGTTCGTAGTCAATGTTGCATAAACGAAAAAATGTGATGCTCCATCTATACAACCATGGATTCAAAAATACCATAGAAATTTTATTTAATGCTCCATGGTGATGAGCAAACGTAAGTTTAAAGAATCCTCACATAGAATCGTATAACAATAAACAATAGAGAAAGAAAGAAAGGATTATTTACAATCCGTAAGTCATAAATTCATATGCTAGGTTACATTATAAATAGATCTGTGTAACATGCTCGGACTCTAAGACTCGCAAAGCTTTACAATAACTAGTGTAGATACCATGTAACCACAATCACGTGACATGCCCCGAATCCCAATTAGATCATTTTTTGACAAAAGAACGTGTGTTCTTATGAGATTGCAAATTGAATCCACAAGCACTTCTTTATAGTTTTGAACTCCATATCTCCATATTCTTCTCCAATTTAGTATGTAAGCTGTAGAATCTTGTTTCTCAAGCTACGTCAATGAATGAGAACTTTAATTTTAACTTTATCTTGCTATGATCAAGCAAAGTAAGAGCTTACTGTGATGAATCTATTGTTAACAAAGACCACGAGTTACAACATCTTCTTTGCCTTGAAGGCTTGTACTAAAGTGAAGAAGATTGTGATGACTGGTATGATATGATAGTCAATCTGACATAAGAGCACTTAAAACAAGTGTGTGTCTGTTTTAGACGATTAACAGATAATTGTCTTTGTCAGCTTTGGCACCTCGATAGCTGATCTGACCTTCTAGTGATGACTCGCAACGAGTCAGCATGAGGTTCTACCGAATGATCTAATATTTCATTGATGGCACAATAAAGGTGTCATAATTGACACCCGTATACGAATTCATGTGCCTGTTGTCACTTTGCTACTTGTTTAGTTTTCTATTAGTTACACTAAATCCTATACTTACCCTTAAACTTGTCGAGTACAATTGTAAACAATACTTCTCCATTATGTTACAGAATATTTGTGATGCAAATAAAATGTTCATTGACATTAGCGTTGATCCATAAAGACTGATAAAAAGATCTTATGAAGATCAAACTTTTCTCAGCACGCAAGTGACTGTACTTACTTAAGAACTCGTGGTTCATATACGAGGGCATTCTCTTATCACATTACATTATAGGGGATACGAGGTATGTTATCAACCCATAGCATCATGCATGAGCGCTCATGATCTCTTATCACATAATGCCACATTTGTTTAAGTTATACATGTCCACTACATTGAATAAGCTTTGGTATGTTAAAAATTTAGTTCAAGATACTGTATGTTGGCATAAATACTTCAATCGAGTAGGTTGTAAGAAGGATTCATGTGTGTTTTGTTGCACAACATACTATTCCACAATTGAATCTAGATGTATGGCAGAGTCCCAGAAACATCTTCAGAAACAAGTTGCTACTCCAAACAATGGATATCATCCTAGTGACAATAGAGAGAAGTGTGAGCCGCACTAACTGAATTCATAACTTTGAACGGTGGATCTTTATATGACTTTTCAAGAATAAGCTCCTATGGAGTTCCTTTCGATTTGTGTCGAGACATTTGATTTCATCAATTTTATTTTATTTTTATTGCGTTTTCATCTTCAAACGGAAATGAAATATCTTTTTGAAAAACTGAGTCTTGTATGCGGACTTTGATGGATGAGCTACGAGGTAATGTTTGGGGTTCAATTCCTTACTCATCCAAATGTCACTTGAAATTTCTTTATAATCAAAATATATATCTTATGCTTCAATATGATGACACGGAGAGAGTTCCAAAATGAAAGACTTGGTCCGACCTCAAGTTCCTTGGGTAATCTTGTGATACTTGTTGCTGAGTTTGCTGGGAGATGCTAGTGTAAATTATCGTCATCACAAAATATAACTTATTCATTCCTTAAAAACTGTCTTACCTGCATGTGAACTTTGAAGACACCCATTTCATTTATCCACAAAATATGTTAAACAAGTTGGTGGACATAATGTCACATTGGTTTAGATGGCGCATTTCACGAAATAACCAAAGATATTGATTATGAAATCGATGATGCGGTCCAATCCTAACAACATTTCTTCAAAAGAGACTTATTTTTATTTTCGTCTCATTGGTTGATCACCTTAGGAGACAAGTCTCTCGAGTAGTGCTTCTTCTTTCCTTTATTTTTATTTTTTGGGTTTCATGACTTCATGATTATCTCAAACTTTTGAACTCATGCTCGCTGCTAACATCCCTCGAGTCGTGAGCTTTTCAAGAAAGTCAGAAATAACAAAATATAATTTGCAAATGGTATAAACATGGAGTTGTGGATACTTGGATTGTCAAACCCACATCTATGTGATCCCACCCTCTTCGATATCAAATACATTTGTTGATTTTCTTGTTTATTCTTTTTGTCCTTGTAGTCAATGCTTCACATTCTTGAATTTTTGTCTCGTCGATTGTGAACCACTTCGAGACAGCAGATATCATTCTATTCACTATTAAAAGTCAAATTGCCTCTGAGTCAAACCGCACAAGATCAGCAAACGTCTCGTAATCTGGTTGTGTTTAGCTTCAGCTCCACTTATGATTGATGATGGTCCATATCTTCCCCCACGGCCTTGTATAGTGAATTTCGTTTTCTCTTATCAGAATACGTGTAAGTGTTATAAAAATTTAGTCTAATAAGCTATTATAAAAAATTAAATTTTTCCATAAATGTTACATATTAACATTCCTGGAGTAGCCAACTCATCCGGAGAGAACCCATAAATGAAGAGCAGGCTATTACGTTCATGGGGT
This sequence comes from Asterella californica, assembly GCA_036924285.1. Classification (NCBI taxonomy): domain Eukaryota; kingdom Viridiplantae; phylum Streptophyta; class Marchantiopsida; order Marchantiales; family Aytoniaceae; genus Asterella; species Asterella californica. The sequence continues at coordinate 4,877,707 of JAYKYS010000010.1, read as the reverse complement.
ATAAGTCAGGAGCCCTAAATATCAAATCGTGTCATTTATCTGAACGGCAGATTTGAACCGGTTTAGAACATTAATTATTGTACACTCATTTACACTTCAGTGTACATGAGCGAATAAAGAATAAGGAACCCCAACGGCCTTGTACAGTGAAAGAACAGCTTGATGAGAAACATAATATTTAGGCTTAATCATTTGCTGAGTTAACGTGTTGTTATATTTGGTTTTAACATCATTAAGACCAAATGATCCAAGTGTAAATTGCTGCTGGTTCCGTACATGAACGTCGTAAAAGATAAAGTTCAGTGTGAAAATAAAAATATCTAAAATTTGTATTTCCAAATTTAGACAGCTAAATTTGAATATCTAAATTTAAATAGCTAAATTTGAGTTTCTAAATTTTCATCTAAGCGAGACACATAGACTCTTGAAAGAACAAAAACCCATAAGCACTGTCATTTCAACCGTTACCTATATATTATAACTAAACTCTTCGGACATTCATTTATAAGCTATCCCTTCCTACGAAAAGGATTAGCCCATAAACTCATAGCTCTAAGTGTACATGGGTGAATATCCTTCCCACGGCCTTAAATATACCTTCTTCTTCAATCCATATAGCTATTAGTTCGGGAAAGAGTCCATATGGTCATAAATGATCTCTCACCCTTGTAGATATGAAACATGTCGCATTCGAATGATTCATGGTATCTTATGGATTAGTGTTATCTTGTTGATTATCTCAAAGATTACTTCTAAAAGGTTTACTAGTTTTAAGTGAGAGTTTCAGCATCTCAATCAGCGTGTGAACTTATGTTACTACTTGTCATAACATAGATCTTGTACCACTTTACGAAACTCATATGGGAACATGAAATTGAGACTTTAGCACTTTCTTTTCTTCTCCTAACTTTCCTTCTAAGCACCATATAGTAACATCTTCATAGAAGATATTACCTCATTGAGGATTAAAATCCTCTTTACATTTGACATCAATAGACACATTTCTGATCTTTTTCTTTTTTCTGTTTGCTTGTTGTTTAAACCACTAAGAAATTTCGGATATAATCTTCATGTATTTCGTGCTGTTGAATAAAATATGCATATCTCCTCTACTCATGATAATTATTTAGGTAAGCTCAGTTTGATTTTTTATTCTGTAGTACAAATTGACATGATTTTCAGTGGTCCCTACTAGTACTGTTCCTAACTAAACCTAATCGATAAATTAAGATTTTAAGATTCTATAAAAAGTAATTCATACATTTTTGTCCTTATGCATGTTAATGGTACTCTATAACATTACACTCACTGTGTATGGTACTCTATACCATACACAATCATAAGCATACTCTTGATATGATTTGCACTCTTCTTTCTTATCAAATAATGTGATAATTTTCTGTCATCTCTATTTTCTGGGTTGCTTTAAGGGCATAGACCTTTTTATAATGGATTATTGATTCGGTTAATGCATGCTTTTTCATTTTACAATCTCTTTTCAAAAGTAGATGACACTATTCTTCACAACATATAATATTTTTAGGAAAAAATTAACAGTGGCTTCATGTTTGGGTTGCGCATGACAGTTACTTCGTTACGTCACATATAGTTCAAAATACAAGTCTTGTGTTAGAACTCTAGTTCAGAACTACGACTCACTGCATGATGTCATAAATAGGCAAAAAATCAGTTTTATGTGAGGTGTCAATGATTTTCTTTTGATATTCTTGTGATGAAACTCAAGACTATGCCCATTAGTTTAGGTTTTATTTTTGTGGCACACAACACACAATCAATGTATAACTATTTTCCAGTTGTTCTTTTTCCATATTGGCTATACCTGGGGCTCTGGTTTCGTCTCTTGATGTATTTCAGCCGTTTCCTCAATTGGCCACCATTGATCCATAGCTCTCAAAATCTTGATGTTATTGTGCAACTAGTCTAGATATTCTTCGTTGTGTATATGTCTAAGTTTGTTGTTCGAATGTCGTGAGAGTTGTGTATGGAGACAACTCACGATATTATCAATGAATTGCTAGTTGTATTCTCCTTCTGTAACCAAGATAAGTGCATTATGTTTCTCTTTGATGTTATAATCTGTATGTCTCATTCTTGTATAGTACACTAAACAACTCACAATCCAGAACTATGAATTTTCTTTCTGAATCTTGTCAACATATTGATTCGAGTTTACCCTTGATGTATTTCAAACATGCACAAGTTGGAGCTCCATGGTGTACCAAACCGTTTAATATAATACCTAACCCTTCCTGCAGGAAGGGTTAGGTATTATATTAAACGCGTCAGTAAAGTGTGTATTTATGAGTACAGTAGCCCGGACTTGTATCTTCTGAAGCACGACGATCCATTCAACGCTTATGGGTTTTTTCTTGCTCTCCCCGTGTTTCCAGGTATGGACTAACAAATAATGTTTATGAAATAATTTAATAATTTAATATATATTTTTTATTTAACACTTATATAATTCTCTAATAACAAAAAGAAAATAAAAGAAGAAAGAGCCCATGTACAGCGTCCCTTTCTTTGAAAGGCATGCGTGCATCGGTCGCTCATTTTGAAAAGAAGATCTAACCCCTCCCATTTTCTGTTGGCACGACCCACCAACCAAAAACCAGCCGCACTCGCCGCTTGGCATTATCCGGCCCCCGTCCGGAAGTGCACTTTGGCGGCATATTATCAATGCTCGATGCTATTATTCAACCATCAAGAGATTCTTTGCCATCTGCATACTTGAACTATTTGTCTAAAGGTCGTGACAACATCTATTCTATTATCAAGAGAAGAGAAAAACCTATATATTTTTGTCTCTTTTCTTTTAACAAAAGCGTTCTACACTCCTCGCATGTCTGCTGTTCGAGTGGATAGTGTTTTAACAAAAGTTCTACATACCTCGCATGTACACCACAACAAAAAGAATATTTTTTTGCAAAGATCTAAATGCAGTACAAGAGAGTGTCTTTCTAAACTGTGAAATGGTGGGAAAAGAACAAAATGAGTCATTTGAGAAAGAGAAGAAATACTGATAAAACCCATTCGAGAGTTCCAGCGGTTCAACATAGAAGTCGAGCTTCTACTTAACATGCCTTTGGGACGGACATTATTACAGTTTCCAAGCCTTCGGAGAAAGCACAACTAGAGAGAAGTGACGGTGAAAGCAGTTGAATTATTTAAAGCATCGCACTCTGAATTTATTGGGGGTTGTTTTCTACATACATTGAAAAAATCACTGCACTCTGAATCTATTGGTGGTTTTATTTTGCATACGTTGAGAAAGTCCAAAGCTATGATAGATTTTGAGTTAGCTTCTCTTCTTGCATACTGCTATGATGCAAACACGAAGCAACTATTAATACAAGCAAAAAGATCTCATGGCAATCTCCAAATTGTATATGAGTCAGATCTACCCATGTTCATGACTTCGGACCATTTACGAATTCATGCACAATATGGGAAAGTATGCATAATCACCTAGCTGATGTTCAATTGCAGTTAGCATAAAAAATTAAAGTATTATTTTTTATACGGACCAATGACAATTTGGATTGTTGTCTCATAACACATTTTTTATTTTTTCTTCTATCTCTTTAAAACAATTTATAAATCGATTATAAACAAAACAAAAGAGAAAAGAGAAAATATATTTTCATGAGGTGCTCCACTTCCTTTATTCTGCAAGTGGAACACTGCTTCTCGCAGTACTTACAGTTCTATTATCTTGCTTTGATGGTTATGCACCTCAAAGAGGAAAGTCCATCTTGAAATTCTGGTGGTAAACTTATCTCTAGCATCCACACCAGGTGACTGCACTGGTGGTGGGATAGACAGAGACGTCTCGCATTCACAGTACATTTAAGGGACATCTAGTGTCTCGCTCTTTGACAACTTGATGCCCCTCATATTCTCTCGAAAAGATCAGCCTACTATGTCAATATAAGCCGGTTGTGAGTCTGTAGGGGCTTGAATCAAGACCTCTCTCCTATAAGTTTCTCAGCTATGCCAGCCATCTGATCTCACAAATGTCCATGAGAGATAGTCTCAAGGTTAATAAATCACTCGTGCATAATTTCACCTCCTTTTGCTAACTAAAACCTAGTAATTTTCCTCATACATGCTAAACTTTTGTATTTGAAGTCTCTGCAGCGTACATTATACTACAATCTATACACATGTGTTATAACTGCAACTTTGTTTCTTAGGTCCCAACATACCACGTTGGTTAGCATGATGAGCCCGATGACGTGGTACTCTCATATCTCTGACTTCTCCCTTTCTCTTTAGTCTGCTTGTCAAATGCATACATGATGAATTTTTCATCATATGGACAATTCACATCAAGACAACATAAACATACATATAAGTGCAACATTTTAGTTTTCATATATTACGAATAATTTACTTTCTTACTATTATAAATAGACTTTTAAGTATCCATGATACAATCACTTTCGTACTATACGTATCTAGGACTTTTGTAATATGTCGCTTTTTGCAAAAAAACACATCTCATACAGTCTTTTGTATCTTATGACAAGAAATATTTCTTATATATCTAGGTACCTTTGTTACGAATGTATGAAACGCTGAGTTACTTACATTACGAATTATTCTTGCATAAACATGCACATAATTACGACAAGTCAATTTTTATACCTTACGAATACATTACTTCCGTATGACTATAAATGAACTTTTAAGTATCTACATAGCAATGATTTTTGTACAGTATGTATCTAGGACTTCTGCAATGTGTTGTTTTCATTTTCGTCCACGTACGAAAGAGAGGATTGTTAATGTACATAGAGGATTCTTTCATATATTTTTGATCATTTTGCTTTCATAAATGACATAGTATAATTTCATAAACTATCAAAATTTGTAGTAGTGAGAAGGCATGAATGCGCTCAAAGCCAAAATGATTTCCGACGAGTGCTTGAGCTGATCCAATCTCACTTGAAACTCCACTTTGTGTGGCCTTCATTCCCCAAGAGGGACTAGAGATATATCGAATTTGTCAACGAATTTGTCTTAAGAAGAAATTATTTTTCATCATGTGTTGAAGAATTCCATTGATCCCGACTCACTCAAAGAAATGCCAAGTGTGTTTTTGTTAATGATTGCAATTATACATCATTCTGATAAACTATATAAACTCCTATAGTTTATATAGTTTTAGTGACATGTTTCTGATTCCATTCCAGTCAAAAAATTACTTTTATTTTTTCCAAAGCGTAGGAATCATTGTCAATGTTCAAGTCTATGGTTCAACCATGGCAATGATTTTAATGGGCAATGATTTTGAAACTCTTATGACTTTGTTTTGTTCTGCTTCAACTCGTTTAAGAATCGGAAAGATGAGAATAGGTGAAAAATCAATTGTTTTGCATGATTTCCATAAAATTCCAATTCTACACAGTCATACTCCAGAGTGATATACGCAAGCATCATGCGAGTTAGTGATCATGATGCAAAAAGAGCAAGATGAAGGTCTCATGGTGTTGCAAAGAAGGAATCATTTTACTCGATAGTGAAATCTAGTGATTCTAACCAAAAAGCTGGTTGATCTTGATCTAAGAGACGAGAAAATAGATCCAACCATACAAAATAAAACTGGTGGTAAACAATACATTTCTTCGACTTTCATGATTTTTCAAACATGTTGATAATCATCTTGAGACCATGATTTCTGTTTGATAATTTTACAAGTTCCTTTAGAGAAGATGACCTTTAAGATAGGTCATCTTCTCTAATAGGTGTCATAGTGGGTGGGTCAATATCATGTAAGCTGCTGTATCATGTCATTGGTCATTGCTCGTTTGTAGTAATGTAGGCACTAACTTAGTATTAAGGGACCTAATGCTTATTCTTGCTCTTCTATACACTGCCTTGTGCAACATGACCACAAGTGGTTCTTTTGCGCTGAAATGTTTCAATATTATGTGCAAAATAACTAGGTATTGAAACCAATTAGGGATCGTGTGTGCCACGGTTGTATTATGCACCGGCAAGATTCCAACAATTCCTCCCACAGTCTGGTTGGATGATCTTCTTCAGTTAAATACGAGACCATTGCACTTTCACTTCACTTTTGACTTACATGTTTATACTTTGGTTTTTGATGTGTCTTGTGTTGTATCAGTGAGAAAATAAACAAACACCCGTGCATATTCGATGGAGGAGGTAAATATACACAGATTAATTTATTACTTAAGCTTTTCAACAAAAAAGTTATATAATAAATCTTATATTAATGTATAATGAGTGAGGAGATCTCAGACTTGTACTTTTTGAAGCGCACGGACCTGCTCATGCATTATAGGTTGTCTTTCTTTCTCGCATCGTTCTCCCCTATTAACATTTAAAATTTATCAAAATTTGTATTTAGTTCATTTAAATGAATTTATAACATTTATCTATTTACTCTTAACAGAATTCGAACGTACTATCAACTGAGATTAATCTATTGAAGAGACTTTATGTGTGTTATGTAGAATTCATAACTTACTCCAGCAGCAGTCCCAACCAATCTACATCTACATCAAGAGTTCTGTAACTATCTTTCTACTTCTTTTTTTGCTTGTCTCCTCTCAAACTCAGGAAGCATGCATATTTATCCTAGAATCCAAATATGAAACAGGAAATATATATATATTTATCTCCGCATTTCCAAGCTTTTAACCACTGGATGAGGAACACCTGTCCTCTGGAAGAGCTGATGTAGAAATGCAGTTTGAAACCCCATCACGAAAAGTACAGAGAGGTCTCAGTTCTCACTTCCAGGATTCCGAACCGTCTGCCCTTAGTGTAAACTGGTGAATTTCCGAAGCCTTAGGCAGCACAAGTATCACCGCAGGTGATATACACCCACGTTCTGTAAGGGCAGAAATTCACCAGTTTACACTAAGTGTCGTCCTCTAAAGCAACAACGACAACTGTACTGTACTCGGCGTTGTGCCGCAGATTCAGAGAATGTGCTACATGGTGAACTGCGATACATGGTTCAGCAGTAACACACATTTGCACCTGAATCACTCTCGTCTGTGACTAGAAATGTCCATTCGCCTTTGTTCTTCGAACAAGGATTATATAACGAATTGTATAAGAGGATATAACGGATCCTCGATGACACCTTCGTCTCCCATAACAATCAGCTCCATCCACTCGGAGAATACATGGTACTAACACTGAAAGATAATGAGCGAACTCGGACTTCAAGTGCTGTGCACCAAAATTGTCCGAAATTTACGAGAATTATGGGATAAAAGAGTAACACAGGGGAGAACAGCCCAACACTGTCCTCCATTAAAATTGTGAGGCTGAGAGAGCCACTCTTTATTCGAAGAACCTGCATCGGCACTAGTAACTACTGTGTTACGGGATATATCCGTTGTTCAACAGGGAGTGTAGTGAAGACCAACACCGCTGAAGGTAAGCACCATTCAAACTGCATGAGAGAAGAAAAGTAATTCCTATCTTAATGTAATTTCTCCTCTTCTTCAAAACCCATCCTTGTTACGTGCACTGTCCATCCTGTCCAAGGGTCTAGGATGAAAATGCGTCGTCCTATGAGTACAATCTTTGATGATATGTAGCGAGTTAGAACTGTACAAGGTACAAGGTCTTAGGCCGCTTGTCTTGTCACGCTTTCACAATATACAGATTTTGAATGATGCGAATAAACCGCTCTCTGAAGTGCAACCAATCCGGACCGTGCAGAGAATCAGATGCACGGGGTGGATGGCCAGCATGTCACAAATATGGCTCCTTCAAGTGTTAAAAAGCTTCCGAAATCCATCCTTCTTTGCAGCCCCTTCTTTTGCTTGCTCCGCCAAAGCGAAAATTCGTTTCAGGCTCGTACTAGAAACTGCTGCTGCTATTGCAGACTGGGCCATTGCTCCTCTGCCGAGTGCAGCTGCTCGAGCCATCATTGCTTCCCTGATTTCCTGCGTGGCTGAAGGCATGAGTGGATTTGCAGGTGACAGAGCACTACTGGTAACAACCATCGCAGAAGGACTGGCAGCAGGTACTCCACCCTGACCCCTCTTACTGAAACTATCTATCAAAGGTTGTTGATCAGTTCTCTTCAAACCCTGCAACAAAAAGAATCGATCCGTAAGCACAAAATGACGTTGCTTCCCGCTATCTACACGAATAAATTTCACACTGCAATTAGTTTCCAACATTAAAACTGTCAAGACTGAAAGCAATGAAATCCAAACACAATTGAAAAAGGGAAGCGATGCGTTGTTACGACTACAGTTGAGTGACAGTGGATTTTCATCGTACAACTAAATTACGGCTTTACACTACGGAATATATATACACGTCAAAGGCATCCGACAAATTTCCGGGCCGCTCCCTTACCTTAAGGTCAAGAATACGTTGAAAGTCAGTTGATGTCCCTTCTGGAAGTAATGCTCGGTATGTGTCCGCAATTGCCTCCATAGGTGATAGAATTACCTGGTTTGAGCAGATATGGAGTGCATAAAATTCTGGCTGGCTGTGTATCTAGAACAAGACAGTCAAGACTTCTCTACAAACGCAAGGCATGCTAAGCAAGCATGGATCTAGTGGATCTCAACGGACGAACTTGCACATCGGCCTCAAGATTCAGGACTCAACAAATGTATCGGTGATTACCTTAAGGAGAGCTTCTGCTTTTCCCATTTCACGCGTTACATACTTAGTGTAACTCCCTGGCGGTGAAGTCTGCAGTAACTAACGCTGGAATTACTAACCAACCAGTCACTTCTGAATCAAAGGAAATCGACCGAAAACTATACCTAAGAATGACTTTCCTATGAGGCTCATTTGTTTAAAACTTGCTAGCATCGGAAGTGTGAAGCCTGAGTAAAGACCGTACCTGCCCACAAAGAGAAGGAACTTCCAGTAACAAGGTCTTCACGGCATGTGTATCTAATAGCATCTGCAAACCAGTTCAAGGGTAAGCGGATGGAAACATGCAATTTTACTTTCATATTTAGCACAAAGGAAACTTCTCTCCGTGTACTTGAGGTGACTTACCTGTTGAGCACCTGTCTCTGAGATGCGCTTGCACTTAAATATGTTGGAATAAAAGCGTGGTGCAAATGAAGCTGCCAGCTGCATCAGACGAGCTTCTACTTACATCAGTAACTGGACCCATAACTAATATTCAACTCAATTAAATCTTAAAAGCCACCTGATCATGTAAATAAGTTACTTTTTAGCTGATACCAGAGCATGACACTTTAGCAAAGAGATAAGTACAACTGGCAGAGTATAACCAAAGTAGTACATCGAATATTAACTCAAACAAGAAAAAAAGTCATCCTTGGAGTCGCTCGACTTACCTTATCCATAAAGAATTGAAAGTAGAGCCGAGATAGCAGGCCTGAAATACTCGGAACGCTGCTTGACAGAAGTGCACTGATGCCATTCACATACCTGCGCATATAAAGCATTGCAACTCCTCACAAGGTGTCCCTCGGAGTCTCTAATGCTACATATGAAATAAAGAACGACACAACACATAACACCCTAATCACGTACTCTGACTGATCGCCAACTTCTTCAAGAGTTCCCCAGGACATCCTGGCCATGTTTGCAAGCTCTGCTTCCAACTTGTTTTCAAGACCAAGTACCAACGTCGATAAAGCTTTTGTAGTAACTCCTGAAAATTCATCCTGTTGAAAAAGTGCGTAGGAGTGTCTGTCAGAACTTGTTTACACTAAACCTTGTCCTACGTGGACCGAATCTGCAGTTTTAGAAGAATGGTGCCCAAGCTCTTGTGATAGCCCAACAGCTAGTTGTAGTGAAGTCTACAAGGGGCATATACAAAAAGAACAAAATCTACCTGTTCTTCTGACATGTCTATGCTCTCTGAAAATTGAGTATCAATTATCTTAGCGATATTCTCGGCCAGCTGACCCGCCTGCAAGAAATTGGTAGAGTGTCAGACTAAAACAGACGAAGTTTGAACACAGCACGACTATATGCGCTAATCCTTTAGGACATCCAACAAGAAAAGGATATTGCATGTCCCAAACTGTACCGTCTCATTGCAGTATTCTGCAGTATTTACTATATAGCAAATCACCCTTTCCTCTCTATCTGTCACCTGCCACAACCACACGTCAGGTGGTTCAGACCGTACAGTAAGCATGACTGACCATAATCTGACATCCATGTTGACTGATAATTAAGGTCAACTTTGTAGAATTAACTCAAACACCATAGTAGACATTACTAAACCGTTTGTCATTTTGCGCTGGGCCGAATGGGACAACTCGATCTTGATTCTTGTACAAGAGTACATTCGAAGGAGAGGAGTATCTTCTGCAAGAGCTGGATATTTACCTTTACTTGCCCCACAGTACCAGTGGCAGAAGCCACAAGGCCCGTACCACCTTTTGGTAGCCGCGCAGAAAGTTTACCTGCATATGCTTTGAGGATGCGCTGAAATACCTGAAAAGTGAAGAAACATTTGTAAGCAAGTTGTCCCGAATCTAAAAGAAGTCTTGCATAGAAAGATACGGACAAATTATGTGACTACATGTCCTCAACGCGGCCAATGATCCTCTTGTCTAACTTGTGAAGTTCATGTCATGCATAGTTCTGAGACCTTTATATGAAACGGAAAACGGTAAGACTGGTGCATAACCACATTTGAAAAGCTAAAAGGAGCAGTACCTTGTACAGGTTGAAAAGGGTTTGGTTCTTTGTAAGAGCACTGCAGCGCTTTAAGCTTCTCTTAATAATAAGGAAAACCTGCTCTCCCACCATCACAAGATTTGTGGATGAGAACAGTAAAAGCGACGCTCAGCATTCAGACAGTAACAATCAAGATAATAACATCTTCGCAGAATTTTCCAGGACTTGATGCCTACAGAAATGGGTGTCTCACCGGAGCTATCGTTTATAGGATACTCATCTAACTTGAGAATGAGAATAGAACGAAGGAACGAAAGACGTGTCATCAAAGTTTCTGAGTGCGAGAAAAAAAAGAATTTTGCAAGCACAACCTCCAACTTGACATCTAACACAGATAGTCCATTATCCTCAAACTTGTCATAGGTAGGTAGCTTAAACGAAACCAAAATAAAAGAATCCTTAGTACAGTTACCTGGGTGCTGCTGGTGAGGATGTTCGTTTGACTACCTTCCTCAGCCTCCCAAGTTTCTTCCTGGGCCAGCAAATATGTGGATGAGGTTACTGCACGCTGACTGAGTATCATAAGATGCTAAGAAGGAATGCGATCGACACAAACCTGGAGAACATCATCGCCTATTACAGATATAGCTTGCTGTAGGTTCTTGACAGGACGAGGAGAACCAAACAGGAATATGGAGGAAAGATACTGCAAAAGCGGCATACCTGTATAAGTTTTTCCAAATTTTCCATGAGAGTTTTCTCCTCCAGCTCAACGTAGGCACCTAGGTGCGGTTCAAAGCAAGATGAAATGGTTCCCTTGAAGCTAAATCCCGCCATTGCGGCCTACAACAGAGCCACGCACTTGCATTCAATTGATGACTAACAAAGCAGGGTGATTACAACACCTAAGTGTTCACGTAGGTGTTGTTCGGTATTCAGTCTAATACCGAACATGTCACGACATGAGTCCTAAGGACCCAAAAAGTCTTGTAAAGCAGGGCAGTCGCTGGAACAGAAGGAAAAAGTCATGGAGTCCTGATAACTATCGTCGTTGGACAGTACTTACTGCACTCCCAGCAAGCTGTTTGCTTTGCCTCTCGGTGTCTCCTTCATGCTAAAAGCCAAAAAACAACCCGACTGATCAGAAAGTAAGCCTCACGACGTATCCAACAAGATCCGCGCAAACCATTCCAAAGAAACGACTGAACACATAAGAGGACAAGTTATCCATTCGGGTGTAAGACCCTCGAGCCGGATTGTCTAAGTACATCAAATTAACTGAGACATGACGCAGATGAACGGAACGCTGCAGACTCGTTAATGAATGCTGTCCCGCCGTATTTCTTCGTACAAAGAATCCTTGTTTCTAGCACCATCCACCCAGGGCGCAGGGGTCTTTGTTCGAAAGGCTACAGCATGCAACTCTTAATGAGTATAACTCTTCAAACAAAGCTTCGAATCTAAATAGCTCAAACTAGCTGCGTCACTCTGTTCCATCCTTTAAATTTGTCCTGCGGTCCACAATTTGACAGCATGGAGCCAAGATCTGTATGCAAATGAGAGTCAATACCTGTTTTGCTGCGAGCTGCTTCTGGTATTTTTTCCTTATAGCCGAAGCTGTCAACTCTCCATCCTGTTCTGAAGCATCAGGCGCTTCATCGTCACTGTCCTCGTCCGTACCAGCAGATTGGCTGCCTTCTCCAAAGCGCTCTGCCAGCTCTTGCTCAAATTCAAGAGTCCTCTGCAAGGCCTGAATAACATGCAAACAAACCCCACACTCATTACCAACGTATCGTAAATGTAGTCTGGTATATGCCGGTGTATCTTCGTCCATGGGTACAGCAGTTAGAAGCAAGAACTGCTATACTCATGGAGAAACACGCAAGAAATGAACCCCTCACATTAATGAACCTAAATGAACCCCGTACACGCCGGTGTATGCGGATAGCAGCGCAATGCAAGAACTACCCAGACACCTTAAGGTAACCCGCAAAACTGAAAACCGAGAGAAGTGTAAAGCAAGACGAAGGTGGTATCCCTAAACCTGTCTACTTTCTTAATGATAATCTTTAACCTGGGATCATGATGTTGCGAATGTGTATCAACCAACACATTCCCAGGAACAAGACCACCTGGTATGAGAAACAATCATGATAACTTGTATAAGACGAGAAGCAGATTAATGTAACAAGAATAAAACACGCTAAGACTAAAACCCCTGGCCCATTCATCATTCCAGTATTGTCCCTCAGGCAGTGTCGAGACCTTTTAGATAACATGACACATAATCTGAGAGCACATAGAACATATATATCGTACACGAAAATGGCAGATAGAATCGAGGACCACGCTCCGACACTTAGGTAGTCCGCAAACCCCGGCGAAGTACATAATACGTAGCAACGGGGCAGAATGTGCGCTAACTTGCATTCTGGAGTTATATTCATACGTCTTGCATTCTGGACTTAGCAAAGGTTTGTAACCAAAGGGCGTGCCCATGGGAATGTGTAATGCGAAGCGCATTTCCAGAAATGGTTCAAATAACCCGGAGAAGTACAGAGTAAGTAGCAAACAGAGGCAGAATGTGCGCTAACTTGCCGTCTGGAGTTATCTTCATACGTCGAGAATGGCAGATATGCTCAAGGACCACTCTCTAGTATAGGGGTATCACGCAACTAGCTCAGCCAAGTACATAGTGAGAAGCAATTAGGTGCCGAATGTGCGCTAACAATGCCAACTGGAGTTAGCGAATTATTTTATAACCGGTGGGTCTGCCGATGGAAATGTGTAATGAGAAGCACATTTCCACAAATGGTTCCCCCGGGTATATAGAGTCCAATGTAGCCGACATAAGATGCAATCTGAGTCTATGTAAGTGCAATGTAGTGACATGCACAGTATGCATTGCAAGCTGATCGAAGCGAATGAAGAATCTAATGCAGAACTACATCGTGAAGTTTAATACAGCAATCATGGAGTAAGTAAAAAGCCTCAATAGCGAACAAAGAATGGGATTACGAGACAGCAAAGGAGAGAGTTAGTGTACATGAGTTCAAGAACAACCAGTAAAAACAGCCGGAATTGGCGAGTGAAAAGAATGAGCAGCCAGGAAAAAGAATATATAATGCTACACGGGTAAAGCAGTTCTCGGAGATAAACAGTAACTTCCCCCGCACTTAGGTAACCCCCAAATCGTTTTGAACCCATGCAAGTACAAAGTGAGTAACAAAGAGTGGTGAACATGTATGCTAACTTGGTTTGAGAAGTCAGCGAATGTATATAACCGAGGTCGGACCAAGGGGAAATGTGTAGGAAAAGCATATTTTCAAGACGGTACCCCCAGGTCGGGAAGTGCAGGACAGATGACTAGTACAACATCCGATGCCTAACGATGTGAGCGAGAGAGCAGAAACATACAGAAACACAATATGTATCGTCTCGAGAAGCAATCATGAAGCATCCGGAAATAATCGAACTAGCATTCACACAACCATGAAGACGGTTAGAGGTTAGGAGGCAATTCTCCCAACAAAGGTCACGGACACAGATGTAGGAAATGAGTAGGTGTACACTGGAAAGAATGAGCAGACAGACTATGCAAACCATTTGTTGCTCAAAGGTGGATAATGCTGCTGTAGGTAATCAGTAGGTGTACGCTCAAGAACCTAACTACCGCAAGATACACCCGTCGCATGCAGCAGAACACACTCTCCCGTCGCATGCACCTCAACTTGCTCTCTGACTTCATCAGCACCCAACAGAGTGGTTAGGCTGTAGATGAGTGACCAACAGAGAGGGTTAGGCTATAGATGAGTAGGAAAAGTGATCAAACGGAATTGACAACTTTTCCAACTCATCAGGGACTTGTGGGTCCAGGAGTTCCTGTTCAGTTCCGGGATGTCTGAGCATAGTGAACATATGCAAATGAGTGGTAAGTGACTAATCAACGCTTGAAAAAAGATGACACGAGGGAGAAGAATGAATCTAAATATACAACCATGGAAGTGTAGGACAGAAGGGAGAAGAATGACTGTGGCTAATCCGCTTCGCGTAACAGGTACCGGATCGAGGGTACTGGTGGCTGATACGAAACAGACTATGAACGATTTGTATGTGGTGAAACTAAAGAGAAACGTACATTTAGAAAATGATAGTCTGGAACATCCTAACATAAGTGGAACTTCTGACAGGGTCGACATTGTGTAAGAAGTATATAATGGTACACGGGTAAAGCAGTTTTCGGAGAAAACAGTAACTTCCCTCGCGCACTTCTGGCAGGGTCGACACTGTGTAAGAAGTGTATTTACAATCTCCCTTGGAAAAGAAAGTAAAAGTCCAAGAAGAGACGGTCGAATAGAATGGTTAATAAGTGTTAGATGGAGGAATGAGGCCAAAATCTAAACTTTAACCATATTAAGGGCAGTGAGAACAGGGACATCTTCGTCAACCGAGAAAAATCGAAACCATAATCACAGAGCGAGTAACAAGCATAAATCCATCTGCAAAGAACCAGTTGATCAGCCCTTAAGCAAGATTCACTGCAACCCGCAGTAGGTAGTGAGTAGATGTGCACTCAATATTCAATTAGTAAATACATGAAGAGCATGCAGGTATCCACATTTCCCTAGCATGCACCTTAACCTTGTCTTTGACTTCAACGGCACCGTTATGATGCTCTCGAAAGGACGTCATCAGCAGAGTGGTCAGAATGTGGATTAAAAGGAACGGTGACAACCGAAGGTAGACACATTTCCAGTTCAGCAGGCTCCTAATCGATCATGGGGTTTCTATTCAGTTCAGAACATTCCTGGATGCACCCGTCTTTGTGTAGTGGCAGACCAGTGAACTTAGTCTTATTACGAAAGCTGAGGCCATCGAGCATGGAGGAAAAAGCACACGTAAGCAACAGGTGTGATATATCTTGTATTATTTACTCTTACGACCCCAGTACAAGAGCTCGTCACGCCTTAGGCTAAAGACTGGGCTATAAAACGTATGAAGACAGAAGGTAACCTGTAGTAGCGTCGCCACATCTGGTTTCGGCTGTGCTGTATCTAGAATCTCCATCAACTGGGCCCTGGTTTTCGAACAATAATTTCCATCCATTATGAGTACTATATCACACATGCGCGGTTGAGAACTTAATACAAGTCACCAAATCTCAACAAGCTTGGAAACATAGCTCCGGTTACAGTAACACTATAAGTGAACATAGTAACAGTCAATAGGAACTAAATGCAAACCCTATGTTCACATCAGGAACTTAACGCGTCGCAACGATGTTAAGGAGCAGCAACAAAAGCTGGCTTACCTCGTAACCTTGCAAAATTGCATGCACAACAAGTACGAGACACGCCAAGACGGAGGGAACATTTGCCAGATTTCCTCGTTAGCTCGTAACTGCCTCTTTATCCACGCATAACGTCGCTCTGCTTTGTCGAGCTTCGCAACTTCTGGTTTATTCAGTTCAGAAACTAAATCTGAGCAACCATCCCATAGCACAGAGACCACATACCAAATGAACTTCATTTGCAAAACCAGATACATACGTGGCTCTGTCTTGGAGCAGGTGTTATGTGGGGAAGGATGAATGTCAGAACATGTGGCTATTTTGATGTAAATTTAATACCGCCGAATTTCAGACGATTAGTTGGTGATAACTGAAATTTATGGATGATATGGGTCAATAGTAACACAAAGGAAACTGGACGAACCTGTTCCTTGAAATATTTGTTGATAGGCGGTCAGCTCCTTACTACAAATATTCCGAATAAGTTCTTCTCTAACAGATTCGTCTAGAGAGTCAACCACCAGACAAGCATCTGCTAGTTGTTGCATTTGTTGGCCGTCATCCTTCAGTCCTGCAGTCCCTAAACTGAGACACACATTTACCTCCTGTATCAGAAGTCTGCACATCAGTTGGAAAAGGTCATATAAATCATAACTGGTTTGTGGTAATACACCAGCAAGACATTTCTACCACACCTGGAGAAATCCGAGAAGACGTGCGATCTCAGAGTCTGTTTGATATTTTTGAACTTCTCCCTTAGTTCAGATATTTTGGCGATGTCACTGTAGGTTTCAAAATGGCTACAGAGTTGATTCACAGCCTGCATGTGAACATCAAATCAGAAAGCGGCAGAAACCAAGAATGCCAGTAGCAAAGTACACAACTGATGTCCTAAAGCATGTACAATTCTGTTGGCAATGATCTACCCTGCTTTGCTTTGCGACGAACTACCTCAAGCTGTCCAGCTGCTTGTCTGTACTGACGTTTAGCGGTCATGCCTTGCAGTTGTTCTACAGCTGACACTGCCGAGCAAGATCCGAAAGGTTGAAGCAGAGTTAGAGTACGGCCAAATGCTTGATTTCTCACTTGGTACCCAATTCGATTTAGAGACCAATATACTTTTGACATATCTGACGCTCATCTTTGGCCAAATACGCACCTAGCATCGCAAGTCGATGTAATGCTGTGATGGTCATGGTTATGTGTTTCTTAGCGAAGTCTAGTTTTTTTATGTCACGGCATATCTCTTGTACCATCACTTCGCTCTGTTCTGCTTTTGACTTTATTTCTTTGATTTTCTGTGACAGCTCCTGCACTTAAAACAAAAACCCAGGATGATGTGGATGGAGATAACTTTCAGTAACAATGAAGCCTGTGTGAAACCTTTAGCAAGAGATAGACAGTGTCAAACTGCTATAATATATCATCAGATGTAAATTCAGATTAACAACTTCTCCAAAAAAAGCCCATACTTTATACTCTGATCATGTGAAAGGTTACCAAAAAAATATGGACGGAGTCTCCACACCTGGATAGCTCGCATTGCGGCTGCAAGATCTTCTTTGGCCTTTGAACCTGATGAGCTCTGCAAGATGTTGAGTGAAGTACGTTATCAGACAACTATACAGAATCTCAAGCTCTTTCTATCTTCAAGAGCGCATCTTAATCCCTCGTTGGGAGCATTCAATAACTGATGCAGATTGCGATCAACACTATGCAGCAAAACAAAAAAATCGCCAGTGAAGAAGATCTTTTCAAATTACTTACTTGTTGCCGAATGGCCGCCAAAATCTCAGCATCAACTCGCCGAATTTCATTCCGTAGCTTGTGTATAAGAGGATCCACTGCGACCAATGATGCCTCTGCCGAAGTCAACACAGTCAGTGAGTCAGTCAGGAGTTCGGCTTCGGAAGCACTAAACTTTAACGGAAAATTCCATCGTGCATAACGGGCTCAGAAAATTTCCAGTATATACGCTTCAGTCGTTTCGTCACTGTAAGACAAGTAGTGTCTGGAAACTATAATACATAGGTCAATTTGCATATCTTACGAGGAACCTCAGCTGTCCGACAACCACATGTTTGTTCACATCCTCGTAGAACTCGAAAATAAACGTCGTTAACCCTTCGAATTTACAGAGGAATTAATCGAACAATCGGACTGTGACTTCACTTCACCAGTAAGAAAATGGGTCTTGCTTGACTGAGAATTGCAGATCTACATAATCAGAAAATTAGGCGATCTAGGAGAATCCTCGAGAAGAAGTCGTGACGTAGGAGCTCTGAGAATCGGGAAAAGGAAGCGACGAATAGGAAAATAACACGACAGAAAAAGAGAAGCAGCAATTGGATATGCCGCACCTGTGGGGAACATGGTATTGATAAACTCTAGAGTGCTCGAACTCGCCGTGGTGACCGCCATTTTTTCCCAACGTTTTGAGGAACAATTTAAAAACTCAGCGATCAAATTTCCGTTCAAATTCGATCCGCCACTTCAATTACGTATCTACATTGCCCTGTTTCTCATCAGCTGCTGTCCGTATTTTCTTCCTCTCGTCCAGTCGCGTTGTTCGTGTGTTCTGTCCTCTGCTCCCCTGAGGCTCTTCGGAGCCTCTTCCGGAGTGCTACTGTCCGTCACTTTCACTGTTTTCCTTGATTCCTTACCAAGGATTCCCAGACCTTGCTTCAAGTCAAACTTACCGTTCTAACGAAAATCCAGTCATGAGCGCTTTTTCTTCCCTTAGACTTGCCCGACAGACCTTCTTCTTTCATCTACCGTTTCTATGTA
The DNA here is from genome assembly GCA_036924285.1 of Asterella californica. Taxonomy (NCBI): domain Eukaryota; kingdom Viridiplantae; phylum Streptophyta; class Marchantiopsida; order Marchantiales; family Aytoniaceae; genus Asterella; species Asterella californica. The sequence continues at coordinate 4,858,980 of JAYKYS010000010.1, read as the reverse complement.
GATAGCAGATTGAACCGGTACGTAATACTACAAGTGACGGTGAATTGTTTAATCTTCTCTTTCGTTGTTTCTACTGGATTATAAAACCATAAATGCTTTTACAAGTTTCTTTACACGAAGCTTGGTTTTTTGCCCGCATCAGGTAATATTTTGCTTGTATATATCTTTTTCTGAAACTAGGATTCGGCATTTCGAGACCATAACTGACTGTAATTTGGTCACTAGAAATTGTTGTTATGTGGTGCTTCATATATTGTATGTTAATGCAGAAAGAAAATGGCAGCACAAAATGCTTTTAATTTCGAAGAATGTTCAATACAAACACTCCAATATTGTATGATCATTCATGTAAAACATTTCATGTGTCTCACCAATGAAACAACTTCGCTATTTTGTACCATTCCTGAGTACCTTCGCTAATCAGTTTCATATCTTCCTCATTCATGAAGATGCGCCCATTCTTCATTTAAAATTTGCATTTTGAACATATCCAAACGATTCCACTAGTGTCAGTATGTCCCATGAATTTACAACTGCAATGTTCGAATTTAAAAGAAAAATTAGGAACTTATGTTGCTTTATAATAGTGCTTGTCAAAGTTAAAATAAATAAATTTTCCTCTAACGAGCAATGGAAAAGAAGTTGTAATTCAACTAAAGACGTCTAGTTTGCAATCTACATATAACTTTGTTTGGATATTGGATCTCCAGTCCCGTGGGTTTTTAAGGGGATAATAGATGACCTTGTATGGCTTGAATCTGTGAGAGTGTGGAGCAACTTCTAATATAATCTTATGCGTTTCAAGATGTGAATGATGCGCTATGAAAGATATAAACGCTATAGTTCATAGTAACTTTTGGCACAATCATTGTTTGACGTTGTGAAAGCATCTTCAAATTGCATGGAGAGTTTTGTCTATCTAATTACTCTCGTGTATATTATTCGTTTGAGAACATGAAAAGAGGTTAACTTATTACCAAACAGTTCTCCCGAAAACGTTTGGTTATAAATTAAACCTTTGATTTGTTCTCTTCCCATTATCTTTAATCTAGAGTCGGGTTCGCGTGATTCACAAGGTTGATAGTTTTCTCTAGTTTTATTCTAAGTTTTACAAAAGGTTCAAAATGATACAGGGAGGGAAGTCCATAAATTCCATGTTTCTAAGAAAATAAAACGTGGCAAAAATGATAACTGGAAGGGATACGATCCACGTTTACAAAGGGTAATGTCTATGTCTATGTGAGCAAAAGGTGACATATGTATGTATGAATTCTTCCAGAAATGAAAGAAGCAGTTTACTAGATTAATGTCTCTCAAGTTAGCATAAGACGCTCGGATGTGCAAATTGTTAATCTCAGATTACGATAGTTACACATCCAATTACCTCTAGAACAGAAAGTGACTCCAACTATGTTTAACCTTATTAATGAGTTGCATGCATATCCACCCTCTTCCGAGTTCAGAAGGGAGAGAAATGCATAATCGTCTAATTTAATATCTAATCTTTTTTTGCAAGAAGGGTTGGGTATTAAATTAAACGCCTCAGTAAAGTAGTGTATTCATGAGTACAGCTCCCCGGTCTTGTACCTTCTGAAGCACGAGAACAAAACTAAGATTTATGAGTTTTCTCCTGCTCTCTCCGTGTTTCCAGGTATGGAATAACAAATAATGTTTATAAAATTTTTAAACATCTGTTTAGTATATATATATATCCTGATAATAATTAACGAGCAAAAGTTCCCAAAGTTCATTTGGCATGTATATTAACTTGTTTAGCCGGTGAATTTTTACACTACCTTCTTCATTTGCTCTCTTCTTTTTCTTCGTGTTTCCTCTTCCTTGTCGTCCATGTGAAGTTCAGGTTGCATACATATTCGAAAGAGACGACACTTAGTTGAACCTACCAAAATGGTACAAATTTGGTATGTTGCTTGCCGAGGAGTGAAGTCTTTCTTGCAGAACGGTGTGGTCAGTTCCCACCATGATATCAAAGTAGTACATAACACTGAAAGCATTGAAGAACTATCAGGTTTGTTAACTCTACATGATACGTTTAAGTAAAAGATATGTCGTTAGTACATCATAGTACAATTTCCAAAATAAAGTATGTATAGCCAGCAAGCAACAAGGGGTGTCAAAGTTAAAGGGAATTATTCTTAAACGACTGAAAGGAAAAAAACCATAACTTTTCACTGGTTAGTTTTGTGTAAAACCGTGGATAATGTTGGCTAGTTCTTTTTGAATTTTGGTAATATGATATTCTCTTTAATTGTTTTTTGACATCTGACACTTGGAATCATTACTCTGAATAATAAGTCTTTACTGCAAAAACAAAGGGATCAAACGAGTGAAAATCAAATGTGAAGCATCTTATCCGTCTATAGCCCCATGGCATGGGGTCGAGTATTCCTATCGGCAGTGCCAGACTGTGTACTATACTACTTTTTATTATCGCGCATTGGCTGTACGATTAATTAATTATAGAACTTTCTGCAAGTTTCACTTTCTGAGGTCATGCAGAGTTTACTATTATTTACGGAAGGAGAAAGGATTATTCTTAACATTTCGCACGAACTAGTTTCTGTGTACTCTCGTTTAAGTGAAGTGATTCATTTCACAAGTTACAGAAATGACAAGCTTTATAATCACGAAGTTGTCAAATATTTATCTTTTGTTCACGCAGAAGACTTTGTAATTTGGTCGAGTTTCACGTTTTGAAGTACATTTGAATATTTTGTGTGACATCATACGAAGCAGTTTGATATGAGAAGGTAGTTCACGGCTAATAAGCATCCCCATCGCCGATGCCAGAACTTGACAGAAACGGGAAAACCGGATTCGCTGCCGTGAACGTAGCCCTAACATATTATCGTAGACTGAAAAGACGGCGACATTTTCGACACACAGCTGAAGCCTTTTGTTTCGGGAGAGGGAGTCTTTTTTTGATGTTATAACTGTTATATATAACTGTTATATATATTTTTTAAGTTAAGTTTAATAAAAATTAAACTAATAGTTTAAATGTTATATGTTAATTATTCCTGGAAACGCGGAACTGTGATTTGAAAACCCATAAGTGTAGTGCAAGACTTCGCGCTTCAGGGGGTACAAGTGCGGGAGACTACTTCACTACATGAATACATTAATTAAAACATTAATTTATTGCCTAACCCTTCCCGTCGGAAGGGTTAGGCAATAAATTAATAGAGGTTGCAGCCCTCTTCCATCTTCAGATGGAAGAGGTGAATAAGCAGCCTTGTTCAAATATAGTCAAGGCTACTGATGTCCTTTGGTTTAAAAACTGAAAGATTTGGTTATTCGCGAGAAGTCGTTATCTCTCTAGTCGTTTGTCCTCACTGAGAGGAGACCGTTAGTTGTTTGCAATTCCCTGTGTCGTGATTGCTCAATGGACATCCCATGTCAATAATAATGTTTGTCTCTCTCTCTCTAAGACAAGACCATTCAGTGTAGTTATTTGTGGTTGTCCAACGAGTCTCCTGGGTCAAAAAAAAAAAAGGGAAAAAAAAACTAAAACTAAAATATAGTTACATATTGTTTGTGGTTTACTTTGTCCTTGTAGGAGGATGAGACTGTGTATGGGAATGCATCTCATAGCTGCTGATGTTTGTTTCTTTATCGCACCTAGTTTTTTCTAGTTTTTCTCTAAAAATTGTAGTGTTCCGAGCTGACCGAGAGGAGTAGATTATCATAGTTCTTCATCACGAATGGGAGTGAGAATGCACCAGGTTTGTGTTAAACGTTCAACTTTTGACTGTGCTCGGATGGTCAAAAGCAGGAGTCTTGGACTTTCCCCTCTCTAGTCGACATAGACATAAGATTTGATTCCAGGTTTAAAGAAATATTTCGGAGGACGCCAACGTCACAGCGTGGAACAGTTAGGGATGCTTATTCAACGAAGATGAAAGAGGGCTGCAACCTTAATCTTGATTTATTATCTAACTTTTTCGACGGGAAGAGTTAGATAATAAATCAATGTATTTATATATTCATGAATTCAGTGCAGCACCTTCCCGCATTTGTATCCTGTGAAGCGCAAAGAATCACATTGCACTTATGGGTTTTCTAAAGAGGTTGCCAACGTTCTTGGAGCAAGTAACAGTTAATATTTAAATGTACGGAAGTTGATTGAGCATGCTTATTATTCTCTCTCTCCTTTACGTGAAGCGATACTTTGGGAAAAAATGGAGAACAATTTTAATTCAGATTTTGGTATTTGGAAATTAGATTTAAATTGACTGCTTGCTCTCATTGTCATTTGGTCCGGTTGTATATTATAACTACATTTGACCAGATAATTAATTGTAAACGTGATACGTAAAATGAACCCAACTCTATTTAAAGTCAGTCATTTTGATCCAATAGATAATATATTTGATAATCTTCTAAAATTTATAAACCAAACCCTTTCACGAGAAAAAACTTGATCATAAATAAAAGTATATCTGTATATCCCTCTTCCCCTAGAAGTATGGGAATTTGGAGGCATACAAAACCAAATTTGCAGCTTCTACACACCTCGAAGAGACCAGCATTTTATTACATGTTGATAGCTAAGAACTCAATTAGTTAGGTGCATACGCATTATTGCACTTATGTCGTTTAGAGTCGTAGCTCTAAACAATGTGGTCTTGGTTGCGTTGAAAAGCTTCCTCATTAAACGATACTAAACTATTTACATTATAAACAATCCTAGCTTTTGATTCTTTCATTATAAAATAAAGATAATTCATGTAACCAGCAACACACTCAATTAGTGTCATAAGGGGAGAATAGCGAAGCCTACACTATTCTGATGGAGTTGATTTCAAAATATCATTTCAAAATTACGGTGGCTTACACTAATTATGCTAAACTATATCCATCATACTTTCATCCTTTCAGTAAGTTTCACTCAAACAAACTGTCAAAATTTCCTAGACATGTGTAACTTTCATGTGTGACATCCTTGCATATTCACCCTTTCCAAGTTAGGAAGAGGGGAATATGCAAAGAGCTTTTAATTTATGTCTTAATTTTTTTTCTTGGAAGGGTTAGGCTATAAATTAAAAGCTGAGAAATTGATATATTTATATTGATAGAAAGCAGACGCATTAATATCAGAAACAGGTTCAGTCCCAAGGTGTTACTTGTGGGTTTTCAGTGACTGCAAGGACAACGTGTAATCGAAGCAATGTGGAGTTTAAATTTAGTCATTTAAATTTAGTTATTTAGTTTCTTAAATTTAGTTATTTGACTGTCTAAAATTCCACCCCTTCTATGTTATCTCAGAATCGAAACAAGTTGCAGTATTATCTGTAAGTACAGTTTGTCGATGTATTTTTCACTATTTATTTTTACAATCAATTTTTAATCAATCTTTTCTGAGAATTTTGTAGTTTGTTTGATATTTTTTGTTTTCCTTCCATGAGACAAAAAGGCACTTTGGATGCATATTTAGCTTACTACTCAGTCTACGCATGCAAGAATGCTTAATGATAAAGGTTCGAATGACATACGTATCAACAACGAATATGCATGCAAGATCGATCAACTTTTGAGAACTTTTGTTTGCTTGTTGTTATCGAGAAAATATATATGTATTAAGTTGATAAGAAAAATTAAAAATTCTATAAAAATTAACTATTAGTTAACCCTTGAAACGTGGAACTATGCGGACATAAACCATAAAAGGAGCATGGAAAGACATGCTCCCAGAAATACATATGTGAGCTGCTTATTACCACTCAGACACATTTAATGAAAGATTTAATTTATTTGCCTCCTCCATAAGGAGGAGGTAAATAAATTAAGAGAAACTTCTGAAGATTGGAGCTCTAACGAAGAAGAGGTTAGGTTACTAGGTAAACTGTACAAGAGCTTGCACACTTTTGAGACTCAAACCTTCTCAACACCTCCCAGTGGTGAAATTGTGCGAAAGTTTGCATAATTTTGCTTGAAAACTCAAAAAAACAACCGAGAATTTCAAATGGCTGTAACTTCTTCTTCCTAAGTCCAAATTTATGTTCTTTGAATCAGTAGAACAGGCTCGGAAAAATCTATCTAACGGTAAAAAAGCTCCTGATTTTGACCTTTGTAGCAATTTCTATGGCTGTTTTAAGTTTGTTGTGACCTCCCAAGGGGGAAAATTTGTATATAGCCTCTCGTAGTTTTGGTGCATAGATCCAAAAGTGACCAAAGTGTCCTAACCCAACCTCCCAAGTCATGAAAATCCAGCCGAAAAAATTGAGAAGCGTATCGACGTCTTACTCAAAATCTCTAGACTGAGCCTTATAACCCCCAACTTTACATTGTTTGCAAGCAGAAGAGTTAAAGTCCATGTGTCATCGTGTGTATCTGCCAAGTGTCATCCATGCATGCATACCAAATGATGTCTTTACTAGATCATCAAATGACGCACATGCACAATGCACGTCTTCCCAAACTGTCACCTCAGCTCTATGGGCCCATCAGCGTCTTTGTCCATTTAGCATCCGTCATGTCAGCATCTTGCCCCGTCAGCATCTCGGATGCCTCATCAGTCTATCAGACGCCTCGTCAGCATCATGACGAGCGAAATCATACAAGTTGAAATTGCTTGTAGCTCCATCGTCTTAGCTCCGTGCATGATGAAAAAAATATCATTTTTTATCTTCTCGACAATGGCTATCCAATGTGTAGTCAGAAACATGTTTGGAGCAAGTTGATAAAATTTATCCCAAATCTTTAAGTTTACACCATAGCCGGTCCACTACACGTCATTGGACTATGAGTTTTCTATCTCGGTCATCTGTCCTTCTTGAAACAACTTGTTACAATGGTAAATGTTAATACATGTCTCTTGGAGTCTTCGCGAACCATGAGATTGTCCATGCGAGTCCATCATAGCGAGACTCGGATCAGAAGTTTCATTAACAGTTTGTAACATCATGCACCTCCAATCGTATCCGCAAAGGATTGAACTCACGACTTTTCTCTTAGAGGACTGTGAGCTAAACCACTTGGGACACCGATCTTCGGTATGACTTCACATCTCCACTTTGCAGATTTTAAATTCTCTGCACAACTGAAGAATGAAACTAGCAAAAAATTTGATGTGTTGTAGTTATCATTTCAAGTGATGTGCACACTCCACACGACTGAAATGCGAGACGACTCATTGTTGCGCCCACATATTTTAGACGACTAATTTTGTGACTCCTAAATGAATCACGACTGAGAAAAAAAATTTAAATAAAGTTGTCCGTCTAGAAAAGCACAACGTGCCGTTATTTCGTTACAGCTGAAACTGATATCGGGGTTGAAGAATGATTCGTTTTAACTTTGACATCCCTATTATCCCTTTCCTTGCCGTGCAATAAAAAGTAAACTGTGAGAGAATATTAAGATTATGATATGAAAATTATTCAAAATATTAGAATTACTAATAGAAAGTTCTCATTACAGGTTTGTACACGGACTGGAGACGTACGTTCTTGTAACCCACGGGACTACCATAGTGACACCGAGATGCAGTCGGTGCTGATGTCAGCTTCTGCCACTGTTATTGTATTTTATTTAAGTAAGTGTAAAGACCGTTAGAGAAAACTGTTGTTAGCGGTGGTTTCTTATCTTTTGACAGTTTTTGTTAAAAGAAATTTCACTTTAGTTTTGTAGGTTTTCTCTAATTTTTCAAATTGAACCGTGAAAATCTCAAATAGTTTTATTTTTTCCCACACATTTGAATAATTAAATCTTTAGTGTGCGGAGTGAAAAATTACTATGTTATGGTAGTTGTTTAGCCTTGCCTATCAGCAGACAGTTATAAAAATTAAAAAGAAAAATGAACAACAGACAGTAGAAACTGGACCTTCCTCCCACATACAAGTTTCGTCCAGAGAGAAACGAGATATATCGTGGTATCCCGGAGTTATAACATTTATTGGAATGTAACATTCTTTCGTTAAATTTTTATTCGATACTCTTGAACTTTTTTTCATGGCACGAGTCTGTAATCTCCGCACTCCCTTACATCGCTTGAGACCTGCAAATTTAAACCTTAATATTTATCTCCTTTTTCTTCTTGCCGGTTGAAGTTTCAAACCCTTATTTGTTTCTAATTTGTTTTTTCCATTACGTGCCGTCCTGAAGACCGTCCATTGTTAATCCACTGTGCCCATACGGTAATGTTCGTCACCGACGCGCCACATATTGATTATTGTATCTCACGTCAGTGAAACTACAAGCAATAGATGTGGACGTCATGTCCATGACATAGAACAAGCTTTGCTCTTCCAGTTTCAAAATCACTCCATTATAATAAACTTCAATGAGGTGTACAAAATTGTGAGCGGAGTATTCATATCATGATCTAATGCATTATCTTTAGTAACATACACTATAAAAACACGAGTTAATTTTGCAACCCCTTTCTAAAAGCCACGGTCATAAGATCCGATATCTGCACAAAGTTGATTGTAAAACTTCTCCTCACAAGTCATAAATATTATTCTTCTGAGGATAAGAGAATATTTATTCGGAGCTTTGTTACTCTCCATTACAACGTTGGTATGATTTTCCCGAGGTAACATCATGAGAACTGGATAGTTACCGGCAGTATGCTATGAATCAAATGTCACAAGTTTTGAATCTGGCGAATTTCTAATTGTCTTGCATTAATCACAGTTCTTACCTTTGCCTTCTTAAAGAACCCTAGTTTTGAGCAAGTCCTAGTTCAAAATTCAAATCAAAGTTCAAGCTGAGATCCACCTAAACTATCCCTCAAAGTTCAAACCCTTGGTGACAATCGATTGAGGTCCAAGGAACTCGCTCCATCCCCTCTCCATTATGACATAGAGTGACTTTGATACGGTTAGATCACAATAAATTGACATTGCACTGGTGAAGGTACCATATTTAGTGTTTTGACAATCATTTCTGCTTGTTGGGTTGTGTATAGTATAATAAAGGGTTTAGTAATTTACTTGAAAGCACCCCTAATGAGTTTATATGATTTCATTTCTTTTCCCTTATGATTGTTATATTTTATTGCAGCTCTGACTCGCAACAGCAGATTTATCTCTAAGTGAAGAAACTATAGAAGACAAGTAGGAGATCACAGGAGCTGAAAGTTTGCTCTACAAACACTTCAAACATGCTTACATGCACCTCTTGCAATCAGTTGACATGGAATTTAGATCTGCTGAACCTGCTATTGCTAGTCAAGAATACGATCAAATAATATTATCTTAAAGATTGATCAAGTATCAAATTTCTGCAAGGGGTTTCAATCCTCATCTTGTAATATATCATGTATTACTTTCTATATTCACGGCACGGGTGGGAGGATCAAAGTGCCCCACATTTACTCCATTATCTAGTTATGATTTTCTATAACATCAGTAGTCTTTTGAACCGTGGATTTTTCATGAGGATTTAAAATCTCATACTTCTCTAGGTTGCATGAACTTTAGGTTTCCCTCATGTTTTTTTAGTTTTTGCAGCTGATACTTACACAAATTAGTATGGAGGAGAAAACTAGTGCGAGCAGAATAACCCGGTACTCATGCAAGAAATAGTATAATTTAAGCTTCATATATGGATGCCTATTTTCTAATTTGAGATTGGAGAATGCGCTTGAATGAGAGGAGTGAAAGCGAGCTATAGACATGAAATATCTCAGAGGAGAAAGGATGGACATATCAGTCCAAAAATAACTAGAAATGATTATTTTATTTGAAGACTTGTGTATATTTACCTATCAAATGGTAGATCTTGGAACCAAGAGTATATATATATTTTCAAAAACGGGAAAAACACAAATGAGAGCATTTGATAAAAGAAAAGAGGAAAATTAACAAATATAGAGATTCATTGCAGATTCATTTTAACCAAATAGCTTTTGATCAAGCTTAACTTCCGCTTTGCAATACTGCAATCACTGGAAAAGCGTTAGCTTTTGTGACATATATGTCTACCACCCACTTGGTTCTCTTTTCCGATCAGTCTAAACTTGCAAAATTCTCATGGTCTTTTATATACTCTATAACTTTTTCAGAATTAAGTTTTTTGCATGCGATATCTTTTGCTGCAAGACATGTTCGTACAACTTTTTTATTGGATTCGATCACCATTGCAAGACTCTTTTCTGTACATGGTGTCATAGTTTGAGTGTCCATCTTGATACTAATAGTACAATGTTTGTTAATTTTGGCAGAAAAATGTTCGTAGATGGCTGAGAAGGCTTAACACTTCAAAACTCAAAGATGTGATGGATACTTCTTCTCCAATTTGGATTCTCTCATTGCGTACACAACATCTCATAAATCATAGCAATAGAATCCATTCAAACATTAGTTGCTTGCTTGTACTTATCACATGTGCCTCAATTATAGGTAGATAATTGTGGCACATGAATCTTAATCTTGTCGCTTACATGAACATGATAAAGTTTTGAAAGTTGAGACTCCCTAATGCACTCATAAGAGTGCATTATATAAGTTTAGCAAATTTTTAAGAAGTAAAACTAAAAGATCTATTATACACATTTAAGACTGCATCAGTCTTAAGAATGTATTTTGGTGTGCTTTTCCAAATGGTGATCATACACATTTGGATTATTGTAATTTTATTATTTGGTTCTTGAAAAAAAAAAGAGATTACACTGGTCATCTCATCAGTGAGACTATAAAATATCTTTAGAACCTGAATATAAATTTATTATGTTGAATGTTCTATATGGACACTGAAATTCTACAATTTAAGCTCACTTATAAATTCTTATAGAATGCGTGTGGTAGAGCCATAAATGCTTTATGTTGTAGATTTTGAACTATCCTTACAGATTTTGGATTTGTATCCAAGGGTGAACATATATACTCACTAAGATGTATTCACATTGTCTCATTGTGACGAGTTTTTCAAAGGTTTTTTATGCTGTACTATACATGTCGATCGATATATATTATCACCCAACAATAGCAGATAACGTGAAGCTCGCACGACACATGATTTTGCATTTTGTTCAAGTATCAAAAGTTTTCTTCATCAACCATGAAAATATAAAAAAGAAGATGACGCAAATGCGAAATCTCTCATGATGTTTACACTTGTGTCAGACAAGTCCTATCGTAACTACAATTCCAAATGTATTCAAGCTCTAGACAACCCGTACCGTACTACGATTCGAATAATTTTGGGGAAATTGGCTTGATCATACCCCCAGTAGGTTTCGTGAGCTTGATCATACCCCTCTAAACGTTTGGTTGCTTGATCATACCCCTGACGGATTATTGACAGTCGAACCAGTCACTTTATCTTTTGGTTCATCATTTTAGTAATTTCAACCTCGACTAAATATTACTGTAATTCAAAATATTTGGCATTAAAGACGCGTTAGACTATCTATATTCTCATTTCTTTAATATGTGCAGTTTCAAATCTGAATAACATCACAAAGTGACTGGTTTTACAGGCAATAGCCGGTCAGGGGTGTGATCAAGCCAGACATCGTTAAGAGGGGTATGATCAAGCGCACGAAACCTACTGGGGGTATGATCAAGCCAATTTCCCAATAATATTTTGCTATACTACTGTAGCGAAAACTAAGTATGATCGTTCTTGGTATTCACAAATTGTTTATGAGGATACGTACTTAGAAACATGATGTGTACAATCTGACATGTAATAACATCATAAAGTGATTGGTTTCACAGTCAATATCAAATTAAAAATATGATCTAAAAATAGGACCACTCAAACCCAGAATTGTAAAATTGAGTATGGGAGTTACGTCCAGCCCTGTAACCTACGTCCACCTGCTTTTGGGAATGATGTTAACTTGGTTTGAAAGAGGTCCATAGTGAACGATTACGGTTGTGGATAGTTGTACATCTTGTTTATATAAATGATAATTTTAGCAATATTTTCCAATTCACATTTATCCCTTGACATAGATCATAAAGGCCATTTAAGCGGCAGAGAACAACCATGGTTTGAACTTGTCTCGTTCGTTAATTATTCTCTATATCAGTTGTAGACAGTCGGAACTATTCGAGGAAAATTGAGTTGAGAGAGAAGTGCTCAAACTAGAAAATCGCTGCTCATCATGTCTATAGTTGAGAAGAGTTTCAGTTTCGAAGTTGAAAGTGTTGATGATCACTCCATGGCATCTAAGAATAGTGTAACAATGAAGAAACCAGCGACGAAACGATTTAAGATGAGAGAGGCAAATTAAGAGAGGATTGTAGAGTATTTAGAAGATCCGGATAACTTTTGTGTACACTTCATGGATCTGAAAGGAAAACGAAAACTGACCAGAAGATTGTTTAAAAAACGAGAGCTTTTGCTAAGAGGGGTGTGATAAGAGTTCAATTAATCTATTGAGGTTGTGATCAAGCAAATTTCTGGATTCACTTCTTCTTCTCACTCTCTCTGCACGATATAAAGTATTGTACTTGAAAGCTCTTCTTGTTATTAGCTGGGCTATACTGTACACTTTTCTCTTTTCCTTCGTACGATCAGAGCGAACCTCCAGAACCAAATTAATTTGACATGAGTCAGAGCATTGATGAGCAGCACTAATTTAGACGTCACACCTTGCACAGAAGTTCTCAGTCCAGGAGGGAACGTGGTTCACCTGCCACCTACAGGAGCCGGACGGTGCGAAATTTATGCACGGGTGCATGTGCGGCCCCGGCCAACATTAGGTTGAAATCACGGGTGAGGATTCCGTCCTGTGGGACGTCCAGAGGAGCTTGGACGGTACGATTACCCATGCAGACAACATACAGATCCAACTCCGTATAGGCCCGGCCCGATTTCAGCGCGGAGGCCCTCAGAAGTTCAGGTGCGCGTAATTATATCGGGGTCCCTAGTCAGTGTCCTGTCACGCATGAATGTCCCTCATCGGCACAGGTCACGCACACCGGTCCTGTTTGAACTTTGAACCTGTCCGGCCTGTTCCTGTTCCTGTGAAGAGTAGGAGAACATTCGTGAAATGTGGTTTTCTGCAGGCAAGCCTTTCGTTCATGTCCGGTACAGTTGAAGAAAAACACAATGAAGTCATTATTACAAACTTTTTGTATTTTGTATTCATTTTACATTACAAATCGGGGTCTCGCTTGTTCCTTGGAGAAGCCATTTGATGATACAGCCATTTGCCATTTGCCACACAGCCATTTGTTGATTGTCATAACAACGGAAATCAAGATGAGCACTACTCGACCATCGACTTCTCGTCGGATTCATCAGCAGAGCAAAATAAGGAGGCGCGCCTCGAACGAGCAGCTCCGCAGTGAGATGGAACTGTTCGGGACGAGTCGTAGGGTCTCGAGTCGTTTTCTCAGCCCACAAATTTACGTCGTGTTCCGATATTATACAATAAATTTACTTTGATCGGATTTGTTCCCCTAGCTTTCGCGTCATGCTAGCCTTATAGGTTTAGTGAGAACTCACAAACTCACAAGGCCTTTAATCTAAAAGTTCAGCATGCATCCCAGAAAAAGATTAAAAGAGCCGATATTCGGTTTCTCCCTTGAGTTAGGTCATGCGCGTATCAAATTTACCCTGTAAATGATTGAACCTGTGAGCCTAGGGTGTCAGAGAATGTCAGGATGCAGAATGTACCACAAGCGTTCGAAAATCTTCATAGTTGGAAAGGTTTTACAGTAGAATGGTGCTTTAGGGAGAGGTTGGAGACGCGCTAGTTCCATTCTTATCAGAATGCACTGTCGATTGAGACTATGCATAGAGCAGAAAATATCTCAGTGCGACCGAGAAAGTAGAGAGTCTCCAACGTCTCCCGTAAGACATTCGTATCTCTCAAGTGGGGGTATTTTATGAGGTTCCCTGTGTAAAACGAACGGGGTATATCCAGAGGTACCTTATCTGAATCTATCGGAATGCTCGTTAGCGGTATCTTCCCATAAGTCTCCTTTTTATCCACGGCGTCTGAAACTTCCCGATGAAACGTTTGTGCACTTTCTGCAAGCTATGGCATTGTCTGACAGGCGTAGTTTTCTCTTTACAGGGTGAGCCTTTAGGTGCTTTGTATGAGTCTTTATACCTCAGCCATACTACAAAACATTTAGTGCACCACCACAGTGGCCACACGAGAGCTAAACAAGATACCAGGACAAAACAAGCCAAAATGCTATGCTGCAAGTTCCTGCAATCAGGGCTGAGGAACTGTATACAAACGAGAACTGAATATAGCAGAGCGGTTGAACTCATCTACCTCAGGATATTTTAAGTTTCATCTCTGGACACAGATATTCTGCATCCATACCTCTCAAGGACATTGATGAGAGTATCCTGCCAGGTCAGGATATTGACGGGAGAAAATCGGCTCCACTCGACTGGCTTGAAGTCCACTCATGAAGTGCTGCCACGAGAGTATCAGCGGCTCAGGTTCCGAGCACGTAGATCGAATGCTTCGGTTGACATATCCTATATATAGTTCAAACAGAAGGACTCGTGAGGGTAAATCGCGGTAGCAAAGTTCATGGTGAGTTCAAAGTTCGTCTGTTTACCAGAGTATTGGTGAATCAAACAAAATCTGTACTCCCTCCTTCCACGAAGACAACTTTTCTTCCGCCCTTCGGATGAAAGTCATTCCCGTTCGAACGAATACAGAGTATTACACAAATCTCATCGTTCCTTGATCATCTGCACCTACGAGGATGAGCGATAATGCTATTGGTATAATTAATGTTTAACGATGTTGCTAGATAAGTCTAAAGACCTCAAGAGATCACTACAGTAGCCTCTCTGTTTCTTCACCCTTTTTGAGCAACTAGATGAACGGCCCTGGAGAATGACTAGGCTAGAAGAATATATAAAGAGAAGATACGAAGAAACTGATACGAACAACGATACTTTGGGTCGAAGAATATGAGTGCTAATACATGTCTTCATACATAGCGAGACAACAAACTTATGATCCAAAAATGAGGAGGTAGGACTTCTCCATCATGTCAAAAATAGTACACGTAATCGGACGTAAAGTTTGGAGGGATCTAACGGTCATTACGCGTAGAGCGTTTACTGGAAAAAGGTCGCACGTCAAATCGAATTGGTGTATTCGAGGTGACTCCATAATGGGAAATGGACTCATTGCGGGTGGGGGTAGTTGACAGTCAGTAAAGGCAACTGCAATACGTCGTATACATGTAGCTGGGATATGAGCCTCCCGAGGAGAAAAGAGGAAGGAGACGGCTTCACTACTACACTGTACTGCTGGCATCTCAAAGGGCGGAAACATTCATTCAATGCGTCCCTGACAGCAACCTACAGAGACCAACGGGCCCAGAACAAGATCGGAAGTTTGAAAACGTTGCAAAGGGACTCGGACGCCTGAAACCGTGCCCGGCACGGGTCCAGAAAACGATTGGGAGACCAGAAACTGGGTTTGGGTGAGGACTGGCAGCTCCTAGGGACCTTGCGTTATTTGTCCTTTGCAGTTTATCTGCTGTTTTGGGTGTAGCAGAGTTCACGGGAGGGAACGATGAGTCAGTGAGGTGGTTGTTAATTTACCGTTGTGTGAAGTCGAGGGAAATGGGCGGCCAACGTCCGCCATTTGTCCGGTGGTCCGAGTGGTTGACGTTGGCCATGCGCGCTGTACAAACTTTATTGCGCTCTTGCATTCTTCAAAGGCTGCCTGGCTGTCTGCCTCCAGAACACAGGGAGGACCTTTGGAGCTTGAGACGAAACTGAGTGAAGTGGCTGTTGCAGCTCCCGCTGACTCACTGCAGACCGAACTCGATTGGAAGCATTCAACTCCTACTTGTCTTGGATCAGCTGCTTGGTCTCGGTAACTTAACTCTCTCCACTTCCACGACCTCCCCGCATCATTCAATATCTATCGTCTGCCCTCACAACGACAGTGGGCTCATGTCTGGGACAAGCGTTATACTTTCATCGAGTTCTGAAACCTCTCTGTGACTCCAGACCCTTGTAGATGCAGAGTAGATTGTGAGTCCTTATCGATCAGAAGTGGACTCCGTGAGGATTTCACCGAGGAGAACAGAGCGACTAAAGCTGATTGCGAGCTCGGAGATGAGCAACATGTCGACTCCTGTAAGGATGTCGATGGTGTTCTTCGTCACGCTTTTGTGTATGGTGCCTACAGGCCTAGGACAAGTTGCTCCAGCTCCCCAGCCGGACTGCTTTGACTCCTTGACAGATCTTCTTCCTTGCGTGGACTACGTGACCAACGCCTCCAATACCATACCACAAGAATGCTGCACAGGACTGACGACTGTAAAGAACAACGCACCTCTCTGTTTGTGCTCGTTTCTCAACACGAACAGCAGTGCCGATCTCGGCATCAATGTGACGCGCGCGCTTGAGCTTCCCGTCTTCTGCAAGCTTAATCTCAACCCCGCCGACTGCGCAGGTGAGTGGACTCCCGAACAATGTATAGTCTTTCGATGAGAGTCATCGATAGCTCTCCTGCAGGTCTGGAAGGTGGAATGTATGACTACCCTGTCGCGCAATGTTCGCGACGGAATCTGAATGTGGCCCTCATCCTTCGTCGAGCAATCCTCCAACTGTCATCCTACGTCATCCTATTCCTTTTCTCGTCTGTGCGTAGAGTGCTGCCCTTGCTTGGCGGGGCTAATGGTTCCCGCGACTGAGAATGAAAACTGTCATCACTTCTGCTACCTTGTGAACCTTTCTTCTTGAGCCAGTTCAAAAGTTCCTCAGGAAGCTTTTACTGTACAACTTGAGATTTCTGTTCCGCACACGTGTCCGCTACTGGAATACTGTGTCGTAGGTGTCCTACGTACGAGAATCAACTGTGATTTTAGCGTTTGAAGAACTAAAATATATGTGGTGCTTGATCTCAGCTACAGGCACTCCACCCGTGGCTCCAACGACAGCACCGGTCCCCTCGACCACTCCTGGTAAGCTTGCCAAATATCACCCGCCCGTACTGTATCGTCTTCCATATCGGTAGGTTGCGATGCTTACTTGCTACTTATTACATGGTACTTACGCGCCATTCACATGTTTCCAGCTCCTCCAACCTCCACTCCGTCGCCATCTACTTCCCCCGCACCTGGTGAGTATGTCAGTACGTAATCCTGGTGTTTTCATACATTTGAACTCGAGCTTGAATGATTTTGAAAACGGAACTACTCGTCCCTGTTTCGGCCTATTTGGCTTCACGCTCGGAGTTTCTTGGAGCAACTTCGTTAATCCAGCGAACGTTCGATACATCTTTTTGTAGTTATAACCAACGGTTTTAACGTGAATCGTTTCGTGGACGCAGTGTAGCCTAAGTCCGTTAGTCTTCAGGTAGACGTACTGTTGGTATGTTGGTCTACGTCTCGGCTTTGTGTTGCAAGCAATCGCACTATCGGCCGAGTCACCGCGTTGATTGTGTGGTATACGCTTTGGTGTTTGGCCCTAACGCTGATGTTGCACTAGGGTCTTGAATATCTGCACCTGTAGCAGTAGAATGTGGGTGGTTTCTCAGTGCATGCTCGAGCTGCCTTCGTTTCTCGCTCCGTACTCGTGGATGTGGGCTAACCGGCTTCTGAAGCGTACCGGCATCTTTCTTACAACTGCGAATGTGGGTTTTGCATCCACAGTCAGTTCTCCGGCTGCAGCGCCACCCACAATCGTCTCTCCATCACCACCTCCGGTAGAGTGCAACTCCAAGATCGCGGAGCTCGCTCCTTGTCTGTCTTTCGTCACGGGGCAGACCGACCCTCCCCCGTCTACCGAGTGTTGCTCGAGGCTGACTAACGTGGTCGGAACCGCTCCTAGTTGCTTGTGCACTCTTCTCGATCCTGGAGCCGCTGCTTCCGTTCCTGGCTTGAATTCCACCCTCGCGCTCGAGCTCCCGCAGTTCTGTCAAGTGTCATTCGATGTCGCCGTGTGTACAGGTAACCGCAGAGCGCGTCGATTCCGTCGCTGTGTCAGTTCTGGTTTTTCTTACCATGGAAGTAATAATAATATAGTTCTAGCCGCCGTTGCTGACCTCTTTCTTGGTCTCGTTTCCTTCAGGTGGAAGCACCCCCACAACACCAGGAGCAGGTACAGTACTTGCTTTATGCCGTCATTTGTTAATGATCTTAGCTCCTTTATTTCGCCCGTTTGTTGTGCGCATTGTTTTGGTGAGTGGACTTGATAATGAGTCTAAAGGGGCTTCTTGGTTTTTTATCAGGCGCACCGATCCCCTCTGCTGGAAGTTCTGGTCTTCCTGGAAACTACGCATCAATGACTGTTGCGCGCCCGTTCCTCACGATAATCCTCCTCGTTGCGGTTACTCTGCAGCTTCTCCAATAGATTTTGGATAGTAGAGCGAATGCGTTAGGAATGTTGCCTCGAATCGCCATAGCTTATTTGTTACGTCGGAGACAGTGAGAGGGGCGCATATAGTTCCCTTCCTTCAGTATTACAATGGCCTATGCCTTTTTTGTAGTCGTGGCGTGGTGTGCAATGTAGCTCCGCCATATCTCTTACACAGGACAGATTGATTCCTCAAAGTGCATGAGGTTTCCTTTTACCGTGAAAATGGTTAGTGTATTTCAAAGCTTTGTCTCGTGCAGATTTAATCCAGATTTAGGGCTTATCTGCGTGGTACATTTAGAAAGTAGTTAGGAGATGTCTGCGTTCGTACGCTTAAGGCGGCTCAGTAGCCGATGCGAAGTTTAAGAATTCATTCCGGACTGTTCCGTCTCGATTCTCGGAAGTATCTCGAGTGGTGTCAGAACATTGTCGGTAGATGATTTCCCATTCTTCACTCAATTTAATTGTTCGTGATCAATTCGCGGATTCAGACTGTAGATTGGCTGTATCTGCTCAGATTCGTCTAAATAGACCGTAGGGTGATCTGCCTTCTTGGAATGGCTTCGCACTATCTCCTGAATCGTAAATCGTAAATCTCCTGAATCGTGTTGCGTTATCATGTTGCTGATCCTTGACCGGAAACAAGGAATGTGTGATGAACAAGGAAGGATCTTCCTTAGTTGTACTTTCAGCTGAATGTGGAGAGAAAAACATAGGAACAGACTTACGTTAAAAATATAGGCAGGCGAATAGCAGCACGCATGTATTCTGTTATTATTTAGGTTATTGCATGAAGCATATGCCTGTAAAAGGGAGTCGTTGACAGAAATTTCCGCACTTTGTACCCATTGAAAAATCAGTCTGAGAGTGCCTCAAATCTACGAGACATGTGGTTGATCTGCATGCTCGTACATTTGACGCACCTTGTTCACACAGTTTTGACACGAGAATTTGGCTTTACATCATGGTGAAGCAGCAGCATCACTTCGTATTCTCAATTACGCATTTTAGACCTTAAATTTTGAACAATCTGCAGCATTCAATCAGATTGGAATCCATAAGCGCCGCAGCATCTAACAGGCCACCCCGACCGACCATGAGTCCCTGTATAAACCCCCTCAACTTACGTGCATTTATCTGTCCTCTGTCTAACAAGCACAGGATCGCAGCCCGAGCCGCTTCCCGGCACGGACAAAGCTAAGGTTCGGGAAAGAGTGATTAGCATAGCATAGTCTTGTTGTCGCACTCTCTCGTGTCCAGCACTTTTCTGGAGCGACGATTAAGATGTTACACGCTTTTGGTTGTTATGCTACATCGTTGTGTCTTGAATTCGCTTCTGTGGGAGGTCGTTCTTTTAGTAGTACTCAATTTTGCGTGGCATCAAACGGACTTGAAGCATACGATCTTTTTACACTGCGACTAAATTTGAAGGTGGTTTGTGTCAATACGAGGGGTGGGATAGACTCTTGGACCTTTTCGATCACTTGTCGAATGTCGTGGAGGATGTGATATATGATTTTGGACCTTGCATTATTTGTTTGCATTTGGCTGTTACATCTTCATTTTCTGAACCCCGGAGTACTGTTTGGACCTGTCGATCTCGTTTTGACTTGGCTTTCTGGACTTGACTTCTACGTTTTTCTGTGTTGCTATCGATATTATATCCTTGTTTTGTCATCGAAAATCAAACCTTGAACGGTTGTGAGTCGTAGATCCAATTCTCTGATGCTTGGATATCTCATCTTTCTTCCTCGATCATCAATTTAAAGTGACTTCAATCACTCAATCTCTCTCTTGTATCCGCTTTGAGAATAGAAGAAATGAATCTTACACACATGTGTTAGTCCACCCTCTCTATATGCAGAGTCTAACTGAGAGTGTCCAAGATCAATGCATAGAGTCACGTGGTACATGCACTTGATCACATCCGGGGCGGAGTTATAAATCTGCATCTAAGTAGATCTCAACTCGTACGTGTGTGTCGAGCTGGGCATATAAGTTTCATGGACTAGCTCTGATGGATTGCAGTAATAATGAGAGCTAAAAACTCATGTTGGCAGCCATAATGAGGACATCTTACTTTGAACGTTTGGAAAAAATCTCTCAAACCACAAGGAGAGATATGACTGATGATTGTTGGTTTTCCCTAAATTGCCGTCCTTTGGAACTTGGGAGTCAAGAATAGGATCTAGAAGAACTTGTGAATCTGGCACCGTTGTTATAACATCCTATACACAATAGCCATAAGTTACTGACTAGTAGATCTTGAATAGTAGATGACAAAATAAGTCCATATCATAATCCACACAAAAGCATAAAAAATAAAATGAAATAAGAGATTTAGGTAAAAAAAACATGAACATGACGACATTCTGGACACCTAGAGCACGCAAAACATCAAGATCAACATCGAAATCATCATCCATAGTTTTTGTTTTCTGACCGACATCCACAACAGTTTTCTATAGAATTACATCTAGATCGGCATGTCTCTCCGCTACCTCTTTTGCCATCTGATCTTTCAGTTAGTCGGCAATGAGAAAGAGAAATTGAAACACTATCGCGTGATCAGCTCCCGATCTCAACAATTGCATAACTTGCACATATCGTGGTCGAACCATATTAGTGAGAATCTCCAGACATCCTCTAGAAATGACAGTCTCCAAGACGTTTAGGATGCACCCTAGAAGACATAATTGATCTCTCACAACCCTATCAGTCTGGAGGTCCATCGATGCCACTGTGCTAACCAAACTCCAGAACCCCTAGAAATACTATAACTTGAACGTCTACCACATTATGTAATAAAGATTAAAAAATTACATTTGTAGAGAAGGGAAAAATAGAAAATATGGAAGAGAATAATAAATATTAAATCCTAACAGCAGAAGGACTCAACAAAAACAATTACTACAATGAAAACATAAAAAATAAAGAGCAAAACAAGAGTAGCCAAGAAAGAAAAAGTTAAAAAGCCTACCGCGAATGGTGGCTTCTCTTCGGAGGGAGGGCTTTACTACCCCTCCAGTCCTTCCTGCCGGTTCCCAACTGAAGATGCAATCCTCACTGACAAACTCCTGCCATCTCGCCGGAATATGTATTCTCGGTGCCAGAAATACACATTCTGACAAGTACTCATTTGTCAGACGGACAACTCCTAATTGCATATATATTTGATCTAAACTTATTAGCTGTGGTGTATCTCATCGCTAATATAGTGATACATGTACTCTAATGATGAATTGATACACGAATTTATTACCTACCTTCTCCAACGAAAAGATAGCGTAGTAAATTCAGCTTGCTGCTTGAATAAATAAGCTAGCTAGATTTAGGTCTTTCCGTACTCGGTTCAAGCTCCAGAACCAGCCGAATAATAAGACAAAAATAGAAGAAAATGAAAAGAATTCACCTTCCAATTGTGCTGTACGGAATTGCTTCCGGTGTTCGATTTTCACTACAAACAAATAAGAAAAAATATACCTGCAAGATGAACTTCTGGTTTTGTTGCTCCTTTTTATCGAGGAACTGTATAAGTATTAAATAAAAAAATATATTGTACAGATAGAAGTAATTATACTATTTTATAAATATTAATTATTAATCTTATCTGTAGAAAATATAAATGTAAAGTATAAAAAGACTATCATGTTGTTAAAATAATAAAAACCAGAGATTCTTTAGTTTTTATATATTATATATTAAATTATTATTAATATTTTCTATAAAAAATAAAATGATAAATTAAACCTTTGGATATTTTCCTCCTCCATTGAAAAGAGACGAAGGAGGTGAATAAATAAATATGCAGATGATATGAGAGTCTACGAGTTACGAGTGAGACACGAGTCAGGTGAAAAAAGTAAAATGAATTAACACAATAACGTCTTAAATAAATTTGCATGCAAACTTAACACTAATGGGAAAGAAAGAAAATGGTTAACATATTTTTCCTCCGCTCACAATAACGAAAACATATGTAGGTGCAATTTGCCAGTACGTCCCTATCAAATTGGATAACGCTGAATTAATTTTAGTGACTCGAAGTAAACCCCTAGTGGATCATCCAAAGATCTAGTTCTAACGGTACTAACGATCCTATCGGGATTCACCACTCCGCACTCGGTCAACCTCGCAGAGGTGCCAAACTGACGTGACAGCTGTCATGCGCATACACATCGCTGTCAGAGATACACCACACATACACATAACACATGGACGATCTCATACACATACACAAGTGTACCACAATCGCTCCCTTAATTGACGGTTGGGTCCCTCTAACTCCAGATAGCTCCATATCCCAACTACGTGATATACACTTTCATGGGTGCAAGGATCAAAAGGCCGGGTGCTACATCGTCCCATCGTTAGTCGTTTGTCTGTAATCCATACCACGCAAAGATCTAATCGGCTATCTCTGCTATATACATCGAGGACAAACTCACCATCCAACAGGAATGACACTGAGAGGTGGAGTCAAACACGACATGTGTCAACTTCTCGAACAACCATCACACACAAACATACGGACTGCTATACCAGCAGACCCACACAATATACACCTCAAGCCCGCACGTACAACTTCTAAGCTTGGATCAACCGTCTCATCGATGTTGAGAAGATGACATGACGCGCAATTACGCACATGGTCCTTCCAAACAACACATCACATCCCTCTAACATGAGTACTCCAGAAGGTAACACCTCACACATTCGTAAAATAGTGCATCATGCGGTCATATCCAACGTTGTCGGTGCAATCTACTGTAGATAAATATAATCGTCAAGATGAAACTTATGAATCGATGGTCGATAACCTCATCCTCAAATAGTCGCATATCGCAGTGTGTCTCTATGCTGAGCAATCGCTAAGTTCTCAAAAGTCATAGGCATAACTCTTCGAAATGTCTCTGCTAAGAACATACGTTCACCAACATATCCGGATCATCAAGGTTCAGTACCTCAGCAGAATCACGACGAATGATCGAAAGTAGATCTCGATCTCGGTCATACAATAGAAAATACGGTGAGAAGGAAGCCAAAGACGCTTGTCGGTTAAATCGGTAGCCCATAGCCAACCATGGTAACTGCACATCCTAGTCTCCCAAGTGGTCTTTCTGCAAGCCAGACTTGCACCATCTTCTCTTCACCGTCTGAACTACTCTCTCCGTCAAACCATTCGTCTCAGAATGATCTCGAGATGTAGTCCGATGATCAATCATCGCTTGTTCACACAGGGCTTGAAACTCACCAAGAAATTCAATATCTTGGTCCGTCAGCACTTCAGATGGTGCTCCAAAACGACTCAGGACACGATCTAAGAATGCATACGCCGTCTCTTCACTCGCCTTGTTCGGTAATGTCAACAACTCAATCCACTTGGAGAAGTGCTCCACCATCACCAACACATACCGATGATGACGTATGGTCAATGATAAGGATCCCCCAAAATCCAAATTCCAATGATAACCCAACCTCATAATCGATAAAGGGTGTAACTGTGGAGTATGAGCATTAAACGATGCTCGTACTCGATCACAAATCACACATCGTGCGACAAACTGTTGCACATCGATGTGCATACCACGCCATCAATATTGTCTTTGGAGTAAGCTATGTGTACGTTTCATCCCAAAATGTCCTAACTCCTCATGGGCATGTCGTACTAACTGTGCCATCTGAGATGAATCTGACACTATCCGTACTCTCTCATGATCTTACACTCGAAGTACATGTCGTCCTTCTCGTCGAAATCTCTTCGCTCGTTGAAGGACACGATCTCGCTCCTTGGCACTTACTGTGCCTACCACCACGCAAATACGTAGATACTCCATTAAGGTCACATCGTCATGCATATCTCGCTGGTCTGAAACATCATCTCCATCCTCAAGATCTAGAGACTCATCATCTACTCTTTGATCAGAGAACGATACGACTTGGTCTTCCATACTAGAGTTCATGACCAACACACAAAGAAAAACAGATGCATGTCACCTTGGCACCATCTCCTCATCAACCTCATCATGTCATCGAGCCTCAGTTTGATCCTGCTGACTCGTGCATGGGTTACGACTCAATCCATCGGCAGCTAGGTTTGCAACTCCATGTCTATACACTACTTGGAAGTCATACTCATGTAAGATCAGAGTCCATCGTGCAAGCTTTCTTGTAAGTTTGTCGGACTTCATCAACCACTTGAGCGGTTGGTGATGAGTGATGAGAGTAAAGGAGTTCTCAAACAGATATCATCGAAAGTGTGCAACAGCCAACACTGCCGTAAAAAACTCTCTCATACGAACTATACCTCGTCTCTATCAAATTGTTGGAGTGATTGATATACGTCACCACGAACTCTTTTTTCTCATCATCATGCTGAGTCAGCACTGCTCCAAGTCTCAACATACTCCAATCAGTGTGCAGTTAGAAAAGACGCCCCCTAATGGATCTCCTCAAGATGGGAGCAGATGTCAACCTATCCTTGAGCTCTATGAAAGCTCGTTCCTGCTCATCTTCCCAATGTCACTCCTGGTCCACCTTCATCAGCTTGGTCAATGGCTTCGCAATTGCACTAAATCCTTTCACGTATCGACAATAGAAGTTCACCAAACCAACAAATGCTCGAATTCGACTCACATCTGTGAGGCGTGAGATACGTGCAATAGTCTCAACCTACGTCTGTTGAACATCCAACCCATCTGGATAGATTCTGTGATCCAGATACTCTACCAACTCCTGGAAGAACTTACACTTCCCAAGGTGTAACTTCAACCCATGAACTCTCAACCGCTCGAACACATCCCGTACGTTTCTCTCGTGCTCCTCCACTGTAGCACTATAGACTAAGATGTCGTCAATATAACATCTGACAAAATCCAATCCTGTTAGGATTCTGTCCATCACCCTTTGGAACTCAGCAGGGACGTTCTTCAACCCAAATGGTAAAAACCGCCACTGATACAAACAATCCTTGCCGTGAGAGTCAATTCTTCAGAATGCTGCCTTGGACTTATCTTCTTCTCTCACCGGCAACTGATGATACCCTACTCAAAGGTCCAAAGTACTGAAGATCTTCACATGTCTCACTGCATCAAAGATTCTCCTCAGGTGTCGACATGGCATACTTATCAGACTTTGTCTCTCGATGATAAGATGGTAGTCTCCACACATCCGTCTATCCGTGTAGTTGCCATACATATCTTTCTTTGCTGGCATAATTGTGACAAATATATACTCTCCATGTGACATCTCCACCAACCCAACCTCCAATAAGTCTTGAGTCCTACTCTGGATCCAAACTCTCTCCATGTCATTGTATCTGTAAGGACGTCGAAAGATTGACGTGTCATTAATCAAGTCGATCCGTATGCCAGGTCCCTTCAAGATACCCAAATCCTTCGTAGTGAAGGCAAAACAATTCTTGTAGCTCTTCAAGAATCTCTGAACTCTTCGTCTCTCCTCTTCTATAAGTTTGGGTCCAATCTTGGACTCCTAAGTATCCTCTGTTATCATGCTAGAGGTAGAAGACAAAGTCGTTGACTGCTATCTTGCAAACTCTAGAGCAGTTTTCTTCTACTCACCACCAACAACCTCCACCTCCACTATGCAAAAAACTCCTGCAGTCCTAGTTGCAAGCTCCACACTCTCTCTTACGACATCCCATGATGTCCAAGGATGACGAACTCCACACGCCTCATCCCCAGTCTTTGTCTCCACTGACTCGATAGACAAAGAGCTCAAAAGTGTCTGAGCAGTAACATCCGTTGATCGCATCCGACGCTGCTCAACCAATCCAAGGTTAACAATCTACGTCAAGCAGCTCAAGTTCATTGCTTGATCCAACATCTGACGACGTGCAACCTCTAACATCGAAGCTACGGCCGTCATACTCGTAAGGAAACCCATCGCTCGCTCTCTCTCGTCGGCATTGGACTCCATCAACTATTGTAACCGAACATCCCACACGAGTCCATGTCCTTCTTCTCTATAAGCATGTGACGCTAGAAAGCTGTCGCGACCCTTGGTCTCAAGATCGGGCGCAGACGCAAAAATAGAACCCTAGTGGACTTGCCCTAGGTTGTGAACGCTGCGAGTAGGACTTAACGACTTGACCGAGAAGTCGAGATCAGATGAACCCTAAGTGGTTCTCTGAACCAAGGTTAGAACATTGGGTTAGGACCTAAGGGTCTATCCCAAGACAACCCCAGACGAACGTTAACCTAAGGGGACAAGTCTGGAAACGAACCGAAACTCTCTAAGAACACATAACTAAGAAACACACTTGAGTGGTCTATAATCTGCACCCAACCTCATAAAACAAATCTCTGAATGTCAACCTAGACCTAGAACTACCGAAGCGTAGCTCAAAGCAAAGAGAACATCCCTTTACTAACAAAAAGCTTTGTATCTGTATTGCACGATTCACACCCATATCCAAACAATACCCATGTACAAACCCTTAGCTAAAACTAGCTACCACAAGTCGTACATAACCAACTAGGACTCAGAAGAATCCAAAAAAGATGAAATCGTATTGAAGAAATCAAAGAAGACCAATCTAAGAACTTTTTTATCAGACATTCATATATCGATAATGTCTTCCACCTTGACTTCGTTGGCTCCAAGAACTCTCGTATCCGACTCTCGACAGTCAAGATATCTCTGATTATTGATCGCAAGAGATCAAACCTCTAAAAACTCCTCCTTATGGGTACGCTTGGAAAATCTAGTAGATAGATTCGGCCAGAACCCGACTTGACTTCAAACAAGTCGTTCGGAGTTCTCCTCGCAAAGCTACGCAAGAAATTTGGTCGCAAGAAGCAAAAAAATGACATAAATTATTCTCATGTGGCTCAACTTCACTCACCACGCACAACACAATAATATGATTTACATAGGATCTTCTCTTATGCATAGATAAGGACTGCTTGATTGCGTAAACACCAAGAACGAAGAGCTTGACTCACCGATCGCAGAGAACAACCCAACTTCAGATCGCAAGCGAACAAAAATCTGACGTAAGAGTCTCCTTGCGAGTCAATTTTCCTCACATCTCTCAAATCGGCTGATGAAACTTTGTATCATTTTCAATTTCTTGAAGAACTTGGTGTTTTGATCATGATGAAAAAGACATCGAGTTTGGACTCTAGAACGGTCAGAACGGTCCAACTTTTCTTCGTAGGTCTGAACTGATGCACTCCAAATCTTCTTCTCTACATCCCAATTTCCTCCAAAACACATCTCTCGGTCTTCCTTTTCATGAACCGTCTTAATCAACGTGTAGCTTGCATAGATCTGAACTCAATGACACCTTGTGTGCATGCATTGGATCTCTCAATCCTCTAAAACGTCAACTAATTAATAAAAATTTTGCACTTCTTTTTTCAGCCGCCGACAAGTCACAAATACAAGTTAACTCCTTAAGCTGTCCCTTTATGTCAGTTCACAGTACATGAGATTTTCCCAAATAATGAGCAAGCATCCCCCTTGCATCCTTAGTATAGCATCAAGAACCACAAATATCCAATCAACATCGATAAGCTAAGGCTTAGCTTGATTTTCTCATCTTTCGAACCTTATAGCTTTGTCATTAAGCGTCAGTTTAAAATAAATGAAGTGCTCATGGGAAGCTAACAATGAGTTCTATCACTTGGTGCAATGCAAGTGAAGATATAAAAGTTGTGTAAAAAACCCACTTTTAGTCATATGAAAGTATCGGATTTGAATTTTCAGGTAAGAGCTGATCCACGGCATGAAAACACTTCGATGCAAAGTCAACTATTGTAATATTACGGTTCTTTTTATCTTTTCCGGTAAAGAGTATTTCTTTCGTAACTTTGACACCTCTAATAGACGTGAAACTGCATTTGTTAGGGAACGAATGTTACTGATCTTTGATTCTTATGGAACTCATCTCAAATCTATTGAGTCAAGAGAGTTAGAAAGATTCAACATATTCACGATATGTGTTCCACATTTGATGAAGGAAGTATTACAACCCTTAGATATTGCTGTTAATCTGAGCTTTCAACAATCATATGCTGATTATTATGATGATCACGTATCACGAGCTGATGTTCGGTTACAGACGAAAGGAGGAAATCCGAAAGTTCCTAACTACACACAAGTTTGCGAATGGACAACCACGTCGATTACTTCAATGGAGCATGAAAAGATCACGAAGGCTTTTCATGTGTGTGGTCTGGTTTCTAAACACGATTTTCCACCAGAAATGCTCAATCGTGCATTACGAGCATTGTTTGAGCAAAACGTCGACATGGAAGACTGGCATGCTCAGTATCGAAAGAATACTTGGAGCAGTTTAAGTGCCAATCCACTGTTTGTATTTCTGAACATATGTGGTTCTTTCCTGAAGATATCAGAAGCAGTTGTTTCTTCAAGCTACGAACAGGAAATGAACCTTCAGACGAAGACTTAAATGTTTTCATAGTAGAGTTTGGTAGAGGAATGAAAATGAAGAACTTTTTGATGATAAGTACATAGATATGTTACTACTCAGACAAGAAATTCCGGCTGAACTAGAGCTATACGCTGCTTCGAAAGTTTTTGGTTGGAATATAAAGGTTACCACAGTAGATGAAACTCTTGATATCATCTCTGAGTTTCAATATACCGCAGATGAAGAAGCCAACATGTTTGTCCATATAGCTAGATTAGACACTTATTATATTGTAAATTGAATCAGTGAATCTGAACAGTAATGAAATAACTTTTTCATCAAACGTTTACTTTATTTACAATTCTTATGATCCTCATATTTAAACATACATCGATATATACATACATTTTGTAGAAGTTTTAGATTTTAATTGATATAGAAGACACTGTAGTTATATTCGACTAGAGAGCACACTGTACGTTATGTCGGGGGAAGACGGTAGGTTATATTTCAGAAGTCAACTAGGATATGGTTCACAAGTAAGGTAAAATAAATGATAAATGATACCATATCTTGGGGTCTTCGAGGACCATGAGACTATCCATGGTCTCACGGTCCGAGTTCATCACAGCAGGACTCGGATCAGAAGCTTCATTAACAGTTTGCAGCAGCATGCACATCCAACTGTGCTCGCAAGAGATTGAATCCACGACCTTTCTCTTAGAGGACTGTAGGCTAAACCACTTGGGACACCGAACATAATTATACAATGCAACTTTCCAGTCTGAAGCGTGAGCAGTTTCCATCTATGTTTTAAGACTTTAGATTGGAACATGTAAACTCGCAGAGAACTTGCCTGTTGTTATAAATCAGTTCAACTGTGTATCACGCTTCTTGCATTCATCAAACAAAAAAATTTACCGAATTAGATCTGTAGTGAAAACATATACAATTAATTTCAGAGAAGTTCAGGTTTGATGACAAATTCACTGCAGATAAAATATTGTATTTCGAGATATGCAGCCGAGAGTTTTAAACACCATACTTATGTGAGTATAGTATGTTATATTCATGCGTCGAGAATGGCAGAATTAGGGGCCGACTGGAGTTAGCGACTGGAGTATAGTATGTTAATAAGTAGAGTATTTGTTTCTTCTGTAGAAAGCTTATCACAAGTTCAAGATTGTCCGCTAATATCAGGTTCTTGTACTTGCTCGGAAACCGAACAAACTGTGTAGTTGTCAACGTACAAACAGAAAGAGCATGAGGAGATGACCTTGATCGTGGCCTCGTAGTCCTCACAAGGACAATTTCAAGCACTACAATGAACTTTCTTGCTTGTGGATGTGGAAAGTGGGAACGTTAGAAGCGGGCAGGCACGACTTGAGAGAGAGAAAGGAGGTCAACAAAAGAACAATACAAAGTGGCGTCACTTCGGTAGAGTTGCTTTTGTTGAGATGAAAATAGTGGAGTGGAGTGGCTGATGGTCATCATGGTTTAGTACGAAGTGTACTGAAGTTACTTCTCATACTTCCATGAAGCGGTTCTCTTCTCTTGACGCACTCTGACGACAACAATTTTTGTCTCACGTCTCACTTCATCAATTTGTCTTGTTGACGGGAGGTAGTGTTGGAGTAAAACAAGTAACTTGTCTTCTTCCTTGTACTTATTTCTCAAGGACTAAGCACACCAATAAGACAAATTCTGTGTATGTATGGACGATTCCTTCATGTATAGACCACGTTTGGGTTAACTTATCTGACCATCCAATTTCTTCTCAGGGCGGTGGGATATTTTCCAAACTTGCTTGCTCATATGTGCATTGACGCATGGAGTTTTGGGTGAAAGGTAATAAGGTATTTCGGGAACTAACAGTTTTTTGTTACCTGAAATGGTGGTAGTGGACCCTCTTGTTTTATTTCCAGCAAGTGGATAATATACTTACAGTCTAAAACAAGGCATTCCACACATAAAAGCATCTGAATAGTGTTTTGCTTCTTCTGTGTGTGCGAGCTTGACTCTGGTAGTGCAGATCCGGCGATCCGGATTGCACGGTTGAATCCTGCATGGTGGTGCGCTCTTATCGACAAGGTCTTGGGAAGGAAGGAAGGAAAGCGGGCAGTGGGCAGAGGGCATGGCGGAGAAATAGACACCCAGTGGGCCACCCGTCACTAGAAAGTACCACTAAAAAGGGGAACATTCTTCTTGCAGCACAACGTCTGGCAAAAAGTACCTCCGGACCAGATTCTCCAGACAGGGAACGGTAGGACGGTAAATTCTGAAACTACATCGGGAGCGGTCCAGTCTGTTCCAGCCCTGCTTTTCGTGAGCCAGAGCCGTTCGATTTTCATGATCTGTCGTCTGGATCGATTAGGGATCTTATACTTTTAGGGTATCTACCCAGTAAGCGAGCTTTCCTCTCACCTAGGTCAGTCATCAAGAACGATATTTCTCATCTGACGGTCAGGAGTACGCCCTTCTCATTCGCCTCAAATATTTCTTGATATTCAGCTTGAAAATATGCTGAATGTATGCCGTCAGATCATCGGTCAGCTTGTGAGATACGTAGTTCGCACAGAACCGGCATTTAGAGTATTCTCAACCGGCACGATTTCTTAAAAAACCGAGAAACCTAAATGATAATCGGTTTAAAACTGATACCAAAAACTGTTTTCTTCAAGAAATAAAATACAGCTATTGTATTTAACCGGGAAGATATTCTTTTAAGTCGTCTTCTGTCATTAAATACCGGATACTAGAGGGTTTTACCAGAAAAGCTGTGCGACCTATGCTGGCACTGAGATAACGAGTCAGGCGCCCACCTTACGTGTGCAATCGCCCATGACTTTTGCGCCTGCAGTACATGTCCACGCGCCAGTACAGATGTCCGGGATCGACGGTACTCGGGCGCACCGTCTCTCTTCTCACAGTCCTTTGAATTTCTCGCCCTAGCACAGTCGATAGAGCAGCATGTACGAGTTCTCACCGTGAGCCGGTGTGAGGAGGAAGAGGGTGTACATGCTGGCGATTGGGAGACTGGGAGAACGGCTGACGGGTGGGAACACTCGAAACTCAAGCGTGACAGGCGAGTGAGTTCCCCGGAGTTGACGAACAGGGCCTACCTGTTCGATGCCTGAGATCGATCGGCGAGTAACTGATGCCTGGCAGCCTGAGAGTGGGTTACCGTTGTCGTCCTGGCCCATGAGAGATACCGGCCCGGTTGGAGGCATTGCAGTACCCGCTGATGCCGACTGAACCGGGAGCGGACAAGGCGTAGCCGGTGACACGAGAGGGGAGGAGAGTGTGGAGCGGAGGGCAGCGGCCGTGGAGCGGAGGGAGGAGAGGCTGGAGAGAGGAGGCTGAGGTCCGAGGATGGCGAGAGCGACGAGAGCTGCTGGTGGTGCGTGTGCGTGTTCATCTTCTTGGGATCTGAGAACCGAGAGCCTTTCTAGACCGTAGTCATTACTACGACCACTAAAAGTGGGGAATCTGTTGTGTTGCGGTTGAGTAAAGGCGAGGAGGAAGGAGTAGTGTAGCAGGCGCAGTTGAGGGGTGTGCTGTTACTGGGGGATGATGTGGGAATCGGGATCGGCCGAAGAGAGGGAGGGAGGGAGCAGAGTTGCTTGTGTCCAGTGTAAAAGGAGAAGAGGGGAGGTGGAGGGCTAGACATAGTAAGAAGCGTTCTCGGTGGTGGGAATTGTGACGAATGAGCGTTCGTGTTGAGACGGAGAACTCGGACTTATGAGTACTAGGCACATATGATCGGCTTCTCATTCGGAGTCTTTGGAATGCCCATTAGATTCGAGGAGTGATCGTTGTTCCCGAAGAATTGAGGTGGAGTAGTGAACCAGCAGCAACTGGCTGTGTGGCCTCGTGGCTGAGGTGTTTTGGAGTCTAGAAGGAGTCCATTTATTAGTTCTCGGAACTTCCCCTTTCTTTTCCTTTTTGCTTCGGCCGAACCTTTTCCGCGTGTTTCTTTCTTTTTGGATTCTGGATGCTGTGGTCAGGATTGGAAAATTTCTACATAGTAGATCCTTGGCCCACCATTGCGAAGAGGTGGCGTTGGTTTTTCTTGTGGGAGGCAAGATTGATGAGAATTACTCATATGGATGTGCAAGCTTTTATCTATAGCCGGGCAGAGTGAAGCAACACTCCTCGTGAGTATCGGTGAGGCAGCTGCGTCGTCTTTTCAGAGCGAAGCCTTACGCTAGATCCACCCGAAAATGCTTTCACTTCTCTGGTTCGGCTGAACAAGGTCAAGTGGATCAACCACGCTTGGCTGGCCGGCAAAAACTATTGCCATCGTAGCAAATTGCCGTGGATTCATGTGCTGGCAGAAACGGATTATAGCAAGCGACTTGTCTGCCGCCGTAACGATTTGACATGATCGTCATTTCTTCTTGGTTGAAGCCATTTACCTGGATCCACCGGACCCACTTACAGTTTTACGTTGATCGACACTTCAGTAAGGCCCCGGCCGTCTTGTTTCAGTTGCTACTACTAGACGCAATCAGCGAATCCTAGTGTTCGCAGAGTTGTGGTCTTTTGCCTTGTGGGAGAAATCGGTTCAGGTGAAGGGCGATTCTCGACAGGTTTATAGTGGAGTTCGTTCTCCGAAGCCTGTAACTTGGGCAGGGGCGTTGGGGAGAAGCTGGTGATCAGTTGGGCCCTTCCGTATGTCCAACTGATTTTGCAGTATGTCTTCTTCATCAAACACCCTGCTTTCGAGGATTAGGGCGTTGAATGCTTGGAAGGAAAATCTTTAGGACTTGATTTGTGGCACTTGTTGCTGCAAGAGAAATTTGTTGGCGCCGGAGTACTCTTAAGTTGCTCTCTGCCGGGTTATTTGAACCAAAATGGAGGCGGCTTTGAAAAACTCGTCCAGTATAAAACGTTCTGGATTATTGAAGCATCAACTGCAACTCGTGAAGAGGAAGGATTGTAGCGACGAGCGCTATGAAATTGCTCCGATTCCTGATTCGCTGTCTTTTGAGAAAGGATTTTTTCTCTTTATTCGAGCAATGCAACTTCTCACTCAAAAGATGGAAGGCGTTATCTTTGTGGGACTTGCCGGTCCTTCCGGTGCAGGAAAAACTGTTTTCACTGAGAAGGTGAGCAACTTCATGCCAGGCATCGCCATGATTTCAATGGACAATTACAATGATGCGAGCCGTCTGGTGGATGGCAACTATGACGGTCAGTGTTCTCGTATCTCAACTCGCGATTCTAGATTTATGCTAGCTATCATTTGCATGCCGATTGTCATACTGAGTTATGTAGTTTGAGGGAAGCGACCACATCATGCCAGCGACTGTGAAGCGAATTTGTTTTTCTGACTTCATTTTCGCTCCGTGCATTTGGCTACTCGCAATGCGCGTGCGTATTATGATCATTATGCTTGAGGTTAGCATGTCTCCAAATTTATAGGATTATATTACGATGATTCTTGTAGTCTGATGTGGAAGGAGTTGCAATGCAGATCCAAGACTCACCGATTACGATACTCTTCTGGAGAACATTCGCTGTCTCAAGGAGGGGATGCCCGCCGAAGTGCCAATTTACGACTTCAAAAC
Organism: Asterella californica; assembly: GCA_036924285.1. NCBI lineage: Eukaryota > Viridiplantae > Streptophyta > Marchantiopsida > Marchantiales > Aytoniaceae > Asterella > Asterella californica. The sequence goes on along the minus strand of JAYKYS010000010.1, from coordinate 4,824,732 downwards.
CAGCAGCCGCGTTGGTTACAAGTAAGCCTCCAATATGTGTTGCCCCAGCCAGCTGCACTACTGAATTTGTGACTTTATGGAACCGTGCAAGCTGTAGGATGCCGTCTAGCCTCAAGAGGCTTCCGACGTGTACATATCGGTTGATATTGAGTCATAATTTCTCTTATGCTGATCGAAAGAGTAGTAACGGTCCGCCTAAGATGTGCGAGGACTTCTTCTTTCTCACGCGGAACATCTGGGGCTGGCGTTTACAGGCCTGTAGAAGTGCCTACGTCCAGGGTTGTTATAATTGAAGGCATATATGCGCTAAGCGAGAGGCTCCGGCCTCTCCTGGATTTAAGAGTCTCTGTGACCGGGGGTGTTCACTTCGACCTCGTCAAGAGGGTTTTGCGGGACATTAATCGTTCTGGTCAGGCGCCCCAGGATATCATCCATCAGATTTCCGAAACAGTGAGTTAGTTCTCCCGCAATACTTGGATCGGGAAATGCAGTGTACGCCGCCCATCGCAACTCAGTTCGTATAGGGGGTCAGCGATTACGTCCTATACAGGGTACACAGTCTACATGTTGGTGAAAGCTCTGATAGGTACCAAGATATATTGAATATCAATGGAATGAAGGTGATTGCCTGGTAATTCATCTCTTAACCCTCTTCGACACAATGCAGGTATATCCGATGTACAAAGCTTTTATTGAACCAGATTTGCAGACTGCACAGATCAAGATTGTGAATAAGTTCAATCCATTTTCCGGGTTTCAAAGTGCGACTTATATACTGAAGGTACAGCCCTTTTCCTTACCTTAGGGAAATTCCTATTTAGCACATAGTTGGGCAATTCCTATCCAGTGACGAATTTGATGCTTTGGACAAGTAAAGGTCAAGTTTACCAGAAGGTACCACGTAGGTGCGTTCATTATACCTAGCCAGAGGAGTTTTGAAAGATTATTGGGAGGTCCGTAGTAAGGACTCCTGCCCAGTCAGATGTGACATTTCCAGGTTGGAAGTCCGCACTGCGTGGAGAGAGTCCTAGTTAATTTTAATCGTTATACATAAATCTGCGTTCGATGATTTTTGCACAAGTGGAAGTTTGTTCAGTCTGCGCGTGCTACTGTTAAGAGCTTACACATGGATATGCGTTCGATAGTTGCTTACACGTGGACGTTTGTTCAGTCTGCTCGAGTAGTCACTGAAGAAGAAATTCGAGCAGCCCTCTCAGAGGACCAGACAGTGACCACAGAGGAAACGTATGACATATATCTTTTGCCACCGAACGAAGATGCGGAGACATGTCAGTCCTATCTAAGGATGCGAAACCGGGATGGAAAATATAGTCTCATGTTTGAGGTAAGATCTATGTGAACGACTTTGACATTCTACTTCGTAGTTCATTTCTGGCATTTTGTGCACAGCGAACAGCGGATCTTTTAGCTACTCAAAGCAGGATCGGAGAACACTTCACAGACACGTACGTCTGCTACTTCCAGCCGTAGACAAGTTGGAAGGTATATAGTAGGTCTGGAACTAGGGAATTCAGGGTGATGACTACATAGTATTAAGCATTACTTGACAAGTGGTCATAGTGTTTGCATTGCCCATCTAGGTGTGGATGGCCAACATATGTTAATGTATCGGTGCCCTCTGGCTGTTTGCAGGAATGGGTCACTGACAATCCTTTTATCATATCACCACGCATTACCTTTGAAGTTAGTGTCCGTCTTCTTGGAGGTTTGATGGCTCTTGGCTATGAGATGGCTACTATCTTGAAGCGGACCAGCCATGTATTTGCGGATGAGAAAGTCGTGGTGAAAATCGATAAACTCGAACAGTTGCAGAGGAAGTACATACAGGTGGGTGTTGCTCAGAAAGCTTGGGAAGAGTAGCTGTTTCGTTAAATGTAGAGCGTACTTTGTCTCGAAGAACGGTCACGTCTCTCTCATCGTTAAAGCGACGGTAGGGGAAAACAAAACGAGACAAATAACTCTCCATTGTGGCGGTAACCGCACTTCTTTCATCGACTCTGATTTGTATCTCTCCGGATCTCCTCTCTGCATCAGGTTCAGGGTAAAGATAGGATAACTGTTGGAGAAGTTGCCAAGAAGCTCGGACTGGATGGAACATATATTCCTCGCTCCTACATCGAGCAGATTCAACTTGAGAAGCTCACAGCTGAAGTGACGGTATCATATCACAACCTGTTGAATTTACCTGGTGTATAGCGTAGTCTGCATGGAGATTTGCCTTGAGCTGTGAGACTTTTATATTATTATTACTTGTCTTACTATTCATCTAGTTTGTACCACGGACTTGAAACGATATAAAGAAAATCATCAGTGGCGCTAATGATTTTGGTTAAGCTTGAAGTTCTTGAACCTTGATTGGGGTCAGGTGTAGAGCGGAAGTAATGTTGTTTTGTAATCGTGGTGGAAGTTATACGGTAGAATACGTATCTGGCACGAGTCACTTCTCGTCCAGTGTCACCATGGTGGTACTTGCATCTAGCTGGATTTCATACGAAACTGTTCCTGTTTACGGAAGGTCTATATGTATCAAACTAGCAGCAAGAACCTGCCGGTTCCATGGATGGGCTGTTTCCTCCTCTACCTGATTCTTGAACGATCCATCTTTGGTTTTGGCGGTGCTTGATATCTCAGCCAGGGTAGACCTCTACCCCTGGAAGGTTAGGTTGGCCTGGCCGAAAGGGAATGTGCTACAGAGCGTGGCTGTCCAGAGTTTTGGAGTCGGGCAAGAGCGTCCATAACCCAATTTCGGAGTGGTCTTGGTTTACCGGAAATATACGTATTAGTGCATTAGGTTTACCGGAGATACGGAAAATGGTTAAAGCAACCGGCGTGGAATGCCATCCTTCTTCCCGGGAGACGGATTCTTATCGTGAGCTTTCTGTTAATCCACGCAGGCGTTGCCGGAGGATTTGAGAGACAAGTTGGCCCTCAATGAAAACACAGCTTCCAGTCCGATGCCCTCCTTTTCATGGATTTCGGATGTGAAGCCTGGGGCTCGCAATCTATACAGTAGGAGGTACGGACTTTTTGGAATTCTTTTGCCGAGTTTATGTTTTTCCTTTACATGTGGATCGCCACGTCTGTGGAAATTCAAGTTAGCTTACGTCATTTTCAGTGGTAGGTAGAGTTTAATTAGTTCTGTTCTCATTTGACAGCCTCAGCTGGACCAGGGATGTGTTCAAGGATATGAACAAGAGGTATGAGGCTTTCGCTCTTGCACTCCTTTTTGTCACATTCTCTTGCAGAGTGTGGAGTGCAGAGAGTCATTTCTCATAGCGTAGTAGGTTTATCTCCTCGTGGTACTTACCTAGTACTTCTGTACTGTGTTTTTACTGGTGGTTACTAGCGTTTCTGAGAACAGTACCGAACCAGAGCCTCCGCGAACTAGTAGGCTTATGGTGAAGCCAACCCCGATCCGTTCAGATAGTCATAAGCAGCGGGGATATGACGACAGAGGACCAGAGTCTCCGGCATCTTTTGTCGATCAGGTTTCTATTTTGGTCATCGCTGAACATTCTGTACATTCCTCGCTGTTCCACGCTTATCGTTGTTTTTGTAATCCGGACGTGATTGCTGTGAGCAAATTGTGGCTGCTCTTGCTACAAATGTTCGCAAGAACTGTCTGATTGTGAAGAAAGATCATTGCTAATCGTAGCCCGACTCTTCCTATTGGAATATGGCAGAATTTCCAGAAGATTGCAGAGCAGTTGGCTTGCTTGAATGAGCGTCTAGATGAGTTGTTTACTCGACTTGGTGAACTAGAGACAAAGTTTCCTGCTGTCGGGAATGTTGCCCGTACAAATTCGTTTGTATCGACTAGCAATGCCCATGCTGTGGGTTCTCTTGGAAGCAATGGTGTTCATTGTAACGGAGGAGCACCGAATGGAGTTGTCTCTACCTCCATATCACCGAATCCGTTAGAGTCCACACTAATTGAAGAGGTACGCGTCAAAACTGAGTCTACCTTCTTTTGTTCGGAGGTTCATGCATGTAGGGATGCCACGTTTAAGCATACCAGTTTCTAAGAAGGCTCACTCATCTTCGTAGTGTCTGCTGCTTGGTTTCCATTCGTATCACGTATTCGCGTCCTCACCAGATTTTCATGTAACAAGGATTGAACGGTTCTGCTGGTGAACATGCTGGATCTTACATCATCATCTTTGTCCACTGCAGGTGAGGATACTAGGCCGAGGTCAGCGCCACATAGCAACACAGTTGGATGTGCTCAGCAACATAGTGCGAGACAATCTACTTCACAGTAACCAACATCAGACCTACGAAAGCAAAAGAAGAGGCCGGTTAAATGGATGGTTGGGGCACATGAAGACTAGTGATACCGGCTTCGCTACTGTAGCGGTCGTTTTAGCCGTCGGTGTTTTTACTGTCACTGCTGTCATAACCGCCCGGGCTCTAAAGAGGAAGGCACAGTGAGTACCCATTGTGGAACATAGCCGACCCCGTCCGTCGTCTTGTGTTGTGTTCCAGCCTTGAGAATACCACGATGTAGATTTGGCCCAATTTATCGAAGTAATGAGTTTCCCGTGGGTAGGAGAACCGTTTTGTGTCGACATAGCTGACTCGAGCAAAGTTGGTTGATGGTTGCTGGCCACAGTGGTAATCCGGACCGATTTGGAATGGTAAACGTTGGAAGAAAGCAGGGGGTAGGGAGATAATGATGAAGAAAATCGTAGTTGTATAGAATAGACTAGCGAGCAGTGTAATCTAATTTTGTACGATCAGATGTCAATTTTAGCGTGGCATATGAATCCATTGTTAAAGGCAGAAGAACGAAAGAGAATTCATGGACAATAATGAGGGAGAGAGATACCATGCAAGTGTGGTCTCCGCAGGCTTCCAACAGGTGTTGGTTAATATATCACAACTCCATTCTTTCATCGGATATCTGTCGGTCTATGTTTTGGGTTTTTGGATGAGATGTTCCTGTTAGCATGCGACGAGTTAGAGATGAACAGGAGCAAAGTCGCATGCTGGTAGATGTGATTCAAGTCATCCCTTTCACGGGTAGGAGGCTTTCATTTATGTGGGAGTTCTGACGTAAGTTATCACCGCCCATATGAACGGGATTGCAATTCGCTCTCTTATATCCAGGAAAGAGCAATAAACTGACTGTTTCCTAGGAAGTTCAGCATAGGCTCACGTGAGTCGGATCAGTACTACTACGACTGGGGTTGACTTCAGTTATGAAGTACAGCACGTCTATCTGTTGAGTTTCTGCTTGCTATCTGCTGTGCTAAAAAGTTCACAAGTTTTTATTTTTGCTCTTTCTCTGTACACAAGTATATACTACCGTTCTGTCTTGCTGTCATTCTCGCTACTCGCTATTCGCTATTAACCGTGAGGCAAAAACCGCAATCGCTTGCCGTGCCGTCAGCCAAAAACCAGGCACTGTACACATGACTCTGGTAGAAACCAGGTACTGTACACATGACTCTCGTAAGTACGTGTTAAAAAGAAAACATTCTTGCTATTAAGACCGATTGAGAATGTGCCTGTCGTTACAGAGGCAGTTGAACGAGGCAAAGAAGCAGCTGAATGACTCTACATATAACAACAGCGCAAGGACGCAAAAACCAGGGACTTAGCAGAGGTACTGTACTGTCCCGTTCTGGTAACTCTTCACCGAAGCGAGGAGGAAAGCCTTGCCATGTACTGTCCTGATTTGCTAACTCTGCGCCGATGCGAAGCGGAAAGAGAAAATATTTACAACTCATCCTATAAACTCTAGTGTTGACAGCATAGCATACACAACTTCAAGACTTCTGTCTGTACACTGAGGAAACAATTGGTTTTTGAGAAGGCTTTCATCATCCTAGTGTCGTAAAAATTTGAGGTAACAGAAGAGAGTAGATCAGCTGTCTTTTAAGATGAGCCACAAGTGTTCGGATTGGATATATAAAAAAAGACCTATTATGCACTGAAAGCACTCTATAGTCTTTGAGAAAACATAAAATATTTTAACATAATCCAAGACAGGAAGAAAGAATTCTGGTGGTTTTAAAAGAAACGAAACTCTATGTATTCATAGCTTCTGGTCAGGTACAGTTGACCTTCTGGTCAGGTACAGTTGACTTTCAGAGAAAGAAAGTAACCAAAAGGTAGCAAATGATAGGAAGGAGGAGTCGTTGGAGGAGCAAATCGAAACAGTTGACACTTGTACCCTTCAATACCATGGAGGCAAAATGACTGAATAGACTCTAAAGATGGAAGTAGTACCGATGGAGAGACAGAGGCATGGAGGGTAAGGGAGACACGAGGAGAAAGAGACACATGAAAGGAAGAGGACACATGAGAAGACTGGGGCGGAGGACTGGAAGATACAAACAAAAGACTACGTGGAGGAGAAAGAGAGACTTGAAGCATACGAGATTCATCATCATCGGAGAGAGTCACAATATTGTCACAATTAAGTTCACATTCTGTAGACATCGAGTTCATAAATACTTGTACGCATCTCTGGAAGACACCAAGAGCTATTAGTCTAGTGGTAAAGCCAAAGCTAAAAACTGTAGAGTTAAACGTGCAAGCTCATGAATAGTGTTGGGATGGGTGACCTGCTAGTTTACACCTCTCACACAAGTGAAAGCTTGCATACCTCTCTCACGCACACCAGCAAGTTGACTTGCTGACGGACTCGGGCTCGGACTCGGACTCCGCTCCGCATCCGCACTCTCGCACTCCGCTTCTCACGCCTCCGCACTCACGCACCTCTGCTCCTCGAAGTACAAGTATTTCGTCTGCCACGTCCAAAGACGCACTCCGGTCCGAACATGTCACTTCAATAACATTCCACAAAAATTTCTGTAGCGCTTGTGCATGATAGAAAATCCACACTCGATCTCACAACAGCAATCTATTCATGAATAGTAAGGTACCATGTGTCCACACACACCTCGATCGTAGGTATCAACAATCAAACACTAACGATGACGTCCGAAGATACCAGCGGACGATTTCATATCAACGAGCTATTACTGAACTCCGTCTCGACCTACACTCAGTTCTTCGAATAATCTCAATAGAGAAATTATAATCTCCACAATGTCCTCAAGACAACAACGATTATTCACAAAATGGTCAAGCCAAATCCACTCTATTCTCGCAGAGAATCCGGGTTACACTCAATAAGACTATCCACCATAGCCAAGAGTTTGAAGGCTCAACTCGAAGAACTAAGACCTCCAAGCTCTACCTGCGAATTATACCTCTAGTGGACTATCCCAAGAACTCGTCTTAACAGCACGAATGACACTAACGAGATTAGCCACTCCGCACTCGACCAACCTAGCCGAGGTGCTAAATTGAAGTGACAGAGCAGAGCAGCAGAGTGAGCTGCAACAACAGATCGAACGAGAAGCGACGACATAGGAGATGGTAGCAATGAAGGAAGCGGTAAACCGCCCCCATCCAGCAACCGCTTCTCCAAAATGCCAGGGTTAGAGCGACAAAGCGAGAGAGAAAGAAGAAAATAAAGTTTAGACAAAAGAACGATGTTCCTAAGAAAAAAGCAAAAACGCAAAGAGATGCCAGCAATCATGTGGGTCCCGAGGTAAAGCGAGATCCGAGTAAAACGAAAAGAGACGACAGACGATAGTGAGCAGCGAGGTCGAACAAAAGATGCAGCAAACGTCTCCATCCAGCGAACGATCCGTCAAACTAACGTCCACGGCAATCGCGTGAGTACCGAGGTAAAGCGAAGTCTGACAGCAACGTAAGGAGACGGTAGCGAGCAGCAGGTCGAACGAACGAAGCAGAAAACTGCCCCCATCCAGCAAGCGCTCTGTCAAAACGCAAGCTCCGCAACAATGCAAGAGAAAACAAAAGGTACAGCGGCAATGCGGACGAGAGAGAAAAAACGTTACACTGCGGCAGGTCTGACCCCGCAGCGGTAAATGAAAAGTCATCGCTGCTCCCAAGAAAAAAAACATTACGGACGTCACGCTAGAAGCGAGGACAGACAAAATATACAACGAGGAAAATGAAATACATCCGAAGAAAGCACTCTGGCTTATAGGTTTTGAAGAGCCTAGAGTTCGCTCTGTCAAAAATTACATTCTCTGGCGTTCCGCCGTTTGGGATGTCTATTGTCCTCATGTCTTCAGTCATTAAACCATAAGTCAGCAGTATATAAGCAGCAAGGCTGTCTTGTATCAAGGGAGCATTATAAGCAGCAAAGCTTACTTGTATCAAAGCCGTCGTAGTTGAGATGGTTGAGGTTTTAACATGGGGGAGAAGAGGCCACAGGTACAAATCATGGTGTGAACTGAAATTTCTGTTAGAACGTTTAATTTTGGTTTAGGTTGAGAGGTCTCAAGTTCAAATGTTGCTGGTGAACTGAAAATTTTTTAGGAAAATTTAATTTTGGTTATAAGTTCTCAGGTTGGAGTCTTGGTGCGAATTAAGATTTTACCGGAAAATAAAATTGAATCCAATTATAAAACCCAGTTCATCAAGATATATATATATATATTTTTTGGTTTTAAATTTTGATAATTTTCTCGAGAAATTGAATTTTAGAAAATCGATTTCAATTACAGACAAGTTGGTCATTGTAAGAGTTAATCCGATAAGAGAATTTTTCAAATTTTGAAAAAGATTATATTTTGTATTTGTGAATCAGATAATAATTTGTTTGTTTTTGTTTGTTTTTTATTCATTGTATTTTGGTTTGAACACATCTACAGTTCTGTAGATCTCAAGATTTACGATCATTTTGAACTTTAGATCATCAACTTTAAATAGAGAATAAAAACATGACAAGTAGAATTTTGTAAACTTTGGAATTTTGAAACTGAAGTTGATTCGATGAGATATTTCATCGTTAATGTAGTGAGACTTGTTGTTTAATGTATTAAGAGGTTTTAAAACTAAAAACTTTTGATAGAGATTCTATGGATGTCGGTGTACAGACAATTGTGGTCGTTTTCAGAGGTGTCGGTAGGTAATGTATGTAGACATTTGCTTATTTGTTCTTGTTTGTTTCACCCGGGAGTAAGAAAATGAGTATTCATGTTATGAATGGTGAGAGTCGAACCGAAATAATTTTGAGTAGACAGAAATATTATGAATGACACGTGTCCACCAGAAATAATTTTGAGTAGACAGAAGATAAGGAATGATGAGTATTGAACAGAAATAATTTTGAGTAGACAGAAAATTTATAAATGATGAGTGTCCACCAGAAAAAAATTTGAGTAGACAGAAAAGTTATGAATGGTGAGTGTCGAACAGAAATAATTTTGAGTAGACAAAAAATTTATGAATGGTGAGTGTCCATCAGAAATAATTTTGAGTACACTAAATAATTTTCTCTCTACTCAAAATTTTATATTTTTTTGAATCATTGTCTTAGAAAAAGTTATCCTGTTGTTTTTTATGGCTTTTTTTACATCGACTGTAGAAAAATCTTTGGTGACACCTCTTATTACTGCACAAGGTCATAGGGTATGGGAGAAGTGAGAATCTATTAGACACGATCTTGAAGATGGGTGACTTCTAACAGTTGGGCATGGGCTAATCGATAGATTACCATGAACTTAGTCAATCTCATATTCAAAAGTCCAATATACATTCCAAGTGGAATGTCAGTGGAACTTTACTACCTGGAGTTGAAAAACCAACATGCATCAAATAATAGTTTTCATTGGTGACTCATTAATATGCAGTAAGCTGAGAATATTTTTTTAATAGTTAAATTTAAATATCTATATTTTAAATCACGAAAATAAACCATAAAGCATGAGAACACAACCACGCTGCCAGAGTTACAAGTCCGGAACCGTTTACATTAATACATTGTGACTTAAATTTAGTAGTTAACATTTCCTGCGGAAGGATTAAGTACTCAATTAAACCCTTGTATATGAACCTCGATTATACAAGCCTCAATCGAGGAGGGCTCAATATACATACAGCCAATATCCATCGACGAAATTGACACTATTCTGTACCTCTAAAATGCCCTGGTGGTGGAGTACCCACCACTAACTACTGTTAGCTGTGGTGTAACGTATGAATAAAAGAACGGTTAGGATCCTACATGGTTAGGATCTGGCTAACCCCGGAGTGGCGAAATGGTAACTCCGAGATTCACAGGCCGAATGTCTTATGGAACTTTCGGAAGATTCATCGTCCCATCCGCGTAAGTTCTCCTACTCAATTCCCCATTGCTCAAAGGAAATTTGTGGTGGGGAGTGTACCACAAAACGTCATTCACAATCTTCTGTTCCTACAGGTTCATTACAGCCGAATCAGAGTGAAATCATGAAAGAAGTTGGACCAGCATGAGTCCAAAATACATATCGATGCTAATCTTTCTCGAGAGCATGGCAGACCAGGCTATGTATGTTAGATAGATCTCTATTAAAAGTCATCTATCTGTAGGAGAAGTGCAGTACAGTACTGCCCCACGACTTCTTCGCGTAAAAGTATCTACCGAATGGATAAAATCACGAACTCTCTCGTATAACGAAAAAGTCTTGGGTTGATTAATCTAATGAATGTCAGAGCGGGATCGCGATTTCATGGAATCTGAACCAGCACTTGTCAGATCTTATAGAAGCTGTTTTCTTTTCTATTTTGAGAAGGAGAACAAAGAAAAGAAAATCGTCGACTATCAACACTAACTCAAGAAGCATTGCATTAGTTAACAATCTAGATGTATTAGATCCATTCGCACTCACAGAACTCTAAAGTTCTAATGAGTTTATATCAGATAAAATTTACAAATTTGATCGCATGAGATCATCGGGTCTTATGCTTGAAGATATGAGAACTCTTAGACTCTTTGTTCAAGTGTGAATTGATGCATTTTATGTCTAAGTTTCCACCACCGTTTCAGTAATCAGAGAAGGATGTTATGCCGTGAGCTATGTAGATCTCTCATGGTATATATCCTTTTGTGATATGAATAATATAACTAAGGTATCATTAAATATAAATACTAGTTAAAACCTCATAAATACTGGAAAAAATATATGTTGTGTTAAGAAGCCAAAATTAGCACACTTTTTTATGAAAAATTATGTTTCATAATTGCTATGCATTTGCATAGCTAACCGTGTATTTTGTAACGTTCAGAACAAGGCAAAATCCAGAAAGCAAGGTGAGAATTTCTTGTCTTGTCTTCCATAAACAACGGATTATTTTATTCTAATATAGAACTCTAATATGAAATGTGAATACTAACAAGTTGGAAATGTTATTGCAAACGTAGCTATGCGTTAGCATAGCTAAGAGGTGAAACCGAGAGGGAAAGAGGACTTTTTTGTCGTGTAATGGAAATGGACGAATAGAGTCTTTGTGAAATCAGAAAGGGGAGACAAAGAGTTTTAAATCCAGAGAGATCTCTAACACATAGCCTCACAATTCAATTGCAAGCATATCACATTGATATTCTTTGAATCTTTGTCCTGCTCTGTTTGAATCATGATTCACCTGAGCGTGTAGGTTCTCTTTTCCTCAATCTACCATGTACCTAATTGTATTTTAGATTTTAAACCACCACTGAGGGTATAGAAGGGTCTCAGATGAAATATTCCTCTTAAATTTATTTTTTTAATTCAAAATCTTTGTCTGAAATCTGGAACACAGAGAACTTAGAATTTAACAAACTAGGTTCTGATAATGTTTAAGTGAAAATCAAAATTTTTTCTGTAAAAGTTAGCGCTTTCCAGTCGCTTTCTTACGTTATCTACCACGTCAACAACGGAGGTCAAACTTAAACATTATGAGAAGACGCAGTCTGCTCTAATCCACAGCCAAAATATCCAACCCAGAGGTCCCAGAGGTAACCCAGAGGTCCGTCTTTCACGTCCGCACACGTCAAAAAATGAAAGGTCTGGGTAACCCAGACCCTAAATATCAGGAACGGGGGTTTAATCTCGTTAAACATGTGTCTAATCCATGCACTTTCTAACATTTACCCAGATTTGCTTCAGAGTCTTCAATTTCCTTTGGGTTACGTTCTTTCACTCAAACTCTCACGAGGGCTTCATAGTCCTCTAACATCAATTGAAGGTTCTGAACAAGGGATTGAACCAACCCAAGAGAGAATTTAACTCAACGTTGAGAGCCACTCATACAGAGATGTTATCATTAATGATGTATTGCAAGGGTATAAGAATAAGCAACCACAGCCAAAATATCCATCCCAAGTTCCTTGCGAGGAAGAAATATGCATGCTACTTGGGCTCTCTCATGAGGGAAGAATAATACAAGCAATAAAATAGTGAAGAACGATGGAGAGAGGAAAAGACCCAGACTATATCAGAACACATGGAAATGTGTCACTATTTTGTGTTATAATTAAAAATATAGACGTTGTCAAAATCTTAGACAAGGTATTGGTATAAATTATTGTTTATTATAAATATTATATCTTAACTGAGTGCAGAGCAACTAGTTCCACGGACATAAAGGTAACATGCGGAAACGCGACTCGACTCCAGATCTAGTTTCACTTCAGTGAATTAATCTTTGCATTAATTTATTACTTAACCCTTCCGGCGGGAAAGTTTAGGTAATAACTTAATGAGCTTACAACCCCCTCCAAGTTAGAAGAGGGTGAATCATATTCATGCAATATGCATATTCATGAGGAATATGCATCCAAAGTTCACTTCTAGACGAATGGAAGAAAAAATAAATATTTAAATAAATCATAAAATAATCATGGGTAATTTGTTGACAACAGCTTTTTAAAAATTTAGTGAAAAATATAGTTTACTAAAGCGCACTTTTACGGAGAAGAGTGGTGCTCGATTGGATTTGTAAATTGTAACTTGTGATAAAATTCTCTAAATTTAAAGTACTAAATTTAAATGATTAATTAAAACCCCTTTGGTAAACTTGATTACATACGGTCACTTGAGTTACACCAAACTCATAAATAACTCACTGCAGACAAAAAGCTTTTCTGGTATAAAGATTTATGCAACTCATGAATAAAATTATTTTTAATTTATAATTTAACCTTTCCAGAAAAAAATAAAAAGAAATTAAAGTTCTTTGCATAATCCCCTCTTCCGAACTTGGAAGAGGGATAATGCAAGGAAGTCCGAAACTGCATTCAAAACGACGTTTGCTACAAGGAAGGGTTTAGGTACATGGGCATTATAACAAGAGATGTCCTAACAATAGGGTTTCTGGCGGAATAAAACAAGCGTATGATAGTTTTTAAGTTGTTGAATCAACATGACATTAAAAAAAAGAGAAGTTATGAGTAGTGTAAAGGACGTTTTTCCCAATACATTGACGTACGTGAGCACTCGGAAAGTGTTCCATGTTTCTAGTTTTACTAGTAATATCTTGTCTATCATTTTAGGAAATTTCCTGTATCTCCGGAAATACTCAATTGAAATCCACTAGTCCATTTGCTGGTTCTCCCCGAACGTTGGTTATGAGATGTGGTTGTAATATCTTTTAGAGAAGGGAGATTATTCTATATTCAGATAATATCAAATATATTTTCAACTTCGAGCGGTTAAATTCCGAGTATGAGTATAAAAGTATAAAAAGGAATATTCTTTTTCCCAGTGTTGTTTGAGATTGAAAAAAGATTCTCTTTTGCTAAAAAAAACCTGGAAATCTTCATTTTAACATTTTTCTGTGTATACTTAGTAGTTTATTTCAAGATGAATCATGACTTGTAAAGTTGGTGAATAGTTGTAAGTTGATTCCTTGTTTCACAGATTCCAAGTTGAGATGAAGACTTAGTCACCAAAATCATTTTCTCCGTAACAATTAAATTTCTCAATTTCTCAATTTTTTCTCTTAAATTTAACAACCATTTTCTCTCTTTTTCCGCCACTAAGTCTCGTGTCGGATCCATGACAATCACATCTATCACTGAGATCTGATCCTCTCTCATCATGTACATGTCAGCTCTCATATCAACGCTCTCTCCATGTCATGTAATCGCTCTCCCGTGCTAAAGCAAACACAGCGTCCTTGATGACATCATGGATAGCTATTCGTTCTCTACCGTGAGGACAGCAAGCAAAGTGTCGATCCGAGGTGTCGAACGAGACATCACACTCGCAAGTGGACAATGCCGAAGCAACAGACTGAACCTCATCGCTGTAGAGAAGATAGTCGGTACGAGTCGGAATGCTTTAATACAAGATCGAGCTATGAGCCAAGAGATTGCGCCCTTGTCCGAACAAGAGCGGAGTCTAGCTCTAGTATCCTGTGAGATGGAAGGATCAACTAAGAGCACATGAAGAACTTGCTGGAAGTGATGTCTCGTCAAAGACGACTGTAGTCTACGGGATCCATCGGTAGTTAAGATATCGAATTGAAGATGCACCTCATGTGCCTCAAGAGTCAAACTATCTCTTGTCTCACGGAGACATATCTGTAGTAGATAAGAATCATCTTTTCGTCTCTGTCACATAGCTCTCCAGAATAAATCTATCTCGCACGAGAAAATGACAACATAGCCAAGGTGCAAAAAGACCCAACACCCAAAAAGACTGTCGAAGCAGTCTCCTCCATGGATATTAAGTCCACCTCGTCACATGATATCGACAAAGATGTCTACTTACGTGCGAGAGATTCTGTCACACACTCGAAGGTCCTCGGATCTAAGATGTCATCAAAAATCTTCATGATCCTCCTATCAAACTCTCTAAGATGCGAGATAAAGATAGGAGATGAAGATACTGTGCAGAGTAAGTAAACCGGACGACGAGCAATGGAAGAAGAAAAAATATCAAAGACAACATGTGAGTCCTCTAACCTAAGGAGGTCCTTGATATGCAAAAGGTATCAGATAGTAAATTCAGCTGAAGTTACTATCTGAATATGCTTTTTCTATGGGTTTTGACCCATTAGCGAGTTACCTTACATAATCAGCAAGTTTTCTAGATAATAACGTGAATATTTCCTCATGTTACAAGATGTAAGATCTATTAAACTGATCTTTAACCTTATAAGATAAATTTGAAAGAAAACCCATAGTCAAACTCATAATAAATGCATAGATGATATAAAACTTCAATTTTGTTTCACATTAAACTTGGCTTGGCTTGATGCCATCGAAAACTCATTGTAACGAATGAAAACAAGAAGATTAAAAAGGTTCAAAACGAACATGAGTTATCTTATGACAACAAATAAAGAATGTGATATACTAACAATCAATAGAAGATAAATTTTCTTTTCATATGCGTTTATACTATTTCCAAACATAATAAGTCCTCCCTTTCTCTTTCTTCTCCTTGCAAATTTTTATAGCTCTCAGAATATAATATGATCAAGTATTTACTATTTTTCCATTAGCTAGTATTGTTGTCTATGTCAGGTTGAGTTGCATACATCCAATCATGTAACCTAAGTTTCATACATTTGACTACATAAAACCAGCCCCTAGTCTATTCCCAAGGACTTGCAAAATCAAAATAGCAAAATTCTCTGTAGTCTTTGTCTTCGATTATGTTCAACTCTTTCCTCGTCCTCTCTCACCCAACGCTCATCTCCTATCGTCTCCTGTTATCATACTATATTATTTTATTAATATCCAGTTATATGTTATGTTGCTTAATATTGTTATCGAAGATAATATATGATCACTGGATATTGCAGGAGGAGAGTCTCTATCTTGTCTGGATCAAAGTTATGAGTACCACAACTTTAGAATTGATACATATACTTTATAAGTATTTTTCACTCATGTTTCATAAATTATAAGCTAACTTCCCGTTTATGTTTGAGTCATTATATTATATACGAGTAAGAGAATGGGATAGAAGAATCTCCATGGTTAAGTATAAAAAGAAACAACAAAGAGAAAAACGATCTTGAAAGTTCTATTTTGCCAAAGAAAACCAAATATTGATAAGGCGAATCTAATAGTGTTTTCCCATATATCTTGTGCTGAAGTACCTTGTGCTAGAACTATAAGTGATCCCCAGCATCTCTTTCTAGAACAACTCTCTAATGATCTCGATTTGTAGAAGTTAATATTCACAGTCAATACTAAGTGTTAGATTACTGATGATCAACTAACCAACGGATAATGTTGTTATCTTTGCATTTTCTGTATGCAGATAGTCAAATGGAAAACAAGATTCATGAATCCAAAAGTCTCGATTATTATATAACAGAATTGACATAAAACTTGCATACCAGTTTGATTTTTATTCATTTTGACAAAAAGAAATAGATAGTCTTGTAGGACTAAATAGTGTACTCTGATTTCCAACTATACCCAACCATGTCCGATGGTCATAGACAAATATTTTCGGAAATGAGTACCTGTAAATATCAGTGAGTTTGATATAAAAAGGAAAGGTACTATGTATAAAAGACCTTCCTTTCAATAAAATTTAAGAAAAATAAAGAGATAAAATATTTATAATATGTCAACCAAAGAAAATATGTAAAACAAACAAAAGTAACCTTGGAAAAATGAGAAAGAAAAGAAAAGAATTGATTTCAGAGGCATTTTATTTCGAAGTCTTGACTAAAGTGATGAGTATGATATCCATATTCAAGAATTTGGTCCTCACTAAAAATTTCATTGCATTAAAAGAAATAACAAAAAGAGAAAATCAAAACAATAAAAAGAACACCCAGGTTAATAAGTGAGTCCGTGTCCAATGTACGCGAATGCCACACGTGCTAATGAAGGATTAGCTGAAACAAAATATACTTGAGAGAAATAAATGATTAAATAATATGTTCAAATAATAGATATATGGAAATTACTCTTTAATTAATACTGAAGAAAGGTGAATAAAAAAAATATGACAATTACACAAAGTTATAGAAACTAACAGTTGTCGGTACATTCATTTACTTCCCTAAGAGTGTACTCATCCGTCCCTAATTACCATTTATGAAGTGAAAGTTTATCCTCTGTGTGGAATAACTATATCCATGAGAAATGTGTTTTCTCAAGGAAAATAAAAACTTATTTCTTTTCCTCGCTAGTACCTCAGAATAAGCAAACTTATTGTATCTCAAGTAGTATCATGCTTCGTCCTCATTCATTTGCGATGATATGTACAATGAACCCCGATGTCCTTTTCAAGTATCAATAGTCATCTCACAAGAAATATTGATCATTTTCAGTTATGGAAATAAAGTCGAAGACAGCTATGTTAAAGGCCAAGAACTTTAAGAGAGATAGGGAGAGAAAGAACTGTAAACTGGAGCAAATCTTGAATGAAAGATGAAATACTTATAGGTCAAAATCAAGACATTATCCTCCTTGAAGTAACATTTTCCTTCTTCTCCAAGTCACAAGTTAACTTGTTTATAAGATTACTTCCTTCTGAAGCTTTTTTCTTGATTAGCTGAATGCATTTCAATTCATTTCTAAATGAAATAAAATTTATTAGAAATGAATTCTCTTCTGAATATTTTTCATTCATAGTCGGATCATTATGGTAGTGATTAATACGGATACTTCTAGTGTTATCAGGAATAACCAACGTGGTTAATCATACTTCATTTGTAGCTGATGTTGACTAAAGATGACTACAGACCTACACCTAAATCTTTGTTGCATTGAGTTCTCAAAAGTTTGGAGTCAGGACTAAGAAGTTGCATTTCTTAATGTTCTTGATTGCATTTCTTACTGTTCTTAGGCAGCTTGAGGTAATGTAACCATTTTCATTGTAACAAATATGCTGTCTTTTTAACATATAATTAGTTTACTTCTGCTCATCAGTCATACTCTTTCTAGTCATCCACGAGAATAGTAGTTCATGTAGATTTGTGAATTACTCTGGTCCTAGAATATATAAACGTAGGAAAAAGCATGAAAATGGAGTGGATCTTTATATCTGGTGGTAATTGACCTTGTAAGCAAGTGTTCGCATTTTTGCTGATGGTGAAAGAATCCTTAGATTTTTGATTCAGGAGAAGAAGGTAATATTCAAATATTATCTATTTATTTCTGATAGCACGAGGGTAATCGACCGACGCCATGCCCTGCGCACCACCAGAAATTTAGCCTCGCAATGATATTAAAACTTTTTGATGACAACACATGTTTTAGTTATGTAGACAGTTTATGTAGTTTATATCATAACGGGTTATGTTATTTGAATAACATCATTAAGATATCATTATGTATATATGATTCTTAAACTTCATAAATACTAGAATGGTGTGTAGAAACAGAATGGTGTGATGAAAAAAGAAAATTAGCACGCCTTATTATGGGAGTAATGTTTCATTATTGATATTCAATTTGTTTGCATCGTTGTCCTACTCTGTTTGAAGTTCTCACCTCAGAGTGTAAAATTCTTTTGGTAGAAAAATAGTTACTTCGGAGAAATAATTAGAAGAAGGATGTTATGCAGGAAGACGAACTGGATTATAACTTCTCCTGGAAGAGGAGGAAATTAAGACGAGTAATTAATTACTTACTTACTTGTAAATATAGACCTCTTGTTTTCTCTTTCTCTGCGCCGAAGCAGATGTTGCACTTTGAGAACGCTCGGATATATTTTTTGGATTTTCTGCCAATAGTAAATAGTTGTCGGTTATTTTCATTTAGGTTGCAGTTTCTTTTAACAGAATTAACCGTTTTTCTATTGATATTTTCTATAAGGAAAAGAACCGAAAGAAGTTCTTCTCAATCAGCAAGCAAAAGTTTTAGCCCACGGAGTATACAAAAACAGCCTTTTCCCCAAAAGGGGTCTTCAGTATACAAAGATATATTTGTTTTTAATCTTTATGTTTAGAAAGAGTTAGGTAACAGATTAATGGTTTGGTTAAATTAATATTTCTTTGTTAATAATCTATCTCATTTATACTCTCAGAAGTGCATATATCTGGACCGTCTCGTAACTCCAGATGCAATTAATTTTTAGTATAAAGTTTTAATTTTTTTTTAATTTTTTATAGAATTTCTGCATAATATTTATAACCTTTATGATAACAAAAAACGAACAAAAGTTCCTTAGAAATTCATGCTGCATGCATATTTATTCAATAGTTGACTTGGAATCTCCCACAAAATACGATAAACCCAACGAGAATAGATGCTCCGGCTCTAACATAAAGAAGGAATCATTATTTTGGTGTTAATTTCACTTTAAAGTCCTTACATATTACTTTTTGCATCTGAAGATACAAGAGTTGAATATATATATATCCTCCTGCTTAGCTGCCAAGACACTACTAAGCTGCAATAAGATTTACAAGTTTGTCCAGCTCGCTAGAAGACAATGTCGTAGCACATATTAGTGCGTGTCAAAGTTCAGATAAACGATTCCTTACCAGAGAAAGTTTACGTAAAATCCAAAACTCATCCACTTTTCTTAGTATTCTTTTCTATTAACTTTTGCAAGGTAACTGTTTTATGTAAATACCACAAACTAATTTTCCGACGAACTTACACTCGAACTTCACGCTAGCCATAAAAGTCACTTCTTGCCTTTGCTAGTATCGAGTCCTTAAAAAGCATGTTAAGTCTCAAATGATTATATTTCTTACGAGATCTTAAACATTTAGGGTGAAAATGTTTAAGATTAAAGCCCGAGTATGACTACAAGTGCTATTGGTGACCCAGAAAATATTATTTTGTGGGTTTACTTTCAGACTAAGTATAAGGATATGTAAGAAAGACATCGCTTCATCTTCTTAGTCTTGGAGTTTTACGGATCGACGATTTTATTTGAGTTTGTGTTAGAGTCTACCATGAGAGACATCAAAGAGTTTCACTTTCTCTTTCTTTTTGCATTATATTTTTTAGACAGTGAGTTTTTATTGCTCTACAAAGAGCTTTAGCAGACGTGATCCACAAAGAAAAAATTGCAGTAAGTGATGTTTCTTCAGTGAACATGTTATATGCAAGAGTTTTGACTTCCCTTGTGTGATATTTTAATAACGACAAGCGAAATTAGAGCTACTGGTAGCGGGGCTTAGCCCGTGTGTTCTTCCTCCCTTCAGCTACTTCTTCTTTTGTAAAGCTTGATGGAGTCTTTCCATCCGTTGGCTATTCATTGCGTCGCGTGTTTCTCCAATCGCATCTTCTTGAGGTTTGAAAGCAGCAGAACCCACCTACGGGTTAGAGTTAACCCCCGGTGGGAGTTAGTGTGCCGCGCGTCAACTAACTGGACCGGTCGAGAGAGCGTCGTGAGTCCAAGAAGAACGTCGAGCAAGAACAACCGAGAGTACAAATTGCGCGATCGGGGCAGGTGAGGTTGGTGCTCGGGCAGGATGGGCAGGACATGACAGGATCGGAAGGCAGGCAGGCTGAGACGCTTCTGCCAAAATCGCGTAATGTTTCTTTGAAGGTGGAGGGGGAGAGAGAGAGAGAGAGGGGACGGTTCGGGCCGGGGGGAGGGGGGCCGGGGTTTCGGTCGGGCACATTCTTGCTCGAGGTTCTTTGCTGCTACAGACTCACTTGCTCGTTCTCGCCGGTCGTTGCGTAAGAGGTCTGAAGGAGGGAAAATTGACTCGGTCCATGTAGGGGGTTGATCAAATTCTGATCAGGTGTGAATTTTTGAAAATTCCCAAGAAGAGCTTCAGGTGGCAAGATGGCAGGTTCAGGCTCGGGTTTAGTCTTGGCATTGGATCTGCTAAGGACCAGCGCAACCACCACTAAGTCGTTGCATTCTTTCTCATCTCTCAGTTCCCTGTCAGCTGCGTTGGCCGCTTCGGTTGGAGTGACTTTTTTGCCGTCATATCCTGTCTACCACGGTCAGTTTCGATCGAGGTAAGCTTTCAGATTACATGCTTCATATTAAGCGAGAATTATAGTTCAGGGCATGATTACTTCCGGAAGCAATCTCGAGACAACCATGCCATGAGAATAAGAAAACTGTTATATCATTATACATGGAAAATTGAGAAATTTTGGGTTTGAAATTTTGGTCGGATCATGTCACTTTAAGGGTTTTAACGGTTTACAGACTATTCCTCTTTGTTTGCAAGTTTCCAATCGCTTGAGTTCACCGCGAGCTCCAAAGCTGCAGAAGCTTGCCCTCCACAGTGTTCTCCAGAAAGATAGCAATTTTCTAGTCCACAGTCGCCATCAAATTTCATTTCACCTTCTCGTGGGTTGCATATTTAGTTCAGAAACCATGGCAACTTAAAATCCCTGTAGGAGCATTTTATTTATAACTTGTGCTAAGGACTGTCAGTACGACAGGGACTGGACGGGGCAGTTTGCAGTATGTGAGGAAGCTGAAGATGCAGCAGAGCCATGGCTAGATTCCCGCTGGTCACCCCAGTGGGAACTTCAGGAGAAGGGTGCCGGGAAGACTTACCATGTTGAGCTAAAACCTCTGTTTTCTGCCTTCAAACCGAGAGCCCTTGGAGCTACAACTGTCAGGGCTTGTCTTGTGAACTTCTTGCCGTTATTGGAAGCTTACATCCAGCCAGATGATGATGAGATGGAGGATGATGTGGAGCGACCTGCTAATAAGCTGGTCGATCCAATCGTTCCAGTGAAACGCTCGGTTACACATATTCTTAGAGAGGTGAAAACCAGCGCAACCACAAATTTTGCTGACAAGTATGTTGTACATCTTGACATATCTGTTTCTTTTTCTTCTTCTTTGTAAATCTTTGTCGCCTTTTCTTATGTTGCTTGTTGAAAGTATCTAGTCAGTTAGTATCCAAATCACTCTCCGCCGTGTAGGCTATTCTATAGATGAACATTGTTGTGGAATTACTGATTTGTTGCATTTGCGTGGACCTTTTACTGGCATCACTAGTCTGTATCCATGAATTTATGAAACTTGAATACTATGAATATCTTTGTGTCAAGGACAGGCTCCATAAGAGGGAATAAAAAGCTACATTCCGAGTATCTGCAAATAAAACATAGGGTTGTTTGCACAAAGGACTTAGTTGTTCCCTAGTGCCTTGCGGGCCTCCTTGGTTGGAAGAAGAAACACTCGACTCTGAAGCACCATGCGACGAAACTCAGCGGAAACCCATACTGTGAATTTGAACAGCTTTAATGACCTCTTATAACATACCTGCAACGAAGTTTCATGTGATGAGTTTCATGTTTCATGTTATCATTCTGGTCCCTGAAGCCTTCATTTCTTCACAGGAATTATGCTAAGATTGCAGCCTTGTGATGCAGGTATCGGTCATCACAACTAGGAGGATTCTGGAGAGAGCAGCTGTACACCATGCTTCTCCCCGCATGGCATGGAAACTTCTGAAAGGTTTGAACAGCTGCTGCTAGGATAAAGAATTGCGATATTATATGGAGTTTAGTTAACACTAGTTATAGGCCTTGCAGCACCGTGAGTGTAGGGTCTCAACACATGTACAGTTACCTGAAGTTGCTACCTCCGGCAACTGCCGTGCATTTGTTTGGTGCAGTGTTCGTCATGGCTCTTTCCCGCTCGTTCATTGGTCTTGAGAGGCAGCGTTGGTAGGTCAAACGTAATCTGTTCTCCGGTGAGGGTTCCGTTCCAAGATTTCCAGTCGCCAAGTACCTGTGTTGCATCTGCATATATTTCTCCTATGTTTATCATTTGAAATCTGTGGTGGGATCTCAGATGTGCCCAAGTCTGCTGTCCGCAAAGCTGGTAGAGATATCACTCGGTTGCAGCTTCTTGCGGGTGTCTGCAAGACAACTTTACGTGGTGGGTAACTCCAAAGTAAAAACAGAAGATGGAGAAGCTCTCCTTAGGCTTCCTTATAAACGTCTACCTGCTTGTAGTTGCCACAGGCGCAAAAACGCCTCTTTACCTTTTCCTTCCACATATCACTAGGTAGGATTGAAACAGAAGTTGATAAATATTGTAGTTTGGCGTGTAATTTGTTAAGACGCTGTTGCACATAAAGCTTGTCTGTCTACAGGAATTTCCATCTTTACCAGACTTGTCGGCGAGGAAGTCGTGTCGGTCAGGAACTCTGTCTAAAGGTTTCTGATGTAGAGCAGTAATGGCATTAAAACACATATCTGTTCCCCATTGTTCTGTGCCGCACAGCGTGCTTCAGCAC
Source organism: Asterella californica (assembly GCA_036924285.1). Classification (NCBI taxonomy): domain Eukaryota; kingdom Viridiplantae; phylum Streptophyta; class Marchantiopsida; order Marchantiales; family Aytoniaceae; genus Asterella; species Asterella californica. Next base: position 4,801,764 of record JAYKYS010000010.1, on the reverse strand, counting down.
CGTTTCTGATACCTTCGTCAACCTCGTCGTGCAGGGCATGCATTGGGAGTGATTGCGAACTGGGTTGTACAACTGGTTCTGGATATCTATAGATATATTCGTGCGTCTTGTTATTCGTACTTCGTGGTTCCCAGCGGGAAGGGAGAAGGCCGGAAGCAGACAGCGCAGGATAGCAACAAAGACTTCAATAGATTAATAAGAAAAACAGCTGGGAATACCCTCAAAGGTGGCGCGTCCCTTGTTTTAGCGTCTGTTGGAGCAGGCCTAGGTACAATACTGATCAAGCCGTCCACGGGAACCTGGATCGGTAAGCTGTTATATCCCCCGAACTTGCATTGCCGATCTGATCCCCACGTAATATTCTTTCGCCTGGGCCTATACGAGTATCTCTGTGTAAGTATGACAGCGTCAATCAGTAATTTACTGTTTGTGGTTACAGTTTGTGATCTGTCATCTGTTACTTGCCAGAACTACCACTGATACAGAGACTACATGGAAATATTGTCTAAGCTGGATACAGCCGAGCTTTCCAAGCAGGGAGTCCAAGCTGTAGGAGCCTTATCTGAACTTGTTGGTCCACTACATTGTTCTTTTGTGCAGGCTGCGCAGCCGGTGATCTTGCTGGGCCATATTTGATTGGGATGTGGTTGGATGCATGGATCTTTTACGGCACATTTACGCCTTCAGGACGGGAACCGTAAGACAGTCTTTGGTCGAGGTGTGGAGAGAAGTAACGCCCTATACGACGAAGCGGAGCTGTTGAAGCCAACCCTCGGGCATCTTTCGTAAATGCACCCTTGTATGAAAGGCAAATGAGTTAGAGATAATCTCATCTGCTCAGGTTGATAACCTTGTTCAAAACCAGATTCCCTGAGTTGCTGAACTTGTGTGTGCCTTGAAGACCGTTGGTTCCCGCACAAGGTGCTTACTCGGAGGATTAGGGTGGGTTACGGATCGGCAAGTTTGGTGTTGGGCTGCGCAGCGACGGGATGCACTTTATTTATGGTTTCTGATCTTTGGCCTTTTGCACCATTAAGCTGTTGAACAGACCATTAACGTAGGCTGGTGCTCCGCTATTCACCGGAGCAGCACCTTGAGAGATGGGTGGAATATTGAAGCCCCATACGAGAAGCTACGCCTAGAAAGCTCAGTTTTTGCTTCGTGAGCTTCATCGATGTAGTTGCTTTTGCCATTGTTAGTGAACAATACGGGTGTATCCTTGTTTCCGACCGCGTGAGGGGTATCCCTAGCCAATTCCTCTCAGCAAGAGAAGGACGGTTAAAGGGTGAATTAGCCAGGTAGCCATGAAGCTTACTGTGGGTCCCGTTCACTTTCGGACAGGAACAAAGTTGAAACATGTTTCAAAGAATGTGCAATAGATTGGAGGTGGATGATAAAACATGTGGCACTGCGCCTTACATTCTACCAAAATAAGAGTGTCAGCTGAAGTAACTGAGACTGAGTTGTCGATTAAACGCCAACTTGACAACATGCCTACGAGGGTCGAAGTTTGTACGTCCACCGAAGTGAATGTAGCCCCAACATTGACATAATCATGACTGTTACGAGCGACTGTGCACTGCAGTTCGATGTGACTAAGATGTCATATTGAACAATTCGACAACCGGGCTCTTTGTGAATTTCTGCAGGTGAGGACGGCTTCATGAGTGTAAGCTCTTGCGCCAAGGCCATGCGCGAAGGCTTCATGAAAGTAGTTGCAACAACTTTCCAGAATCTTTTGGCGGATTATGATTTACACCCCAGCAACTCAAGGTACAGCTGGAAAAGAAGATATCAGGTACATATCCTGTTATCAGCATCTCGAAAGCCTGGTAGGTCACAGGAGTGCTACCGTAAGGTTCTTGCGGTTTCCTTGGTACTGTGCATGAATTTGCGCTGGAGATTGAGGACATCAAAGAAGAGCCTGGGTATTTTGATAGAAAAGTCCTTGATTGACTCTGAGGTGCGCTTGGTGCGCTTAGTACTGGAACTGCACAGACTTTTGCAATGACGTTTCGTGGACTTGTAACTGCTTCCTATTGCGGTCACGGATAGGCGCTTTCATGACAGTCAACTAACTGTAGCTTAGTTTCTGCTCTAAGCTATATCACTACGCCGATGTGTACACTGGCAGGTTGTAGCTGTGTCTCCATTTAACGATGTATAACTTTGAGTTTCAGGGTACTTTCCTTTGAGCAGTTGACGCGCATCTCTCTTTCTCAATTCCATGAACCCTGTGAATGTGGAAGTACACTGCCTTAAACGAGGTACATATAGACCATAGACCGTAGACGCAAGCGGAAACTGGCGCTTTCTCGACGGACATCTTTGGCCTGGGCACGTGGGTTAGCGGGCAGAAATTTGTTTGATCAGTCCTCCAATCAGTTTGTCGTGCTTGATCGGACCTACCTTAATGTTTCGTAACTTGATCGGACCTTTGACTTGCTATATTCATTAATTCTTGTACTCGAGTTTTTTCAAACTGACTGTTTTGCGGAACCTAGGTGATGCTGATTTCAGTTGCGAGGTCTCAAGATGTAACTTTGGTTTTATCAACTTTGTATCAAGTTCATCACATAATTACTTGTATCAAATACTGATATAGATAGTATGACTTGACTTTAATATCGGAATTACAAGTTGTTGCAAGTCAAGGGTCTTATCAAGTGACAAAATATTAAAGAAGGTCTGGTGAAGCTCGATAAACTTATTAGAGCCCCGATCAAGCAAATTTCTGGTTAGCGGCCTATGAGTTTTCAGCGGTACAAGCGGAAAGTGAATGTACGCGCGCCAAACTTGACGCTGAAGTAGTAATTACGTACCGTATCGCTATTTAAGTTCGTAAATGAAAGAATTCTTTCACTGCGCGAATGTTTAGAGAAAATAAAGTAGGACTGTGCAAAACCTTGAAAACATGTTTCAGCATTTTAATATCTAATTAGCTTGACAGTTGAATATGAACCAACTTGTCGACGAGAGAAGGGGTAAAAGATAGCATTGCTTAGAATGCATTTGTCTCCAAACTTAGATAAAAAAAAGCGTCCACGAGGATGCAATCTCGTGAGACAGTGGGACCTTTGATGTTGCAAGGTCATTCTTGGCTTGTCAATCTATCAAACTTTGTTCGAATGTCATTTAAACCATGATACTTTGAATGAAACTACAAAGCTTGTGCGTTAGGACACAATGACTAGAGCATAAAAGAGCAAACTTCCTCGAGTGAAAATTTAATTATAGTTCAGATTTTTAAAGAGTTAGGTTAAAAGTTAATCCTTGCATAGTCCAGAGAAGACCCAAGATATGAATATGGGATGATTTCCAATTGCAAGTATCTGGGGGCTAGAATCATTAGATAGTTGAGAGCGCGAGAGTCATGCTCATGGTAACTAGTAGGGTACAGGGACCGGTTTATAGTCTTGAAGCGTGAAGCTTATGGGTTATCCATTACAATCTTGGCCGGAGAATATTTTGGTTTATTAGTTTAATCTTTAGTTTATAAAATATATTTTGTTTCAAAAAGCAATAACAATTCTTTGAAAGCTACATTGAGCATGTATATCGCCTCGCAAGAATATATCGTTCTATTTATAAAAGACATGACCAAATGCACTTGTCATAATGAAGCATAATGAAGCGCGTCCAAGAATTTGCGCTATAATTCGATGCTTCTCCTCTTCGATATTCTTCTCGTAACGTTTTGGGCCTGCATATTCACCCTCTTCATATGCACACCATTAAATTTAGGATCAAATCTTTTCTCTTAGAAGTGTTTGGTGAAAATTATAAGTTTGATGTAAATTAATAATACTGTTCATCTAGGGACATTTTGTTATAGTAGAATGCATTCCTTTTCGTAAACTAAGTTTACCGTTTTGTGTTTTTATAGTGTCCATAATGAATTGTAAAAATAAGATATATTTATAACAATGTTAGATTGGTCGTGTAAATTTAACAATGTATTTTCCTCCGATTGCTTCGGGACTTATTTCATCTTCTTCTTTTCATTTTTTCAACCAGTTATACCCCGAGTATGAGTAGAAAAGTATGAAAAATAACAATCTTTTTTTCTTCCTAATATATTTTGAGTTTGAAAAAAAATCCCTTTTGCTCCAAGAATCTTCGAAATCTGTCAATACTCAGTACCGTAATGATTCTTCAGTTCGCGCAATGATGTAATCTTTTGGCTGTTTCTGCGAACCAAAATCACTATCGTCAGAGCTTTGAGCAGAAACGTACTAACGATATTGGGAGCCATGCGCGAAAGCTCTTAAACTCTGTAACCGGTGCTTGTTCCTCCGGAGTAGACCTATGTGACTGACAAAACCCAGTCCACGGAAATTTTCAAACAAACACGTTTTCGTGCGCAGTTAAGTTAAACCCTAAGAGGTCACCCCGCGCAATTACCAACTGTATATTTTCAGAAGATGCGCGGTCTGACAACGCAGTCCGTCCGTGCAACTGGGGACGCAGTTTGCGTCTAATCTTAACTCAACTCACGTTGAACCGATCCAATTCGCTGATTTTTCTCCCCCGCTGGACCACGTTCGAACTAGGACTGTATGAACCGAAACAGTTTTTCAGCCAGGCATATTAGGGGTTGTCAAAGTTAAAAACAAAAGATTCTTCTATGGTTGATGCAAGATAATTTGTAGAAGACGATAAAATAATTTTATCTAAGATCGCGATTCACAGAAATATAAAATTTTGAAATGAACAGAATAATAATATTATTATTATATCTTGTTTCTAATATTCAGCATTTATAATTTGAATATTAATTTTTTACTTCCATCACTCACGGATGAAACGAATAAAAAACGAATAAATAAATACCCGCGAGCGTTTCTGCAAGGCACCTCTGGAGGTGCCTCACAAGAAACAGCCACAGCTGCTGTCTGGCCAAAGTCATAAGTACACCCCCGGACAAAGAATCTCTATCAAAGGTTACTAACTTAACTTTGATACCCTGTATTTAACTGAGTATCTCATATCCTTTAAGTTGAATGCATCGCCTAGCGAAAATAGTTATCCAGCATCTCTAAATTGGATTTTTCATGTGAAAAGTATTGAACAAAGAGAACAAAACTTTTTATGTAAAATACGTAAATAGCTTAACAGGTCTCTGCATTGGACCATAACTAGGGAGTTCCACACGAAGCACCACCTGTGACTCGCTGCAAAGGTACTCACAGTTACATTACCGGCAGTTCGATTGCAGGCGGCAGTCCATAAAACTGGAAACCTGCAGCCGAGATTCAACTCGTCGCGATCAGAATTAACTTACGACCAAAGGTTTGACGTCACCGGCCGGAGCCTCTATCGACGGATATCTTTGTTTCACATCATCTCGCGGCATGTTATGAGCTGGTGGCCCCCTTAGCTTATAAATCTCTGACTGGCGAAACACAAGGCTTATGGGTTTTAGAGTTCTGCAGATACTGTCAAGTCAAGTCCTCATTGATGTTGGCGACGACTGCATCAAGCAAGACGAAAAGGCAAGCTTGATGCTTTCAAGTTGTTCCATGACTGACCCAAATCAACCTGTTCCATAGTCACTACAGTAGCCGAAAGCTCAACACAGAAATAAATGATGTAGAAATCTTAAAGGCTGATTAAGTGCACACTGAAGACCATGACGATAATAATCAGGGCCTTCATTCACACAACATAATGGTTTCAAGAGAGAGACACTGATATGCACCTAGAGTTTGCATTATTTGTTCTGTCAAGAACAAGAAAACCAGAGAAAAATCTTCGAGAGCAAACCCTTGTTACGAAACATCCAGCTACTGCAGCGTAAGAAACATACAGTTACTGTAGCCTAAGATGTAAGGAAAACTTAATTCGCACCGCTGCAGCAAACAAGCTTTGAACTATCGGTACAGCTGTAACTGGAATGGCATCGGAATAAAGGTTCAAAAACATCAGTCAGGGCGTTTTTGATACCATCGCTGCTCGTACTAGGAGCAACCCCTGCACAAAATTGTCGAGCAAAGCATGTCAGTTAGTACAATCGATGAAGATATTAAAACAACTTGTAGCTAAAGTACTAGATGGAGAAGAAATGCACGAAGATTGCCAAAGCAAATGACTCTCCGATACCTCTCCTTCCCGACGTGAATCTCTTTTGTATCCAGATCTGCGAAGTCACTCTTCATGGACTGGAGCAAAGCGAGGGCCGATAAGACGCTGGACTTGATTATGAAAAGATCCTCCTTGACCATGAATGTAATATTCTTCTCCACAAAGCCTAGACCGCTACTCGGCCCATCCCCAGAGGATGCTGCTCCCGAGATCTAGAGGTCTGCAATTTTTTTGCGCTGTATCACAAAAGCGCGCCGAGTGACCGGTTCTTGGCAAGAAGGACATTTGTCGTCACCTCCGTACGATTGACTGTTGAAGTTTCAAGACCTCTGATTGTGCAGGAGGTCTCGAAAATGTACCGTAAAATGAGTTGTGTTGAGAACTGCAAGAAGATCGGTCCTTAAGTTTTTTCAGGTACAATCGAAGTCTTTCTGTCCACGCGAAAGGTCGATACTTCAAGTTCTTTCATACTCGAGTAGAGGTTGAAGAGCCCATTTTCGTCAGTCGTTGCCAACCCGCCCTCATAGGCATGATCAGAAGACTTAACAATATGTCTGCAAACTCCTTGCCACACTCCAAACAAAGAACTCGCTTTAGTTTCAGAGTACGTAGTACCTTGACTTTCAAAGTCATCTTCCTACGTTGTGGCTCTGTGGATTTCGAATGTCTGTCAGACAGTTCCTCGTCTTCAGACTGATCATGAGGTGCGATCGGTGTTTTCTTACCCGAAGAAGATTTAGATGTCTTAGGTAGTTTCCTCGACGACATGCTTCAAGATCCGTTTTTTCGATCGAACTATTTTCAATCACTCTCAGAGACAACCAGCAGAGCGCAAATCTTCACGCCACGAGGAAGTGAGGCAAAGTACGAAGCGGATACAGGATTTGGAGATGAAGTCAACTTGGAAACTTCAAGAATTCATTACATCAAGTAAGAGAAGGATAACTTGTAGGAGAATATGATAGGAATGGAGATGCAGGGTGCGAAGACCGAAGAATGAAGATTTCGATGGTACAGGAGGCATCAGAACTTTGTGATAAAGTTGATGGGGTATTGACTTCGTACTTCACCATTGAGCTCGATATTTCAGATAAGGAATTACTGATGAGACTTCATACAAACATGATGATAGTGGTAGATCCTCCGGTGAAGAGTAGGATAGTTAGAGTAGCTAAACGAGTAGTTAGGGAGATGAAAGAGATTAAAGAGACAGTTAAGTTATCATTGAATAGTATAGCTAGGGAGTCCTTGTGTTTGGACTTGGACTTCTTCTTGTCCTTAGATGACTTACTCTTAGACATGCCCTTAGTTTTGTCCTTGACCTCCCTCATGTTTAGCATGGATGTCCCATAGGATTCTGCTGCCGTTTGGACTTCGTCTAAGTTGTTAGGTGCCATCCGTCTGGTAAACATCTCCATCTCCTCGGACAAGCCCATAAAAAACCAGTCGATGGCTTGCTTCGTACAATAAGATGCTTGTCCTCCTTGCTTAAGGACTCTGTGAAGTGGACTCGAAATTTCTCAATATAATTCTCGAAAGACTCCTTCTTCTTTCTCTTGTTAACACCTACGACTGTACCCAATGCCCTTGAAGCATTATAGAACACCGTGTTCAAAGAATCCCAGTCAACGATGACCGCAGCCTGTTTGTTTACCAAGTTCATCCATTGTCTCGCGCTTGCTTTCATCAAACTTGGAAACAACCTTATGTGATCTGCTGGCGTGTCCTCTCTGTTAGCTACTGATAACCTCTCAAAACTGGTCACGTAAGAGTCAACATCCTCTCTTCAGAGGCTCTCTTAAGCTTGGAGTACCTCTGGCGGACGATGACGTGAGCCATCACAACATGAATTATAAGGACAGAAGTGGATCTGGTTGTCACGCATGCTATAGGGACTCTGTGTCATTCTAATGCTTGCCGGAGACTCTGGTCCTCTAGACTGCGACCCAGCTGACCACCCACCTCCAACTGCAGATGCTATAGCCAATGGTCCATGTACATTGACTTTAATCAAATCAAGCTCCAAGACTTCTACCTCAACAGCTCCAAAGTTGTCACTCTCCCTCCTCTGGAGAGGAATCTCTCTCCACTCCGTCTATGATGTAGATGCGAGAGGTAGAAGATCCCTCCAGATGCTGAACTGTAGTAGTTGCTGCTTGTATTTCTCTTCTTCTAGTACCTCACTCTACCGTCCCGTTCTGAACTCGTAACATAGTAGCGACTGCCTTCTTCTCAACCCTGTGATGTTTCAGAGCTATTTCCCATTGATGCGGCATTCCAGTCATCTGCATCACAATCTTCAACTAAACAAGTGAAGTTAAAGTTGCATTCCTCTTCTCAGTACTTTAGAAATGTCGTGCACTTAGATCTGTCTGGACCGCATCTCGTCTGCAATTTCATACGTAGGGAACCATCTCTAGGAATGTGAAAATGTGCTTCGCCCAACACATTCCCATCGTTCTCCGACCCTCGGTAATATACAGTCGCTAACTTCTCGCACCAACTTAGCGTACATTTACAACACTCTTTGTTATTGACCTTGTACTTCCGTAGGTCCAAAACTATTTGGGATTACCTACTGTGTGGGCGAAGTTACTGTGTCCCCGCAAACTGGCTTTCCATGTACCAAGATATATTCATGTCGGTCCAGACTTTTTGGTCCCTTCATTCTAGCTCCCAGGATTGTGATGTACCCAGTCTTGATGAATGATAACTCGAATGCCTTTACGGTCTGACGTTATTACTGTTTACGGTAAGAAGTTATTTATTACTTAAGTCTCCCATTCCTCGGTGGCTGTCTCTTCTTCTCTGTCTTCTCCACCCATCCTTCCTTTTAGCACCGTTCAACCAGGCATGGGATCTGTGGTGAAAGTCTATAGCATACAGTTCTTTGTGAGTACATGTTGTAGAACTGTCTGCGTTCTACATTCACCGGCGACTTGTAAGTGTATAAGGGTAGTTCCTGCATTGCTGCTGCTATACACGTAGATCGAAATGTATCCTAACTGATGGTGTACATGTCGTAGCATCACGGGCGTAATATTGTGACATTCCTTTGGATCCTCACAATGGTGCCTACGAAGTTACAGACAAGGTTGGCAAGGCACGGCATTGAAGTATGAATACCTACATGCTTGGCGTGTCTGCGGTAATGCGATACTGATCAACTCTATCTGCCGTGATTTGAGAGGTGTGTAATTTGGCGCCTTGCCTTAATCTTGTTAAAAGGTAATTGATTTCAAGTATGTACCCTAGCTAGGCTGTGGCGGCGAGTTGGTGAAATTGTGTAGATTCTACGGTCCAGTTGAAGAGTAAGTACATCGGGTACATCCAGACGTTGTTTTCTAAGGTTTTACAGTCTTTGAATTACACACACCTTGACTTCTGATTGATTTTCCCTATGCGCACGTGTAGTGAGATATAACTGAGACACTTGAGACATGTGAGTTCTTCTTCGTCACCAGGTAGTGAATGCAGCAGGAGGAAGATTGTGAGCATTTCATTGATATCTACTCGATCGAGTTTGAAAACTATGGAGTGTGCACATGTTCTGCTCTGCTCTACATTTTTCACTGTCCTCCTCACTATCTCCTACTCTCTGTCAAGTTCTTGAAGCTTTGATTTGGTTCTTGTATTTCACCGTGGACCGTCCTGACCTGAATTATTGCGGTAGCTCATGATCAGTTATCCTTCTGGCATCGTGGATTTGCTGAAAGGGAACTTGATGACTAGGTATACAAACTCCTTGGTAATTTGGAAGTTTTCCGTGCTCCCCAGTATGAGACTTTCTCAACACGTGGGAGAAAATGGAGCAAGGATCGAGTTCAGAACTTTGGGGAGTTCGCTCTCCCCTGATGCATATTCACTCAGTTCACTACGCAGTGAAGTCTTTCTGCAGTTCTACGTGTAACACATTTTCCTTGTTCCTGTAAAAGTCCGTCAAGTGGACGATCCAAGCGCAAGATCGATGGGACGAGACAGACGGGACACCTTATGTACGTCTTTGCGATCTTTAATAAGTATAGGCGATATGGATTTACGGAAGAGAGTGAAATTGAACATGAATTGATTGTAGTCAGTTAGTTCTAAGTCGTGAGAGGTGGGCAAAACATCAAGGTTCTTCTTGCACAATCTCAGACAAACTAGCGACATTGACTGTGTCGTTAGAGGGGGTGTTTGACATGGGAGAATCGTCTGTCGATGAGGCTGCAACTGAAGTATGTCTTTCTTGACTTCGTTCGTCAAATAAATGAGACGATGACTCGAGGAGTACTGACTTTTCACCGTCCATGTCGGAAGCCAAAACCAAAGCGGTCACCGCAGAGTCCAGATGTGACCTGTCTGCTGGTGGCGGTCTTGGTACATCCAATCGGTTCTCTGGCTTCTCGGTATCCATGGTCGAGCCGTCGTGATTTCTGCGTCTATGCAAAAATCCACGAACCAATGCCTGAATCTTAACGACAGCACCATTCTGGTAGATGGTATGAATCAGTCGTTCTCGCTCTATGCGTACAGGAAGCTCCAGACCCTGCATCATCCAGTTGGATCCGGAATTCAAACACGGGCATAGGATATACATTTTCTTCTACCTCAAATCTACCAGGATCGAGTTACATAATTACCCTCGAGCCGATCTTGTGAAGACAAACCGTTTCCAAGAAAGGCCGAAAGGCAACTCCTTTTGAACTGCGAAAGTGGGAGACTTCATAGTCAATACGTGTATACCTGAATCATAGATGATAAAGAGCAAATTAGACTCGACAATGCATATACAGAACGGTGGTCGACGCCATAAATGACAACAGCAAGTTGCACTCGTCATCAGGACATATATAGATTTTATCTACTCAACCTCAACAATGGAGAAATAGAATGCTGAAGTACATCTAAATTTTGAGCCATAGGATACCCACCACTTCATAAAGTTTCGTTTTCTCCCTCCAAGTGGAGGACCCAGGTCGATCAAAAAGTCTTTGAGTTTGTGTTGTCCTATATGACCTGAGCACCTGTTTGCCCTTCGAGCTATTTAGAGATGCATGGATATCCACATCCAGAAGTTTTGCACATACGATCTCACCTTTGGCTTTACTATGTTGTAGGGCATGACGCATTTAGTTCACAGACGTAATCTTAGTATTCACGAGTACACGCTTCGTTGACTTAGAGCCTTCTAGCGCTAAATTACTTTCTTTACTCCTTGGGGTCTAAATCAATGAGATTATCTGGATCAGCATACCAAAGTTGTGTTAAGAGAACAATCTTATCTTACGATAACTTAGGGAAGGTAAGAGGCGAGAAGGATTATATTACTTACTTAGGGTCGTATTTCTCTTGAGACCACAGCTCTTGAAAACCGATCAAGTGAGTTGGTGTCAGTAACGTGTTTTCGTTGATTAAACCAAAAGTAATCGTATCCAAAATTTGGGCAACGAAGATATTCGCAAGTATATAAGTGGTCAAAGCAATACCGCACAACATGAACATGATACCCCCAACAGGATCACCACAGTTGTTAACAGTAGCGCCTGTATAGGCGACACATAATGGTTGCTTAATCGTGATATCGCGTAGTATGCAAGACCAGTTATCTAGAGTCATAATCTGCTCACATACACACATACAACACATTCACCGCAAAGCTAGTGAGTAAGAGATCTAGAAATAGCTAACCGGTTTTACTAAACAGTAAGAATCACCGTTATTCAAGTGTCGAGTCTGCTACACTTGAATAACGAATTGTCGAATATTAGCGGCAAAAGCAACCAGACTGAGGTTTGAGACGTCACATGAAACAAGACATACGAGTACCTGCATCATGATGGAGAAGGTGTTTGCAACAGATTCAAAATTGGGCCCCAATTTCGATGTAATACAATTTCCACTAGAGATTTTCTGGAAAGCTCCACCTCCAAATCCCATGAAGACGAGGATCACAATAAACATCAGGGCCATGGTGTTGATCATAGCTGGCAAGGCGGTGATTATCGCAGTCATCATGATCTTGAGTCGAGAGAAGTAACGAATGATACGAAAAATTCTAAGAAATATGAAAATAGCTCCAAGAAATTGCCTTGGTGGATATTTAGAGATAGCGAGGCCTGGTATCCCTAGATAATCTAGTGATCTAATGTGAGCGTAGGTAATCACTCCTGGATATAAACAACTTGCAGATATAATAAGCATACACAATTCAACGGCATTCCATTTGTCGTCCCACCAGTCGATTAACTGTATACACGCATTCATAATTTTCAGAAACGCATCATGTACAAATATATGTAAGCATGAAGATCTAGATTTACACTGACATACATAGTATATCACTGCAGAAGAAAGGTAATGAAATCTATCCAACCCTGTAAGGCTCTCACTTGCTGCATTACTTGCCGTCTACCTAATCAACCTACCAAGCGTATTGTGTTCGGGTGACTTTCTAGTTGAATTTCAATGGGTACATCATCTTGATAATCTTTTCGTCTTGTTAGGTGAACTTGGAGATTACTTTTATGATAGATATACATTTTCTGAATCCGTATCACTCTTTTCTTGATACATTTGCAATTTAGCGAGTAAATTGACAGGAGTAAGATTGTTCATGTGAGATCAAAAGTAGGACAAATCAGAAGATAGATCAAGAGAAAGAAGCCTCATCTGTTTATCTGATCTGATTTAATTTGACAAGATCACGCAAAGAACTTACAATATTTTCGTAGAGCAACTAAATTCAGTACAATAGAGTGTAGCGTTGCATGTACATACTTGGGTGCCAAGAAGTTTCAACGTAGCCTCAAATGCATAGAGACCCACGAACATGGTTTCGACCGCTGAGTTCTGACCATTGTCGTCATACATGTCAATGGGAATGTTATTATCGGAGTTTTCATGCCGAGCTATAACATATATGTAGTTGATCAGGATTGTGAAAATCACCGTGCGCTCAAATTTCTTTGTATAGACAAGATGGAAGCAACGTTGACGTAGTCTACCGTTAGAAGGTTTGGTAGGTACGATCGTAGGGCCCAGACCCTGGATCAGACGATTTGTATCTCGCCACAACTTCTGGCGCTCAGTGAGCAGTTTAGATCCTGAGATTATTCCGAACTGATCTATGAACACACCAACGAACATTCGTAGGATGAAGAATCCTCCAATGCACAAAAAGGTGATGAAATACAATGCATGTGAAGGACTAACATTCCGTTGAGGTTGTAACTCGGGTTTATGAGCCAAATCCATTGCCGGATAAAGAAAGTAGTCTGGCCAATTGTCAAATGTCGAACTTATAAACAATGATAACATTGCGTTACTAAAAGTATCGAAGTGAAAAGGTTGATTCATCCAGGTACGGATTGCCAGAATTCCGACTTCGTTGCGGAAAAAACCAACACAATCATTGTGGCCTACCACACTTGAGTCTGTACAATACCGAAAACGGTTGGCATATAATTGTATGCCTAGGACAGCAAAAATAGCGTACACAACCAATATGAACAAAAAAACTTGAGAAATAGTTGGCATTGTTCTCACCATATTGTTCATCAGAATCCTTAGGCCACGAAAACGGCCAATTATAGTCAAGGGACGGAGATTTATGCATAATGTACCAATGTACAGCAGTTTCAACCCCACGTAATCATCCCATACAGCATAAAGGAGATATCTTGATTTCAAAATGGTAAACAATAGAGTAGGAATCTCGATCCAATTATATGGATCTGAGAAGAATGATTCGGGTGTAAAAAGAAAACCGTGGGCAATAACTTTCAAAAAGATATCCACACCGAGAAACTGTAATCACATATAAACCATAACCACATTGTAAGATAATTCGAGCATTAATGTCACAACATGAAAAACATACAATGTACTCCTCTCATTAGCTAATTCTCTCTACAAAATCCACCGTGAAAGAGTACATTATAAGAAAAGTTATCTCCTAGAGATCACTTTCCTTAGAATGTACCATGTCTTTCGCGAACTATAAGAAAGTTTATTTATAATGTACTCTTTCACGGTAGACATCTATTAGACTAATAGATGTCTTCCGCTACATGAGTTTTAAACAAAGAAATATCACAAGTATGAAACAGATGCATATGTCACATATAGAGACGTAAGCAATACTTACGATGGCATATGCTATGTTGATATTCTCCTCCGGGGAGCCTTCAATGAAATATCCCTCCGGTCTTTGACGAAAAAAGCACACCATACCCATAGTTACATAAACATACTCATACATCTTGTAGCTTTTGTGGACAACAATTCTTATAATCAGTCTCCGGAAGGAGTTGTTGGGTGTGAAGAGAAAGAGGGATCGGTTGTTCATCCACCACGGTACTACTCTTACTTCAAGAGTTGGTGAGGTTTTAAAGTCTGAAAGTTCAAAAGAAATTCTACGACCACTCTTTGTCATTCCATAAGGACTTGCCACGATCATGTTAGGCTTGCCCTTCTCTGCATTTTGCTTTATCGTTGCTACCTTGGCTTTGTCATCTACCACAACCAATAATGCAGTTTGCAGTGCAGTTTTACTTTCACCCTCGACCAGACCCGTGCTGTTGAATCCACTCCTAAGAAACAACGAGTCAACTTCTTGGCTGTGTCTGCGATATATTGGTGCTTGATGGATGGTCGGCACAAAACTGATGCTATTACGTCGAGCAACTGCTGCATGGTGTGTCTCGTCCTGTTCAACTGATTGCAATAAAGTCACCTGCTTGATCGGAATAGCTTCAGAAGTAGTATATGTAATAGTACTAGTAGATGGAGCATCAGTGTTGTTGTTGCTTTCAGTGGTTGCTGTTGGGAGCACGTCATCTGAATTTCCTTGCTCTTGTATTTCAGGAGTTTCTGATTGTGACGTAGAAATTGTTGATATACGGGACAGTCTCATAGACCTAATACGTTGTCTTACATCCACGAAACTTTTGTGAGCACCTTCAACTGCATCGATAATCCAGTCTGAATTTCGAGTGGAAGACAAGTGATGATAATGCTTGGTTTGTAACCACTTGATGTGCTCTCTCTGTTCAACATTAATTCAACATGAATCACACTCGAAAACATATATACTCTAGGCATAACTATTTCACATGATGACTATTCGCTCAATATGAATAAACATACAACAATGCTTTGCTCAAAAAACTGTTCACAAGTTAAATTGTTTGAAAGTTCCAACAACGAGTGCGGTCAATCTTGCAGGAATATCTAATAGTTGTATCTTACATTTTGAATGTACTTCTTTTGACGGTCTATTAGCTCCGTTTGTTCGAGAATTGTTGCGATTATAAGATTGAGAATAATATACGATGTTATAATATAATAAAACACAAACATGAATGGAGCGATCCATCTGATCAACCATTCCACTTGATGTTAAGAGAATACAAGTCACAAAATTTATTCAAACTGCAATAATTATCAATGAAGAATTATAATTATTTTGGTTATATGAAGGGTTTGTATGTGAAAGTTAACACCCTCTACTCATTCGCTTGTGGTCTAATTTTTAGCGAAAAAGCTCATATGTCTTTCTTTTGGTATGTGGAGATCCATAAGAGTGAACTAGTACTTTCACGATGTAAGATTAACTTACCCAGCTCATCACATAATACTATATGTGAAGAGTCAAATCGAAAGACGTGCTATCAACTATATAATTCCTATCATCTGTATCCAGAATCATCTGATAATAGCAATATGTCATAAATCTATTATGTTGGAATGATCTCTATATGCAAGTTAATATCTGAAAGTAACACCGGGATATCTCGGTGTTTATGGCACACTGCTCACTTTGCAGTTTATTTCTTGTCGGGTGTTATAAAGCTTCTCTTCAACATTTCTGCTCCACTAATCGTGGTTGACTAGAGTTCAGTTAAGTTCTTAACTACTCACTATAAGTTCACTATCGAGTAACTTGCACTTTGGTTAGTTGTAGTTTGATTCAAGTTGGTTCCAACTGCAAAATCTAGTTATGTCCTCGGTCTTTCGATAGAGGATAATATTATTATATTTACGCTCATCCATGAGCTCCTTCACAAGGCTAGACGGTGTTGTGTTATGGAAGCTTTTGAGTGTGAAAAGTTATTGTACAATAGATGGAGAACAAGCTAACTCACTGCTTGGTAAGCTGCACTCTAGCTAAGTTAAGCTAGTGGTTAAGCTACACCATAGGTAAGCTGGACTTGAGGTTAAGCTAAGGCTTAGGTAATTTGGGCCAGAGCTTAATAGAGGAAGGTTTCTAGAAACAGAAAATTGATGAAACCATGTTGTAGAGCTCGTTGACTAAGTAGAGCATAACTTGAGTTGGAGAAAAGAGGACCTTGCTGACGAAGATATATGAATTGAAACTTTATGAGAATTATGAAAGAAAAAATCGTGTGATAGATAGAGGTTTGACTGGAGTAGAAATCTTAGGTTGTGTACGTGTAGGTTGCGATGCATAGTACATCTTAGGATCTTCAATAATTGAAAATAAGTTTATATAGCTGGAGATATATGAGTTAGAAATAGTAAAGAGCGTACATATCAACAGAAAGGCAAGGCTTAACCTTCTCTAACACTTCTTCTCTGGACATATATGATGTTTGAGTAGATGGTTAGCTCAACCTCTTGACAACAAGAGGTCTACGGTTCAGACTCTCTTGACACTCGTACTTTCAGATTGAATCACCATTGCATGCCGACCTCCAACGATGGAGGATTACGTCGTTGTGCTTGGGCTGAAAACCTTCACAACCCAAGCACAATGACGCAATTATTAGAGACACAGTTGTGCTTAGAAGCGGGAGACAGTATCTCCCTTACATGTAGCTTGAACGGATGGTGTCTCCGTATGCAATGATAGTTATCAAATGATTGGCTCCAACGATGAAGAGAAATGCTATCACAGGATACCAAAGGGGATGATGATACTTGTGGATACATGAAAACGGAGGTGAATGCTACCAAATGGCTCGGAACTGAGGTAGTGATACCTACATGTACACCTATTGCTACGTTCTTTTGTTTGTGCAACAATCATTCACTAAGGAAAAGCATGTTCTTTTGTTTCTACAGCTATCCTTCACTAGGAAAAGAAGGGTACGTATGAGAGTACTATGGTGTTATCCTTGAACACAGATCTACTATTTAGTTTGAGATGCGATGTTGTGCCACCAATATTGTCCTTGGAGTAAGCTATAAGTACGCTTGACTCCAAAATGCCTCAACTCCTGGTGGGCATGTCCAACTAATCGTGTTATCTGTAATGGATGTGGTACAACACGCACCCTATTATCCTCTTACATGAAGAACGTGTTTTCTTTCACACCAAAACCTCTTGGTTCGTTGAAGAACATGATCTCGCTCCTTGGCACTTATTGTGACCACCACGACGCCAGTACGTAGATATTCTATAACCATCACATCATCATGGATATCTCACTGATCCGTCAGAACATCATTATCTTTCAGATCTGAAGACTCAGCATCTACCTCTTGACTCACGAGAGCTGCCACATGATCCTCCGGAACCAACATACATAAAAGGGCCGATGCATGGCAACTTGGCATCACCTCCTCATTCGTTGGCTTGTATCATCCTCTTGACTCGTACATGGGTTTCTAATCAAACCATCTACATCTCTATTCGCTATCCCAGGTCTATGAACTACCTGGAAGTCGTACTCTTGCAGAATCAGAGCCCACAATGCAAGCTTCTCTGTAAGCTTGTCAGACTCATTAATCACTTGGAGCAGCTGGTGATTAGTAATGAGAGTGAAGGAATTCTCGATCAGATAAAACCAAAAGTGTGTCACAACCCACACTACAACCAAACACACACTCTCTCGTATGAACTATACTTCGACTCTGCTGAATTGTTGGAACGACTCACATACGCCACAACAAACTCCCTTCCCTCATCATCTTTTTGTGTCAACACCGCTCCAAGTCCTAACATACTCCAATCAGTTGGAACGGATGTCCTCTAATAGATCTCTTCAAGATAAGAGCAGATGTCAATCCATCATTGAGCTCTAGAAAAGCTCACTCCTTCTCATCTGCCTACTGCCACTCTTGGTCCACTTCCGGTAACTTGATCAAAGGCTTTGAAATTGTACTGAATTCTTCGCATATCGACGATAAAAGTTCACCAAACCAACAAATGCTCGATTTCGTAGGACGTGGAACACGTGAAATCACCTCAACCTTTGTCTACTGTATTTCCAATCCAACTGGGGAGATAGTGTGACCAAGATACTCCACTTGATCTTGATTTTCCAAGATGCAACTTCAAACCATGAGCTCTCAACTGCTAAAACATCAACTGTAAATGCCTCTCATGCTCCTCCACTGTAGCACTATAGACTAAGATGTCGTCAATGTAACACCGAACAAACTCCCATCCTGCTAGGTTCTATCCATTGTGAGGATCAATCCTCCAGAATGTTATCTTGGTTTTATCTTCCTCCATGATCGACAACTGATGGTATCCTGCTTGGAGATCCAACGTACTGAAGACCTTTGCATGCCCACGACATCAAAGATCTCCTCCGATGTAGGCACGGCATACTTATCAGACTTTGTCTATCGATTGATAAGACGGTAGTCTCCACACATCCACATATCAGTGTAGTTGTCATATACATTCTTCTTGGCTGGCATAACAATAGCAAATACATACTCTCCATAAGATATCTCTACCAACCCAACCTCAAACAAATCTTGAGTTCGACTCTAGATCAAGACTCTTTTCATATCACTATACATATAAAGACATCTAGACGTCAGAAGATTGAAGTATCATTAACCAACTCAATCCATATACCGGTCCGTTCAAGATACACAAATCTTTGATACTAAAGACAAAAGAGTTCTTGTAATCTCTCAAGAGACTATGTGTTCTTCTTCACTCTCCTCCTATAAACTTAGCTCCACCTCAGACTCCCAAGTATTTTTTTCATCACACGAGAGGTAGAGGACGAAGCAATTGATTGCTATTGAGCAACATCATGAGCATGCCTCTCTTGCTGATCATCAATAGACTCAATCGTGTCCGCACCCACGACCTCAATAGCTTTAGTTGCAACCTCTAAATGATCTCCCGTCACATCTCATGATGTCCACGGATGATGATCTCTCCTTGTTCTCAACCTTTGTCTCTATCATCTCGGTAGGCAAAGCGATCACAAGGATTTGAGAAGTAATATATGTCGACCGCATTTGATGCTGCTTAGTCAAACCAAGGTTCACAATCGAGGTAATGCTGTTCAAGTCCATTGCTTAATCCAACACATGATGACATGCTCTCTCTGACATCGAAGACACAATCGTCATATCTGTAAGAAATTCCATCGCACGCTCTCTCTCATCGGCGTTGGATTTTACCAACAACTGCAAACTAGCATCCTATACTAGTCCAAGGTCTCTCTTTTTGTATGCATGAGAACCTGAGAAGCTCACAATGGGATTAATGTTGCTCTAGGTTGTCCCACTAAGTTCACCACGGCCATGGATGATCTGTCAACGACTCTCACTACTTGAGATCGTCGTCTTACATCCAAAATGTTATCCACTCTAAGGTGTGTTGGGCATCGGACTCCATCGTATGCTCGCCTCAACAACTCCTTAGATAACAAGTTCATCCATCACAACCGTGGATGATGTGCACGAGATCTCACTCTCGCTGCATCCAACAAAATAGTCGATCCACTCCCTGATTGCACTTGATGCACACCTGTCATCATCTGTCAATGAATGTCATCCAACAATGACATGTTCTTCAAGATGTATGCTAGAGAACATGTCTGATGAATCTGAAGACAACATAGAATCCGCAACATCTCTCAAAACTTTCGAGACCGTGGATAATGTAGACTGTATCATGTCTTTGCACGTATATGATCTTGACATGACTAACAAATGCACTGAGCCGATTGGTACTAAGTCATGTGTCGTCAGCAGTGAAATATTTGACAGTAACGTCTGTTGGTACTCTCGAACTACTGACATCAGTTGTAGATCAAGATATCTCAGTAAAAATTGCATCACATGATGCAATGAGACTCGTCTCAATGTCTCATTTCTCTCTACATACAAGTATCGCTGTATTCATATGTCGGCTTGCAACACCACTAATCATAATTACTATCACTAACTTAGAGTGTCGTCTAGCCTTAAGACTTATTTAGAAGACTCACCACACACAGTTATAACTTATCACATATTAATATTATGCAACCTTTGGGTGTTACAAGCAAGGATAGAGGACCATTATGCTATCACCGTTGTCAAGAATCACACTTTATCAACTAGTGTCTCCTACCTAGACCTCCACAATGTTCAAATTGCTATCAAGAACATACCCTGATATAGTGCTCGTAGTTTCACGCACTCCTCCATGAAGTTCAAAGGGGAGGATAACATAATGTTCCGTCTCAAGAAGCTCACTAGGAATAAAACTTATACTTCATTGGGATAATCCCTAAAGAAGAAAATGAGGAGGAGAAAGAGAGAAGAAAGTCCACCACGTTATCGTGTCGGATATTGCGTGAAGGATGTCCAAGAAAATGCGAGGTTCCTGGCTGTGGAGATGTTGTGTGCTGAAATAGAGACAAGACAGAGGAAAACAACCATGAAAACGAATGTTGCGATATATACCAACTCCAAATGTATGTACACTGCCGGTTCTTTCTCCTAAGAGCACAGAACTGAGATACAGACCAGAGCGGTCTGTAATCTGTTTCAAAAGCCCCTAAAAACAACCCTTAAATCACAACCCTGACCCAAAAACCACCGAAGCATAGCTCAAAGCAAGAGAAACTTCTCTTTGCTAACAAACAGAGCCACAGCAGTATCACGCGATTCGAACCCAAGTCCAAACCACACCCATGTACAAGCTCTTAACCAAGACTAGCTACCACAAGCTGTATATAGTCAACCAGAAATCTAATGAACTCAAAAGAGCAAAACCCGTAGCGAAGAAATCAAAAAAGGCCTATCTGAGAACTTCCTCCTTTCGTCGAACGGATTTCAGATGTCGATAGGGTCTCCTCCGCTGACTCCGTTAACCCAAGAAACTTTCAGATCCGACTCCCAACAGCCGAGATATCGTCGATTTTCGGTCGCAGATGACCGAACTTTCAAAAACTCCTCCCTGCGGCTTAAAACCGCACAGACCGCACAAACGGATCATCTAAACTGATATCCGTCTTCCCTAGCAGATAGATCTAGCTATCACGAATCCAACGAGACTCCAAACAAGCCATTTGGAGTTCCCCTTGCAAAACCACGCAAGAAATTTGATCGCAGGTTGCAAAAAACTGACGTAAATAGACTCCCTATGACTCAAACTCGCTCACCTCACCCAAACCAATAATCCAATCCACGTATTGTCTTCTCCTATGCGTAGATGAAGACTCCCTGGTTGCGTAGGCACCAAGAACAAAGAGCTTGACACACCGATCGCGAAGAACAACCCAATTCTAGATCACAGGGGATGAAAAATCTGACACAAGCGCTTCCCAGCGAGCCAATTTCACTCAGAACTCCTAAACCGCCCGATGAAACTTGGTATCGTCTTCAATTTCCTGTAGAACTCGGTGTTCTGATCCCGATGGATCCAAGGATAGCAAGTTTGGATTCCGGAAAGGTCCGAACGGTCCAACTCTTCTTCACAGATAACTGAAAAATCCAAATCTCCTTCCTGTGTCTCAATTTCTCTCAGTACCCCGATCCGTCTCTTCCCAAACCGTCTTAACCTATGCGTAGCCTGCACAGATCTGAACCCGATGACACCTTGCTCACGTGTATTGGACTTCTCAATTCTTCAAAACGTCCACCGACTGGTCGCAAGAACAAGCAAACCCCTTAAGCAGCCCTCTTGTATCAGAGACAGTCTCTGTACGTAAGAAGTTCTCTCAATAATAATGAAGCAGGCCCTTTGCGTCTTTGATATAACGCTTGAAGCCTCAAATACCCAGTCAACAAGTAAACTAAGAACTAGCTTGATTTTTCCTTCTTTCGAGTCGCATAACTTCTTCACTAGACGTCCAAACGAAGTAAACAAAGTGCTTATGAAAAGCTGACAATGAGCTCTACCCCTTGATACGATGAAAGTGGAGATCCGAAATTGTGCCAAAAGCCCGTAAGCTGGTGCTTAGCTTGTTTTCTCCATTTTTCGAGTCTTGTAACTCCTCCACTAGGCGTCCAAATGAAGTAGACGAAGTGCCTATGGAGTGCTGACAAAGAGCTCTATCCACTGATGCGATGAAAGCGAAGATCCGAAGTTGTGCCAAAAGTCCGTAAGCTAGGGCTTAGCTTGTTTTCTCCATCTTTCGAGTCCTGTAACTTCTCCACTAGGTGTCCAAACGAAGTAGACAAAGTGCCTATGGAAAGCTGACAAGGAGCTCTACCCATCTATGCGATGAAAATGGAGATCTGAAATGATGCCAAAAGTCCGTAAGTTGGGGCCTAGCTTGTTTTCTCCATCTTTCGAGTCTTGTAACTTCTCCACTAGGTGTCCAAACGAAGTAGACGAAGTGTCTGTGGAAAGCTGACAAAGAGCTCTACCCATCTATGCAATGAAAATGGAGATCTGAAATGATGCCAAAAGTCCGTAAGCTATGGCCTAGGTTGTCTTTCTCATGAGTCTCTTTGGAGCGACAAACATCGAAGTATGAATTTCAGATAGGAACCGGTCCACGACACGACAACGTGTCAGCAAGTCAAGAAGCGAATATTCTCAGTACAACTCGAGCAAAGCAGTATGTCAGGAATTGCAACAAAATGTCAATAGGAGAGGTCAAGCACATAGAATAATCTCCAACATCTAGCGGTGAAGATGAAGAAGAAGCAACCCCGAGCAAAGCAGGAGTAGATAATCCTATCCTCATTATCTACAAGACGGTAGTTCTCATGTTCGACACAGTGAATATGCAACGAACTCAGAGTACATTCTTTGGGTACGGTATTTTGGCAGATGGTGCAACCATCAAGGCTAACATTTTGATCAAACAACTGTTGGAAGTATCTCCATCTGCAAGAATACAATCCGAAAACTTCTTAACAAAGAAGATGGACTACATTAGGAACATCATCCTTTCCTAAGAGAATGCAAGCAGTGGAAAATGATAGCTCTCTTTCAACATCGAGTCAACATGCTACCATCTTCTCATCACACAACAAGATCCTATAGTCTCTATTATCATAGAGGAGCATCTCCTCCTTGATTGTCGGATAGACTCAAGATCCTCAGTCAACGTGATGACCGAGGAAGTAATGGAGTCCATGAGACTCAAGCAACTCATCTGTACAATGGTCATCCTCAAGACAGCAGACGGTAAGAAAGTTTGATCCCCCAGAGAGTTGAGATGAGTACCTACCTTGATAAGAGAACACACCTTCTTGATCGATTATGTTGTCATGGAAATGTCACCACCCGCATAATTCCTAATGTTACTAAGGACTTCATGGCTACGTGATGCATATGTACATATATAATGGAGTTCAAGAAAACTCACGTTTGGCTCCAAGTACGACTTGTGTACTCTAAAAATATACAACAGCAATGGAAGAGACGATTTGAACAGAGAAGGGGAAGGTATCTTACATCTTCAAGATGATCTCAAGTATGATGTATGACAACGATAATGAAGTAACGCATCGACTGACTAGTTGCTTTTGCATCATCACCGAAAAAGAGGACGAAGTCTAGTTTGACCAAGGTCTATTCTCTAACGACACGCCAATTCTATAGAGAAAAGATATGAAATCATAGGGACTAGACGAGCACACACCCAAGTCGCTTGTACCATATTAAGTCATGGAGAACCTTTTTCTATCAAGAATATATCTCCTTGAAGGTATTTTTGAGGAACCATGGGTGTTATCTCTGAAAGGACTTAACATACAAGCAGCAAAAAATACAGAGGTTTGAAACCCGGAGTTAGACAATGAAACATTCTCTTCTAGTTAGAACAAACTGTTTGGACTGTTTGGACATCCATCTTAAATTTTCAGTGAAAAGGTCACCTCTCTACTCGATCAAATGACATGAAAAGTTTTAAGTCCCTACATCTTCAGGATGATCTCAATCAAATGCATCCCATGTATGACGGTGACAATGAACTTGCATCACCATTGAGCAAGAGGAGGACATCCCGCTGGATAAAATCCAATACAAATCATTTATCTTAGAGTTGTCATGCCACATGTTAACTTCAAAACTTGAAGAGTTCTCTAAGAGTGATATGGATGACGTCTGGTTCTATCGAAGTCCATCCCTTGATGACACTCCAATTCTACAGAGCAATGATAGTGCAAACTATCAAATAGATCATATTAGCGGTTTCGAGATTAGTGATTTTGAGATTTCAATTGTCACTTTTGGTCATTTTCGAGACATTTGGAGAGGAGTTTGTTGTTGGAACTACCATGCCTGCATACAAATCGACATTGTGAAGGTGTGGGGCTGATTTCAGCTCTTGGTGGTGAAGGAGAACGGAGTCGCGATGAATCATAAGCCGTTGTTTGGATTTTCGGAGCTGCCAGGTACTACCGTCGTTGGTGCTATGTTGGATCTGAGTAGTGCCTTGAAGCATGCATGCTTTACCTTGCTGAGATGCTTAGGAGACCAAGGTATGCAGCAAGTTGTGTTAGGGACTCTATCAAGTTGGTTGAGCGATCTTATAGTATCTTTCGGTTGTATCAAATAGAGTTATGACGGTCAAACTGATGGGTAGCTAGCGTTGCTGAGAAGTTATTAAATCATACTTCTAGTGATTTAGAGTTACTACATGTAGATAATAGCGAGCTGAGTATTTCAGATAGAGTACAAAAAGATCTGTATGTAATACAAATTTGTACAACTTATACGTAACATTGGATCATAGCAACCGTTAACCTTGAGTCGAGATACAAGATAACGTGTCCCAGAAGAATAGATAGAGAGCATTAGGTTTGAAAGATCAAAGTTTAAAGCCAACCTGTTCAAACCACATACCTTTACACAGCCATATATACCGTGTATTCCTAGATAGAAAAACATGTTATACGACACCGGTCCATGACACGACAATGTACGCTACAATACAATGACCACTAGTCTTTGGTTGCTTGACAAACTAGTTAGCCTTTGATGATGCCCTAATCGTTAAATTGTTTGCTCTTTCAAATAGAATACTTTTAAATTGGCGTGCAGTGGATCTAACAATAACATTGTACATACTACATGCGTCCTCAAGACAACATGGAGGGTTAATCGATCTTTAAACCTTAAATCCACGTCGGACAGTTGCTTTCACAGAGTACGTTGAAAACAAAGAGAGAAAGCATCTCATTCGTCATCATCAATTGCTACAATTTCAGTGGGACAGGTCATTCCTCTACGTCCTTAGTGAATTCAGTGAAAAATGATCGATCTTGACATTTGGATCTTTGTGCTCGAATTGCGACACAAAAACTTATTTGCATATTTCAATTGTATTTGCAGTATATTTGCATCATTCAATCACTTCAGTTACATTCTTCATTCAGCATTTCAGCATCATGACTAGCTCATCTTATTCGATGAAAGACATCGCAGGAGTAGAGGAATTCATTCACACTTTTATCCATGCTGTGCACTTTGATTATCCGATTTCTCTCGCTTCAGGTGGCAACACGATTCTTTTTAGGATGGAGAAAAGACCTCGGCAGATCATGCGAATTAGACAAAGAAACAGAAGATGTTGCATCAAGTGCAACATCATTCGGTGAGGTCAACGCGTGCAACTCCAAAATTATCATGCAAGAAGGTGGATTTCGCAACACCCGAGGGTTCTTCAGAAAATCAACCGTGCAAGAAGAAGATGCTGATTGTCACTGAGAAGGTCCAGGCCTTAGAAGAATAAAAAGAGCTGTCAAAGTTCATTGAGGAGTTGAGGAGATTCAGAGGTGCAGTTGTAGAGACCAAGATGCTAAGGATTGTGCTTTTACCGCAATCATGGTGGGAAATCATCGAGGCTCTATTCTAGCTTCAAATGCCACTATTTGTTTCAAGGAATATTTGAATCTTCGGATATATATAATTGACTTGCAAAAGTATTGTTTGTTGATGGTAGACAGCTGACTGAAATGTGTTTCTATTAGTCACTATTTATTCTATTTTTCAGGTTCGTATTCTACAGTGAAGTGAATATTTATTCTTGAAGTGAAAAGATAATATGGTACCTTTACTTACGTGTAGCCAAAGCATGCAACAGAATGGAAGTAAACGGATCACGTGAAACAGATACGATGTATTGAAGCATCAAAAGTGATAGAAGGTAAGAGAGGAACTCATACAAGGAACACATGTGACACCTGACTAGAAGTAATCTAATTTATTGGTCACATTCTGTCGCTGACACTACGATTCACTGTAAGTTTGGATGATGAAGAAAAGTTAAAACATCATAAAGAAAGTTTTGGACTGGAGGGAAATAAATATTGAAGCAGAATACACATCATAACATTTTTGACAAATTTGGACTGAATCGAGACTAAAATACTAAGCGGAATCATGTTTCAAATAAATATTGAAGCGGAATAGGAATAGTCAATCGGCAGCTGATATACAAACAAAGGTGTCTCCATCTGTTGGTAGGTCCATTTGCTCGTTGCCAAAGCAACGTGTGATTGAACTCCCTGTCGGGAGTGCTCATTATGTGAAAAGACAGCGGTGTCTGGTTGCAGAAAGGTCCAGAGACAAAATAAAACCAGAGACTAAAATAGACTAAGTATAGCTTCACGTCTTTCACAAATAAAACCAAAGTTACCAAACAAAAACAGCTCTTTACGTATGTCAATGATCAAAGATATTCCTACAGAGTGAGAAAAAGTACCTGTTTTTTACTTCGGGACGCATAGCATGCCACATATAGTTTACCCAACTTTCACCCGTAGTGACTGTGAACCACAAGAGGATCGCTTGCCCGATGCTGTCGTGATTAGCCCGTGGAAAACCATCATCAAAATGCATCTGTCCGCCCCATAACTCCATACTGAAGATTGAGAAAATAATGATGATAAGGAAAAGGGAAAGATACACAGAAGTCATTTTTCCCACGCTTCTGAGAATAGCCGTCTGTAGCATACAAAGATGTGCACATTCTTACTCAGATTTACTCTTGGTAACTCTTATGAAGGAACCAATAGAATAAGCATCATTCTTTCTTACTGTTTCATGATTACACTACATAAAACGAAATTCACTGTACAAGGCCGTGGGGAAGGATATTTCTCTTGTGCTATTTGGGATAGAATTCAAGTTGCTACAACCAGAGACCTAGACTTCTTATCGTTTGAATTTCACTTTAAAAGGAAGCGGATGTAGGCTTGAGACTGTAAGTGACGTGCCAATAGTGGAACGCTTTCTTTGCCTCGATGGGTCTTGTTGGTCTGTTTGATGTAGAACCATCGTAGCATTCGGATAGGAGTTAGATTAAGGAACTTTCGATTTGGTCCAGTATTCCAGTAGGAGATCACAACAACCATAAAATCGATCACGTTCATTCCTGTACAGTCGATAAATTTATCATCTTTTTGGAGTATGATCCATTCCTTTTAAAGACTAGGAAGAACATCATGATTGATCAGCAATTGATATCAGTAGAAACTTTTTCGTATATCAGAAATTTATTGGATATTTTTTAAGAAAAGAATATTCAGTGGGTACTGCATTAAGGATTCACCGGGTGGACACTAAGGATATACTCCATAATCATGTTCGATCTACTTAATGCCCCCAAAAGATATTTAATGAAATATTATAAACTTATTAATAAGTAATAAATGCCTAAATTAATCAATACATATTTATAATAAAAGAAGGTCTAAGAAAACAAGTAATATGATCCAGAACAGGTCAATATTAAGATACATGAACATTTGATTTCCTGATTTATCATCAGAAGCTTATATGAGTAACTGAATTTTTTGTTTATCACACATGAACTATTTTGACCTCGTTGTGTGAAGTGTGCTGTTAGCGGGTGCCATTGATGTTCGGTTCAACTCCAAACAACATACATAATGTTGATACTCTAGATTTGTTTCAATAATATTATCTACGTAAATTTGATTAACATCATGATTGAACTGTTTGTATTAAAAAATAGCGGTACATCTGATCACTTAAAGTTCAGAACAAGAACTGTAATTAATGTTTAGATCAAACACGGAGAATTATGATTACTATATTATTAGAAATATAGTAACCCACCTCGATTACTATAACCACATAGTCAGAAGAAGATAGTAATCAAACAAAAGATCAAGAACTATAAAATCAAAGCAGATATTATGTAATGATATCACTATATCACTTTCCTGATTACTGACACAAGCTGCTATCCCCTTTCCTTTTAAAGCTTCATCATATAATCTTAGTTTAATTCTAAGATCTTGTGTCATGTCATACACATCGTTACACAACATACATCGCTGTCAGAGATATACCACACATACACATAACACATGGATAATCTCATACACATACACAAGTGTACCACAATGATAAACGATATGTACTCACTCCACTATGTCAACGGATACAAAACAATCACTAAAGTCGAGTCAAATCCACTCTGTGCTCGCAGAGAATCTAGATTGCACTCACCAAGACTATCCACCATAGCCAGGAGCTTGAAGGCTCTACTCGAAGAACTAAGGCCCCAAGTCCTATCTGCGAAGTACACCCCTAGTGGGTTATCCCACCAAGTCGTCCTAACGGCACTAACGGCCCTATCGGCATTCATCACTCCGCACTTCGTCAACCTAGCCGGGGTACCAAACTGATGTGCCAGTTGTCATGCGCATACACATCGCTACACAACATACATCGCTGTCAGAGGTACACCACACATACACATATCACATGGATGATATCATACACGTACACAAGTGTATCACAATCACCTCCTTAACTGACAGTTAGGTCCCTCTAACTCCAGATAGCTCCATATCTCAACTACGTGATATACACCTTCGTGGGTGTAAGGATCTAGAGACCGGGTGCTACATCGTCTCATTGTTAGTCGCTTGTCTACAATCCATACCACGTAAAGATCTAATCGACTATCTCTGCTATATATATCGATGATAAACCCACCGTCTAGTAAGAACAGCACTGAGAGATGGAGTCAAACATGAAATGTGTCAACCTCTCGGACAACCATCACACACCAACATACGAGCTGCTCCACCAGCAGACCCACACAACATACATCTCAAGCTCACGTGTACCACTGCTAAGCTTGGGTCAAAGATATCATTGATGTTGGGAAGATGAGATGGCGAGCAGTTACACACATGGTCCTTCCAAACAACACCATCACGGCCCTCTAACATGAGTACTACAGAAGGTAACACCTCACACACTCATAAAATAGTGTGCTCTGCGGTCACATCCAACGTCGTCGGTGCAATCTGCTGCAGATAGATATAATCGTCAAGATGAAACCTGCGAATCGATGGTCGATAACCTCCTCCTCGAATAATCACATATCGCAACGTGTCTCTATGTCGAGCAATCGCTAGGTTTTCAAAAGCCATAGGCATAACTCTCCGAAATGTCTCTGCTCGTTGAGAACATGCTCTCACTCACATATCCAGATCATCAAGGTTCAGCACCTCAGTAGAATCAAGATGAATGACCGAAAGTAAATCTGGATCACAGTCATACAATAAAAAGTACAATGAGAAGGAAGTCAAAGACGTTTGTTGGCTAAAATGGTAGCCCATAGCCAACCACTGCTATCTCAGTCTCCCAAGTGGCCCTTCTGCAAGCCATACTTGCGCAATCCTCTGAACTACCCTCTCCACCAAACCATCCGCCTCAAGATGATCTCGAGATGTAGTCCGATGATCAATCAGGGCCTGATCACACAAGACTTGAAACTCACCAAGGAACTACCTTGATCTGTCAACACTTCAGCTGGTGCTCCAAAATGACTCAGCACTCGATCTAAGAACGCATACGCTGTCCCTTCACTCGCCTTGTCTGATAATACCACCAAGTCAATCCACTTGGAGAAGTGCTCCATCATCATCAACACATACCGATGATGACATATGGTCAATGATAACAGTCTCGTAAAATCCAAAATCCAACTATAACTCAACCTCATAATTGATAAGGGGTGTAACTGTGGAGTAGGAGCATTAAACGATGCTCGTACTCGATCACAAACCACACATCGTGTGAAAAATTGTTGCACATCGATGTGCATATCACGCCACCAATACTATCCTTGGAGTAAACTATGCGTACGCTGCACTCCAAAATGTCCCAACTCCTCAAGGGCATGTCGTACTAACTACGTCCTTTGAGATGGATGTGACACTATCCGTACTCTCTCATCATCTCACACTCGAAGTACATGTCGTCCTTCTTGTTGAAATCTCTTCGCTCATTTAGAGACACGATCTCGCTCCTTGGGACTTACTATGTCTATCACCATGTCAGTACCTAGATACTCCATTACGGTCACATCGTCATGGATATCTCGTTGGTCTAGAACATCATCTCCACCATCAGGATCTGAAGACTCATCATCTACTCTCTGACTAGAGAAAGATGCGACCTGAGCCTCCGTACTAGAGTTCATGGTCAACAGACAAAGAAAGGCAGATGCATGCCATCCTGGCACTATCTCGTCATCAACCTGCCAAAGCAACACGATGATATGATAGATTTGCGTTCATGAATGTGGAATTAATCCATAAAGTGAGAAAGGACAATATGATTATGGACGCCTTGAGTCACAAGGAGGAATATCTTTCATCATCAACATAGATTTTATGAGCTATGTATCATAAGGAGTCAGATCTGGAGAGATGGTTACATGAAGATAACATGGGCGATAATCAAGCAAAGGAATGTTGAAACAACTCAAGCGAAGAGTGAAGTCGTAAAACATGCAGTTGAGACATGGATTACTCATGTTCAAGCAAAGTCAGATTTATGTGGGACAAGGAAAACTTAAGACTAAGTTGCTTAAAGAGTGTTATGATGCGTCCTTATCAAGCCATAAAAGAGAAAAGTCCACTTTAGCAATGATCGCTAAAAGGTTTTATTAACCCTACATGAAAGACGACGTTGCTCACTTTCTAAAAAACATGTGTAATATGTCAAGCCAACCGAGTTTCTTATGCAAAGAAACAAGGATTTTTTTCATTCTTTGGCAATGTCTTGTTGTGGTATGACTCTTGTGTGAAATTCTCATAGAACTTAGGATTTTGCTTTTGAAGCTTCAGAAATTGGATGTATAGATCCTAGCATTGAGATGCCAATGATCATATTCACAATTCCACATGCTCCTTGGGACTTGAGATCAATTCTTGTACCTACTTCTTTGCCTTTACAGAACCCGGAGGTCCGAAAAGACGACGTTGCTCACTTTCTAAAAAACATGTGTAATATGTCAAGCCAACCGAGTTTCTTATGCAAAGATATAAGGACTTTTTTTCATTCTTTGGCAATGTCTTGGTGTGGTATGACTCTTGTGTGAAATTCTCACAGAACTTAGGATTTTGCTTTTGAAGCTTCAGAAATTGGATGTATAGATCCTAGCATTGGAACGCCAATGATCATATTCACAGTTTCACATGCTCCTTGGGACTTGAGATCAATTCTTGTACCTACTTCTTTGCCTTTACAGAACCCGGAGGTCCGAAAAGACGACGTTGCTCACTTTCTAAAAAACATGTGTAATATGTCAAGCCAACCGAGTTTCTTATGCAAAGAAACAAGGATTTTTTTTCATTCTTTGGCAATGTCTTGGTGTGGTATGACTCTTGTGTGAAATTCTCATACTTAGGATTTTGCTTTTGAAGCTTCAGAAATTGGATGTATAGATCCTAGCATTGGAACGCCGATGATCATATTCACAGTTCCTCATGCTCCTTGGGACTTGAGATCAATTCTTGTACCTACTTCTTTGCCTTTATAGAGCCCGGAGGTCCGAAAAGTGCATCTACTGAACCTCATAAAGCTCTTGAAGGAGAAGATGTAGGTGAAGATCTTGGAATCATCATTTGCATCATATTCTAGTCATTGGTTTACAGTACCAAAGAAGAGTGGTGCACTACTATTCATCCAAGATATATAGTATGTGAACCAAGTGATCATCAGAAATACAAGCATAGGACCTATCGCAGGAGAGGTCATTGAAGCGTTTGCTGAAAGACCTATTTATTTTGTACGAGATTTTTACTCTGGATACAATCAGTTTCAACTTGCTGAACATAGTAAAGATATCACCACCATGAAGACACCATTGGGGTTGGTCAGAATGTGCACGCTACCACAGGAGCAACAAACTCGGTAGCGCACATGATGAATGGATGAACAAGTTTCTTCGAGAGTTCATTCTCGAGAAGACCAAGTCTTTCTTGGATGACATTCCAATTAAGAGATGTGTAGAGGAGGAGAAACATGAGACAATGGATAAAAAGGTGTAGAAAATTTGTTGCTAATCACATTTCAGATTGTGATAAGATTTTATCACAACTGGAAGAGTCGCATTTAACACTATCTGGTGTCAATTCTTCATTTGAAATGCGAGAAGTTGTGATTGTGCGACACTTATGTTGATGGTTTGGGCACAAACCTGATCTTAATAAAGTGGATGCTATACGATGAATGAAAGATACTTATAGCTCAACAACAAAGATGAGAAGATTTCTTGGAGCTTGTGTCTTCTATCAAGTGTGGATTCCATGCTTAGCACACATGACAACTTCTCTTTATGATCTATTGAGAAAGCACAAGAGGTGTGCATGGGAGGAAAGACATATTGAGGCACTTCAGAGATTGAAGCAGTTGTTATCTTCTCCATCTATATTTTGTCGTGTGAGCTATAAGGATGGAAAACCAGTGATACTTATTGTTGATACTGGTCCAATAGTCATTGGGTGGACAGTAGAATAGGATGATGAGGAACAAAATCAGATTGCTATCAGATTTGGAGCAAAGATGTTGAGTGAACGACATAAGAACTATCCTCAAGTGAAGAGAGAGTTATGAAGAGTAGTTATAGCTATGAAAGTTGAGAATGATTATTTGATTGGAGTGCTAGTAGTATTAGAAACTATTGTTTATCACTATTAGGGATGATTATCAATTATTACAACCCTGATATTGCTATGCTACGTTAGATTGCTTATACCAAGTGCTTAAATCTTGAGTTCAGACACATAGCGAAGAAGAACAATCGGTAGTTGATATGTTGTCTCGTGCAAGGTATGAGGATGAGGAGGAGAAGGTTGTGGATACAAAAGATGTTGGCATTATTGTTTTCTGTAGAGTAGGTGAGAGTGAGCATTCAAAACTATTCATGGAGGAGCTATATGAAGAAGAATGGATATACATAGGATTGCTATCTAAGCTTGTTGACTAGACAGCTAGAATGGAGCTTTAAACATATCAAGAGGAAAGCTTATAACTATTTGCTACAAGGTGGGTATTTGTAGAAGTAAACTAAGCAAGGTGGTAAGATGTCACAAAGGATTGTGTGCAAGGTTGACATGTAGAAGTTACTCACGCAGGAGTTTCATGAGAGCTTGTGGGTAGTGCATAGAGATATTTATGCCACCTTAACAAAGCTGAAGGAGAGATATTGGTGGCGTAACATATATAGAGATGTAGTTTAGTTTACCGAGACATGCCAAACTTGTCAAAAGTATTCAAGAATTCTGCATAGAGATGGATTACATCATACTTATCCACTTGTGATGCATTATAAGTGGATAGTAGATATTGTTATTATGCCAATTGGTATATGACAGGTGCGATACTTAGTTTTGGCAAGTGAAGATTTGTCCAACCAAGTTGAAGGACGAGCCTTACAGACAAAATCTATTGAGGAGTTTGCAAATTTCTGTTTGAGGATGTGGTTTGTAGATATGGTTGTGTTGGGAAGATCACAACTAATCAAAGGGAACTGAACACTGATGAGGCTAAAGCATTCTTCAAGAGATGTGGTGTGAAATTAGATCTTACCACAGCTTACAATCTAGAGGAAAATGCGAGGAGTGAATATGGTCATCCTCTTATTGTAAAGTTGTTGTGAAAGTTTGCAAAGAGAGGGCAAGAGAATGACCAAGGTTTCTTCCATTTGCATTACGGGTTGATCATTCAACTCATAGTTCAATCACTAGATATATGCTGACGGAGTCGATGCAAGAGCAGAAACCTATCATGTCCATTAAGGAGCACATACCTACTTGGAGCGTTCTACCTTGGAAAGATGGTATGTCTACAGAAGATCTTCTTGCTGTCTGAATTCGTTGAAAGAAGACCTGAAGATGTAGAGATTGTAGAGGAGAAGTTGAAAGAGACGCGTTTGAAAAACAAGGAAAAATTTGATAAGCGTCATCAGTTAAGACCGAATGAGATTAAAGAAATGGATTGGGTGTTGGTGTACTATAGTAGCTTAGACAACCAACAAAATGCGCTTAGAAAATTCTCAAAGTGATGGTTTGGTCCGTAGGTGGTGCATGACAATGCCACATGTTCACTTAAACTTAAAGTTTTCATTGCAAGGAAGCGTGTGAAACTCTTTCAAGAAGCGAGATGAAGAGATAAGCATGGAAGAAGTCGGAGTAGAATTTGATTTCTTAGATGATGACGGAGAAGATTTGGGTGTTGAAGATACTGCTAAGGACGACATTAATCAAATTGACGAAGATATTATGTAATGCCAATCATAATTTTGTGGGTGTTTCGTGGCACAGACTGGAGGATGCGTTGATTTAGAAAGAGTAGATGTCGTGTTGTGCTATGGCTCTTGTGTGAAATTCTCATAGAACTTAGAATGTGTTTCTTTTCTATGTTTCGTGAACCTTATCGCGTAACTCATCGAACGATGTGATGGATGTTATGATCATGATTATCTGTTTAAGTGATCACACAGTAGTGAACATGTCATATCAATAATCTATGCCTGTTCACTTCATTGGTTGCTGAATTTCGATATAAAATGTGGGTGATTCATGAGGATTTCTCGGTGGTCTGTATGGAGGAGTGAAAATTTACGAGAGTGGTGGTTATGGATGTAGGTTTGATACTAGCTCCTGATCTTTCTTTCCCAAATCCATTTCACATCAAGCTTCATTGCATCCACCGTAACTACTTTCGACAATGGTTAGTTTTGTACTTTGCTGATGGACTTCATTGGGAAGGTGATGGACTTATCCGCTTCTGGTCATCTTTTTATTGTTACATATGAAGAGACTTGGGATTTGATGGTGTACATCTTGTTGTGATGAAGAATGGATCTCAACTATCCAACCGACGTTCCTTTCATACGTCTAGGTTGATATTCGATGTCATTGCTGACCAAAGATCAATCATAGAGCATTGATCGTGAGAAACTTTAAGAAAGAGTATTTCAACCGAGTGATAGCTTCACTGTTTCTTTTTGTCGTCCTTTCATTGTAGATCATTTTCATGTTATAATATTGACTTTGTATTAGTTGGTGATTCACTTGTCTCGTTTTAGTTGAGCGCTTGTGCATATGTACATTCTGCATAGTATTCTTCAACATGTCTCAAGGATTTTTATTATTTCTTCTAGTCTTATTGGTGTCTAGTGTTTCCTTGGGTGTTATAAGTCGTTATAGTGGAAAAAGTTGAGTGAGATAAAGATAAAGTTAGAGCTTCTTTTGCTCTCATTGGTCTACTTTTTAACCAATGGTCATCTAGTTGTTTCTCATGACGTTTTTGTGGTTTTCTGAGGCTTCGGATGTGCACTCGCATTAAGAAGGATATGATTCGAAAGCTCTCATCTAGAGCTACAATCTGAGCTTAAGAATCAAGGGAATTCATGGAGGATTGAGGGCACTATGATCGATTGAGTGGAGAGAACTGGAGAGCTGACAATGAGTTGGTCGTTTTGATATCGACGTCAGTCGATTCTTGACTATTTTGGATTATCAACAGATCGATTGAAGTTGAATGGTGTAGACATGACATGACGAGTATTGAGAACTGTGAAATAGATGAGATTTGGCTATTTCTTGAGTTCTGGGTCAAATTTCCAAGCAAAAATTTCTAGGATTGAGAGATGCCTTATCAATAAGATATGCAAAACGTCTCATCTTGAATGGGTCAAATAGGTTGTTCATGATCTTGGATCACGCTTCTTGGGTCTGTAAAGCTCTTAAGTAAGTACAGATTAGGGGTTGATCCATATGCCAGTTGGATTGAGGTTCCGATCTGAAAATTGTTCAAGATAAGGGTGAATGTGGTGTCCACAATTTGCAAATTTTGAGATATTTTTTAAAAATTTAAGTTAATGTCGTGTCAATATAATTGAATTAATCTTACTATAAGTTTACACCTTGCTTAGTGGGAAGATGAACTTAATATGGATTCGTAAAAAGAAGATGTCGTCTGGAAGACAGGATCCGAAAGACGGAATGCGAAGTCTTCCAATGAAGACCATGACTGTCACTACGAGTAGCACCAATCTCGCACCCTCCAACTGGGTGACCAGTAGGTGTTTGGTGTATTTGAAGGACAACCACCTAAGCGTTAGATAGAACTAGAGCTGACATGGCATTTACCTAAAAACACGGGCAGCTGGGTGTGGTGCCCACAAATTACAGGATTCACAAATTTTTGAAAATTTTAAGAATAATAACTTGTTTGTATAACTGAAGAAGCGTTGTTACTTAAGATTATGGCTTCCTTAGCAGGAAGATGATCTTACGAGCTTTTTGTAATAAGAAGTATGCTTCTTCGGAAGACGACCGTCTTCCCGGAAGCATCTTCTCGACTGTGTCTTCGGAAGACGGCGGAAGACACACATCTTCCGGAAGACGGCAACCGCGGAAGCTTAACCACGTAAGGAGTAGGTGCACCTACCAGGTAGCACCGAACAGGTTAGGTAGGTCGGGAGGGCAGAAATCCCTAAACTGCGGGGAAGATGCGTAGGAAGCGCATTAGCGCATTTCAGCTTCCCGCAGCAAGAGTGCTTCTTAGTTGAGAAGATCGATTTGAGAGTGACTGATTCGAGTGAGGAAGGCAGCAAGGTGAAATTGAGTGAGGTTAGGATCGATTCGAAGCTAGAAGAAAGGCGAAGTCGAATTGCTGAGCGTAAGAAGCGTAGGTGTTTTATGTGAGCTCCCGGAAGCTGACATTGAAAGACAGCTGAGTGGAATCGAAAGTGGAAGACTTGATCGATTGAGGCATAGTCAGGAGCTGACAGCAGAAGCAGCATGGTGGGGTCGCATTGGAGCTGGGACTAGAGCCGGAAGCGCGCGGAGGAAGAAGACAGCTCGAGAAGCCGACAGAAGATAGTAGAGGTTCTTCCCATGTTCTTTTCCCTTCCCACTACTTCTTGCCTTTGTTTGGTATCCCCCGCGCTTCCCCGGTGGTTTGCAGGCAACCTGATCGATCAATTCCTCCATCCCTATTTTCCTATTGTGACATTGGGCGCGGAAGCGCTACCCAATTTCTGTCAGACATCTTCTTGCTTCTTCCCGAGTTCAATTCGAGCTTCCTTACTCCTAGTCCTCAAATTGGAGGTCCCAGCTATCAATTTCCCTACCCTACCATCCCTCTACTCTCGAAACCTTGAACAGAAGACGCTTCGGAAGATTGGAACATCTTCGAAAGACTGTCTTCGGAAGACGTTTTTGGAACCTGACTGTCTTCGGAACTCGACTGTACACAATTCGTATCAAGAGTGGATTTGCTTTGGTTTGGTGTTAAGAGAGGCTTGGTACGAATTCCGAGTGGCTTGGTGAGTTGTTATTTCGAGAAGTTGGAAGTCAGGAACTAGGCCTGTGCCTCTCGGTCTTCCAAGCTTCTCAAATACACATCTTCCTAGAGAGACTAGAAGACTGGAAGGACTGGCAAAATGCGCGAGAAGACGTGAGGATCCATTTCGGATCTCTTCTGTCCGACCCATAGCAGCCCATTCCTTCTTCTTCCCGAACTTAGGAGAGAGTCGTGAGAAGTCTTGCTGGCAGAATCTGGAGAGAATGGTCGAGGGTCATGTCTTCTCATCATGCAGCAAGCTTCTTCTGAGTGTGTATGAGAGGTGAGAAGTAGAAAGAACAGAGTATGAAGGTTTCGTGTCTGTTGTGAGGTTAGATTGCGAGTCGGAAGCCGAAGACAGATGAGACCAGTGAAGGGAAGCTTGACTGCGGGAGGTCTTCCGAGAACGTTACTTAATCGGAAGCTGTCCCGTGGGTCTTTCCAGAGATCACTGTCACCGCAGGAGCCGCGATCATCTTCTGGAACTTGTTCATACGCTTTGCTTCTCGCACATTTTCCATGTTCTGATAGGAAGTAGGATGTAATGCAAGGTGGGTTGTCTTCTTGGTAATCCATGCGAGGCCTTGCTTAGTTAGGATTGGTTAGATATAGCTCGGAAGACGAGAGCTATCTAGGAAGCACTATTAGAATCCCAGAAGACGGAGTAGCTGTCTTCTGGAAGACTAGTTTCGTCTTCTGAGAAGTAGAAGCTAGACTGTGGGCACTTGAGAAGGACTGAGCCTTCAGCTCACAGTAAGTGCGTGTGGCTTAGTGCAACAGATCTTCCAGTATGTCGATGCATCCTCGAGGGTTGGTGTTACCGGCAGCAGAGTTGGCCGAGGTCACATCCTTCCTCAAGGAGTTGGGTCTCGACTTCTTCTTGTGGGATTGGAACCTCACCGACCAGGGACTTCTGGAGGAGGTTTGGGCAACTTTGCCACCTCGCAATCGTGTACCTGCGAAGGCAGGAGTAGCTCGAGGAAGACCATCTTCCTGGACCGAAGATTGGTGACGTAGGGCCTTCCACAGGCCAGAATCCGAGGACCGAGGTTATTGGCTCGAGGAGAAGATCTTACCCAGATCGTGAGTGAGTGGCATGTGCCTGGAAGCACAACTTGTCTCTTCATGGAGGACAGGAAGGGAAGGAACGGATGGAAGGTAGAGTCTTACCGGGAGCCGAGGAAGCGACTTCTGACGAAGCTGTTTCTGCATCTCTTTCCCAAGGGGAAAGCGCAGAAGACGATGTACCTTGGAGTTCCTGGAAGTAGTATACGATGAAGGAGTGCCCGTCAACTGGGGTTCGTTCTTCCACGCTGTCGTGATGTGAATCATTTTACATTGTAAATAATTCACCTCTCTGTCAAGCGTTAGTCTCTCTGAGTGAAGTTAGGACATCAGATTAGTCGACACTAGAGAATGTTATATATTTTGAGTCTTAGTAGGTTGATTACCATGTAGATGGAGTTAAGCTCATGGGTTGTAATTACATGTCGTCCATGCATGCTTCCTAGCGAGATTAGGTTATCTTTCGGGATTACGTGTCGCTTTACATGTCTTCGCATGTTGTTTAGGGGTTACGTTGGTACTTTAGGGGCTTGACGTGATAGCCTATGTGCAAAATTAAGTCACCACGTGGTTTGGGACACAAAAGGACAGGGGAGTGAAGCTATGAACTCCCATTGGTCCAATTTTGTCTTTGTGTACTGCTAAACTTAGTAGTAGGGGTCTTAAGAGGAGTTCGAGCATTTGGAGAGGGACACTATGAAATCTGAGAGCACAGGGAGATAGGGTTCGTCGTGCCAAGCACTGTCAGCAAAATTTTTGATCGATTTGGAGCAATAAAGAAGGAGTTATGGCTGATTGAAGATCGATTTGTGCCAGAATTGCAGCACTTCTGTTGATTTTGGGGTTTTCAGTGTCAATCGCAGTAGATTTGAGAAAATTGCTTCAAACCTTTGTGGTCACGTTCACTGTCAGTAGGGCTACGACTGTCCCTAAATTTTCATGTCGATTGAGTGATTGAGTAATTCGAGGCGACCGTGAAGCCGAGGGGGTCCGAAAAGCTCTCAATCTGGAATAGCAACTTTAGAGAGCGAGATCTGGAGTTCTGTGTACAATCAGGAGGTCCAACTTCACAGGAGTGTTCAGCAAGCTGTGTACTGCAAATCCTGTAAGAATCTTCGAAAGTGATCGAGCCAATTCTCTGTTCTAGGTCGAAATAGCTGTCTGGGTACCAGAAATTGCCGTAATTTCTCTGCTCAGAACGTTTCTGCCCATATCTCGACACTCTGATTTGATCTCAAGTTGAAACTTCGTGTTCATGGTAAGTAGGGCCTCATTTACATGTAGGAGGAGTTCTGAAGTCTAAACCATCGTATGTTTCTGATTCTAGACTGTTAAAGTTCGCTGTCTGACCTTATTACTGCTAGTCTGATCTGATTTTTACTTCCTGAACATACTAGAAGGTCCATTCGACCTGAGTGAGTGTTTATACTGTTCCCTTTTGATCTGAAGCCTACCTTTGTAGTAAGCAACCATAGCCTGAAGCCCAACGCTTCTATGAGTAGACTGAACACAACCTTCAAGCTCATATCACAGCCAGAAGGTTCAGCCCTTCTCAGGAAAACTCTCAACTCGACATCTGGTGCTTCCACTGAGAGCTCTTGGGGTGATTGATTGAGGAGGTTGAGTTTACTACAAGAAGAGAAGATGGATCGCAAGAGCGCTACTGCTACTACTTCTGCGGCTGCTGCATCTACGTCTACTGCAGCTCCTTCTGTAGCACCTGCGGCTACAACGACGTCTATATCTGGTCTGGATACGGCTGAGATTCTGAAGACGCTTGCGGCTCTGGTCCAACAACATCCGATCGATGGAGGGGGTGAGTTGAAGTCCACAAAAGCTTTGCAAGTCATAGTGAATAGGTGTGGAAGGTTGAAGAAAGAGATATTTCTAGATATTTGCATGAGTACAGAGGAGAGATGGAGCTGGCTAGAGTTAATGATGCTGAGATGATAGCAAGTTTTGAGTTAGCTGTCATTCCTGAGTTGCGGGACCAAGTTAGGGATGTACAGAGAAGAAATCTAGGTGTGTGGATGAGTTTTGAGCGATCTCTTCGAGAGGAGTTTCTTGAAGAAGATTCGGAGAGAGTTACTAGGAGAACATTTCTAGACTGGATTGAGCAACAACCTGGTCGGATGATGAGTCTGAATGAGATGCTGAGAGAGTTTGATCGGAGATACCGACAACTTTCAACTCTAGAGCGCATAACCTTAGATGCTAGGAAAACAGAACTATTCTTGCAAGCTGCCGATGATGCTACGGCAGATCGGTTATGCTTTATGTTGGCCGATCGATCTGCTGAAGGAGGAGTTACTACTGATTGGGGAAGAGTCGAGGATGCTGTTGCCGTACTAATGAGGCAGAGGAAGGGAAGAGTGGCTGTGGGAGGACGTCCGCTTGCAGAAGTGACCGCTCAACCTCGTACTGCTCCTCAAGTACAACAACTTCCGGCTCCGGCTCCTAAACCTGTTGTACCGGCTGCAGTACCTTTGATACCAGTGGTGCCAGTTCCTGCACAAAGGGCACCGGTTCAAAGACCTGCAGAGAACCATGGACAGCAGAACCAGATCGAAGACTTGATTCGGCAGATGAGAGAACTGAAGGTGGAGTTAGCTGGCCTGCATAGAGAGCAGCCACCGGCGCCTGCTGCTGCACGTCCAGGAGGTGCTCTTGTTCGTAGATGTATCTGGTGTGACAGTCAAGATCATTTTCGAGGGGACTGTCAAGAGCTTACGGCTGCTCTGCGAGATGGTGTGGTTCGCTACCAGAACGGTAGGCTGCACCTTTCTTCTACTGGAGAGCCGTTAAGCACGCAGTTTGGACGAGGAGGCATGAGGAGTCTACCTCAGATTACAGCTGCTGCAACTATACATGCATTGATGGCACCACTGGTAAATCCTGATGTATATGCCGGTCCCATTGAAGTTTCTTCTAGTCCTACGTTGCTAGATAGAACTACTGAGAAGAAACCTGTTCAAGTTCCTTCTGAAGTACTGAAGAGAGGAGCAGAGACTATCCGTAGGGTCACAGGGTGGAGAGATCCTGTTGATGATGCGTCTATCAAAGCATTCTTGGATGTGGATAGACACGTTCACTAGCAAGATGCTTCTGTGGAGGAGAAGAGGCGGCGAGAAGCCTCTGAACTTGATACTGGAGCTCCAGAGGAGACTGGAGATAGACGGAGGGTCACAAGGAGACGAGCGGCTCTTCCTGAAGACATCCCTTCTACTTTTGCAGCTCCCCCACTTGCACCAGGTCCGATGGAGGACGTGCAGAGATCCCAGAAGGAGCCAACGACTGCTGGTAGGCGGTTTACTGCCCAAGAGAAAGAGAAGGGACCAGCTTATAAGTTGGCAGCCGATATTGAGACTTCAACTGATCTCAAGGGCATCTTGGAGCAGAGAATACTTGACGCGCGAATCGAGTTTTCTCTTCGGAAGGTTCTTGGTATTGCGAAAAAGGAGTTTCATGAACTGATCATCGACATCATCAAGCGGAAGAGACAGGTGATGTACGAGCAAGTAGAAAGTCAGATGATTGATATAGTAGGAGATTCTGTGAGTGATGCAGAGTTCGGCAAGGTGCATTTTCAGGAGGTTGATGATACAGAGTACCAGTAAGAAGCGTTAGTTGCTGGTACCAACACTGTTGAGTTCGATGATGATGAAGCTGGCGATGAGAGTCCAGCTACTGATAGCGACTTCAAGAAGAGACACTGGACTCGTGCTACGACTGCTACACGAGTTCGCCTTGGAAGTCTTGAACCTGTTGCTGCTTTGGTTGATCACGATTCAGAGATCAACATCATGTCACAAGAGGTGTACGAGAGAGGTCAGTGGCCTATCAAACTGAACCATGGTTGGGTGCTACGAGCTGCAAACAACCAGAAGGGTGAGTTATACGGCGCTTGTCCTAACGTGAGAGTGAAGCTGGGTGATGTGGAGGTAGATAAGCACTTCTTCGTGCAGTCTTCTGCTTCTTATCCTGTGATTCTCGGTCAACCTTATATCACTGCAGTTCGAATGGAGACCAAGGTGATGGATGACGGATCTCACTATGCTAGGATCCGTAGTCCAGATGACAAACGTTATGTGCAGTTTCTGACCGTTCGTACGAATCACGAACGAAACAGACAGAGTTTGAGAGATTCTCCTATCTGCAGGAGCAAGGGTTTTCAGAAACCACTCTTGTAAGACGGGATAACAAGAGTGATGGATCTGCTGTTACTATGATCCCGCTTGAGCAGCTTGTGGGATCACAAGAGGCTGACGAAGAGGTTGCTCAAGATTCAGTGAATAGTTACACTGTACATAGTTGGAAATCTGGTTTGATGACTTTCAGTTCTGATGATTGGAGTGAGTTCACGCAAGTAGAGGATCTGACTGAGAAGAGTAGAAGGCATATTGAGAAGTATGCAGCAAATCTACGTTGTACAGGAGTTCTGAAGAAAGAAGAGATGATTTCTGGTGTAAATGAGGAGTTTGTAGGTGTACAGTATTTTGTTCGTTGGCTGGATGATGTAGATAGGTTGATGGAGCAGATGGGAGGAAGGATGGTGATCTCTATCCACTCTCGTAAAGTCTA
This sequence comes from Asterella californica, assembly GCA_036924285.1. NCBI lineage: Eukaryota > Viridiplantae > Streptophyta > Marchantiopsida > Marchantiales > Aytoniaceae > Asterella > Asterella californica. Next base: position 4,758,257 of record JAYKYS010000010.1, on the reverse strand, counting down.
TGAGGAGGTTGTCTCGTGCTTGCAATCTCGTCCTCATCCGAGACTAGAGAGTGGATGGAAGGATGCAATCTGCTGGTGTGGCTCTCGTGAAGAAGCAGAGGTTCACACCAAATACAAAACTGTAGCGAAGAAGGTGAAACCAGTGGTGACCCAGTTACCTGTTGATTCACGACAGCAGATGGAGTTAGCAGCCACTGAGCATGTACTGAGAGATCCTAAACATATAGGACACGACTCAAGAGACACTCGAACAACTCCAGATAAGAAGGGGTGGCTTCTTGACTGAAGTGGAGAAACGAGCTTTTGAGCAGATGATAGTTAGCCATGGTAAGACATTTTCTTTCTCAGCTGGAGAGATTGGTTGTGTGGATCCTAGTGTGATAGCTCCGATGGTTATCTTCACTGTTCCTCACGTACCTTAGGACTTGAAACCGATTCCAGTCCCTCGTGCCTTGCTACTGATGATTATTGAGTTATTGAAGGAGAGGATGTCAAGGGACAGAGACGACTCAGCTACTTCAGAGGCAGAGGCGGAGGAGAGCGGGGGAAGATCACCGCCCTCGTAGAGGAGAGGACAACATGGAAGACGCAGAGAGAAGCCGCAGAAGCGCGAGTTGCAGCTGAGAAGATGCAGCGGGAAGCAGCGGAAGCTCGTGCACAGGAGATGCTAGCGCAGTCGGTGGAAGCGCTTCGGAAGAAGTTCAACTTCACCGCGGGTAGGAAGTTGCTTATCTTGGCTAGGGAATGGGACGAGGAGTCCAGAGCGAGGTTGGTAGAGTGCAAGGAGAGCATGTTCAGGTATTTGGATCGGCAGATAGAGGGAGTGAAGACACTATATGGTCTTCCCTTAATTCCGCCACCTGCAACTACATCTTCCCAAGCTCCAGCCCCATCGACTGGATCCGAATTGGAGAAGGAGGAATTCGACCAGCGTTGGAAGCCGAGAAGACTCCGGAAGACGCCCTTGAAGACAAGATGTCTTTTGGAAGACAGGAAGAAGAACCGTCTTCCCAGGTATTCCGCATGAAGGAAACGACTTCCTCGGACCCCTATGAGGTCACCATGGTCCCTAGTACCGAACCAATGCTCCAGAAGAGCGAGGAAGCACCACTCGATTCCGCTTCCCAGAAGACGCTTCCGTCTTCCGAAGCAAAAGCAGAGTCGGAAGCCGAAGCCGAAGCCGAAGCCGAGGAAGAAGCAGCAGCAGCGACAGCAGGGCCAGCAACGACTATGGAGGAAGCCACCTCAGCGACACCCGAGGTGTTCGCATGGCTTCCTAGCTTATTAGAAGCCGCGTTAGTAGTTCCGATAGGAGCAGATCAGGTAGAGATTATCACCGAGCAATCAGAGTAGATAGTAACCGACGTTGACATCTCCAAACTTAGTAGGACCGAACATGCTATCTTAAGGATGGCAGTTTTCAGTGTAAAATTAGTTAGGCAGCCATGTGGCAGAGTAGGAAGCGCAAGAACAGGAAGGGGAAACCGTTTGCATGTGGAGGGGCAGCTTTTCTCTCCCCGGTGGTGGTTCCTTCTGTTTCCTTGTGGTAGATGCATAAGTAGGATCGAAGAGTAAGAATTCGGACTGCTGCACGCTGTCGGAGTGTGTTCCGTCTACCTAGGAAAGCGCCGGGCTTCTGGCTGTGGTTGTTTACTCAAGAGGTTGGCTTTCAGGTCACAACAGGAGCTATAAACACTCACACAGGAGTGTAGGATCCTCTGATATGCTCAAAAAGTGAAATTTAGGTCTCACTGGTAGTAATAGGCTTAGGCGGTGAACTTTGACACACAAGGAGAGGAAAACTATGAAGGTTTAGACTTCTAAACTTCCCCTACATGCAAATGAGGTACTACTGAACACACACACGAAGTTTCAGCCTAAGATTGAATTCTAGCACGGAGATATGAACAGAAAAGTTCTGAATAAGAGAATTATGGCAATTTCTGGTACCTAGACAACTATTCAGACATAGAACAGAGAATTGGCTCGATGAATTTCAAATCTTCCCACAGTATTTGAAGTCTACAGGATGCTGAACATTCCTGTGAAGTTGGGACTCCTGAATGTTTGTAGAACTCCAGATCTCCTTCTCTAAAGTCGCTGCTCTAGATTAAGAGCTTTTCAGACCCCCTCTGCTTCAGCGGCCGCCCTGAATTACTCAGTTACTCAAATGATTCAAAACTTTTTGGGCAGTCGTAGCCCTCTTGACAGTGAACGCAACCACGAAGTTTTGAAGTGATTTCCTCAATTCTGCTGCAATTGGCACCGAAAACCCCAAAATCAACAAAAGTGACGCAGTTTTGGCACAATCCGAACTTCAATTGGGCATAACTCCTTGTTTATTGATCCAAAGCGAGCAAAACTTTCACTGACAGTGCTTGGCACGACGAGCTCTCTCTTCCTGTGATCTCAGATTTCGAAGATCCCTCACCAATTGCTCGAACTCTCCTCTAGAGCTCTATTTTTAAACTTAGAGTTTTACAAAAGACAAAAATGGACCAATGGGAGTTCATAGCTCCACTTGACTGTCCTTTTGTGCCTTAAACTACCTGGTAACTTATCTGCACTCATAAGCTACCACGTCAAGCCCCCTAGAGTGCCAGCGTAAAACTTAAACTACCTAAAATGACACATAGCCCCGAAAAATAACTTAAATTAGCTAGAAAGCGTGCATGGACGACAAGTAAGTACAACCCATGAGCTCAAACCCCTATCAGCATGGAAACCCTAAGTTATGTATATTGAACGTCCTAGACAAGTAAGAAGTCACTTGCACAAGCGCACAAATGCTTGAACAAGATAATTAACATACTATCAACCTACTAGAACTCAAAATAGTGTTAACACCGTATGCAAAGGTGTCAAACATATACATAAAGAACTAGAAGTAGTATGAGCTAACTTCTAGAACTACTAAACCTAAGCGTCGGAGTAGAAGTCAAGCATGTAGTCGCCAAGTAGCGCGACATCCACCCCCTCTGAACCTGCACATCCTCCGGTATGTGCCAAACTCAGATCAAGACTCTTCAGCTTCAGCTTCAAATTCATCTTCAACCTCCATTGAGTCTTCAGCTTCATCCTCAGTAAGCTCTGCAACATTCTGGTTCTCCCCTCTCCTCCTAAAGAGCTTGATTCTCTTCCCTGCGACTGGTATCTTGAGCACTGCACCATCTAACTCTCTCAAAGAGTATGTAGCATTATCATAAACTTCTAACACCACATAAGGTCCGAACCATCTCTTGGAAAACTTTCTGATAGCGCTATGCTGATTATCAAGACTACTATCATAGACTAACACCTAATCACCTTCCTTAACTGGTTTGGGTCGTAATCTATGCGTTCTATCAAATCTGCCTTTGTTTCTCTCTCTAGCAGTCTTCAACCTTTCCACAGCTTTGGCAACATCCTCAGGTCTCCGTTCTAACTGCTGGATCCTTAATGCAAGAAGATCCTCCGTACTTCTACCATCTTCCCATGGCAAAACATTCCAAGTAGGCACAACCTCCTCAATCGGCATCACAGGTTTTTGCCCTAGTATCAACTCTGCTGGCATGTAACCTGTAACGGTACTATGAGTTGTACGATCTGCCCACAAAGCAAATGGTAGCAGTCTAGGCCATTCACGGATCTTACCCTTGCAAGCTTTTACCAAAGCTTTGATGATTGGCGGATGACCTCGTTCGCTCTTGCCATTCCCTTCAGGATTGTAAGCAGTGGTTAACGCCAACTTGATTCCCAATCGCTTGAAGAACTCCACTGCTTCTTGTGCATCCAGCTCACCCCTATCTGCAGTGATCTTTCCCACACACCCATACCTACAAATAACATCTTCAAGTAGAAAGCGGCAGACACTAGCAGTGGTCTTCGTCCTCAGGGCACGGCCTTCGACTTGGTTAGATAGATCTTCCCTAGCCAAGACTAGATACCTCATTTGTCCAAGTCCAAATGGCATAGTTACCAGATCAACTACCCATTTATAATGAATGGCTAAAGGATAAGTAGGATGCAATCCATCACGATGACGTACGTTGGAATACATCTGGCAAGGTATACAGGATGAAACAAACTGTACTACATCCTTATACATACCCTTCCACCAATACTTCTCCTTTATCTTGGCAAATGTAGCCCAAACTCCTCTGTGACCGGTCCATAAACTCTCATGGAACTCCTTGATCAGCTTCTGCTGCAATTCCAAGTCACATACTACTCGCTGCGGTATACCTCCTCATAGCTTAGGGCGCTTCCATAGATGTCCTCCATGTAAAAAGTAACCATAAGTTGTTCTACGGATCCTCTTGAAATCTGCATCAGACCAGCCTTCTTGCCTTTCCAGTGAACTCAAATAGCATCCAAGATCCAACCACTCGCCATCATACACAGTTTCCTCAAAAAACTCCAACGGGGCTGCAAAATAGCTTCTATCTCTTCTAGCAAGAGCACTAGAATAGAACTCTGTTCCCACATCCTCCAGATCATCTATCATTTCCTTCTCATCGTAATACCTAGCCCTTGATAACATATCTGCCACAGGATTGTCTTTTCCTGCGATATGTCTAAACTCTGGGTTCAAGGACTTGACATATGCTATCCACCTCAACATAGCAATATCTGGAGTTGTACAGCTAGTGATCATTCCCAAGAGAGGTAAACAATATGTCTCCACAACCACAGGTGCTCCTATCAAGTATTCCTTGTCACTTTTCATTGCAGTAACTACTCCCCATAGCTCTCTCTTGACCTGAGGGTAGTCTCTCTGCCGTGAACTTAAAACCTTAGCTCCAAAACGCACCACATATCTATTTCCATCCTCATCGTCTTGTCCCACAGCCCATCCAATGCCAATAGGACTAGTATCAACAGTAAGGATAACAGATCTGTCCAACTCATATGTTACCTTTCGTAGAGTAGGCGGTGAAGCCAAAAGATCCTTCAACTTCCTCATAGACTCGCTTTGCTCCTCTTGCCACTGAAATCTTTGCCCCTTCCTCAGCAACTTGTACAACGGATCTGCTACATGTGCAAAGTGTGGAATCCATATATGATAAAACACACATGCACCTAGAAACCTTCTCACCTCGGTAACTGACCCACATGTCTCCTTCATCCTTCGAATGGCATCAACCTTGTTTGGACAAGGTTTCCGACCATAAGATCCACATAGGTGCCCCACAATCAACACCTCTTGTTCTCCAAATACAGACTTTGCTCCTGATAAAGTCAAATGCACCTCCTCCAGTCGACTCAGTATCTTATCACAATCAAGTATATGATCTGCAACAAACTTACGGCACCCCCTCTGATCCATTACCTCATTCTTCTCCTCCTCAGCACATCCTTTGATCGGCACATCATCAAGGAATGGCATAGTTTTTTCAGGAATGAAGTCTCTCAAAACTTTGTTCATGCCATTCATCATATGTGCTACAGAATTGGTAGCACCTTGTGGCAAGGTGCACATCCTTAGTAACCCCAAAGGTGTCCTCATTGTAGTCAAGTCTCTACTCTCAGAGGATAATTGAAACTGATAATAACCTGAATATAAGTCTCCCATGGAATAGATAGCACGACCAGCAAAAGCCTCTGCAAACTCGTCTACAATAGGTCCTATACCCATATTCCTGATAGTCACCTTGTTAACTGGCTGCATATCTTGGATAAATCTCAAAGCTCCACTCTTCTTCGGAACAGTAAACCATCTGCTAGAATAGGGAGCTATAGACGGTTCCAAGATACCCATCCTAATCCTCTCATTGAGCAAGTCTATCAGCTTTGGCAGATGAGCTCTAGGCACAGGGATAGGACGTAGATTCCAAAGCACATGCGGTATAGTAAAGATTACCATAGGTGCAACTACACTTGGATCTATACATCCTACTTCATGTGACTCAAACGCAAACGCCTTACCATGCCTAGATAGCATCTCCCTGAAGCTCTTCTTCTCTTGCTCGGTAAGAAATCCATCACCTCCAATCTTCAGCTCCTTCAGTGTTGTTTCTGTGAACTGGTGCCCAATTCTTCTCGGTCCTCTGAGCGTCGGCTCTCGTGCAGCTTGCTCCATCTTCTGATTGTAATCGAGTGGTAAAGGCAAAGCCACTGGTTTGACTTTCTTTGCCACTGACTTGTACTTGGTCTCCACATACACCTCTTGCCGATCTATAAACTTATCAATTACATCATAAAGCTCCTTGGAGCTCACTCTCACCACTCTATCTACATCATCTATAGAACTTTCTACTATAGATTTCAACTCCCCTATAGTATCTACCAAATACTGTTCTTCAAACACCCCAGATATGTATTCATCTCCTGCTAACTCTCCACTATCCCACAAAGATTGTTGTACACACTTCACATGTTGCCTCTCAAACCTCTTCAGATTCTCAACCTTCCTATAACACACTGATCCACATGATGTCAACCCTAAGAAGCTAGTGGATAAAGCTTCCTGCTCTACTGGATCAGACGAGAATCCTATCTCTACTGTACCGTTGAAGTCTCGCTCTTCAATGGTACTCTGCCAAAACCCCTAGACTCTCTAAACTCCTGAGTAATCTTAGGTAGTGGACGGTCTCTCAAGCTATCACGATTCCTCTCATGTTCTGCAGCAACGGTCAAAAACTGAACAGCTCTTTTGCCATCTCTACTACGTATCCTTGCATAAGCTGAACCATCATCCATAACTCGTGTCTCCATTCTAACAGCAGTAATGTAAGGCTGCCCTAGGATGATAGGATAGGTTGACATGTCCTGCACAAAGAAATTCTGAACATCACTGATGTCACCCACAGTTACCTTGATGTTGGGACAAGCATCATAGAGCTCTCCCCTCTGGTTGTTGGCAGCACGGATAAGCCATCCATGGTCGGTGTCTATGGGCCACCTTCCACGCTTGTACAACTCCTTAGACATCAGATTAATCTCTGAGCCGTGATCAATCAATGCCACCACAGGTTCCTCCAGATCTCCCAACTTCACCAAGGTCTCTGTGGTTGCTCTTGCCCAATGGTTGTGAGAGTAATGGCTCTTCTGCGATGCTTCCACCTCATCTTCAAACCTCACGTGCTGATCTGATCTTCCCTCTGATACTTGAGAGCAATAACCAGCAATCTCATCTTCCTCGTCTTCCGACAGTTTGGTCCCTAGAGCGTTAAGCGTAGCTGCTTCACCCAAAATCTGACGTTTCCTCTTGATGATATCTATGATAACCTCATGGAACTCACGCTTTGCTATCCCAAGAATCTCACCCAGAGTAAACTCAACCTTCCCATTCAAGATACGATTCTCTAACACCTGCTTCAAGTCTGTAGCAATCTCAATGTCAGACTGAAGTTTATATGCAGGCATCTTACCCTTCTCCTTGCTTCGCTCCTTCTCCTTTGGTGTTGTAGATGGTTGATCCTCCATAGTTTCCTCCCGAGTAGGTGTTGTCTCCTGCCTTGCCTCTGGTCTAGCCCTTTCACTCCTTGTAGCAGGTCGTTTGGCTGTAGAAGTCTCACCTGCATCCTCCCTCCTGCGTTTTTCTTCTAGTACAGCTTCATGCTGACTTCTTGCAACATAAGCATGCACTGACATAGTATCCACAGGATCATTCCATCCTGTAGCTTCCCGAATTGAGTTGCCAACCCTTCGTAGCACATCCTTGTCTAGCTCTGTTCTAGCTACTGACCGCACTACAGCAGACCACAACCCAGTAGTCCCTTTCTCTCTCTCCATCTCCACTTTCACTCCACAAGTAGCAGCATTCACAAGAGAAACAGCATGTGATGCTGATATCTCATTCACAAGCCTCTTCATACCACCCTTGCCAAAGTTGGTTCCCAACATCATCCCAGTCTCTCTCAGATGGATCTTACCATCTTTGAAGAAGATCAGATCCTTCCTCAATGCATCTGAAAACTCTCCACAATCTCTTCTTACATGGTCTAGGCTATCACACCATATGCAACGATGAACAAAGCCTTCTCTCATCTGAGGTCTCTGCATAGCAGGCTGTACATTCTGCTCCTTCTCTTCTTACCTAGTGAGCTTAAGCTTAAGCTCCTTCATACCCTTAATCAACTCATCAAGCGGTGAGTCTTCCTCTCTAGCAATTACCAAAGCAGGCTTGGTAGGCAACTGCTTGACAGGAATTATCAGAGGTGTTGCTTCACTTACCACCACCTTGTCCCTTCTTCTTTGTCTCTTGGTCAGCAAAGAAACAGCCTCTTCGACCTCCTTCCAATCAGTCTTCAATCCTCTCTCCTCACTCTTGTCTTCCAGCAACAGCTCAAGCTTCTCTTGAATAGTCACGTCCGCTGCTTGTAGGAAAAGCTCTGTCTTCTCCACCTCTAGTGTAAGCTTCTCTGTCCTAGAAAGCTGAGCATACTGACGATCAAACTCCCTTAACAACTCATTTACAAACAAACCTTTGTTAGGCTTAACCACCCACTCCAAGAACGTTCTCTTGGTCACCTTCTCTGAATCTTCAGTGTAGTACTCCTCCTTCAAAGCTCGCATAAAGCTCTCCCAACTCTGTCCTTGCTGCTGCTTGAGCTCCTTCACACGCCCACGAATCTCAGGGACAACAGCAAGTTCAAAGTTCTCCACCATCTCCTTCTCAGGTACCTTGTTCACCTCCATCTCCCTAGCATAGTATCGCACGTACTTGGAAATATCTGTCCCCTTGAACTGATCCATCTGATGCACCACAGATTGCAACGCCTTGGTTGGTAACACCTCCTTCCTCTCTGTGCTCTGCTGCTGCTGCATAAACATGGAAAAAGCTTAGAACATCTTCATCGTAGCAGCATCAAATTGAACAGGTTGCTGAGCAGCAGCAGCACCTCCACTTGATGATCCTTGGTTGGCCATGATATCTGATCCTGTAACACTCTCAAGAAAACTCCCACCCTAGGTGTTTCACGTCGAGTTCACCAAAAAGAGAGTATGTCGGAGTGTGTTCCGTCTACCTAAGAAAGCGCCGGGCTTCTGGCTGTGGTTGTTTACTCAAGAGGTTGGCTTTCAGGTCACAACAGGAGCTATAAACACTCACACAGGAGTGTAGGATCCTCTGATATGCTCAAAAAGTGAAATTTAGGTCTCACTGGTAGTAATAGGCTTAGGCGGTGAACTTTGACACACAAGGAGAGGAAAACTATGAAGGTTTAGACTTCTAAACTTCCCCTACATGCAAATGAGGTACTACTGAACACACACACGAAGTTTCAGCCTGAGATTGAATTCTAGCACGGAGATATGAACAGAAAAGTTCTGAATAAGAGAATTATGGCAATTTCTGGTACCTAGACAACTATTCAGACATAGAACAGAGAATTGGCTCGATGAATTTCAAATCTTCCCACAGTATTTGAAGTCTACAGGATGCTGAACATTCCTGTGAAGTTGGGACTCCTGAATGTTTGTAGAACTCCAGATCTCCTTCTCTAAAGTCGCTGCTCTAGATTAAGAGCTTTTCAGACCCCCTCTGCTTCAGCGGCCGCCCTGAATTACTCAGTTACTCAAATGATTCAAAACTTTTTGGGCAGTCGTAGCCCTCTTGACAGTGAACGCAACCACGAAGTTTTGAAGTGATTTCCTCAATTCTGCTGCAATTGGCACCGAAAACCCCAAAATCAACAAAAGTGACGCAGTTTTGGCACAATCCGAACTTCAATTGGGCATAACTCCTTGTTTATTGATCCAAAGCGAGCAAAACTTTCACTGACAGTGCTTGGCACGACGAGCTCTCTCTTCCTGTGATCTCAGATTTCGAAGATCCCTCACCAATTGCTCGAACTCTCCTCTAGAGCTCTATTTCTAAACTTAGAGTTTTACAAAAGACAAAAATGGACCAATGGGAGTTCATAGCTCCACTTGACTGTCCTTTTGTGCCTTAAACTACCTGGTAACTTATCTGCACTCATAAGCTACCACGTCAAGCCCCCTAGAGTGCCAGCGTAAAACTTAAACTACCTAAAATGACACATAGCCCCAAAAAATAACTTAAATTAGGTAGAAAGCGTGCATGGGCGACAAGTAAGTACAACCCATGAGCTCAAACCCCTATCAGCATGGAAACCCTAAGTTATGTATATTGAACGTCCTAGACAAGTAAGAAGTCACTTGCACAAGCGCACAAATGCTTGAACAAGATAATTAACATACTATCAACCTACTAGGACTCAAAATAGTGTTAACACCGTATGCAAAGGTGTCAAACATATACATAAAGAACTAGAAGTAGTATGAGCTAACTTCTAGAACTACTAAACCTAAGCGTCGGAGTAGAAGTCAAGCATGTAGTCGCCAAGTAGCGCGACAACGCCAATACACATTTTTCGGTGCAGATAGAGACACATGAGATACATCACGTATAGTGCACACTACATCCGATGTTAGAGACATACGAATAGACTAGGATTATACCGGAGGGGTCTCCATGCTCGTACTAGCAGTGGTTCGAAGATGTAGATAGAGGTAGTGGACAGTTTAGGAACAGGGAACGGCATCCTCGTGCAGTCCTGTTGGCTAGACTGGTGTGTCGAGGAGTAGGCGCAGGAAGTAGAGGGAGTGAGTTTCCCAATGCCAATGTGACATCTTCTCGAGAAATGGATTGCATATTTGAGTGCAGAAGCTTAATCCGTGTCTTCTGGGTGATGGGTTTTCTTGAATTCGCTCCCAATTGTGCATGAGAAGTGTTCTTCTTGAGTGACGGTGACTGTCAGTAGTTGTGGAATTGCAGCTTGGCTCGTCCAGTAGAGCACTTCGGATCTACGTACGGACGGTCTTATGGATAAGGGATCCCAGAAGATAGAGTAGTCGGAGCAGCGAAGAGAAGAAGAAAGAAACCTTCTTCTCACAGCAGAAGACGACATCCTCAAGTAGAAGACGGTGCAACTGTACACACGTTTGTTGTCTTCCTCCCCAAACTATTACAAGCAGGGATGGCTTGTTAGTCAGGATCCGGGCTAGAAGCCTGTCGGAATCTTAATTTCTCCTTTTTATCTTGTTTTCTCTTGTTTGGATTTTCCCTTCTTCCCCATCTTCTCCCATCTTCCCCATCTTCTTACCTTCTTCTAGTGAGCTTCCGAGACTTCTATTGAGCTTCCGTGAAGGTGAATGTCGTTGTAGTGCTGCAGGAAGACCATTTCCGTAGGCAGAAGCCTGGGAAGGCTACAGGGGGCATACACCTTGTGATTGATCTAACCCGTTGGAATGTGAGAGTGAGTAAGGTGTAACAGCCGTTGCTAGTCGACTTTTGCGAAGCAGGACAGTCTTCTTGAGGTGTGAGAAGCCGAGTTGAACCCCCAGAAGCCGAGAATTGTGTGGTGCCCACAAATTACAGGATTCACAAATTTTTAAAATTTTTAAGATTAATAACTTGTTTGTATAACTGAAGAAGCATTGTTACTTAAGATTACTGCTTCCTTAGAAGGAAGATGATCTTATGAGCTTTTTGTAACAAGAAGTTGACTTCTTCGGAAGACGACCGTCTTCCGAAGAACGTCTTCTCAGTTGCGTCTTCGGAAGACGGAAGACGGCGGAAGACGGGAAGACGGCGGAAGACAACCATCTTCCGGAAGACAGTGACGACGAAGGCCTAATCATGAGTTTCCAGATAAAAGAGTGGGTGCACCTACTAGGTAACACCAAGGTGGTAGGTAGGTCGGGAAAGCCACCTAGGGTCGAAACCCCTAATCTGCAGGGAAGATGCGCAGGAAGCGCATTAGCGCATTCCAACTTCTCGCAGCAAGCACGCTCTTCAGAAGATCGAAATCAGCGAGGTGAGCTTCGAGTGAGGAAATCAGCAAGGAGAAATTGAGTGAGGACATAGCGATTAGAAGCTAGCAAGAAGGCGAGGTCGAATTGCTGAAGCGCAGGAAGCATACTGAGTGAAACGCGTTTCCTGAGAGTCTCCCGGAAGCTGACATTGGAAGCAGCTGAGTGAAATCGGAGGTGGGTGGCTCAATCGATTGAGGCGTAGACAGGAGCTGACGACAGACGTAACTCAGTGGGGTCGCATTGGAGCTGGGACCAGAGCCAGAAGCGCGCGGAAGGTCGAAGGCAACTCGGGAAGCAGAAGAAGACTGTAGAGGTTCTTCCCACGTTCTTTCCCCTTCCCACTTCTTCTCGCCTTTGTTTGGTATCCCCCGCGCTCCCCCGGTTGTTTGCAAGCAGCCTGATCGATAACCCCCATCCCCATTTTTCCCTATTGTGACATTGGGTGCGGAAGCGCTGCCCAATTTCTGTCAGACATCTTCTTGATTCTTCCTAAGTTCAATTCGAGCTTCCCTACCCATCGTCCTCAAATTGACGGTCCCAGCTATCGATTTCCCTACCCGATTACTCCTCTCCTTCCGAAACCTGGAACAGAAGACGCTTCGGAAGATTGGAACATCTTCGGAAGACTGTCTTCGGAAGTCGACTGTAACCAATTCGTATCAAGAGTGGATTTGTGTTGCTTTTGTGTTAAGAGAGGCTTGGTACGAATCCTGAGTGGTGTGGTGAGTTCTTTTGTTATTTTGAGAAGTTGGAAGTCGGGAACTAGAACTGTGCCTCCCGGTCTTCCAAGCTTCTCAACTCCACATCTTCCTAGAGAGACTAGAAGACTGAAAGGCTGGCAAAATGAGCGAGAAGACGTGACGGTCCATTTCGGGTCTCTTCTGTCCGACCCATAGCAGCCATTCCTTCTTCTTCCCAAACTTAGGAGAGAGTCGTGAGAAGACTTGCTGACAGAATCTGGAGAGAATGATCGAGGGTCATGTCTTCCCATCGAGCAGCAAGCTTCTTCTGAGTGCGTATGAGAGATGAGAAGTCAGAAGAACAGAGTGCAATTGTCTTGAGTCTGTTGTGAGGATAGACTGCGCGTAGGAAGACGAAGACAAGTGATACCAGTGAAGGGAAGCCTGACTTCGGGAGGTCTTCCGAGAAAGACATTGAATCGGAAACTGTCCCGGGTGTCTTCCCAGAGGCCACTGTCACCGCAGGAGCCCGCAATCGTCTTCTGAACCTGTCATGCACTTTATGTTTCACAAATCTTGTATCTTCTGATAGGAAGTAGGATGTAATGCAAGGTGGGTTGTCTTCTTGGTAATCCATGCGAGGCCTTGCTTAGATAGGATTGTTTAGATATAGCTCGGAAGACGAGAGCTATCTAGGAAGTACTGTTAGAATCCCGAAAGATGGAGTAGCTGTCTTCTGGAAGACTAGTTTCGTCTTCTGAGAAGTAGAAGCTAGACTGTGGGCACTTGGGAAGGAGTGAGTCTTCAGCTCATAGTAGGTGCTTGTGGCTTAGTGCAACAGATCTTCCAGTATGACGATGCATCCTCGAGGGTTGGTGTTACCAGCAGCGGAGTTGGCCGAGGCCACACCCTTCCTCAAGGAGTTGGGTCTCGATTTCTTCCTATGGGATTGGAATCTCGCACACCAGGGACTTCTGGAGGAGGTGTGGGCAGCGTTACCACCTCGCAACCGTGTACCTGCGAAGGCAGGAGTAGCTCGAGGAAGACCATCTTCCTGGACTGAAGATTGGTGGCGTAGGGCTTTCCACAGGCCAAACTCCGAGGACCGAGGGTATTGGTTTGAGAAGAAGACTTTGCCCAGGGTCGTGAGTACGTGGCATGTGCCTGGGAGCACCACTTGTCTTTTCGTGGAAGACAGGCAGGGTAGGAATGGGTGGAAGATCGAATCTTACCGGGAGCCAAAGAAGCGACTTCTGGCGAAGCTGTTTCTGCATCTCTTCTCCAAGGGGAAAGCGCTGAAGACGAGGTACCTGGGAGATCAAGACGTAGAGTTCCTGGAAGCAGTGTGGGACAAAAGAGTACCCATCTATTGAGGCGCATAGTCCACAACTATGTACAGGCGGAGCTAGCGTACTTGGGTTCCCCGGCGAGAGGACACTTGACACCTTTCCTCTGCTACTTGTACGTAGCCATGGGAGATCTTAGGGGAGATCAGCTAGCGGAGTATGGACCAACAGGGCAACAAGAGGGGAAGGAAGATATCTCGGAAGACGATGACCGAGCAGCAGCCGCAACTCCCCCTCCCACTCTGATGCCACAGATGAGACTCGACTCTCACCAGAAGACGCTTCTAGTGAGGGAAGACGAGTCTAGTGGGTCGGAAGACGCCACGCCACCGAGGAAGATGGGTCTTAGAAGTGTACCTAGGAAGCCCACCTCCCTCATTCATTCAGGATCAGAGTCCGACTCGGAAGAAGATCTGCTGAGTACCCGATCGGAGCAGAAGACCGCTTCTGCAACACCTGGGAGTCTTCCGAAGACTCCAGAAGACAAGAGAAGAAGGGATACTCCTACTGCGATGCGGGGAAGCGCAGTGAAGAGAACCGCTCCTACCACGAAGGATCTTCCACCCCGGAAGATGAGAAGAGTAGCTTCTTCTCGTGCGCAGAAGATGAAGGCCATTGTGGTGGAAGAGGCTTCCTTGCCTCTGGAAGACGAGGTCGACACCTCAGAGCGAGTAGTGGAGATGAACTTGTCTTCCGCAAGAAGAAGGCTGGAAGAGTTCAGCGCCTTCTTCCACAAGGAGATCCAACCAGCTATAGAGTTGCTGGAGAAGAGAGCGAAGGCACAGGAGAGGCCATTGCAACCTGGATTCGGTCTGCGCACCTTGCTGCGATAGGAAGAAGACCAGAAGAAGACGGAGTCACTGGAAGTTAGTCTCCGCACTACGAAGAAGCTCGCAGCCAGATACCAGACGGAAGCAGCCGCTTCTGCCAAGGAGCTGGTGCAACTTCGGAAGAGCAACCAGAAGATACAAATGCGTGTACAGCAGCACGATCAGGAGGTCCTCCGAGTGCGGGAGAAGATCACCGCCCTCGCCGAGGAGAAGACCACATGGAAGACGTAGCGAGAAGCCGCAGAAGCGCGAGTTGCAGTTGAGAAGACGCAGCGGGAAGCAGCGGAGGCTCGTGCACAAGAGATGCAGAAGCCGAAGGAAGCCGTCTTCCGTCTTCCTCTGCTTCGGAAGACAGAAGCGTCTTCTGAGAAGCAGAGTCGAGTGGTGCGTCTTCGGTCTTCTGAGACACGGGTGCGGTACTAGGGACCATGGCGACCTCATAGGGGTCCGGAGAAGTCATTTCCTCCACGCGGAATACCTGAGAAGACGGCTCGTCTTCCTGTCTTCCGGGGCGTCTTCGGCAGAAGCCGAAGCCGAGGAAGACGCAGCCGCAGCAACAGCAGGATGTGGTGCCCACAAATTACAGGATTCACGAATTTTTGAAATTTTTGAGATTAATAACTTGTTTGTATAACTGAAGAAGCGTTGCTACTTAAGATTACGGCTTCCTTAGAAGGAAGATGATCTTACGAGATTTTTGTAATAAGAAGTTGACTTCTTCGGAAGACGACCATCTTCCGGGAAGCTTCTTCTCAGTTGCGTCTTCGGAAGACGGGAAGACGGCAGAAGACGGAAGACGGTTCGGAAGATTGGAACATCTTTGAAAGACTGTCTTCGGAAGATTGTCTTCGGAAGTCGACTGTACACAATTCGTATCAAGAGTGGATTTGCTTTGCTTTTGTGTTAAGAGAGGCTTGGTACGAATCCTGAGTGGTGTGGTGAGTTCTTTTGTTATTTCGAGAAGTTGGAAGTCGGGAACTAGACTTGTGCCTCCCGATCTTCCAAGCTTCTCAACTCCACATCTTCCTAGAGAGACTAGAAGACTGAAAGGTAGGCAAAATGAGCGAGAAGACGTGAGGGTCCATTCGGGTCTCTTCTGTCCGACCCATAGCAGCCATTCCTTCTTCTTCCCAAACTTAGAAGAGAGTCGTGAGAATACTTGCTGGCAGAATCTGGAGAGAATGGTCGAGGGTCATGTCTTCCCATCGAGCAGCAAGCTTCTTCTGAGTGCGTGTGAGAGGTGAGAAGTCAGAAGAACAGAGTGCACATGTCTTGAGTCTGTTGTGAGGATAGATTACACGTAGGAAGACGAAGACAGGTGAGACGAGTGAAGGGAAGCCTGACTTCGGGAGGTCTTCCGAGAAAGACATTGAATCGGAAACTGTCCCGGGTGTCTTCCCAGAGGCCATTGTCACCGCAGGAGCCCGCAACCATCTTCTGAACCTTTCTTATACTCTACTTCTCGCATATCTTGTATCTTCTGATAGGAAGTAGGATGTAATGCAAGGTGGGTTGTCTTCTTAGGAATCCATGCGAGGCCTTGCTTAGTTAGGATTGATTAGATACAGCTCGGAAGACGAGCGCTACTTAGGAAGCATTGTTAGAATCTCAGAAGACGGAGTAGCTGTCTTCTGAGAGTGGAAGCTATACTGTGAGTACTTAGGGAAGGACTGAGCCTTCGACTCACAACAAGTACGTCACTTCTTCCAAGGAGTTAGCGCAGCTGAAGAAGAGCAACCAGGAGTTGCAGGCGCGCTTACAGCAGCGTGACCAGGAGGTTCTGCAAGTATGGGATAAGCTCACCGCCCTTGCAGAAGAGAAGATGACGTGGAAGATACTGCGGGAAGCCGCAGAAGCGCAAGCTGCAGCCGAGAAGACGCAGAGAGAAGCAGCAGAAGCTCGTGCGCAGGGGTTGCTAGCTCAGTTGGTGAAGCGCTTCGGAAGAAGTTCAACTTCACCGCGGGTAGGAAGTTGCTTACCCTGGCTAGAGGATGGGACGAGGAGTCCAAAGCAATGTTTGTGGAGTGCAAGGAGAGTATGTTCAGGTACTTGGATCGGCAGATAGAAGGAGTGAAGACGCTCTATGATCTTCCCTTGATCTCGTCATCATCAGTAAACACGTCTTCCCAAGCACCAGCATCATCGACAAGACCAAACTTGGAGAAGGAGGAGTTCGACCTCGCTGTACACTTGGTAGTGACAGCGTTGGAAGCTGAGAAGAACCCGGAAGATGCCCCGGAAGACAAGACGTCTTCTGGAAGACAGGAAGAAAGACCGTCTTCTGGAAGACAAGAAGGAAGACCGTCTTCCCAGGTATTCCGCGTGGAGGAAGCGACTTCCCCGGACCCCTATGAGGTCACCATGGCTCCCAGTGTCGAACTAGTACCTCAGAAGAGCGAGAAAGCACAAGTCGACCCAGCTTCCCAGAAGACGCTTCTGTCTTCCGAAGCAGCAGCAGCAGAGCCAGCGATGAACATGGAGGAGGAGGCCACCTCAGCGACACCCGAGGTAATTACAGGGCTTCCCAGCGTATCAGAAGTCGTTTTAGTAGTTCATGTAGGAATAGATCAGGTGGAAATGGCATCCGAGCCATTAGAATAGATAAGCAAAGCCCAGAAGACCAGGGACTTGTCCAAACTTAGTAAAGTACTAAATATGCTATATTAGGAAAAGACAGGTCCAACTTAATTTTAGATGTGGTAGAGTAGGCAGCGCAGGGTAAACAACCAGATGGCTAATTAGGAAAGGGGAACCGTTTTTGCATGTGGGGTGGCAACCTCCTGTCAGCGTCTCTCTCTCCCTAGTGGTGTAACTTATCTACACTCATAGGCTACCACGTCAAGCCCCCTAGAGTGCCAGCGTAAACTTTAAACTACCTAAAACGAGACGCAGCCCCGAAAAATAACTTAAATCAGCTAGAAAGCTTGCATGGGTGACACGCAAATACAACCCATGAGCTTAAGCCCTATCAACATGGTAATCAACCTACTAAGACTCAAAATATATAACATCTTCCAAAAACGGACTTCTCTGAGGTCTTAACTTCACTCAGAGAGACTAATGCCTAACAGAGAAGTGAATCATTTATTATGTGAAATGATTCACATCACGACATCCACCCCCTCCAAACCTGCACATCCTCCGGCATGTGCCAACCTGCTCAGTCTTCTGCTTGTTCTTCATCATCATCGCTCTCCTTCGCCTCAGTCTCATCAGACGCTGGGACGTCTCCGTCTCTTGTTGTCCTCAGCTCTGACTCCAGAAAGTTGAATAACTCGATTGACCCTCCGCGTCTCTTGAACAGTTTCACACGTTTGCCAGCCACAGATAGCTTCAAAGGAGTTCCATCCAACTCACGCAAACTATAAGTGACATTCTCATACACATCTAGCACAACATAAGGCCCGAACCACCTTCGAGAGAACTTCCGAAGTGTAGAATGCTGATTCTCCAACGTGCTATCATATACCAGAACCCAGTCACCAACATGTATTGGCTTCGGTCGTAGTCGGTGAGTCTTGTCAAAACGTTCTTTGTTTTTGACTCGAGCCACCTTCAGCGTCTCCTGCGCATCAGCAAGATCCTCCTCCCTTCGCTCCAACTACCTAATACGTAAAGCAAGGAGTGAAGCACGATCTATACCATCTTCCCACGGTAGCGTAGCCCATGTAGGAAAGTACTCCTCAGCAGGCATGATCGGTTTCTGCCCCAGCATAAGCTCAACTGGCATATAGCCAGTCGTAGTACAGTGTGTAGTTCTATCAGCCCACAAAGCAAATGAAAGTAGTCTCGGCCATTCTCTAGGCCTACCATCACATGCTTTCACTAAAGCATGAACAATAGAAGGGTGTCCCCGTTCACTCTTACCGATATCCTCTGGATTCATAGCAGTAGTAAGTCGAAGCTTTACTCCATAACGAGCAAAAAACTCCTTCACTTCAGCGCCTCTCAACTCGCCTCTATCTGCACGTAATCTCCCAACCAATCCATAACGACAGATGATATCTTCAAGCACGAACCTACATATATTCTCTGTAGTCTTCGTCCGTAGTGCTCGTCCCTCCACATAGTTGGAGAGATCCTCTCGAGCCAACACCAAGTAACGCATCCCCCATAACCTCGGTGGCATCATCACAAGATCAAGAACCCACTGAAAATGGATACTAGGTGGATAAGTAGGTACAAGTCCATCTCTGTAACGGACCTTAGAGTAGAACTGGCAGTGCAGACACGACCCAACAAAGTCCACCACGTCTTGATACAAACCCTTCCACCAGTAACGCTCCTTCATCTTCGTGTAAGTAGCCCATACTCCACGATGTCCAGCCCACAAAGTATCATGAAACTCCTTCAGCAGATTAAGCTTTATCGGTTGATCATCCACCACTCTAGCAAGCATCCCGTCTCTTCTCTTCGGACGTTTCCACAGATAACCTTCACGTAGAAGGTAGCTGTACGCCTTCCGTCTGATCTCCTTGAACTCTACATCACTCCATCCTTCTCTTCTGCATAACGAACTCAGATAAAATCCAATATCGCGGAACTTGTCTGAGTAGAACTCCTCATTGAACGGCAGTGGTTCCAAGTCTGAAGTCTGCTGACCAACTTGGTACCAAACGTCTCTCTTCTCTTCATTCTCCACCTCTGCAAACATCTCATCCTCATCTGTACAACGAGCCCTAGACAACATATCTGCAACTGGATTGTCCTTCCCTGCTATATGCTTTAGCTCAGGGTTCAGACTCCGGACATAAGCAATCCATCGCAACATTGCTATATCTGATGTATTGCAGTTCGCTATCATACCCAACAAAGGCAAACAATCTGTTTCTAGTATCACACGAGCTCCTATCAAGAACTCTCGATCTACCTTCATAGCAGTAACAACTCCCCACAACTCACGCTTCACTTGAGGATAGTTACGCTGTCTATCTGTTAAGATCCGAGCTCCAAACCTTGAAACAAACCGCACACCTTCTGCATCTTCTTGGCCAACGGCCAATCCAATCGCCTTTGGACTCGTATCAACAGTCAGTACCACAGGTCTCCCGCTCTCGTAGCTAAGCCTCCTTAGTATAGGTGGAGACTTCAGAATCTCCTTCAGCTGCTCCATCGTCTCATGATGTTCTTGCCGCCAAGTAAACCTCCTTCCCTTTCTCAGAAGTGCATATAGAGGCTCGGCAATATGTGCATAATGAGGAATACTCACACGAAAGAACACACAAGCTCCTAAGAACCGTCGAACCTCAGTGATGTTGGTGCAGTCAGCTATCCTTGCTATAGCATCTACTTTCTTTGGGTTCGGACGCCTCCCAAAAGTACCACACAGATGACCTACTACCACAATCTCTGACATCCCAAAGCGAGATTTGGTACCTGATAGAGTGAGGTGTACCTCCTCCAAACGCATCAGAATCTTCTCCACATCTCGAATGTGGTCTGCAACGAACTTTCTGCAACCATCAGAAGTCACTGCTTCGTCTTTGTCCTCCACCGGACAACCTTTCATGGGAATATCATCCAGAAACGGGATAGTGACCTCAGGCACAAACTCTCGTAACACCTTATGCATCGCATTTTGCATATGGGCTACTGAGTTTGTCGCATCCTGAGGAAGAGTGCACATTCCCATCAATCCCAAAGGTGTACGCATGGTAGTCAAGTCTCTACTCTCCAAAGCAAGCTGAAACTGATCATAACCTGAAAACAGATCTCCAATAGAATAGATTGACCTTCCAGCAAACGCCTCAGCTACTTCATCAACCACAAGTCCTGTTCCAACGTTTCGAATCGTGATGTTGTTGGCAAGCTGCAAGTCTTGGATGAAGCGCATGGCTCCTGTCTTCTTAGGTACTGTGAACCATCGGCTAGAGTACGGAGCTATAGATGGTTCAAGAATATCCATCTGCATCCTCTCCTTCAGTAACTCAATCACCTTCGGTAGCAAGGCACGAGGGACTGGAATCGGCTTCAAGTCCCAAGATACGTGAGGAACAGTGAAGATAACCATCGGAGCTATCATACTAGGATCCACACAACCTATCTCCTCAGCCGAGAAAGAAAATGCCTTACCATGGCTAACTATCATCTGTTCAAAAGCTCGTTTCTCCTCTTCAGTCAAGAAGCCACCCCCTCCTATCTGGAGCTGCTCGAGTGTCTCCTGAGTAAACTTGTGTCCTACCTGTGTAGGATCTCTAAGCACAGGCTCAGCAGCCGCTAACTCCATCTGCTGCTGAGAATCAACAGGTAATTGGGTCGTCACAAGTCTCACCTTCCTCGCTACAGCTTTATACTTGACGTGTACTTCCGCTTCCTGCTGAGAGCCACACCAACAGACTGCATCCTTCCATCCATTCTCCAGTCTCGGATGAGGAAGATATCGCAAGTATGAGATAATTTCCTCATAGACTTCACGAGAATGGATGGGAATCACCACCCTACCTCCCATCTGTTCCATCAACCTATCCACACCATCCAGCCAACGAACAAAAGATTGCACACCTACAAACTCCTCATAAACACCAGAAATCATCTCATCTTCCTTCAGAACTCCTGTACAACGCAGATTTGCTGCACACCTCTCCATCTGCCTTCTACTCTTCTCAGTCAAATCCTCCATCCGTGTGAACTCACTCCAATCATCAGAACTGAAAGCCATCAACCCAGATTTCCAACTATGCACAGTGCAACTACTTTCTGAATCTTGAGCAGCCTTTCCATCAACCTCCTGTGATTCCTCAGGCTGCTCAAGCGGGATCATAGTAGCAGTAGATCCATCACTCTCGCTATCCGTCCTACGAGAGTGGTTTCAAAAAACCCTTACCCCTACAGATAGGAGAATCTCTCAAAGTTTGACGGTTTCGTTCGTGGTTCGTACGAACGGTCAGAAATTGCACAGAACGTCTATCATCTGGACTACGGATCCTAGCATAGTGAGATCCATCATCCATCACCTTGGTCTCCATTCGAACCGCAGTGATATAAGGCTGACCAAGAATCACAGGATATGAAGCAGAAGATTGCACGAAGAAATGTTGATCCACATCCACATCACCTATCTTCACCTTCACGTTAGGACAAGCGCCGTATAGCTCACCTTTCTGGTTGTTTGCAGCACGTAACACCCAACCATGGTTTAGCTCGATAGGCCACTGACCCCTCTCGTACACCTCTCGTGACATGATGTTGATCTCAGATCCGTGATCAACTAAAGCAGCAACAGATTCAGCCAAACTTCCAAGACGAACTCTCGTAGCAGTTGTGGCACGAGCTCAATGTCTCTTTCTGAAATCACTTTCACTAGCTGGACTCTCCTCACCAGCTTCCTCATCGTTGAACTCAATAGTGTCGGTACCAGCAACCAACGCTTCTTGCTGGTATCTCTTGTCATCAGCTTCCTGAAAATGCACCTTTCCAAACTCTGCATCATTCAGAGAAGCTCCTACTACATCTATCATCTGACTCTCTACCTGCTCAGACATCACCTGTCTCTTGCGCTCGATGATGTCGATGATCAATTCGTGAAACTCCCTCTTTGCAATACCAAGAACTTCTCGAAGAGAAAACTCGATTCGCGCATCCAGTATCCTCTGCTCCAAGATACTCTTCAGATCAGTAGAAATTTCAATATCAGCTGCCAACTTGTAAGCCGGTCCCTTCCCCTTCTCTTGGGCAGTAAACCGCCTACCAGCAGTCGTTAGCTCCTGCTGGGATCTCTGCACGTCCTCCATAGGACCTGGTGCAGGTGGAGGAGCTGCAGAAGTAGATGGGATGTCCTCAGGAAGAGCCGCTCGTCTCCTTGTGACTCTCCGTCTATCCCCAGTCTCCTCAGGAACTCCAGTATCAAGTTCAAAGGCTTCTCGTCGCCTCTTTTCCTCCACAGAAGCATCCTGCCAATTAACGTGTCTATCTACATCCAGGAATGCTCTGATAGAAGCAGCATCTACAAGATCTCCCCATCCTGTGATCCTACGAATAGACTCTGCTCCTCTCTTCAGTATCTCAGAAGGAACTGGAGCCACACTCTTCTCAGCAGTCCTATCTAGCAATGTAGGACTAGAAGAGATCTCAATATGCCCAGCATATACATCAGAATTTACCATCGGTGCCATTAACGCATTTGCTGTTGCAGCTGCAGCAATCTGAGGTAGACTCCTCATGCCTCCTCGTCCAAACTGCGTGCTCAACGGCTCTCCAGTAGAAGAAAGGTGCAGCCTACCGTTCTGATAGCGAACCACACCATCTCGCAAAGCAACTGTGAGCTCTTGACAATCTCCTCGGAAATGATCAGGACTGTCACACCAAATACATCTACGAACAGGAGCTCCTCCTGGACGTGCAGCAGCAGGCGCCGGTGGCTGCTCTCTTTGCAATCCAGCTAGCTCTACCTTCAGCTCTCGCATCTGCCGAATCAGGTGTGGTGCCCACAAATTACAGGATGCACGAATTTTTGAAATTTTTAAGAATAATAACTTGTTTGTATAACTGAAGAAGCGTTGTTACTTAAGGTTATGTCTTCCTTAATAGGAAGATGATCTTAAGAGCTGTTTGTAATAAGAAGTTGACTTCTTCAGAAGACGACTGTCTTCGGAAGAGCGTCTTCTCAGTTGCATCTTCGGAAGATGAGAAGACGGCGGAAGACAGCGACCGCGAAGGCCAACCACGAGTTTTCGGGTAAGACAGTAGGTGTACCTACTGGGACGCACCGAATAGGTAGGTAGGTCAGAGAAGACACCCAAGGTCGAGAACCCCTAATCTGCGGGGAAGATGCGTAAGGAAGCACATTAGGCACATTCCAAGGCAGCACATCGCTTGAGAAGATCGACTGAGAGAGTGAGCTTCGCAAGTAAGCATTGAGAGAGGAATCGAGTGAGGACATCGAGGTAAGAGAGAACAAGTTGGCAGCTAGGCGAAGGTTGAGATCGAATTGCTGGAGCATAAACGGCAGAGAGCGAAGGCGTTTTCTGTGAGCTCCCGAGAAGTTGACATTGGAGAGTAGCAAGTAGAATTGAAGGTGGAATCGAGACGTGGCCAAGAGATTGACAGCAGGCGCAGTGGTGAGGAGTCGCATTGGAGCTACGACCAGAGCCAAGAAGCGCACGGAGGTCGAAGGCAACTTGGGGAGCCGAAGAAGACTGTAGAGGTTCTTCCCCTTGTTCTTTCCCCTTCCCACTTCTTCTCGCCTTTTCTTGGTATTCCCCGCGCTTCCTTGATTGTGTGCAGGCAGCCTGATCGATTACCCCACCCCTCATTCTTTCTATTGAGACATTGGGCGCGGAAGCGCTGCCCAATTTCTGGCAGACATCTCCTTACTTCTTCCCGAGCTCAATTCGAGCTTCCCTACTCCTAACCCTCAAATTGGAGACTCCAACTATCAATTTCCCTACCCTACTACCTCACTACCCCCGAAACCTAGAACAGAAGACGATTCGGAAGATGGGAACTGTCACACCACAAGTATCCCATTATTTGTGTGCGTGCTTATATAAATTTCATTAGGTATGACTATCTTATAGGTTACGCTAGTTCGAAGATCTAAATCTAGAGTGATCAAAACTAGTCATAACTAGCTGAAATAGTTATAACTAAGTTAGGGAAACTATTAGAGGTTTCACTATGGCACTATGTGACAAGTGCGGAGCTCTAAATATGCTTCTCAAAAGTATGTAACTTTGTTGACCATCGCTGATTGGATGCATGATGGAAAGTCATGCACAAAGATCTAAAGATGCTCCTCAAAAGACGTATTAGTTTGTTGTCGCTTTCCGATTGGATAGGGTGGAAAGTTAACACTTTACAAAAGCTAAAGTAGAAGAATCTCTTACTTTTGTAAAGTAGAACAAGTAATGTGTGTGCTATTCTTAAAGGCTTAGTAGCCTTTAGAAGTTTTACTATTTTGGATTGCGCACTTACCATAAGGTAACGTAACTTAGTGAAAGTTACCACTGTAAGAAGTTGTAGAGTATATAAGGAGGAGTTGAGAAGGTGGAAGACACTCTCATTTTCCTGTCTATAAGTAAAGTGAGCATTGGAGATCTTGGGAGTCCTTGAGTACTATGTGATGCAATGTGGAGGGCGGGGCTAGAACTTGTTTGCAGGAACGCTATTAGAGGGACCGATGTGACCATACGGGTCAGAGTGTTGAGTGAAGTGAGCATGGGTATGATAGAATCTTTGTAATTAAGGTGCACTAGTAATCCTAGTCATTTGAGGTACCCCTGGGTGAGAGACAGGCCGGCTTACATTTTGGTTCCGTTGCCGGGACCTCGATACAAAGATTCGTATTTAGTCGTTAGTACAGTTCATGTCTGTTTTTGAGCATGAGTTCAGAACCTTTGTACATACACCATGTTATAGAGGGCAAGATAAGCTTTCCAATAAGCTTGATATCTCCGAGAGATCAATTGTAAGGAGAGAGTTATGTCTTTCGGAAGTTAAGGGGGTTTTTCGGTATCAAATAGTGAGCTCTCGGGAAGGAGTTTACAGTCATTTTCATATTTTCAGTTTTTAGAGTCAGACCTTGAAATCTTCCATGCTGATAGCTTGCAAGATAAGCTATCTAGGCACCCAAATCATGCGTGAATTGATCGAGTAGAACTGGAGTTATGGCATTCGAAGCGAAGGGGGGTCAAATCTGTTATATCGCTTGCTGAAGTAAAAGAGTGAAAGAATTTCAGAATTCTTGAGAGGGTTATGTTCGATCTCTGAGGCTCAGGGTTGACAAGTTAAGCTTCTACTTAGTAATGTGAGAGATTGCTAAGCGAGAAGATAGTCGAGTGAAAAAAATGTCAAACAAACTATAGAGCGAGAGAGATGTATGACGGATCATCGTCATGGAAGGACAGCAAGAGTGGAAATTGAGGTTGAGCAAGATCCCTCAAGGCTATGCGGTGATAGTTACCGCTGATCTGGCGAAAGGAGAATTTCGACTAGAATTTGAGGAAGAAGCAGAGAGTAGTCGTAAGAACCAGGAGAAGAACTCGAGGTGCTTTTTGTGTGGAGAAGAAGGACATAAAGTGAGCAAGTGTCCTACGAAGAATAGACTTTTGCGTGAGCGAAGAGGGTTGGTCGACTTAAGCTTACACATAGGTCCTTCTTCCCCTAGACAAGGCGTCGTTGACCCTACAACCTTTTGTCCTAGATGTGGAGTGGACGGGATTCCAGTTGAGCACGAGTGTAGCGCAGTGGTTGCTTTGCTAGAAACTGTAGCCGAAGGTCTCGAGAGAAGATTGAGTGTAGAAACGGAACGAGTGAAGACCTCTAGCGAGGATGGAGATAGTCTGTCACACGAGAGATAAGATGACCATGACGGTCAAGCTTATTCCAACCTTTGGAGAGGAGAGAGCTCAACGGGGAAATTGTGGATTGCGGTGAAGTACGATCTTCACATCCGCAAGCAGTACCTTGAGTAAGAAGAAGAAAAGAAGAGAAGAATGGGGAAACTTCCGGTGTTTTACGGAAAGGATGGAGAAGACGTGGAAGGATTTGTGAGGGACTTCAAACGGGCATGCATCGGCAATGGAGATCGAAAGAAGAGCGAGTGGGTAGGGTTGATACCTGAATTTCTTGAGAGTTCTGCATTGACATGGTATGAGGATAGGAAGAAGAGAAGAGTAGTGGGGACTCCAGAGGATACTTGGGAAGTATTGACGGAGGCTTTAATTGAAACTTTTCTTCCTGATGAAAGTTACGAGAAGTTAATGGTAGAGGTAACTTACCTCAAACAAAGAGAGAAAGAGAAAGTAAGGACTTACGTCGAGAGGGTGGAGAAATTAGAACAAAAGTTTCGGGTGGTTTTACGAAAGAGTGGAGATGTAGTAGAACCAACGATGGTGGGCATTGGAGCAATGCTCACAAAGAATTTTATTGGGGGATTGAGGCCGGAGATTCGAACACAAGTGCGGTATGAGAGACCAACTTCGAAGGCTGATGCAGTGAAGATCGCAACCAGGATGGAAGAGAGTCTGGATGGAGACGACTTGCAACCAATGACTGTTGGGGCAGCATGTGGGGATGTGCAAGGGCCGAGCATACCAACTCTGACGCCTGCGAGTGTTCCAATTGTTCGATTTCAAAATCTGACTCCGGTAGCTCCTAATAGTGCGGTTACAATCACTGCACCATCTAGATCTGTTACTCCCGACTTTCGTGATGAGTTGAAAAGTTTGACAGAGTCTTTGGCAGATTTGAAGATCAATATGGTGAATCTGTTGCAACATCGGAGTCCAAATGTTGGAGGGGGCTCACGAGGTTATGGGAACTATCAGTCCAGAGGTGGACCACCGCAAGGATCACCCAGTAACTACACGAACCAAGGATGTTTTACGTGTGGAGGATCACATTTCCAACGTAATTGTCCAAGTCGTAATGGTGGAACGGCGGATGGAGCTTCAACTTCACAAAGCAAGGACAAGGGTGTAGCATGCATTGACATCTTGGAGCCACGAGATGTACGAGAAGGTTTTCAATCTGTAGAGCTGTTGGCTCAAGAGAGGAAGAGGATGAGGACGCATTTCGACGAAGGAGAACCAGTCGTGATGGAAGATTCTCCAAGTCAAAATACTCGGAGTAGCAAATCTTCTTCAAAAACCAAAGAACGGCGGAAGAAATTGGGAAATACTGATTTCACAATTTCGATGGAGCAATCAAAATACAATGTGGTGGAAGACGTGGGTAAGCAACGAGCAAACATTACTGTAGGACAGTTGATTGCTCTAAATCCTTCGGTGAGGAAAGAACTTCGTAGCGGTCTAAGCTCCCGACGAGGTCGGAAGAAGAAGGTAAATCCTTCTACTGTCGGTGTGAGTGCTTTAGATGCTAGTGAAGGAGAGGTGTGCAACAAGGCATCAAAAGTAGAGGCTCGTATCAATGGGAGAGATGTCTCAGATGTTCTTGTCGATGGAGGATCGGCAGTAAATGCTATCTCAGAACGACTCATGAGGAAGTTGGATCTAGTACCAACTCGTCCTTCTAGTATCACGGTGGGCATGGCTAACAGACAGCGAGTTAGACCATTGGGAGTGCTAGAGAGAGTTTGTGTGTCAGTAATGGGAGTGCAAGTAAACATGACATTTCAAATCTTGAAAGAGTCAAGTTATGAAATGTTGCTCGGAAGACCTTGGCTTCGAGCAGTACATGCAACAGATAATTGGCACAAAGGTTATTTACGCATCGGACCGAATCACCACCGGATCAAAGTTCCATTGCTCGGAGATCAAGTTGGGACGTCGGAATCAGATCGACCCACATCGGACTACTGGGAGTCAGAAGTTGTCGATACTACTTCTGATGTGGATACCAATTCTTCAGATTCAGAATCTGAGAATACATCTTCAGAGGAGGAGAGAGAAGAACGGAATGTGGGTGTGAATGTAGTAGATCTTTTCCCTTCTCCGGAAGTGCAAAGAGATCGAGACAAAGAACCGTTGACTCCCGAGGAGGTGGAGAGAAGAATTGCCACCTTACGTTATGGATCGAAGGTTACTAAAGAGGAGAAGAGTTGTTTCGAAGAGATCTTTCGCAAATACATTCATGTATTTGCATTTAGTTACAAGGATCTGAGGGAGGTCACACTGGAGCAAGACCGTATCGAGTTAGAGAAGGAAGTCAAACCGGTGCGACAGAAGCAACGAAGAGTGAGTCCTCCAATTGCGGATCTGGTGAAAGAAGAGATCGAGAAGCTGCACACTGCTGGGTTCATTTACGAGGTGGAGCATTCTGAATGGGTATCACCCATTGTGATCGTAAAGAAGAAAAATGGCAAATTGAGGGTGTGTGTTGATTACAAGAAGCTCAATGCGGTCACAAAGAAGGATTATTATCCTCTACCTTTCATCGACGAGATCTTGGAAGAAGTGGCGGGAAACGAATGGTACAGCTTTGGAGATGGTTATAGCGGATATAACCAGATCAAAATTACACCAGAACATCAACACCTGACCACTTTCACTACTCCGTGGGGTACGTTTGCATTTCGAGTCATGCCATTTGGTCTGTGTAATGCTCCTGCGACGTTTCAAAGGTTTATGAACAAAGTGTTCGAACCTTTCTTAGGAAAGTTTGTGAGAGATTTTATAGATGACTTTTGTGTTTACGGGAGTAAGGAGAAGCATTTTGAGCACCTTGTGAAGGTCTTAGAATGTTTAGATGTAGCAAATGCATCTCTCAATCCGGAGAAATGTATTTTTGGGTGTGAGGAAGGGTTACTCTTGGGTCATATCATATCCAAAGACGGCATTGCCGTTGATCCAGAGAAGGTGCAGAAGATCTTAGAGCTCCCTTTTCCTAGTACTCTCACTAAGCTACGACAGTTTTTAGGTATGGTGGGGTATTATCGAAGGTTTATACTCTCGTTCTCACATAAAGCATACGCTTTGACTGTATATCTGAAGAAGGGAGTAGATTACGTGTTGATTTTAGGAGATGAAGAAGCTCTAGCCGCCTTTGAGGAACTGAAGAAAGCTCTTACTTCAGCTCCGATCTTGGTTAAGCCCGATTGGAATAAACAGTTTATTCTATATACAGATGCTTCAAATATAGCAGTAGGATGTACTTTAAGTCAGTATGATGTTGAAGGTAGAGATCATCCTATCGCATATGCTAGTCGGCAAATGGTCAAGGCAGAGAGAAATTATTCAGTGACAGAGAGAGAAGGATTAGCAGTGATCTATGCTTTGAGAAAATTTCGACATTATCTCATAGGAGGCAAGTTCACTATCGTTACAGATCATAAGGCATTGAAGTACATCTTCAATAAACCTATGGTCGAAGGACGATTAGCAAGGTGGAAGCTCTTATTGTCAGAGTACGACTATGAGATCTGTGATCGACCAGGGAAGAAACACGCGAATGCAGATTTGTTATCTAGAGCTTATGATGGCGATGGAGAGGAGCCGGTGGATGACACCTTTCCTGACGAAGATTTGATGGTCTTGAGCAACTCTATTATCCCAATAGAATATCAAGAAATTTGGGATTTTGTTACGGAAGGTGTCTATCCAGATGGGATGCGGACCAGAGAGAAGAAGGCATTGGTGAAACGAAGTCACCCTTACTCGGTGGTGGAAGGTGTGTTATTCCGTGAAGGAGTTGATGGGGTCCTGAGAAGAGCTGCGAGCAAGGAGGAGTCTCTACGACTCATGGAAGAATTCCATGACGGTCCAGTATGTGGAGGACATTTTGCAGACAAGTTGACGGCTCATAAGATACTCGACGCGGGATATCACTGGAGGGGGATGTTTAGAGATTGCTTGACGTATTGTAAAACCTGTGATGTTTGTCAAGCTTTCGCTATCAAATCTAGTGTTTCCACTCCTCTTAGATCTATTCCGGTTCTTGGACCTTTCGAGAAATGCGGAATAGATTTTGTTGGGCCTTTGAATCGCACCCCTCGCAACAATAAGTATATTGTTGTAGCCACAGATTATCTTACGAAGTGGGTAGAAGCTAGACCTCTTGTAACTATTGGAGAAGTTGAGGTGGGTAGATTTTTGTACGAACGGATCATAACTAGGTTTGGATGTCCTTTGGAGTTAGTTTCTGATAGGGGTCGAGAATTTGTGAGTGGTATGACTACTGCTATGTGCACCCACTTCTCCATTTCTCAGAGGGTTACTACTTCATATAAACCTAGTTCAAGCGGTTTGGTAGAGAGAACAAACTTTACCTTGTGTCAGATGTTAGCAAAGGATGCTGACATGGAAGGGGCCAAACACAACTGGGACAAGCGTCTTCATGCGGTTCTATGGGAGTATCGAACAACAGTGAAGACGTCTACGGGATATTCACCTTTCAAGATGATGTATGGGTTGGAATCCAGATTACCAATCCAGTTCGACCTAACCACCTTTCAGACCTTGCAAGCCGGATTGAAGAGAAAGGGTGGTCCAATAGCTGAGAAAGAGCGGGGAGAAACCTTGTTGGAGCTGGAGGAGAATAGAGACGACGCAGCTCAACGCATTGAGATGGCTCAGCTACAACAGAAGAAGAGCTATGACAAGCGCTTGGCGAAGAACAAAACGAAGTTAGCCATTTCAAAAGGGTGAGTGGGTGATGTTATGGGATGCTATTAGGCACAAGCGAGTTCAAAAGAAGTTCTTACGTCGATATTTTGGGCCTTTCATCATCTCCAAAGTGTGGAGTAATGACACCTATGATCTTCAAGAAAAGAGTGGTACGTTCTTCGACCGAGTGAACCACGACAAACTGAAGAAGTTTCATCAACGTGATACTTCACTCCGAGGACGGAGTGAAAATTAAGTCTGGGGGTAAATGTCACACCACAAGTATCCCATTATTTGTGTGCGTGCTTATATAAACTTCATTAGGTATGACTATCTTATAGGTTACGCTAGTTCGAAGATCTAAATCTAGAGTGATCAAAACTAGTCATAACTAGCTGAAATAGTTATAACTAAGTTAGGGAAACTATTAGAGGTTTCACTATGGCACTATGTGACAAGTGCGGAGCTCTAAATATGCTTCTCAAAAGTATGTAACTTTGTTGACCATCGCTGATTGGATGCATGATGGAAAGTCATGCACAAAGATCTAAAGATGCTCCTCAAAAGACGTATTAGTTTGTTGTCGCTTTCCGATTGGATAGGGTGGAAAGTTAACACTTTACAAAAGCTAAAGTAGAAGAATCTCTTACTTTTGTAAAGTAGAACAAGTAATGTGTGTGCTATTCTTAAAGGCTTAGTAGCCTTTAGAAGTTTTACTATTTTGGATTGCGCACTTACCATAAGGTAACGTAACTTAGTGAAAGTTACCACTGTAAGAAGTTGTAGAGTATATAAGGAGGAGTTGAGAAGGTGGAAGACACTCTCATTTTCCTGTCTATAAGTAAAGTGAGCATTGGAGATCTTGGGAGTCCTTGAGTACTATGTGATGCAATGTGGAGGGCGGGGCTAGAACTTGTTTGCAGGAACGCTATTAGAGGGACCGATGTGACCATACGGGTCAGAGTGTTGAGTGAAGTGAGCATGGGTATGATAGAATCTTTGTAATTAAGGTGCACTAGTAATCCTAATCATCTGAGGTACCCCTGGGTGAGAGACAGGCCGGCTTACAGAACATCTTCGGAAGACGCTTCTTAAACTTGACCATCTTCGGAAGACTGTCTTTGGAAGACTGTCTTCGGAAGTCGACTGAACACAATTCGTATCAAGAGTGGATTTGCTTTGCTTTTGTGTTTAGAGAGACTTGGTACGAATCCTGAGTGGTGTGGTAAGTTGTTTTGTTATTTCGAGAAGTTGGAAGTCGGGAACTAAGCCTGTGCCTCCCGGTCTTCCAAGCTTCTCAACTCCACATCTTCCTAGAGAGACTAGAAGACTGGAAGGCTGGCAAAATGAGCGAGAAGACGTGAGGGTCCATTCGAGTCTCTTCTGTCCGATCCATAGCAGCCGTTCCTTCTTCTTCCCGAACTTAGAAGAGAGTCGTGAGAATACTTGCTGGCAGAATCTGGAGAGAATGGTCGAGGGTCATGTCTTCCCACCGAGCAGCAAGCTTCTCCTGAGTGCGTATGAGAGGTGAGAAGTCAGAAGAACAGAGTGCAATTGTCTTGAGTCTGTTGTGAAGATAGATTGCGTGTAGGAAGACGAAGACAGGTGAGACCAGTGAAGGGAAGTCTAACTTCGGGAAGTCTTCCGAGAAAGACATTGAATCGGAAGCTGTCCCGAGTGTCTTCCCAGAGGCCACTGTCACCGTAGGAGCCCGCAACCATCTTCTGAACTTGTCATGCACTTATGTTTTGCGAATCTTGTATCTTCTGATAAGAAGTAGGATGTAATGCAAGGTGGGTTGTCTTCTTGGTAATCCATGCGAGGCCTTGCTTAGATAGGATTGTTTAGATATAGCTCGGAAGACGAGAGCTATCTAGGAAGTACTGTTAGAATCCCGGAAGACGGAGTAGCTGTCTTCTGGAAGACTAGTTTCGTCTTCTGAGAAGTAGAAGCTAGACTGTGGGCATTCGGGAAGAACTGAGCCTTCAGCTCATAGTAGGTGCTTGTGGTTTAGTGCAACAGATCTTCCAGGTATGTCGATGCATCCGCGAGGCTTGGTGTTACCAGCGGCAGAATTGGCCTACTTTCCTCAAGGAGTTGGGTCTCGACTTCTTCCTGTGGGATTGGAACCTCGCAGATCAAGGGCTTCTAGAGGAGGTGTGGGCAGCGTTACCACCTCGTAACCATGTACCTGCGAAAGCAGGAGTAGCTCGAGGAAGACCGTCTTCCTGGACTGAAGACTGGTGGCGCAAGACTTTTCACAAGCCTGAGTCCGAGAACCGAGGATATTGGTACGAGAAGAAGATCTTGCCTAGGATCGTGAGTTCGTGGCATGTGCCTGGGAGCACCACCTGCTTTTTTGTGGAAGACAGGCAGGGGAGGAACGGTTGGAAGATAGAATCTTACCGGGAGCCGAAGAAGCGCCTCCTTGCGAAGTTGTTTCTGCATCTCTTTCCCAAGAGGAAAGCGCAGAAGACAAGGTACTTAAGAGATCAGGACGTGGAGTTACTGGAATCAGTGTTGGATGACAGAGTGCCCATCTACTGGGGCGCGTACATCCACAACTATGTATAGACGGAGCTAGCATACTTAGGTACCCCGGTGTCGGAGTGTAATCCGTCTACCTAGGAAAGCGCCGGGCTTCTGGCTGTGGTTGTTCACTCAAGAGGTTGGCTTTCAGGTTACAACAGGGGCTATAAACACTCACACAGATGTGTAAGATCTAGTAATATACCCAGAAGGCGAAATTCAGGTCTAGCTGGCAGTAATAGGATCCGGCGGTGAACTTTGACACTCACGGAGAGGAAAACTATGAAGGTTTAGACCTCTAAACTTCCCCTACATGCAAATGAGGTACTACTGAACTCACAGACGAAATTTCAGCCTGAGATCAAATTCTGACACGGAGATATGAACAGAAAAGTTTTGAGCAAGCAAACTACGGCAATTTCTGGTACCTAGCTGGCTATTTCAACCTATAACAGGAGTTTGGCTCGATCAATTTCAAAGTTTCTTACAGGATTTGCAGTCTACAGGGTGCTGAACATCCCTGTGAAGTTGGGACTCCTGAATGTACACAGAACTGCAGATCTCCTCCTCTGAAGTCGCTGCTCTAGATTAAGAGCTTTTCAGACCCCCTCAGCTTCAGCGGCCGCCCTGAATTACTCAGTTGCTCAATCGATATGAAACTTTTTGTGAAATCGTAGCCCTGCTGGCAGAGAACACAACCTCGAAGTTTTGAAGCAATTTCCTCAAATCTGCTGCGAGTGACACTGAAAACCCTAAATCCAACAAAAATGATTCAATTCTAGCACAATTCGAACTTCAATTGCTCATAACTCCGTCTTTATTGACTCAAATCGATCGAAATTTTCACTGGAAGTGCTTGGCATGACGAGCCCTCTCTCTCTGTGCTCTCAGATTTCGAAGATCCCTCACCAATTGCTCGAACTCCACTCTAGAGCTCTATTTCTAAATTTAGAGTTTAACAAAAGACAAAAATAGACCAATGGGAGTTCATAGCTCCACTTGGTTGTCCTTTAGTACCATAAACCACGTGGCAACTTAGTTTTACTCATAGGCTACCACGTCAAGCCCTCTAGAGTGCCAGCGTAAAACTTATATTACTTAAAACGACACGCAGCCCCGAAAAATAACTTAAATCAGCTAGAAAACGTGCATGAGCGACACGCAAATACAACCCATGAGCTTAAGCTCTATCAACATGGTAATCAACCTACTAAGACTCAAAATAGTGTTAACACCGTATGCAAAGGTGTCAAACATATACATAAACGACTAGAAGTAATATAAGCTAACTTCTAGAACTACTAAACTCAAGCGTCGGAGTAGAAATATAACATGTAGCCGCCAAGTAGGGCGACACCGGCGGGAGGACACCTGACGCCCTTCCTCTGCTACTTGTATGTAGCCATGGGGGATCTTAGGGAAGACCAGCTGGCAGGATATGGATCAACGGAGCGACAGGAGGTGAAGGAGGAGACCTCGGAAGACGATGACCGAGAGGCAGCAGCAACGCCCCCTCCCACTCTGATGCCACAGCTGAGGCCCGGCTCTCACCAGAAGACGCTTCTGGTGAGGGAAGACGAGTCTAGTGGGTCGGAAGACGCCACGCCACTGAGGAAGATGGATTCCAGAAGTATACCGAGGACACCCATCTTCCTCATTCATTCAGGATTGGAGTCCGACTCGGAAGAAGACCTGCTGAGTACCCGATTAGAGCAAAAGACTGCTTCTACAACGCCTGGGTGTCTTCCGAAGACTCTAGAAGACGAAGGATGGATGGGCGCTCCTGCTGCGATGCGAGGAAGCACAAAGAAGAGAGCCGCTCCTGTCATGAGGAGTCTTCCACCCCGGAAGATGAGAAGAGTAGCTTCTTCTCGTGCGCAGAAGATGAAGGCCGTAGTGGTGGAAGAGGCTTCCTTGCCTCTGGAAGACGAAGTCGACACCGCAGAGCGAGTGGTAGTGATGAACTTGTCTTCCGCAGGAAGACGACTGGAGGAGTTCAGTGCCTACTTCCAGAATGAGATCTAGCCAGCTATGGAGTTGCTGGAGAAGAGGACGAGGGCACAGGAGAAGCCCTTACAACCTGGATTCGGCCTGCGCACCTTGCTGCGACAGAGGGAAGACCAGAAGAAGACGGAGTCGCTGGAAGCTAGTCTCCGCACCACGGAGAAGCTTGCAGCCAGGTACAAGGCGGAAGCAGCCGCTTCTGCCAAGGAGCTGGTACAGCTTCGGAAGAGCAACCAGGAGTTGCAGACGCGGGTACAGCAGCGCAATCAGGAAGTCACCCGAGTGCTGGAGAAGATCACCGCCCTCGCAGAAGAGCAGACCATATGGAAGACGCAGCGAGAAGCCGCGGAAGCGCGAGCTGCAGCTGAGAAGACGCAGCGAGAAGCAGCAGAGGCTCGTGCACAGAAGATGTTGGCACAGTCGGTGGAAGCGCTTCAGAAGAAGTTCAACTACACCGCAGGTAGGAAGTTACTTACCTTAGCTAGAGGATGGGACAACGAGTCCAAAGCGATGTTGGTGGAATGCCGGGAGAGCATGTTCGGGTACTTGGATCGACAGATAGAAGGAATGAAGACACTTTATGGTCTTCCCTCGCTTCCGACACCTGCAACCGCATCTTCCCACGCTCCAGCACCATCGATTGGATCCGGAATGGAGAAGGAGGAGTTCGTCCTCGCTGTACACCTGGTGATGACAGCGTTGGAAGCCGAGAAGACTCCAGAAGACGCCCCGGAAGACAAGATGTCTTCTAGAAGACAGGAAGACGAGCCGTCTTTCCAGATATTCCGCGTGGAGGAAGCGACTTCCCCGGATCCCCATGAGGTCCCCATGGTCCCTAGTCCCGCACCCGTGCCTCAGAAGACGGAAGAAGCACCGGTCAACTCTGCTTCCTAGAAGATGCTTCTGTCTTCCGAAGCAGAAGCCGAAGCCGAGGAAGACGCAGCAGCAGCGACAGCAGGGCCAGCAAGAGACAATGAGGAGGAAGCCACCTCAGTGACACCCGAGGTAACTGCAGGGCTTTCTAGCTTATCAGAAGCCGCGGTAGGAGCTCCGATAGGAGCAGATCAGGTAGAGATTGCCTCCGTGCAATCTGAGTAGTTAGTAACTCTATTGACAATTCCAAATATAGTAAGATCGAACATGCTATCTTAAGGGTGGCAGTTTTTCCATGTAATATTAGTTAGGACACCATGTGACAGCATAGGTAGCGTAGGAAGGACAAGGCAGATGACCAATTCGGGCAAGGGAACCGCTTGCATGTGAGGTAGCAACCTCCTGTCAGCGCCTCTCTCTCCCTGGTGGTCACCTCCCCTGGTTCTCACGGCAGCAACATAAGTAGGATAGCAGAGTGGGAGATAGAGTTCTGCCTGTGCTACCAGTTCTGTAGAATTTTGTAGCGACTGCACACATCGATTCTATGGTGCAGGCGGACGAGACACATTAGAGCAGAGACACAGGATAGACAGTCTTAGCACACTACACCCGTTGTTGGAAACATACGAATAGTCTTGGAATACACCGGAGGGGTCTGCATACTCGTACCAGCAGTGGTTCAAAGATGTAGATAGAAGTAGTGGACAGTCTAGGAACAAGGAACGGCATCCTCGTGCAGTCCTGTTAGCTAGACTGGTGTGTCGAGGAGTAGACGCAGAAAGTAGAGGGAGAGAGCTTCCCAATGCCATTGTGACTTCTTCTCGGGGAATAGATTGTGGATTTGAGTGTAGAAGCTTTGTCCATGTCTTCTGGATGGTGGGTTCTTTGAATTCGCTCCCAATTGTGCATGGGAAGTGTTCTTCTTGAGTGGCGGTGACTGTCAACAGTTGTGGAAGTGTAGCTTGACTCGTTCAGTAGAGCACTTGGAATCTACGTACGAACGGTTTTCTGGGTAAGGGATCCCAGAAGACAGAGCAGTCAGAGCAGCGAAGTGAAGAAGAAAGAAGCCTTCTTCCCGCAACAGAAGACGACATCCTCGAGTAGAAGACGGTGCAACAGTACTCACGTTTGTTGTCTTCCTCCCCAAACTATTACAAGCAGGGATGGCTTGTTAGTCAGGATCCGGACTAGAAGCCTATCGGAATCTTAATTTCTCCTTTTCCTCTTGTTTTCTCTTGTTTGGATTTTCCCTTCTTCCTCATCTTCCCTCATCTTCCTCATCTTCTTACCTTCTTCTAGTGAGCTTCCGAGACTTCTATTGAGCTTCCGTGAAGGTGAATGTCGTTGTAGTGCTGCAGGAAGCCAACTTCCGTAGGCAGAAGCCTGGGAAGGCTACAGGGGGCATACACCTTGTGATTTATCTAACCCGTTGGAATGTGAGTGTGAGAATAAGGTGTAACAACCGTTGCTAGTCGACTTCTGCGAAGCAGGACAATCTTCTGGAGGTGTGAGAAGACGAGTTGAACCCCCAGAAGACGAGAACCGCTTCGGGAAGACGGTATTGAGAAGACCGGAAGGAGCAGCCTGGAAGCAGGAAGATCGTCTTCCCGAGCTTCTCTGTGCATATTTGTGTGATATTGTAATTGGTAGTTGTTTGTTTAGTTCCAGAGCACCATTTGGCATGTCTGGAAGACGTGTGGTTTTGTGTGGTTTTGTGAGAAGACGGGCTTTTTAGGCAAAACCCGTGTGTTTGTATGTTTGAACAGATCCTAGAACTTAGAGCAGCGATTACTTACGTAAATCCTCTGTGGGAACGATATCTTGTATACTAAATGGGCAGAAGGAGTAATCCTGCGTCACTACATCAGGTCTTCAATCTGGTTCTGTTGACCATGGTTCTCCGCAGGTCTCTGAACAAGTGCTCTTTGTGCCGGTGCTGGCACAATAGGCATCAAAGGAACTGCAGTTGGGACAGCAGGTCTGGGAGCAGGGGCC
Organism: Asterella californica; assembly: GCA_036924285.1. NCBI lineage: Eukaryota > Viridiplantae > Streptophyta > Marchantiopsida > Marchantiales > Aytoniaceae > Asterella > Asterella californica. The sequence continues at coordinate 4,720,236 of JAYKYS010000010.1, read as the reverse complement.
AAAGGCTGCTGTACTTGAGGAGCAGCATAAGGTGGAGTGACCACTTCTGCAAGCGGACGTCCTCCCATAGCCACTCTTCATCTCCTCTGTCTTGTCAGTACAGCCACAGCATCCTCAACTCTCCCCCAATCCATAGTAACACCTCCCTCAGCAGATCGATCGGCCAACATAAAACATAACCGATCTGCCGTAGCATCATCTGTAGCTTGCAGAAAAAGCTCTGTTCTCCTAGCATCTAGAGTTATTCGCTCTAGAGTTGAGAGTTGCCGGTATCTCCGATCAAACTCTCTCAGCAACTCACTCAAGCTCATCATACGACCAGGTTGCTGCTCAACCCAGTCTAGAAATGTCCTTCTAGTAACTCTCTCTGAATCCTCCTCAAGAAACTCCTCTCGAAGAGATCGCTCAAAACTCATCCAGATTCCAAGATTTCTTCTCTGTACATCCCTAACTTGGTCCCGCAACTCAGGAATGACAGCTAACTCAAAGCTTGCTATCATCTCATCATCTGTATCTCTCCTCTATACTCACGCAGATATCTAGAAATATCTCTACCTTCGAACCTTCCACATCTGTTCACAATAGCTTGCAAAGCCTTGGTGGACTTTAACTCACCCCCTCCAACGATCGGATGTTGTTGGACCAGGGCCGCAAGCGTCTTCAAGATCTCAGCCGTGTCAAGACCAGATGCAGATGTCGTTGTAGAAGACGCAGGTGCAGTTGACGGTGCCGCAGTAGACGTTGATGCTCCAGCTCCAGAGGCAGCAGCAGCAGCTCCGCTCTTGCGATCCATCTCTTCTCCTTGTAGCAACTCAACCTTCTCAATCAATCACCCCAAGAGCTCCCAGTGGAAGCACCAGATGTCAGGTTGAGAGTCTTCCTGGGAAGGGCGAACCTTCTGGCTGTGATATGAGCTTGAAGGCTGTGTTCAATCTACTCAGGGAAGCGTTGGGCTCTTGGCTGTGGCTGGTTTACTCACAGGATAGGCTTCAGGTCTCAAGGTGATACTGAAAAACACTCATATAAGTCTCTAGGCTCTTCTGATATGTTCACGAAGCAAGTTCAGGCTTAACTAGCAATGATAAGATCAGATGGCGAACTTTGACACTCAGGATTGAGAAATATGTGAAGGTTCATACTTCAGAAGTCCTCCTACATGTAAATGAGGTTCTACTAGATACACATACGAAATTTCAGCTTCAGATCAATTCAAAGCACTAAGATATGAGCAGAAACTTTCTGAGTAGAGAAATTACGGCAGTTTCTGGTACCCAGACAGCTATTTCGACCTATAACAAGGAATTGGCTCGATCACTTTGGGAAATTCTTACAGGATTTGCAGTACACAGCTTGATGAACACTCCTGTGAAGTTGGGCCTCCTGATTCCACACAGAACTCCAGATCTCGCTCTCTGAAGTTGCTGCTCCAGATTGAGAGCTTTTCGGACCCCCTCTACTTCAGCGGTCGCCCTGAATTACTCACTAACTCAATTAACATGAAAATTTGGAGACAGTCGTAGCCCTGCTGACAGTGAACACAGCCACGAAGTTTTGAAGCGATTTCCTCGATTCTGCTGCAAATGACACTCAAAACCCCAAATTCAACAGAAGTGCTGCAATTCTGACACAAATCGAACTTCAATCAGCCATAACTCCTTCTTTATTGCCCCAAATCGATCAAACTTTTCGCTGACAGTGCTTGGCTCAACGAGCTCTATCTCCCTGTGCTCTCAGATTTCGCAGTACCCTTACCAATTGCTCGAAATCCCCTTTAGACCTCTGTTTCTAAATTTAGAGTTACACAAAAGACAAAAATGAACCAATGAGAATTCATAGCTCCATTTGGTTGTCATTTTGTGCCTTAAACCATGTGGTAACTTATCTACACTCATAGGCTACCACGTCAAGCCCCCTAGAGTGCCAGCGTAAACTTTAAACTACCTAAAACGACACGCAGCCCCGAAAAATAACTTAAATCAACTAGAAAGCGTGCATGGACGACACGCAAATACAACCCATGAGCTTAAGCCCTATCAACATGGTAATCAACCTACTAAGACTCAAAATATATAACATCTTCCAAAAACGGACTTCTCTGAGGTCTTAACTTCACTCAGAGAGACTAATGCCTGACAGAGAAGTGAATCATTTACTATGTGAAATGATTCACATAGTAAGTAGGGTAGGAAGTTGCTTATCTTGGCTAGAGGGTGGGACAATGAGTCCAAGGAGATGTTGGTAGAGTGCAAGGAGAGTATGTTCAGGTATTTGGATCGACATATAGAGGGAGTGAAGACACTCTATGGTCTTCCCTTGATTCTACCACCTGCAACTGCATCTTCCCAAGCTCCAGCACCATCGACTGGATCCGGATTGGAGAAGGAGGAGTTCGACCTCGCTGTCCACTTGGTAGTGACAGCGTTGGAAGCCGAGAAGACAACGGAAGAAGCCCCGGAAGACAGGAAGAAGAACCGTCTTCCCAGGTACTCCGCGTGGAGGAAGCAACTTCCTTGGACCCTTATGAGGTCAGAAGAGCGAGGAAGCACCACTCGACCCAGCTTCCCAGAAGACGATTCCGTCTTCCGAAGCAGAAGCAGAAGCCGAAGCAGAAGCCGAGGACGAAGCAACAGCAGCGACAGCAGGGCCAGCAAAGACTGATGAGGAGGAAGCCACCTTAGTGTTACTCGAGGTGTTCGCATGGCATTCTAGCTTATCAGAAGTCGCGTTAGGAGCTCCGATAGGAGCAAATCAGGTAGAGGTGTGCCTTCGAGCAATCAGAGTAGATAGTAAACACAATCGACGTTGACAGTTTTTAAATTTAGTAGGACCAAATATGCTATCTTCAAGGTGGCAGTTCTCGGTGTAAAATTAGTTAGGATACCATGTGGCAGTATAGGTAGCGTAGGAAACAACAAGGTGGATGGCTAATCAGGAAGGGAATTGGCTTGCATGTGGAGTGGCAGCCTTCTGACAGCGCTCATCTCTCCCTGGTGGTCGTCTCCTCTGTTTTTCTCGTGGTAGAAGGCATAAGTAGGATCGAAGAGTAGGAAATCGAGGCAGTTAGTCACACACACACTACACCCAATGTTAGAGACATATGAATAGTCTAGGATTATACCGGAGGGGTTTGTATACTCGTTACCAGCAGTGGTTCGAAGATGTAAGTAGAGGTAGTGGACAATTTAGGAACAGGGAACAGCATCCTCGTGCAGTCCTGTTGGCTAGACTGTTGTGTCAAGGAGTAGGCGCAGGACGTAGAGGGAGTGAGCTTCCCAATGTCAATGTGACATCTTCTCGGGGCATGGATTGCGAATTTGAGTGCAGAAACTTTATTCATGTCTTCTGGGTGGTGAGTTTTCTTGGATTCACTCCCAATTGTGCATGAGAAGTGTTCTTCTTGAGTGGCGGTGACTGTCAGCAGTTGTGGAATTGCAGCTTGGCTCGTCCAGTAGAGCACTTCGGATCTACGTACGGACGGTCTTATGGATAAGGGATCCCAGAAGACAGAGTAGTCGGAGCAGCGAAGAGAAGAAGAAAGGAGCCTTCTTCCCACAGCAGAAGACGACATCCTCAAGTGGAAGACGATGCAACTGTACACACGTTTGTTGTCTTCCTCCCCAAACTATTACAAGCAGGGATGGCTTGTTAGTCAGGATCCGGACTAGAAGCCTATCGGAATCTTAATTTCTCCTTTTCCTCTTGTTTTCTCTTGTTTGGATTTTCCCTTCTTCCTCATCTTCCTCATCTTCTTACCTTCTTCTAGTGAGCTTCCGAGACTTCTATTGAGCTTCCGTGAAGGTGAATGTCGTTGTAGTGCTGCAGGAAGATCATTTCCGTAGGCAGAAGCATGGGAAGGCTACAGGGGGCATACACCCTGTGATTAATCTAACCCATTGAAATGTGAGTGCGAGAGTAAGGTGTAATAGCCGTTGCTAGTCGACTGCTGCGAAGCAGGACAGTCTTATGGAGGTATGAGAAGCCGAGTTGAACCCAAAAGCCGAGAATTGCTTCGGGAAGACGGTACTGAGAAGATCGGAAGAAGTGACCTGGAAGCAGGAAGCGCGTCTTCCCGAGCTTCTATGTGAATAGTTGTGTGATATTTTAGTTAGTAGTTGTTTGTTTGGGTCCAGAGCACCTTTTGGCGAGTCTGGAAGACGCGTGGTTTTGTGAGAAGATGAGATTTCTAGGCAAAACCCGTGTGTTTGTGTGTTTGAACAGATCTTAGAACTTAGAGCAACGTTACTTGTGCAAATCCTCTGTGGGAACGATATTTTGTATACTAAATGGGCAAAAGGAGTAATCCTGCGACACTATAATCACCCTATAGCTTATGCTAGTAGGCAGATAGTTCCAGCGGAGAAGAATTACTCCGTGACTGAACGAGAAGGATTAGCGGTGATCTTTGGATTGAAGAAATTTTGACACTACTTTCTAGGAGGGAAATTTTCAATAGTCATAGATCACAAGGCTTTAAAGTATATCTTTAATAAGCCTAATGCCAAAGGTCGTATTGCTCGTTGGAAGATCCTTCTAACAGAATACAATTACGTGATCGAAGATAGACTAGGGAAAAAGCATGCAAATGCTGATCTTTTGTCGAGGGCTTATGATAATGAAGGAGAAGAACCGTTTGATGATTCATTTCCAGACGAACATTTGATGACCATCACAAGCATTGAGGAGATACCGGACGAGTACAAGGAAATCTGGAGTTTCCTTGCAGATGGCTCAGGTATGCATACCCGAGAACATAACGCGTTGATCAAGAGATGCAAACCTTACACCATGGTGGAGGGAATTCTGTTTCATCAAGGAGCAGATGGGTTACTAAGGAGAGCAGTTGGTCAGAAGGAGGCATTCAAGCTAATGCACGAGTTTCACGACGGAACTGTTTGCGGAGGTCACTTTGCTGGTAAGATAACAACCTTTAAGATTTTGGATGCGGGTTACCCCGCATCCAAAATCACCACCACTGGAGAGGGATTTTCAAAGAGTGTTTAGACTATTGTAAAACTTGCGATGTATGTCAAGCATTTGCTCTGAAGTCTACTAGAACACCTCCGTTAAGATCAATTCCTGTGTTAGGACCATTTGAGAAGTGGGGTATTGACTTTGTAGGTCCTCTTAATAAGACACCTCGAGGCAATAGATACATTGTAGTCGCCACTGACTATTGTACCAAGTGGGTAGAGGCTAGACCTTTGAGAGAGACCAATGAAACAAAAGTCGGTAGATTCCTATGGGAGAGGATCATCACAAGATTTGGATGTCCGTTAGAGTTGATCTCGGATAGAGGAGGAGAGTTTGTAGGGAGCATGACTACTGCTATGCTACAACACTTTTCTATCAAGGCACGAGTAACGACCTCATACAAACCAAATGTTAATGGTCTTGCGGAGAAGACCAATCTTACACTTTGTATGATGCTCGCCAAAGATGCTGATGTTGAGACTGCGAAACATACTTGGGATAAGAGGCTACATGCCATCTTATGGGAGTACCGAACGACAACAAAGACTTCTACTGGGTACTCTCCATTTCGACTGGTTTATGGAGTGGAGTCCAAGTTGCCGATCCAATTCGAATTGGATACTTTCAAACTATTCAACGGAAGTTGAAAAGGTCGAGGGGAGAAGACGTGGTCAGATCAAGAAGAGAGCAACTCATGGAGTTGGAGAGACCCGAGCGGTAGCAATGATCCGGATGGAACGAGCTCAGGCGTATCAAAAGAAGAGTTACGACAAACGGTTGGGCAAGAGAGAGGTAAAACATTTTCAAGTCGGAGATTGGGTTATGTTGTATGATGCTATCAGATTCAAGAGGGCTAGGAAGAAGTTTTTTCTGAGATATTTTGGTCCTTTTGTTGTATATAAGGTGTGGAGCAACTTCACATATGACCTTCAGGAGCTGGGAGGAAGGAGATTCGATCGGATAAATCATGACAAGTTGAAGTTGTTTCATCGACGAAAGTTCTCTCTTCACTCCGAGGACGGAGCGAAAATATAGTCCGGGGGTAAAATGTAACGACCTATGTTACACATAGGAAGTTTGTCTATTAGTAAGGTATTTAGTTATAACTAAGTGTTGAGAATGTTTATTTGCTGCCCAAGTACTTTAAGGAGGTATCAAGTTAGTCATGACTAGCTACAGTTAGTTATGGTTAAACTTAGCTGTACTTTTGGTAGAATTCAGATATTTCTTAAAGAGTGAGCACTACTATCTTGTCATCTTGTCTAAAAGGTAGAAAGGAGGTGGAAAGTATCTCTTATCTCCTTTTTGACTTGATATTAGTGGTTGGATTAAAGTTGTGGACTTTGTGGGCATTAAAAACAAGAAGAGATTCCACATGTTTCCTTTTTAGTGGGTCCTAGTGTAGAGGAGAGGTGGAAATTCAAGATTCCTTGAGAATATTTCAGAATCCTTCTAGAAGTTGTTGACTTTGAAGGAATAAGTCCATGTGAAAAGGTAAGAAGCCCATGTGATTAATGCTTTTACCTTAAGTAATATCTTAGTAAAACTCGGTAAAAGTAGTTACGGCTGAGTTAGCGAAGGGTACCAAAGTAAAAACCTAGAATGTATAAATAGAGGAGTAGAGAAGAGCTCCTCATCCTTGTTTTCACATCGTCCTAATGACAACTTGAGTAATATAGAGAGTGTGGGATATTTTTAGCATGTGAGAACTTGAAAGACGTCGTTAGAATGGAGGATTTTAGTTGATGAGTTTATGGAGATTTTTAGTTGATAAGTTTGTGGGTGTATGAATGAGTGAACTTAGCATTTTTCCTTTCAAGATTCATGGTGTGCTTCCATCAAAGCCATCAGAGGTGACCCCTGAGTGAGAGACAGGCCCGACATTTGCAGATTCATCGATGACGATCGTGGTGGTTGAGAGATCGAGGGGGGGGTAGTTGATCGATGGGATAGTGAAGGGTTTACAGACCACCTCCCTTATTCATTCGGGATCGGAGTCTGACTCGCAGGAAGAGCCGCTGAGTATCAGACCGGAGCAGAAGACCGCTTCTGTCACACCAGGGAGTCTTCTGAAGACTCCAGAAGAAAAAGGATGGATGGATACTCCTACTGCGATGCGAGGAAGTGCAGTAAAGAGGACCGCTTCTACCATGGGGAGAGATCTTCCACCCCGGATGATGAGAAGAGTAGCTTCGTCCCGTGTGCAGAAGATGAAGACCATAGTGATGGAAGAGGCATACTTGTCTCTAGAAGACAAGGTCGACACCTCCGATCTGTAAACCCTCCATGATCTCATCGATCAACTACCCCCCTCCGATCTCTCAACCTCCACGATCGTCGTCGATGAATCTGCAAATGTCCGACCAGTCTCTCACTCAGGAATCACCTCTGATGGCTTTGAGGGAAACACACCATGAATCTTGAAGTGAAAAATGCTAAGTTCACTCATTCATACACCCACAAACTTATCAACTAAAAATCTTCATAAACTCATCAATTAAAATCCTCCATTCTAAAGACGACTCTCAAGTTCTCACATGCTAAAAATATCTCACACTCTCTATATTACTCAAGTTGTTATTACGACGATGTGAAAACAAGGATGAGGAGCTCTTCTCTACTCCTCTATTTATACATTCTAGATTTTTATTTTGGTACCCTCTGGTAACTCAGCCGTAACTACTTTTACCGAGTTTTACTAAGATATTACTTAAGGTAAAAGCATTAATCACATGGGCTTCTTATCTTTTCACATGGGCTTATTCCTTCAAAGTCAACAACTTCTAGAAGGATTCTGAAATATTCTCAAGGAATCTCTAATTTCCACCCCTCCTCTACACTAGGACCCACTAAAAAGGAAACATGTGGAATCTCTTCTTGTTTTAATGCCCACAAAGTCCACAACTTTAATCTAACCACTAATATCAAGTCAAAAAGGAGATAAGGGATACTTTCCACCTCCTTTCTACGTTTTAGACAAGATGACAAGATAGTAGTGCTCACTCTTTAGGAAATATCAGAATTCTGCCAAAAGTACAGCTAAGTTTAACCATAATTAACTTTTAGCTAGTCATGACTAACTTGATACCTCCTTAAAGTACTTGGGCAGCAAATAAACATTCTCAACACTTAGTTTAACTAAATATCTTACTAATGGACAAACTTCCTATGTGTAATATAGGTCGTTACATTTTACCCCCGGACTAAATTTTCGCTCCGTCCTCGGAGTGAAGAGAGAACTTTCGTCGACGAAACAACTTCAACTTGTCATGATTTACCCGATCGAATCTCCTTCCTCCCAGTTCTTGAAAGTCATATGTGAAGTTGCTCCACACCTTATCTACAACAAAAGGACCAAAACATCTCGGAAGAAACTTCTTCCTAGTCCTCTTGAATCTGATAACATCATACAACATAACCCAATCTCTGACTTGAAAAGGTTTTACCTCTCTCTTGCCTAACCGTTTGTCGTAACTCTTCTTTTGATACGCTTGAGCTCGTTCCATCCGGATCATTGCTATCGTTCGGGTCTCTTCCAACTCCATGAGTTGCTCCCTTCTTGATCTGACCACGTCTTCTCCTCTCGACCTCTTCAACTTTCGTTGAATAGTTTGAAAAATATCCAACTCGAATTGGATCGGCAACTTGGACTCCACTCCATAAATCAGTCGAAATGGGGAGTACCCAGTAGAAGTCTTTGTTGTCGTTCGATACTCCTATAAGATGGCATGTAGCCTCTTATCCCAAGTATATTTTGCAGTCTCAACACCAGCATCTTTGACGAGCATCATACAGAGTGTAAGATTGGTCTTCTTCGCAAGACGATTAGCATTTGGTTTGTATGAGGTCGTTACTCGTGGCTTGATAGAAAAGTGTTGTAGCATAGCAGTAGTCATGCTCCTTACAAACTCTCCTCCTCTATTTGAGACCAACTCTAACGGACATCCAAATCTGGTGATGATCCTCTCTCATAAGAATCTACCGACTTTGGTTTCATTAGTCTCTCTCAAAGGTCTAGCCTCTACCCACTTGGTACAATAGTCAGTGGCGACTACAATGTATCTATTGCCTCGAGGTGTCTTATTAAGAGGACCTACAAAGTCAATACCCCACTTCTCAAATGATCCTAACACAGGAATTGATCTTAACGGAGGTGTTCTAGTAGACTTCAGAGCAAATGCTTGACATACGTCGCAAGTTTTGCAATAGTCTAAACACTCCTTGAAAATCCCTCTCCAGTGATAACTCGCATCCAAAATCTTGAAAGCTGTTATCTTACCAGCAAAGTGACCTCCACAAACAGTGCCATCGTGAAACTCGTGCATCAGCTTGAACGCCTTGTCACGTCACAAGTATCCCATTATTTGTGTGCATGTTTATATAAGTTTCATTAGGTATGACTATCTTATAGGTTACTCTAGTTCGAAGATCTAAATCTAGAGTGATCAAAACTAGCCATAACTAGCAGAGATAGTTATAACTAAGTTGGGGAAACTATTAGAGGTTCCACTATGACACTATGTGACAAGTGCGGAGCTCTAAATATGCTTCTCAAAAGTATGTAACTTTGTTGACCATCGCTGATTGGATGCATGATGGAAAGTCATGCACAAAGATCTAAAGATGCTCCTCAAAAGACGTATTAGTTTGTTGTCGCCTTCCGATTGGATAGGGTGGAAAGTTAACACTTTACAAAAGCTAAAGTAGGAGAATCTCTTACTTTTGTAAAGTAGAACAAGTAATGTGTGTGCTATTCTTAAAGGCTTAGTAGCCTTTAGAAGTTTTACTATTTTGGATTGCGCACTTACCATGAGGTAACGTAACTTAGTGAAAGTTACCACGGTAAGAAGTTGTAGAGTATATAAGGAGGAGTTGAGAAGGTGGAAGACACTCTCATTTTCCTGACTGTAAGTAAAGTGAGCATTGGAGACCTTGGGAGTCCTTGAGTATTTTGCGATGTAATGTTGAGAGCGGGATTAGAACTTGTGTGCAGGAACGCTATTAGAGGGACTGATGTGACCATACGGGTCAGAGAGTTGAGTGAAGTGAGCATGGGTGTACTTAAATCTTTGTAATTAGGGTGCACTAGTAATCCTAGTCATCTGAGGAACCCCTGGGTGAGAGACAGGCCGGCTTACATTTTGGTTCCGTTGCCGGGACCTCGATACAAAGATTTGTATTTAGTTGTTAGTACAGTTCATGTCTGTTTTTGAGCATGAGTTCAGAACCTTTGTACATACACCATGTTATAGAGGGCAAGATAAGCTTTCCAATAAGCTTGATATCTCCGAGAGATCAATTGTAAGGAGAGAGTTATGTCTTTCGGAAGTTAAGGAGGTTTTTCGGTATCAAATAGTGAGCTCTCGGGAAGGAGTTTACAGTCCTTTTCATATTTTCAGTTTTTAGAGTTAGACCTTGAAATCTTCCATGCTGATAGCTTGCAAGATAAGCTATCTAGGCACCCAAATCATGCGTGAATTGGTCGAGTAGAACTGGAGTTATGGCATTCGAAGCGAAGGGGGGTCAAATCTGTTATATCGCTTGCTGAAGTAAAAGAGTGAAAGAATTTCAGAATTCTTGAGAGGGTTATGTTCGATCTCTGAGGCTCATGGTTGACAAGTTAAGCTTCTAGTTAGTAATGTGAGAGATTGCTAAGCGAGAAGATAGTCGAGTGATCAAAAGTGTCAAACAAACTATAGAGCGAGAGAGATGTATGACGGATCATCGTCATGGAAGGACAGCAAGAGTGGAAATTGAGGTTGAGCAAGATCCCTCAAGGCTATGCGGTGATAGTTACCGCTGATCTGGCGAAAGGAGAATTTCGACTAGAATTTGAGGAAGAAGCAGAGAGTAGTCGTAAGAACCAGGAGAAGAACTCGAGGTGCTTTTTGTGTGGAGAAGAAGGACATAAAGTGAGCAAGTGTCCTACGAAGAATAGACTTTTGCGTGAGCGAAGAGGGTTGGTCGACTTAAGCTTACACATAGGTCCTTCTTCCCCTAGACAAGGCGTCATTGACCCTACAACCTTTTGTCCTAGATGTGGAGTGGACGGGATTCCAGTTGAGCACGAGTGTAGCGCAGTGGTTGCTTTGCTAGAAACTGTAGCCGAAGGTCTCGAGAGAAGGTTGAGTGTAGAAACGGAACGAGTGAAGACCTCTAGCGAGGATGGAGATAGTCTGTCACACGAGAGATAAGATGACCATGAGGGTCAAACTTATTCGAACCTTTGGAGAGGAGAGAGCTCAACGGGGAAATTGTGGATTGCGGTGAAGTGCGATCTTCACATCCGCAAGCAGTTCCTTGAGTAAGAAGAAGAAAAGAAGAGAAGAATGGGGAAACTCCCGGTGTTTTACGGAAAGGATGGAGAAGACGTGGAAGGATTTGTGAGGGACTTCAAAAGAGCATGCATTGGCAATGGAGATCGAAAGAAGAGCGAGTGGGTAGGGTTGATACCTGAATTTCTTGAGAATTCTGCATTGACATGGTATGAGGATAGGAAGAAGAGAAGCGTAGTGGGGACTCCAGTTGATACTTGGGAAGTATTGACGGAGGCCTTAATTGAAACTTTTCTTCCCGATGAAAGTTACGAGAAGTTAATGGTAGAGGTAACTTACCTCAAACAAGGAGAGAAAGAGAAAGTAAGGACTTACGCCGAGAGGGTGGAGAAATTAGAACAAAAGTTTCGGGTGGTTTTACGAAAGAGTGGAGATGTAGTAGAACCAACGATGGTGGGCATTGGAGCAATGCTCACAAAGAATTTTATCGGAGGATTGAGGCCGGAGATTCGAACACAAGTGCGGTATGAGAGACCAACTTCGAAGGCTGATGTAGTGAAGATCGCAACCAGGATGGAAGAGAGTATGGATGGAGACGACTTGCAACCAATGACTGTCGGGGCAGCATGTGGAGATGTGCAAGGGCCGATCATGCCAACTCTGACGCCTGCGAGTGTTCCGACTGTTCGATTTCAGAATCTGACTCCGGTAGCTCCTACTAGTGCGGTTACAGTCACTGTACCATCTAGATCTGTTACTCCCGACTTTCGTGATGAGTTGAAAAGTTTGACAGAGTCTCTGGCAGATTTGAAGATCAATATGGTGAATTTGTTGCAACACCGCAGTCCAAATGTTGGAGGAGGCTCACGAGGTTATGGGAACTATCAGTCTAGAGGTGGACCACCGCAAGGATCACCAAGTAACTACACGAACCAAGGATGTTTTACGTGTGGAGGATCACATTTCCAACGTAATTGTCCAAGTCGTAATGGTGGAACGGCGGATGGAGCTTCAACTTCACAAAGCAAGGACAAGGGTGTAGCATGCATTGACATCTTGGAACCACGAGATGTACGAGAAGGTTTTCAATCTGTAGAGCTGTTGGCTCAAGAGAGGAAGAGAATGAGGACGCATTTCGACGATGGAGAACCAGTCGTGATGGAAGATTCTCCAAGTCAAAATACTCGGAGTAGCAAATCTTCTTCAAAAACCAAAGAACGGCGGAAGAAATTGGGAAATACTGATTTCACAATTTCGATGGAGCAATCAAAATACAATGTGGTGGAAGACGTGGGTAAGCAACGAGCAAACATTACTGTGGGACAGTTGATTGCTCTGAATCCTTCGGTGAGGAAAGAACTTCGTAGCGGTCTAAGCTCCCGACGAGGTCGAAAGAAGAAGGTAAATCCTTCTACTGTCGGTGTGAGTGCTTTAGATGCTAGTGAAGGAGAGGTGTGCAACAAGGCATCAAAAGTAGAGGCTCGTATCAATGGGAGAGATGTCTCTGATGTTCTTGTCGATGGAGGATCGGCAGTAAACGCCATCTCGGAACGACTCATGAGGAAGTTGGATCTAGTACCAACACGTCCTTCTAGTATCACGGTTGGCATGGCTAACAGACAGCGAGTTAGGCCATTGGGAGTGCTGGAGAGAGTTTGCGTGTCAGTAATGGGAGTGCAAGTAAACATGACATTTCAAATCTTGAAGGAGTCAAGTTATGAAATGTTACTCGGAAGACCTTGGCTTCGAGCAGTACATGCAACGGATAACTGGCACAAAGGTTATTTACGCATCGGACCGAATCACCACCGGATCAAAGTTCCATTGCTCGGAGATCAAGTTGGGACGTCAGAATCGGATCGACCCACATCGGACTACAGGGAGTCAGAAGTTGTCGATACTACTTCTGATGTAGGTACCAATTCTTCAGATTCAGAATCTGAAAATACATCGTCAGAGGAGGAGAGAGAAGAATGAAATGTGGGTGTGAATGTAGTGGATCTTTTCCCTTCTCCGGAAGTGCAAAGAGATCGAGACAAAGAACCATTGACTCCCGAGGAGGTGGAGAGAAGAATTGCCACCTTACGTTATGGATCGAAGGTTACTAAAGAGGAGAAGAGTTGTTTCGAAGAGATCTTTCGTAAATACATTCATGTATTTGCATTTAGTTACAAGGATCTGAGGGAGGTCACACTGGAGCAAGACCGTATCGAGTTAGAGAAGGAAGTCAAACCGGTGCGACAGAAGCAACGAAGAGTGAGTCCTCCAATTGCGGATCTGGTGAAAGAAGAGATCGAGAAGCTGCACACTGCTGGGTTCATTTACGAGGTGGAGCATTCTGAATGGGTATCACCCATTGTGATCGTAAAGAAGAAAAATGGCAAATTGAGGGTGTGTGTTGATTACAAGAAGCTCAATGCGGTCACAAAGAAGGATTATTATCCTCTACCTTTCATCGACGAGATCTTGGAAGAAGTGGCGGGAAACGAATGGTACAGCTTTGGAGATGGTTATAGCGGATATAACCAGATCAAAATTGCACCAGAACATCAACACCTGACCACTTTCACTACTCCGTGGGGTACGTTTGCATTTCGAGTCATGCCATTTGGTCTGTGTAATGCTCCTGCGACGTTCCAAAGGTTTATGAACAAAGTGTTCGAACCTTTCTTAGGAAAGTTTGTGAGAGATTTTATAGATGACTTTTGTGTTTACGGGAGTAAGGAGAAGCATTTTGAGCACCTTGTGAAGGTCTTAGAATGTTTAGATGTAGCAAATGCATCTCTCAATCCGGAGAAATGTATTTTTGGGTGTGAGGAAGGGTTACTCTTAGGTCATATCATATCCAAGGACGGCATTGCCGTTGATCCAGAGAAGGTGCAGAAGATCTTAGAGCTCCCTTTTCCTAGTACTCTCACTAAGCTACGACAGTTTTTAGGTATGGTGGGGTATTATCGAAGGTTTATACTCTCGTTCTCACATAAAGCATATGCTTTGACAGCATATCTGAAGAAGGGAGTAGATTACGTGTTGATTTTAGGAGATGAAGAAGCTCTAGCCGCCTTTGAGGAACTGAAGAAAGCTCTTACTTCAGCTCCGATCTTGGTTAAGCCCGATTGGAATAAACAGTTTATTCTATATACGGATGCTTCAAATATAGCAGTAGGATGTACTTTAAGTCAGTATGATGTTGAAGGTAGAGATCATCCTATCGCATATGCTAGTCGGCAAATGATCAAAGCAGAGAGAAATTATTCTGTGACAGAGAGAGAAGGATTAGCAGTGATCTATGCTTTGAGAAAATTTCGACATTATCTCATAGGAGGCAAGTTCACTATCGTTACAGATCATAAGGCATTGAAGTACATCTTCAATAAACCTATGGTCGAAGGACGATTAGCAAGGTGGAAGCTCTTATTGTCAGAGTACGACTATGAGATCTGCGATCGACCAGGGAAGAAACACGCGAATGCAGATTTGCTATCTAGAGCTTACGATGGGGATGGAGAGGAGCCGGTGGATGACACCTTTCCTGACGAAGATTTGATGGTCTTGAGCAACTCTATTATCCCAATAGAATATCAAGAAATTTGGGATTTTGTTACGGAAGGTGTCTATCCAGATGGGATGCGGACCAGAGAGAAGAAGGCACTGGTGAAACGAAGTCAACCTTACTCGGTGGTGGAAGGTGTGTTATTCCGTGAAGGAGTTGATGGGGTCCTGAGAAGAGCTGCGAGCAAGGAGGAGTCTCTACGACTCATGGAAGAATTCCATGACGGTCCAGTATGTGGAGGACATTTCGCAGGCAAGTTGACGGCTCATAAGATACTCGATGCGGGATATCACTGGAGGGGGATGTTTAGAGATTGCTTGACGTATTGTAAAACCTGTGATGTTTGTCAAGCTTTCGCTATCAAATCTAGTGTTTCCACTCCTCTTAGATCTATTCCGGTTCTTGGACCTTTCGAGAAATGGGGAATAGATTTTGTTGGGCCTTTGAATCGCACCCCTCGCAACAATAAGTATATTGTTGTAGCCACAGATTATCTTACGAAGTGGGTAGAAGCTAGACCTCTTGTAACTATTGGAGAAGTTGAGGTGGGTAGATTTCTATACGAACGGATCATAACTAGGTTTGGATGTCCTTTGGAGTTAGTTTCTGATAGGGGTCGAGAATTTGTGAGTGGCATGACTACTGCTATGTGCACCCACTTCTCCATTTCTCAGAGGGTTACTACTTCATATAAACCTAGTTCAAACGGTTTGGTAGAGAGGACAAACTTTACCTTGTGTCAGATGTTAGCAAAGGATGCTGACATGGAAGGGGCCAAACACAACTGGGACAAGCGTCTTCATGCGGTTCTATGGGAGTATCGAACAACAGTGAAGACATCTACGGGATATTCACCTTTCAAGATGGTGTATGGGTTGGAATCCAGATTACCGATCCAGTTCGACCTAACCACCTTTCAGACCTTACAAGCTGGATTAAAGAGAAAGGGTGGTCAAATAGCTGAGAAAGAGAGGAGAGAAACTTTGTTGGAGCTGGAGGAGAATAGAGACGATGCAGCTCAACGAATTGAGATGGCCCAACTACAACAGAAGAAGAGCTACGACAAGCGCTTGGCGAAGAACAAAACGAAGTTACAGCCATTTCAAAAGGGTGAGTGGGTGATGCTATGGGATGCTATTAGGCACAAGCGAGTTCAAAAGAAGTTCTTACGTCGATATTTTGGGCCTTTCATCATCTCCAAAGTGTGGAGTAATAACACCTATGATCTTCAAGAGAGAAGTGGTACGTTCTTCGACCGAGTGAACCACGACAAGTTGAAGAAGTTTCATCAACGTGATACTTCACTCCGAGGACGGAGTGAAAATTAAGTCTGGGGGTAAATGTCACGTCACAAGTATCCCATTATTTGTGTGCATGTTTATATAAGTTTCATTAGGTATGACTATCTTATAGGTTACTCTAGTTCGAAGATCTAAATCTAGAGTGATCAAAACTAGCCATAACTAGCAGAGATAGTTATAACTAAGTTGGAGAAACTATTAGAGGTTCCACTATGACACTATGTGACAAGTGCGGAGCTCTAAATATGCTTCTCAAAAGTATGTAACTTTGTTGACCATCGCTGATTGGATGCATGATGGAAAGTCATGCACAAAGATCTAAAGATGCTCCTCAAAAGACGTATTAGTTTGTTGTCGCCTTCCGATTGGATAGGGTGGAAAGTTAACACTTTACAAAAGCTAAAGTAGGAGAATCTCTTACTTTTGTAAAGTAGAACAAGTAATGTGTGTGCTATTCTTAAAGGCTTAGTAGCCTTTAGAAGTTTTACTATTTTGGATTGCGCACTTACCATGAGGTAACGTAACTTAGTGAAAGTTACCACGGTAAGAAGTTGTAGAGTATATAAGGAGGAGTTGAGAAGGTGGAAGACACTCTCATTTTCCTGACTGTAAGTAAAGTGAGCATTGGAGACCTTGGGAGTCCTTGAGTATTTTGCGATGTAATGTTGAGAGCGGGATTAGAACTTGTGTGCAGGAACGCTATTAGAGGGACTGATGTGACCATACGGGTCAGAGAGTTGAGTGAAGTGAGCATGGGTGTACTTAAATCTTTGTAATTAGGGTGCACTAGTAATCCTAGTCATCTGAGGAACCCCTGGGTGAGAGACAGGCCGGCTTACAGCCTCCTTCTGACCAATTGCTCTCCTTAGTAACCCATCTGCTCCTTGATGAAATAGAATTCTCTCCACCATGGTGTAAGGTTTACATCTCTTGATCAACGCGTTACGTTCTCGGGTATGCATACCTTCTGGAAAAGAGTCATCTGCAAGGAAACTCTAGATTTTCTTGTACTCGTCCGGTATCTCCTCAATGCTTGTGATGGTCATCAGATGCTCGTCTGGAAATGAATCATCAAACGGTTCTTCTCCTTCATCATCATAAGCCCTCGACAAAAGATCAGCATTCGCATGTTTTTTCCCTGGTCTATCTTCGATCACGTAATCGTATTCTGTTAGAAGGATCTTCCAACGAGCAATACGACCTTTGGCATTAGGCTTATTAAAGATATACTTTAAAGCTTTGTGATCTGTGACTATGGAAAATTTCCCTCCTAGCAAGTAGTGTCGAAATTTCTTCAATCCAAAGATCACCGCTAATCCTTCTCGTTCAGTCACGGAGTAATTCTTCTCCGCTGGAACCATCTGCCTACTAGCATAAGCTATAGGATGATCATGCCCATCTCCATCTAACTGACTTAATGTACATCCGATTGCTACATTGGAGACATCCATATACAGAATAAATGCTTTAATCCACTCACGTTTAGCAAGTATAGGAGCTGTCACCAATGCCTTTTTCAGCTCCTCAAATGCTTCCTTTGCCTTCTGATCATGCATTATCAAGTCAAAATCAACTCCCTTCTTCATGTACAGAGTCAAAGCTATTGCTTTGTTTGAGAAGGAAAAGACAAACCTACGATAATATCCAACCATGCCAAGAAATTGTCTCAACTTTGTCAAGTTGATCGGAAATGAAAGATCCACAATCTTCTTCACCTTCTCAGGATCTACCGCAATCCCATTCTTGGAAATGATTACCCCAACAGTAGACCTTCTTCGCAGTCAAAGATGCACTTCTCTGGATTTAGAGAAGCGTTGGCTTTCTCCAACCGCTGCAAAACTTTGATCACATGATCAAAGTGGTCCTCCTTTCTTCCGTACACACAGAAATTGTCAATGAAATCCCGAACAAACTTCCTTATGAATGATTCAAACACCTTGTTCATGAACCTTTGAAACGTGGCCGGAGCATTACACAGTCCGAATGGCATCACCTGAAATGCAAATGTTCCCCAAGGAGTAGTGAACGTAGTCAACTGTTGGTACTCCTGTGCTATCTTGATCTGGTTATACCCACTATAACCATCACCAAAGCTGTACCACTCATGACCAGCAACTTCCTCCAAAATCTCATCTATAAATGGTAGAGGACAATAATCCTTCTTGGTAACTGCATTCAACTTCTTATAGTCTATGCACACTCGCAGCTTACCATTCTTCTTCTTGACAATCACAATGGGTGAAACCCATTCTGAGTTCTCCACCTCATAGATGAAACTCGTCTCCTTCAACTTGTCTATCTCCTCCTTGACCATCATTGCTGTTGTAGGATTGACCCTTCTCTGCTTTTGTCGAACTGGTCTTACGTTTTCCTCCAATTCGATTCGATGAGTCTCGAGAGTCACCTCCTTCAAATCCTTGTAGCTGAAAGCAAACACATGGATATATATTCAAAATATATCTAAGAATCTACTTTTCTCCTCTTGAGTAACATTGATACCAAACTTCAGGGTAGAGAGTCTTCTCATAATCTCTGCCTCGCTCAACTCTTCTTTGTCAGGATCTTTCTCCACTGCTGGTCGAGACAACAAGTCAATAGCACTAAGCTGATGTAATGATTCATCTCGATCAAATCTTTTGTCCTTAGACGAGGATTCTTGATCGTAAGAATCTCCGGTATCTACTTCTGAGACACTCTAATCATCCTCCGTATCAGATTCCCAGTAGTCACTAGTGGATCTATCAGAGTCAGAAGTCACAACTCCAACAACCGAGAGAAGAACTATCACTCTATGATCTCTAGGTCCAATCCATAAGTATCCCTTGTGCCACCTATCAGTGATGCGCACAGCTCTCAACCAAGGTCTACCTAGGAGCAAATCATAACTAGAGTCCTTTAACACTTGAAAGGACATCAATGTTTGAACTCCCATCACAGACACGACCACCTTCTCTAACACACCAAGAGGTCTTGGGTTTCTTCTTCTTGCTTCTCTTAGAACTCAGTCCTCCTCTGAGTTCCCTTCGTAAGCTGGGATTAAGTGCGATCAGTTGTCCAACAATGATGTTGGCTTTCTGAGCACCCACATCTTCAACCACATCATATCCCGCTTGGGAAGATGAAATGGTGAAATCCGCCATCCCCAGCTTCCTTCTTGGCTCCCTTGATGTACTCAAAACATTACTCGAACGAGTACTTCTACTTGTTGACTCCTCCATGAAAACCGATTCATCAGAAAATCGAGTTCTTTTCCTTTCTTGAGCTAAAAGCTCCACCGGTGCATGAGAAGAGTTTGAACTCTCTCCTTTCTCGTAGATGGGATCTCGCACGACATCGATAGTAGCCACCCCCTTGTCTCGTCCTTGTGATGGATTTCCTCCACCCACATTCATTCTGACAGCTTGGCACCTCTTGCTCCGTTGTTAGGACAATTTTGCTAGAAATGAGAATCTCCACACGCCCAACAAGTGATTCCTCCAAAGTTACCTTGGTTGCCTCCAAAGTTACCTTGATTTCTTCGGTTGAGATTGTTGTCGTAACCTCTTTGACCTCCTCCTCCACCTTTGTTCCTCCATTCTCGTAACTGCACCACGTTTATCTTGAGATCCGCAAGAATATCGGTGATGCTCTTCAGCTCGGCATGAAAATCAGAGGTGGCAGTAGACATCGTTGTTGGGACAAACGGTCTTGGCACCACCGTTGAAGTAAGAGCTGACGTTGAAGCAATCACCAATTGTGATGGTGCAGGTGCGATCGTTGTGGCTACACCAAGAGTCGGAGTCGACACCAGAGCAGCATGATGAGGTTGGATGATATCTCCTTCATCCAAACTCTCTTTTATATTTGTCGCAATCTTGATGACCTCCGCTTTGGTTGCTGGCTTCTCGTACCTCACTTGGGTTCGAATTGAAGACCTAAACCCTCCCACCAAATTCTTGGTCAACACTGCTCCAATCCCCGCCATCGTTAGCTCCACATTGTCTCCACTCTTCCGTAGGACCGTCCAAAACCGTTGCTCCAACTTATCCACCCTTTCGGCATATTGCCGAACTTTCTCGTCGTCCCGTTGCTTCAAATAAGCAAGCTCCATCATGAGCTTCTCATAACTCTCTTATGGAAGAAATTCTTCGATGAGTGCATTACTCAACGTCTCTCATGTGTCCTCAACTGCACCAAGTGTCTTGCTCTTCACTCGGTCTTCATACCACGTAAGAGCAAAATCTTCTAAAAACTCTGGCAGTAACAACACCCATTCTTCCTTCCTTCTCACGTTGTCTCCGATGCAACCCCTTTTGAAGTCTCGTACAAATGGTTCTACATCTTCATTATCCTTCCCATGAAACACTGGTAGCTTCCCCATCTTGTAACTATTCTTTCTACCCTTCTAATTTTTGTGCAATAACTACTCGTTAAAAGAGTACGAATATCACCAATTCCATTCGCGAATAATCTACCATAGGTAAAATAAAAGGAAATGGTTGTAACAACACCTCTTGTGTCATCTCTTCTCCTAAGGTAATCATGAGCCTGAGTCGCATCACCGTCTTCTCCACCATCTGAATGACGATCTCCATCACAACTCAGCCGAGTCCTCTTTTGAAGTCGACAACTTCTCCGTCTCAGCTCTTTGAGTCTCGTCCAACTTCTCGACTACTGACGTAAGTAGGGCGGCCACATCGACGCACTTGTGTCCTCTTGATAGATCACCCACTCCACAACTTGGACAAGGATCTTCTCCTAGAAGATGAATTGGCGCTGGTGACGATAGACCCACTCGAAGACTTAAATCAGTAAACTCCCACTTCCCTTTAGCTCTCTCCGTTCTTATTCACTACTTTATGTCCCAACCCTCTACAAAAATAACACCACAAGTCGGTTTCTACTCTTCTCCATGGAGATTCTACTTGAGGTTTTGTACTAGGGTTCTCAAACTCAATGATAATCTCTTTCGAGCTCTCTCCGACGCTTACTATGACATCTAAACCTTGAGGAAGGTTTCTAAGTCTAACTTTCCAATCTTTCGAACTTCCACTCATGTTGCACCTTCTCAACCATTAAGTGAACAAAATATCTTTGAGAAAAATAACTCTACATCACTTTCTTAACTCTTTCGAGCTTTATACTGAAAATCATGTATTATACATGCTATACACGAAATAAAATCCAATCTAAAATTAAGAGTCCATGATAATATCCTCATGACCATTGTTTGTACTGATCCTAGCAGACATCTTAAAGTCACTCTTGTAAAGATCACACTCTACTTCACCAGGAGCATTCGTGGCCTCCACAGTGAATGTTGCTTTGAACTCAATCTTCCTCGCATCTGCACCGATGCTCGCAGAAGCTTCTTGATATAGAGCAAAAAGGGCACCCCAACTGCAATAGATGCTTGATCGCAACGCCTCTATACTTAACTTTGGCTTTTCCGTCTCCGTTCTAACTCCCAAACGTCTCTTCTTCAACCTCGGCACTCGAACTGGATTCCCCATGACGTATCGTCAAGATCTCCTTGTATGTCAAACCGTATATCTCTTAATCGGTAAGAGATCTCTCCAAGTTTTTTGTGATCTCCAGTAGCTCAACCTCCAAACTACTAACTAATGAAGTTTCAATAGAAAATTCTTTAATCAAAAGAGATGGTGATGACTGTATAAATTTTCAGAGAACTGAAATTTGTATATTTTCACTTCTCTCATGACTTTCAACCCCCTCAACTTTGAAAATTCATAGCTCTCTCTCCATACCACTTTTTCTCTTGATTTCTGTTGTCCTAGATAGCTTATCAGCCAATCTAAAACACTGAAAAGTTTCTCAGGAAAATAAAATTCACAGAAAATCTGACAATGACTGTAAATGTTTTCCAGAGAACAGAATTCCTCAACTCTCACGAATAGACCCCCTCAATTTTGAAAATTCATTGCTCCCTCTCTAGACTACGTTTTCCTATGATTTCTTTTGTCGTAGATAGGTATTCAGCCAAGCTATAGTCCTGGAAAGTTTCACTGGAAAATAAAATTCACAGAAAATCTGACAATGACTGTAAAAATTTTCCAGAGAGCAGAAATCCTCAAACTCTTTTTAAGCGAACAAGATGTAAAGAATAACCTCTAAAAAAAAATTTTCTGTAAGAAATTTTGTAATTTTGTGTAAGAAATTTTTCTCCTCTAATAACTTCTCTCTCCTCCTTTCTCTACAACTCTTGTTTCATCCCCTTTCAACTCTCCTCAAACTCTTTCTAAGCGAACAAGATGTAAAGAATAACCTCGAATGCGTCATAGATCACTACGGGATACACGAAAAGTTCTAATGTTGCTAACATCGCGTTAGCTCTCTCTCCTCCCAACGTTCTCTCCATGTGTTCTCTCATAATCTCTTTTTGTCTAATATAGAACTGAACTCTAAACATTTTCAATGATCCCTTCAAGTGAGGTCCCGGCAACGGAACCAAAAATATAAACCCTCCACGATCTCATCGATCAACTATCCCCCCTCCCCCGATCTCTCAACCTCCACGATCGTCATCGATGAATCTGCAAATGTCGAGCCTGTCTCTCACTCAGGGGTCACCTCTGATGGCTTTGAGGGAAACACACCATGAATCTTGAAGTGAAAAATGCTAAGTTCACTCATTCATACACCCACAAACTTATCAACTAAAAATCTTCATAAACTCATCAACTAAAATCCTCCATTCTAACGACGTCTCTCAAGTTCTCACATGCTAAAAATATCTCACACTCTCTATATTACTCAAGTTGTCATTACGACGATGTGAAAACAAGGATGAGGAGCTCTTCTCTACTCCTCTATTTATACATTCTAGATTTTTACTTTGGTACCCTCCGGTAACTCAGCCGTAACTACTTTTACCAAGTTTTACTAAGATATTACTTAAGGTAAAAGCATTAATCACATGGGCTTCTTACCTTTTCACATGGGCTTATTCCTTCAAAGTCAACAACTTCTAAAAAGATTCTGGAATATTCTCAAGGAATCTCGAATTTCCACCCCTCCTCTACACTAGGACCCACTAAAAAGGAAACATGTGGAATCTCTTCTTGTTTTTAATGCCCACAAAGTCCACAACTTTAATCTAACCACTAATATCAAGTCAAAAAGGAGATAAGGGATACTTTCCACCTCCTTTCTACGTTTTAGACAAGATGACAAGATAGTAGTGCTCACTCTTTAGGAAATATCAGAATTCTGCCAAAAGTACAGCTAAGTTTAACCATAATTAACTTTTAGCTAGTCATGACTAACTTGATACCTCCTTAAAGTACTTGGGCAGCAAATAAACATTCTCAACACTTAGTTATAACTCTTACTAATAGACAAACTTCTTATGTGTAACATAGGTCGTTACAGATCGGATTGTGGAGATGAACCTATCTTCCGCAGGAAGACGACTGGAAGAGTTCAGTGCCTTCTTCCACTCAGAAATCCAGCCAGCTATGGAGTTGCTGGAGAAGAGAGCTAAGGCGAAGGAGGAGCCGCTACAGTCTGGATTCGGTCTGCGCACCTTGATGCGTCAGGAAGAAGACCAGAAGAAGGCAGAAGCGTTGGAAGCTAGTCTCCGCACCACGGAGAAGCTCGCAGCGAGGTACAAGGCGGAAGCAGCCACTTCTGCCAAGGAGCTGACCCAACTGAAGAAGAGCAACAAGGAGTTGCAAGCGCGTTTACAGCAGCGCGATCAAGAGGTTCTCTGAATGCGAGGGAAGATCATCATCTTCGTAGAGGAGAGGACAACATGGAAGACGCAGAAGGAAGCCGCAAAAGTGCGAGTTGCAGCTGAGAAGATGTAGCGGGAAGCAACGGAAGCTCGTGCGTAAGAGATGCTAGCACAGTCGGTGGAAGCGCTTCGGAAGAAATTCAACTTCACCGCGGGTAGGAAGTTGCTTACCCTGGCTATGGAATGGGACGAAGAGTCCAGAGCGAGGTTGGTAGAGTGCAAGGAGAGCATGTTCAGGTATTTGGATCGGCAGATAGAGAGAGTGAAGACACTCTATGGTCTTCCCTTAATTCCGCCACCTGCAACTGCATCTTCCCAAGCTCCAGCCCCATCGATTGGATCCGAATTGGAGAAGGAGGAGTTCGACCTCGCTGTGCACTTGGTAGTGACAGCATTGGAAGCCGAGAAGACTCTGGAAGACAGGAAGAAGAACCGTCTTCCCAGGTATTCCGCGTGGAGGAAGCGACTTCCTCGGACCCCTATGAGGTCGCCATGGTCCCTAGTACCGAACCAATGCTCCAGAGAGCGAGGAAGCACCACTCGATTCCGCTTCCCAGAAGACGCTTCCGTCTTCCAAAGCAGAAGCAGAAGCAGAAGTAGAGTCGGAAGCCGAAGCCGAGGAAGAAGCAGCAGCAGCGACAGCAGGGCCAGCGACGACTATGGAGAAAGCCACCTCAGTGATACCCGAGGTGTTCGCAGGGCTTCCTAGCTTATCAAAAGCCGCGTTAGTAGTTCCGATAGGAGCAGATCAGGTAGAGATTACCACCGAGCAATCATAGTAGATAGTAACCGACGTTGACATCTCCAAACTTAGTAGGACCGAACATGCTATCTTAAGGGTGGCAGTTTTCAGTGTAAAATTAGTTAGGTAGCCATGTGGCAGAGTAGGAAGCGCAAGAACAGGAAAGGGAAACCATTTGCATGTGGAGGGGCAGCTTTTCTCTCCCTGGTGGTGGTTCTTTCTGTTTCCTTGTGGTAGATGCATAAGTAGGATCGAAGAGTAGAAATTCGGACTGCTGCACGCCAATACACATTTTTCGATGCAAACAGAGACACATGAGATACATTACGCACAGTGCACACTACACCCGATGTTAGAGACATACGAATAGACTAGGATTATACCGAAGGGGTCTGCATGCTCGTACCAGCAGTGGTTCGAAGATGTAGATAGAGGTAGTGGACAGTTTAGGGAACGGTATCCTCGTGCAGTCCTGTTGGCTAGACTGGTGTGTCAAGGAGTAGGCACAGGAAGTAGAGGGAGTGAGCTTCCCAATGCCAATGTGACATCTTCTCGAGGAATGGATTGCTGATTTGAGTGCAGAAGCTTAATCCGTGTCTTCTGGGTGGTGGGTTTCCTTGAATTCGCTCCCAATTGTGCATGAGAAGTGTTTTTCTTGAGTGACGGTGATTGTCAGCAGTTGTGGAATTGCAGCTTGGCTCGTCCAGTAGAGCACTTCGGATCTACGTACGGACGGTCTTATGGATAAGGGATCCTAGAAGACAGAGTAGTCGGAGCAGCGAAGAGAAGAAGAAAGAAGCCTTCTTCCCACAGTAGAAGACGACATCCTCAAGTAGAAGACGGTGCAACTGTACACACGTTTGTTGTCTTCCTCCCCAAACTATTACAAGCAGGGATGGCTTGTTAGTCAGGATCCGGACTGGAAGCCTGTCGGAATCTTAATTTCTCCTTTTTATCTTGTTTTCTCTTGTTTGGATTTTCTCTTCTTCCCCATCTTCTCCCATCTTCCCAATCTTCTTACCTTCTTCTAGTGAGCTTCCGAGACTTCTATTGAGCTTCCGTGAAGGTGAATGTCGTTGTAGTGCTGCAAGAAGACCATTTCTGTAGGCAGAAGCCTGGGAAGGCTACAGGGAACATACACCCTGTGATTAATCTAACCCGTTGGAATGTGAGAGTGAGTAAGGTGTAACAGCCGTTGCTAGTCGACTTCTGTGAAGCAGGACAGTCTTCTGGAGGTGTGAGAAGCCGAGTTGAACCCTCAGAAGCCAAGAATTGCTTCGGGAAGACGGTACTGAGAAGATCGGAAGAAGTGACCTGGAAGCAAGAAGAGCGTCTTCCCGAGCTTCTCTGTGAATAGTTGTGTGATATTTTAGTTAGTAGTTGTTTGTTTAGATTCAGAGCATCTTTTGGCGAGTCTAGAAGACGCGTGGTTTTGTGAGAAGACAGGATTTCTAGACAAAACCCGTGTGTTGGTGTGTTTGAATAGATCTTAGAACTTAGAGCAGCGTTACTTGTGCAAATCCTCTGTGGGAATGATATCTTGTATACTAAATGGGCAAAAGGAGTAATCTTGCGACACTACACTGGGAGTAGACAGGGAAGCTACCATATCAGAGAAGAGGCATGACCCTATGACGCTTCGAGGAAGCATCATACCTTCTTTCCTTCTTCCCAATACAATTTCAAACATTGAGGAAGACATTGAAGATGCGTAGAGGGATTTTCAGAGAAATCGTCTTCCAACAGGAAGAGAACTCGAATTAGAAGAAGGCAGAAGTTCCCAAGGATCATAGAGATCAGAAGTCTTTGAAAATCGAAGATTGGAGCTTCAAGATTGCAGACAACGGAGCTCAAAGTTGAAGGCAAGAAGGTGGTAACATTGTGAATCGAAGAGTTATATCAGAGGTGCATGTGGAAGACATATGAAGAGTGAAGCAAAAGCATAGCACATTCTGGAAGCGCAGTACTGAGATTCTTCTCGCTTCTTTCCTCCCTTCTCATCACTTTCATCCTTATGTTCCTATTTTTCCTCGCTTCCTCGATTGCTTGTAAGTCTAT
Organism: Asterella californica; assembly: GCA_036924285.1. Lineage (NCBI taxonomy): Eukaryota > Viridiplantae > Streptophyta > Marchantiopsida > Marchantiales > Aytoniaceae > Asterella > Asterella californica. The sequence goes on along the minus strand of JAYKYS010000010.1, from coordinate 4,693,601 downwards.
CTATTACCCCCCTCCTCTGAAATTTCTCTTGACAGAACTGGAAGCGTTGTCCAATTTTCGACAGCCTTCTTCCTAATCTCTTCCCAAAAATCAAATTTGATTATTCCTTCTCCTTGTCTCAAAATCCTTTGTTCTGTTCATCAATTTCTCTATCTCATTGTTCTTCTGTCCTAGAACCCACAGACAGAAGACTTGTTTGAAGATCTGGATATTCCCAAAAACCGAATTCTGAATTCACATCAAGTAGCTTAGATTGGATTGGAATTGAAATGAGAGAATCTTGATGTGAATCTAGAGTGAAATTGAGAGTTGATGATTGTTTCGAGAAGCAAGAAATTGGGGATCAGATCAGTGCCTCCCAAGCTTCATGAATTCCCAAATCCACATCTTCCTAGAGAGCTAGAAGATTGAAAAGGCTGGCAGAATGCACGAGAAGATGTGAGCATCCTCTATGGATCTCTCTGTCTGACCCATAGCAGCCTGTTCCTTCTTCTTCTCAACTTTAGATGAGAATTGTGAGGAGTCTTGCTGACAAAATCTGGAGAGCAATGTCAAGGATCATGTCTTCTCATTATGCAGCAAGCTTCTTCTGAGAGTGTACGCGAGGTGAGGAACCAAAAGATAGAGTACGAACATTCAGTGTCTGTTGTGAGGATAGATTAAGTGTAGGAAGTCGAAGACATGTGAGATCAGTGATGAGAAGCCTAGATGCGGGAAGTCTTCTGAAGATGTCAATTATCCAGAAGCTGTCCCGGGAGTCTTCCTGGAGACCATTGTCACCGTAGGAGCCTTTCATCTTCTTCTGATCGATTTGTAGGACTCGCTTCTCAAGTATCTCTTCATCTTTTGTTAGGAAGTAGGATCAACTGCAAGGTGGATAGTCTTCTTAAGAATCCATGAGATGCCTTGCTTAGTTAGGATTGCATAGATATAGATCGAAAGACATGATGCAATTAGGAAGTACTCTTTGACTTCTGGAAGACTGAATAGTTGTCTTCTGGAAGACTGAACTCATCTTCTGAGAGTGAAAACTGAATTGTGAGGGTCTGGTAAGGATTGAGCCTTAGGCTCACAGCAAGCATGTGTGGTATAGTGTAACAGAAGCTTCGAAATGATGATACATCCTCGAGGTCTTGTGTTATCATAAGCAGAGCTGAGCAAACAAATCCTTCATCAAGGAGTTGGGTCTCGACTTGTTCACGTGAGATTAGAATCTTGCCGACCAGGATTTGCTGGAAGAGGTCTGGGCAGCACTACCTCCCTGAAGTCATGTATCGTTAAGACAAGAGTCGTCATAGGAAGATCAGCATTGTGGACGGTGGAATGGTGACGAAGAGCGTTCCATCGATCTGAATCTGCAACACGTGCAACCGCTGTCATGTTGCACGTAGGTCTGTACAGTGAAAACTAGTAACAAAAGGATTTTTTCTCCAATGTGTACGTAGTTGTAAAGGTAGCTGCCATGTAGCTTACCAAGCTGGATAGGAGCTAAGCTGGAGCTATGCTTGACAAGCTGCCCCCTAGCTTGGGATGAAATATCACCTTGAAGGGGGCAAAAAGTTCCAAAATGTAGAGCTCGCCGAGAAGAGCGACTTCATACTTTCAGTTTCGAGAAAAAACGTTCTAGGTAATAGTTAGTACAAGTCTTAAGCTGTGAAAAGTGCGAAAGAGAGAAATCTGTCGATTCTAGCTCGTGACTCGAATTCATGATGACAGTGTGAGTGCGTAGATTTTCGTGAGTACTATAGTTTTGAGTTGTACAGAGAAGTTAGTGTAGGAAAAGCTAGTAAAGATTGTACAGAAATTTTTTCTTAAGGATATGTACCAACTGTATTTTCTTTTTGGACAGAAACAGAGGCTGTCCTAGTGATATGGCGCCCACCTAAGAGAAAAGTGGTCTCAGGATCAATTCTTCTTGGCATGTGTTTCTTATTCCGGCATGTTGGTCTCTTGGAAAGGAGTCTATGTTGGATATGCAACCATGTCCTGCATATCTAGAGACGAGAGACCAGTATCTCTCTTATGATACTTAGTGCACATATGGACGGCTGTAAGCCCTGTGGGGTGGCCATATAAGTGTAAGGGCTTCGATCTACATTGGATGGCTTGTGGTATAATAAAGTTGGCATCAAGATGACACCAAGAGCGGAAAAACTTTCATTTTAACAAGGGACTAGCTTAGCTAGGGGGCTGCTTTGATAAGTAGTTGTGCGTATAAGGACAGTAGGGGGCCAGCTTAGCAAAGGGTTTATCTTTTAGGTAAATTGACTTGCGGTGGTAAGCAATACTAAACTGATAGTTAGTCGCATAAACAAAGATAAAATGGTAGATGACCGACAGCTCAAGGCCGGCAGGCCTTCAGGACGGACGATGAGGACATTACAGAGAACTGATATGGGAGAGAGGAGACCCGTGCAGGACAGAGAGGAGAGATTTTTGACAATTGAAGACTTTGATGATGGAGTTGATAATAGTTGAGTGTTGAAAGACCAATATGTGTGTATCTAAGTGTTTGGTTCGTATTTGGTGGATGCAAGAAATAGAATTTTGAGTTCTCATCATCTGCAACATGCTATTTTCTTTTTTATTGTTCCCTTGATCAATCACAGTCAGGAGGTCCATCCTCTTCAAGAAAGACTCTTGTCACGACATCTGGTGCTTCCACTGAGAGCTATTGGGGTGATTGATTTGGAGAATTGATTAGATTGAGTGAGAAGATTGATCACGGTGCTGCCGTACAAGGTGTGACTGTTGCTCAAGGTGCTCCTGTTCAAAGGACTCCTGGTCAAGATGAGATTGGCTCTCAAGGAGGACCTACTGTAGTCTTAACAGCAACCGCACAGCCTACTATAGTCACATCTCACATTCTTCATGCGTTGGCTGCTCTGATTCAGCAGCAACCTACAATTGGAGGAGCTGAGCAGAAATCCACAAAGGCGTTACAAGCAATTGTTGGTCGATGTGGATAATTTGATGAGAGAGATGATATTAGATACCTGCGGGAGTATGTGGATGAGATGGAGTTGGTCATAGCACCTGAAGTTGAGATAATTTTGAGCTTTGAGTTGACTGTTGTTCCTGAACTGGGAGAGAAGGGGAGAATTCTACAAAAGAGACATCTACGTGGATGGACTATGTTTGAACGTGCACTGAGAGAAGAGTTTCTCGAAGAGGATTCTAAAAGAGTCACCAGAAACCCTCATGGATTGGATAGAGCGTCATCTTAGACATACCATGGGATCGAATGAGGTGATTCGTGCATTTGAGAAGAGGTAGTCTCAGCTTTCTGGTCTAGAGAGGTTGACGTTGGGTGCTAGGAAGACGGAGTTGTTCTTAGGGGCTCTTGATGAGTTTATGACAGACAGATTTTGTTTCATGTTAGCTGATCATGGAGCTGAAGGGAGAGTTACATCTGATTGGAGAAGAGTGGAGGAAGCAGTATCTACTCTTGCTAGACAACGTCGTGGTAGGATGGCAGTGCAACTAGAGACCTTGTCAGAACAGAGAGTAGCTCCTCAAGTTCCAATAGTTCCTCCTATAATACTTCAGGCACCTATAGTGATTCCTCCAGCACTTGTAGTAGTTCTCCAAGTGGTTCCTCAAGCGCTTGCAGTGCCTATCCCAACACAGAGAGGACCTAGACAGCAGCAACGACCTGTTGAGAACCGAAATCAAAATAACCTGATTGAAGAGCTTACTCAACAGTTGAGAGATTTGAGAGTTGAGATGGTAGATCTAAGGAGAGTCCAATGACCAGTCGCGCCAGGTGCTCAATCTGTAGGAGGAACTTTTACTAGGAGATGTATTTGGTGCGACAGTTCAGATCATCTCAGAGGAGATTGTCGAGACTTTGCGGTTGCCTTGACACTACAGCAATGACTGCGGGTTCTGCGGAAGCTTATGTGTATAGTGGAAGAGTTGAAGTGTGATATAATCCAACGATAGTTGAGCAAGCTGCTGAAGTTTCAATTGAAATGATGAAGAGGGGTGCAGAAAGCATCAGGAGACCTACTGGATGGAGAGACTCGGTAGATGCAACTTTTGTTCGAGCATTTATAGAAGCGAGTTGTGAACAAGATGTCATGATGGAAGACAAAAAATGACGAGATGCTTCTGACTTAGATGCAGGAATACTTGATGATAGTGACCGTCGAAGGATTACAAGGAGGAGAGTAGTGAAATCATCGCCATCTGTACCAACCGGTAGGTTTCTTGCTGCAAAAGATATACCCTCTACCTCTACAGCTCCACCACCTACAGTAGATCTTATGGAAGGTGTACAAGATTTGCCGCAGGAGGCTACTGCTACCGAGAAAGTACGGGGGAAAAGATTTACAGCACAAGAGAAGAGGAAGGCTCCGGCTTACAAGTTGGCAGCAGACATCAAAACAGCAACAGACTTGCGTGCTATTCTGGAGCGACGCATTTTGGATGCTAGAGTTGAGTTTACTCTTCGTGAGATACTTGGTATCGCAAAGAGATAGTTTCATGAGTTGATAATTGACATCATGAAGAGAAAAAGACAAGTGTCGGCTGAACAAGTAAGTAGTCAGATGGCTGGAGCAGTAGATGCTATTGGTATTGATAGGTTCAGAGATGATAAGTATGAAGCATGGGTTGTTGGTCTTGCTGTTGTTGAGAATGAAAAGTAGGACTTTGAGGAGGATAAGTCAAGCACAGACAATGATTTCAACACAGAATCATTGGACACGTTGTCGGAGTGTGATCCGTCTACCTAGGAAAGCGCCGGGCTTCTGGCTGTGGTTGTTTACTCAAGAGGTTGGCTTTCAGGTCACAACAGGAGCTATAAACACTCACACAGGAGTGTAGGATCCTCTGATATGCTCAAAAAGCGAAATTTAGATCTCACTGGTAGTAATAGGCTTAAGCGGTGAACTTTGACACTCAAAGAGAGGAAAACTATGAAGGTTTAGACCTCTAAACTTCCCCTACATGCAAATGAGGTACTACTGAACTCACAGACGAAGTTTCAACCTGAGATCAAATTCTGACACGGAGATATGAACAGAAAAGTTCTGAATAAGAGAATTATGGCAATTTCTGGTACCTAGACAGCTATTCAGACATAGAACAGAGAATTGGCTCGATGAATTTCAAATCTTCTCACAGTATTTGACGTCTACAGGATGCTGAACATCCCTGTGAAGTTGGGACTCCTGAATGTTTGTAGAACTCCAGATCTCCTTCTCTAAAGTCGCTGCTCTAGATTAAGAGCTTTTCAGACCCCCTCTGCTTCAGCGGCCGCCCTGAATTACTCAAATACTCAAATGATACGAAACTTTTTGGACAGTCGTAGCCCTCCTGACAGTGAACGCAACCACGAAGTTTTGAAGTGATTTCCTCAATTCTGCTGCAATTGGCACCGAAAACCCCAAAATCAACAAAAGTGACGCAGTTTTGGCACAATCCGAACTTCAATTGGGCATAACTCCTTGTTTATTGATCCAAAATCGAGCAAAAATTTCACTGACAGTGCTTGGCACGACGAGCTCTCTCTTCCTGTGCTCTCAAATTTCGAAGATACCTCACCAATTGCTCGAACTCTCCTCTAGAGCTCTGTTTCTAAACTTAGAGTTTTACAAAAGACAAAAATGGACCAATGGGAGTTCATAGCTCCACTTGACTGTCCTTTTGTGCCTTAAACTACCTGGTAACTTTTCTACACTCATAAGCTACCACGTCAAGCCCCCTAGAGTGCCAGCGTAAAACTTAAACTACCTAAAATGACACATAGCCCCGAAAAATAACTTAAATTAGCTAGAAAGCGTGCATGGGCGACAAGTAAGTACAACCCATGAGCTCAAACCCCTATCAGCATGGAAATCCTAAGTTATGTACATTGAACGTCATAGACAAGTAAGAAGTCACTTGCACAAGCGCACAAATGCTTGAACAAGATAACTAACATACTATCAGCCTACTAGGACTCAAAATAGTGTTAACACCGTATACAAAGGTGTCAAACATATACATAAAGGACTAGAAGTAATATGAGCTAACTTCTAGAACTACCAAACCTAAGCGTCGGAGTAGAAGTCAAGCATGTAGCCGCCAAGTAGCGCGACATCCACCCCCTCTGAACCTGCACATCCTCCGGTATGTGCCAGATCCAGATCAAGACTCTTCAGCTTCAGCTTCAAATTCATCTTCAACCTCCATTGAGTCTTCAGCTTCATCCTCAGTAAGCTCTGCAATGTTCTGATTGTCCCCTCTCCTTCTAAAGAGCTTGATTCTCTTCCCTGCGACTGGTATCTTGAGCACTGCACCATCTAACTCTCTCAAAGAGTATGTGGCATTATCATAAACTTCTAACACCACATAAGGTCCGAACCATCTCTTGGAAAACTTTCTGATAGCGCTATGCTGATTATCAAGACTACTATCATAGACTAACACCCAATCACCCTCCTTAACTGGTTTAGGTCGTAATCTATGCGTTCTACCAAATCTGCCTTTGTTTCTCTCTCTAGCAGTCTTTAACCTTTCCACAGCTTTGGCAACATCCTCAGGTCTTCGTTCTAACTGCTGGATCCTTAATGCAAGAAGATCCTCCGTACTTCTACCATCTTCCCATGGCAAAACATTCCAAGTAGGCACAACCTCCTCAATCGGCATCACAGGTTTTTGCCCTAGTATCAACTCTGCTGGCATGTAACCTGTAACGGTACTATGAGTTGTACGATCTGCCCACAAAGCAAATGGTAGCAGTCTAGGCCATTCACGGATCTTACCCTTGCAAGCTTTTACCAAAGCTTTGATGATTGGCGGATGACCTCGTTCGCTCTTGCCATTCCCTTCAGGATTGTAAGCAGTGGTTAACGCCAACTTGATTCCCAATCGCTTGAAGAACTCAACTGCTTCTTGTGCATCCAGCTCACCCCTATCTACAGTGATCTTTCCCACACACCCATACCTACAAATAACATCTTCAAGTAGAAAGCGGCAGACACTAGCAGTGGTCTTCGTCCTCAGAGCACGGCCTTCGACTTGGTTAGATAGATCTTCTCTAGCCAAGACTAGATACCTCATTTGTCCAAGTCCAAATGGCATAGTTACCAGATCAACTACCCATTTGTAATGGATAGCTAAAGGATAAGTAGGATGCAATCCATCACGATGACGTACGTTGGAATACATCTGGCAGGATATACAGGATGAAACAAACTGTACTACATCCTTATACATACCCTTCCACCAATACTTTTCCTTCATCTTGGCAAATGTAGCCCAAACTCCTCTATGACCGGCCCATAAACTCTCATGGAACTCTTTGATCAGCTTCTGCTGCAATTCCAAGTCACATACCACCCGCTGCGGTATACCTCCTTGTAGCTTAGGGCGTTTCCATAGATGTCCTCCATGTAAAAAGTAACCATAAGCTATTCTACGGATCCTCTTGAAATCTGCATCAGACCAGCCTTCTTGCCTTTCCAGTGAACTCAAATAGCGCCCAAGATCCAACCACTCGCCATCATACATAGTTTCTTCAAAAAACTCCAACGAGACTGCAAAACAGCTTCTATCTCTTCTAGCAAGAGCACTAGAATAGAACTCTGTTCTCACATCCTCCTGATCATCTATCATTTCTTTCTCATCGTAATACCTAGCCCTTGATAACATATCTGCCACAAGATTATCCTTCCCTGCAATATGTCTAAACTCTGGGTTCAAGGACTTGATATATGCTATCGACCTCAACATAGCAATATCTGGAGTTGTACAGCTAGTGATCATTCCCAAGAGAGGTAAACAATCTGTCTCCACAACCACAGGTGCTCCTATCAAGTATTCCTTGTCACTCTTCATCGCAGTAACTACTCCCCATAGTTCTCTTTTTACCTGAGGGTAGTCTCTCTGCCGTGAACTTAACACCTTAGCTCCAAAACGCACCACATATCTATTTCCATCCTCATCATCCTGTCCTACAGCCCATCCAATGTCAATAGGACTAGTATCAACAGTAATGATAACAGATCTGCCCAACTCATATGTTACCTTCCGGAGAGTTGGCGGTGAAGCCAAAAGATCCTTCAACTTCCTCATAGACTCGCTTTGCTCCTCTTGCCACTGAAATCTTTGCCCCTTCCTCAGCAGCTTGTACAACGGATCTGCTACATGTGCAAAGTGTGGAATCCATATATGATAAAACACACATGCTCCTAGAAACCTTCTCACCTCAGTAACCGATCCACATGTCTCCTTCATCCTTCGAATGGCATCAACCTTGTTCGGACAAGGTTTCCGACCATAAGATCCACATAGGTGCCCCACTATTAACACCTCCTGTTCTCCAAATACAGACTTTGCTCCTGATAAAGTCAAATGAACCTCCTCCAGTCGACTCAATATCTTATCGCAGTCAACTATATGATCTGCAACAAACTTACGGCACCCCCTCTGATCTTTTACCTCATTCTTCTCCTCCTCAGCACACCCTTTGATCGGCACATCATCAAGGAATGGCATAGTTTTTTCAGGAATGAAGTCCCTCAAAACTTTGTTCATGCCATTCATCATATGTGCTACAGAATTGGTAGCACCTTGTGGCAAGGTGCACATCCTTAGTAACCCCAAAGGTGTCCTCATTGTAGTCAAGTCTCTACTCTCAGAGGATAGTTGAAACTGATCATAACCTGAATATAAGTCTCCCATCGAATAGATAGCACGACCAGCAAAAGCCTCTGCAAACTCGTCTACAATAGGTCCTATACCCATATTCCTGATAGTCACCTTGTTAACTGGCTGCATATCTTGAATGAATCTCAAAGCTCCACTTTTCTTCGGAACAGTAAACCATCTGCTAGAATAGGGAGCTATAGATGGTTCCAAGATACCCATCCTAATCCTCTCATTGAGCAAGTCTATCAGCTTTGGCAGATGAGCTCTAGGCACAGGGATAGGACGTAGATTCCAAGGCACATGCGGTATAGTAAAGATTACCATAGGTGCAACCACACTTGGATCTACACATCCTACTTCATGTGACTCAAATGCAAACGCCTTACCATGCCTAGATAGCATCTCCCTGAAGCTCTTCTTCTCTTGCTCAGTAAGAAATCCATCACCTCCAATCCTCAGCTCCTTCAGTGTTGTTTCTGTGAACTGGTGCCCAATTCTTCTCGGTCCTCTGAGCGTCGGTTCTCGTGCAGCTTGCTCCATCTTATGATTGTAATCAAGTGGTAAAGGCAAAGCCACTGGTTTGACTTTCTTTGCCACTGACTTGTACTTGGTCTCCACATACACCTCTTGCCGATCTATAAACTTATCAATTACATCATAAAGCTCCTCGGAGCTCACTCTCACCACTCTATCTACATCATCTATAGAATTTTCTACTATAGATTTCAACTCCCCTATAGTATCTACCAAATACTGCTCTTCAAACACTCCAGATATGTATTCATCTCCTGCTAACTCTCCATTATCCCACAAAGACTGCTGTACACGCTTCACATGTTGCCTCTCAAACCTCTTCAGATTCTCAACCTTCCTATAACACACTGATCCACATGACGTCAATCCTAAGAAGCTTCCTGCTCTACTGGATCAGGCGAGAATCCTAGCTCTACTGTACCGTTGAAGTCTCGCTCTTCAATGGTACTCTGCCAAAACCCCTAGACTCTCTAAACTCTTGAGTAATCTTAGGCAGTGGACGGTCTCTCAAGCTATCGCGATTTCTCTCATGTTCTGCAGCAACGGTCAAAAACTGAACAGCTCTTTTGCCGTCTCTACTACGTATCCTAGCATAAGCTGAACCATCATCCATAACTCGTGTCTCCATTCTAACAGCAGTAATGTAAGGCTGCCCTAGAATGATAGGATAGGTTGACATGTCTTGCACAAAGAAATTCTGAACATCATTGATGTCACCCACAGTTACCTTGATGTTGGGACAAGCACCATAGAGTTCTCCCCTCTGGTTGTTGGCAGCACGGATAAGCCACCCATGGACGGTGTCTATGGGCCACCTCCCACGCTTGTACAGCTCCTTAGACATCAGATTAATCTCTGAGCCATGATCAATCAACGCCACCACAGGTTCCTCTAGATCTCCCAGCTTCACTAAGGTCTCTGTGGTCGCTCTTGCCCAATGGTTGTGAGAGTAATGGCTCTTCTGCGATGCTTCCACCTCATCTTCAAACCTCACGTGCTGATCTGATCTTCCCTCTGATACTTGAGAGCAATAACCAGCAATCTCATCTTCCTCATCCTCCGACAGTTTGGTCCCTAGAGCGTTAAGCGTAGCTGCTTCACCCAAAATCTGACGTTTCCTCTTGATGATATCTATGATAATCTCATGGAACTCACGCTTTGCTATCCCAAGAATCTCACCCAGAGTGAACTCAACCTTCCCATTCAAGATACGATTCTCTAACACCTGCTTCAAGTCTGTAGCAATCTCAATGTCAGACTGAAGTTTGTATGCAGGCATCTTACCCTTCTCCTTGCTCCTCTCCTTCTCCTTTGGTGTTGTAGATGGTAGATCCTCCATAGTCTCCTCCCGAGTAGGTGTTGTCTCCTGCCTTGCCTCTGGTCTAGCCCTTTCACTCCTTGTAGCAGGTCGTTTGGCTGTAGAAGCCTCACCTGCATCCTCCCTCCTGCGTTTTTCTTCTAGTAGAGCTTCATGCTGACTTCTTGCAACATAAGCATGCACTGACATAGTATCCACAGGATCATTCCATCCTGTAGCTTCTCGAATTGAGTTGCCAACTCTTCGTAGCACATCCTTGTCTAGCTCTGTTCTAGCTACGGACCGCACTACATCAGACCACAACCCAGTAGTCCCTTTCTCTCTTTCCATCTCCACTTTCACTCCACAGGTAGCAGCATTCACAAGAGAAACAGCATGTGATGCTGATATCTCATTCACAAGTCTCTTCATACCACCCTTGCCAAAGTTGGTTCCCAACATCATCCCAGTCTCTCTCAAATGGATCTTACCATCTTTGAAGAAGATCAAATCCTTCCTCAATGCATCTGAAAACTCCCCACAATCTCTCCTTACATGGTCTAGGCTATCACACCATATACAACGATGAACAAAGCCTTCTCTCATCTGAGGTCTCTGCATAGCAGGCTGTACATTCTGCTCCTTCTCTTCTAACCTAGTGAGCTTAAGCTTAAGCTCCTTCATACCCTTAATCAACTCATCAAGCGGTGAGTCTTCCTCTCTAGCAATTACCAAAGCGGGCTTAGTAGGCAACTGCTTGACAGGAATTATCAGAGGTGCTGCTTCACTTACCACCACCTTGTCCCTTCTTCTCTGTCTCTTGGTCAGCAAAGAAACAGCCTCTTCGACCTCCTTCCAATCAGTCTTCAATCCTCTCTCCTCACTCTTGTCTTCCAGCAACAGCTCAAGCTTCTCCTGAATAGTCACGTCCGCTGCTTGTAGGAAAAGCTCGGTCTTCTCCACCTCTAGTGTAAGCTTTTCTGTCCTAGAAAGCTGAGCATACTGACGATCAAACTCCCTTAACAACTCATTTACAGACAAACCTTTGTTAGGCTTCACCACCCACTCCAAGAATGTTCTCTTGGTCACCCTCTCTGAGTCTTCAGTGTAGTACTCCTCCTTCAAAGCTCGCATAAAGCTCTCCCAACTCTGTCCTTGCTGCTGCTTAAGCTCCTTCACACGTCCACGAATCTCAGGGACAACAGCAAGCTCAAAGTTCTCCACCATCTCCTTCTCAGGTACCTTGTTCACCTCCATCTCCCTAGCATAGTATCGCACATACTTGGAAATATCTGTACCCTTGAACTGATCCATCTGGTGCACCACAGATTGCAACGCCTTGGTTGCTAATACCTCCTTCCTCTCTGTGCTCTGCTGCTGCTGCATAAACATGTGAAAAGCTTGGAACATCTTCATCGTAGCAGCATCCAACTGAGCAGGTTGCTGAGCAGCAGCAGCACCTCCACTTGATGATCCTTGGTTGGCCATGATATCTGATCCTGTGACACTCTCAAGAAAACTCCCACCCTAGGTGTTTCACGTCGAGTTCACCAAAAGAGAGTATGTCGGAGTGTGATCCGTCTACCTAGGAAAGCGCCGGGCTTCTGGCTGTGGTTGTTTACTCAAGAGGTTGGCTTTCAGGTCACAACAGGAGCTATAAACACTCACACAGGAGTGTAGGATCCTCTGATATGCTCAAAAAGCGAAATTTAGATCTCACTGGTAGTAATAGGCTTAAGCGGTGAACTTTGACACTCAAAGAGAGGAAAACTATGAAGGTTTAGACCTCTAAACTTCCCCTACATGCAAATGAGGTACTACTGAACTCACAGACGAAGTTTCAACCTGAGATCAAATTCTGACACGGAGATATGAACAGAAAAGTTCTGAATAAGAGAATTATGGCAATTTCTGGTACCTAGACAGCTATTCAGACATAGAACAGAGAATTGGCTCGATGAATTTCAAATCTTCTCACAGTATTTGACGTCTACAGGATGCTGAACATCCCTGTGAAGTTGGGACTCCTGAATGTTTGTAGAACTCCAGATCTCCTTCTCTAAAGTCGCTGCTCTAGATTAAGAGCTTTTCAGACCCCCTCTGCTTCAGCGGCCGCCCTGAATTACTCAATTACTCAAATGATACGAAACTTTTTGGACAGTCGTAGCCCTCCTGACAGTGAACGCAACCACGAAGTTTTGAAGTGATTTCCTCAATTCTGCTGCAATTGGCACCGAAAACCCCAAAATCAACAAAAGTGACGCAGTTTTGGCACAATCCGAACTTCAATTGGGCATAACTCCTTGTTTATTGATCCAAAATCGAGCAAAAATTTCACTGACAGTGCTTGGCACGACGAGCTCTCTCTTCCTGTGCTCTCAAATTTCGAAGATACCTCACCAATTGCTCGAACTCTCCTCTAGAGCTCTGTTTCTAAACTTAGAGTTTTACAAAAGACAAAAATGGACCAATGGGAGTTCATAGCTCCACTTGACTGTCCTTTTGTGCCTTAAACTACCTGGTAACTTTTCTACACTCATAAGCTACCACGTCAAGCCCCCTAGAGTGCCAGCGTAAAACTTAAACTACCTAAAATGACACATAGCCCCGAAAAATAACTTAAATTAGCTAGAAAGCGTGCATGGGCGACAAGTAAGTACAACCCATGAGCTCAAACCCCTATCAGCATGGAAATCCTAAGTTATGTACATTGAACGTCATAGACAAGTAAGAAGTCACTTGCACAAGCGCACAAATGCTTGAACAAGATAACTAACATACTATCAGCCTACTAGGACTCAAAATAGTGTTAACACCGTATACAAAGGTGTCAAACATATACATAAAGGACTAGAAGTAATATGAGCTAACTTCTAGAACTACCAAACCTAAGCGTCGGAGTAGAAGTCAAGCATGTAGCCGCCAAGTAGCGCGACAACGTGCGATGATCGAGACACAAGTTCAACTTGGAAGACTTTCTGAATCGGTACCTGCACTTGTGGATCACGGGTCAGAGATCAACATTATTCCGGAGGAGGTGCATGTGAAAAGGCAATGACTGATCGAGAGGAACCATGGTTGGATACTCCGTGCTGCTAACAATCAAAAGGGTGATTTGTACTGAGCTTGTCCAAATATACGTGTAAGGATTGAAGATGTAAAGGTTGATCAGCACTTCTTTGTACAGTCGTCTGCCTCCTATCTTGTCATACTAGGCCAATCTTACATCATCGTTGTTCGGATGGAGACAAAGATGATGAATGATGGATCTCATTATGTCAGAATTCGGAGTCTTGATGACAAGTATTCAGAATAGTTTTTGACAGTACGTTCTGGACACGAGCGGAATTGGCAGACCCTTAGAGATTCTTAGACAAGGAGATGTAAGGATTTTCGCAGTCCACTCCTATAGAGCGGGAAGACAGGGTGTAAAACCTACTATTGAGATCCCGTCAGAGTTGGTACAAGATAGAAAGGTCAGAAGCGAGACATGTACATGTGTAGTGTACAGAGTTGGTAGTCTGGATTGCTGATGTTTGAGGGCGATGGTTGGAGTCAGTTTACAAGAGTTGAAGACATGGAAGAAAATACAAAAAAATGGATGACAGAACATGTATCAGAGTTGTGGCGTGCAGAAGTTCTACATGCAGATGATGTAGTTTCTGGTTTGTTTGAAGAGTTTATGTCTGTACAGTCAATTGCTAGTTGGTTGGGCACCATAAGCAGATTGATGGAGGAGAGAGATGATATGATGGTGATCCCTATCCACTCTCGACAAATATATGAGGAGATTGCGGTGTATTTGCGGTTTTTTCTCATCCGATGCAAAACAACGAGAGAAGAGAAGCAGTTTGTTGGTGTGCACTCCCTCAGGAAGCAGACGTCCATGCGAAGTACAAATCTGAAAAGGGTGAAGCCGGTAGCAACTCAACTACCTACTAACTCTCAGCAACAAGTACAGTTAGTGGGAACTGAGCCTATATTGCATGATCATAGACAAGTAGGGTATCAGTTTACCGAGAGACGTTGAAGGAGCTCCAGATAGGAGAGGGTGATTTTCTGACAGAGGTTGAGAAGATAATTTTTTAGCAAATGATAGTAGATCATGGTTGTGTGGATCTACAGGTGATAGCGCCTATGGTTATATTCACAATCCCTTATGTGTCTTGGGATCTAAAACCGCTTCTAGTTCCTCGTGCCTTGTTGCCTAAACTTATTGAGTTGCTGAAAGAGAAAGTACAGATGGGGATATTTGAGCCGTCTATGGGACGTACTCTAGCAGATGGTTCACTATATCCAAGAAATCAAGAGCCTTGCGGGTTCATTCAAGACCTACAACCTGCAAATAACGTGATCATTCGTAATGTTGGGATGGGTCCTATGACTGATGAAGTAGCGGAGGCATTTGCAGGGAGATCTATCTACTCCATTGGAGATTTCTATTATGGTTATGATCAGTTTACTTGGCTATAGAAAGTAGAGATCTGACTACTATGCGTACGCCTTTAGGATTGATGCGAATGTGTACTCTTCCTCAAGGAGTGACGAACTCGGTGGCTCATATGCAGAATGCGATGCATAAGATACTACTGGAATTTGTGTCTGATGTTATCATTCTATTTCTAGATGATATTCCTATAAAAGGTTGCGCGGTTGGAGACAAGGATGAAGTAGTACTTGCGAATGGATGTAGAAGGTTTGTTGCAGATCATATCAAGGAAGTGGAACGTATCTTGACTCTCCTGGAGGAGGTACATCTCACCCTGTCAAGAGCTAAGTCCAAGTTTGGTGTATCTGAGATTTTAGTGGTTGGTCATTTGTGTGATGCTTTTGGAAGACGACCAATCCGGAGAAGGTTGACGCTATAGTTAGGATGACGGACTGTAAAAATATCATAGAGGTTCGACGCTTTCTAGGAGCTTGTGTATTTTACCGTCTATCCATTCCTCACTATGCTCATGTTGCGGAGCCTTTGTATGCATTACTGAGGAAAGGTAAGAGGTTTGTATGGACCTCAGTCCATCGAGAAGCTATGAATATGATGAAGAAGGCTCTGAAGTCTCCACCTATGTTGAAAAGAGTAGACTACGTGTATGGAAGATCTATCATTGTCACATTAGAAAAGTGAGAAAGAGGAAAATCTGTCGATTCTAGCTCGTGACTCGAATTCATGATCTGACATTGTGAATGCGTAGGTCTTCGTGAGTACTATAGTTTTGACTCCTCATTCACTAGAAACAGAGTTGTACAGAGAAGTTAGTGTAGGAAAAGCTAGTAAAGATTGTACAAAAATTTTATCTTAAGGATATGTACCAACTGTATTTCCTTTTTGGATAGAAACAGAAGCCATCCCAGTGATATGGCGCCCACCTAAGAGAAATGGTCTCATGATCAATTCCCCCAGCTTGTGTTTCCTATCCCGGCATGTTGACCTCCTGGAAGGGAGTCTATGTTGGATATGCAGTCATGTCTTGTATATCTAGGGACGAGGACCAATATCTCCTTTAAAAGTGAGCTTCCTGGCCTAAGCCTCCGCATGCCACTTGGATTATACCATGGAAGATACCTAGTGCGCATATGGAGGGACTATAAGCGTTGTGGGATGACCTTATAAATGTAAGGTCTTCGGCTTACATTGGATGACTTGTGGTACAGTAAAGTTGGCATCAAGATGACACCGAGAGTGATGAAACTTTTATTCTAATAAGGGACTAGCTTAGCTAGGGGGCTGCTTTGATAAGTAATTGTGCGTATAAGGACAGTAGGGGGCCAGCTTAGCAAGGGGTTTATCTTTGAGGTAAATCAACTTGCGGTGGTTTTTTCGAAGCGGACAATACAGAGAACTGATATGAGAGAGAAGAGACGCACGCATGAGAGAGAGGAGAGATTTTTGACAATTGAAGACTTTCATGGTGGAGTCCATACTGAAATAAAGTTTATTGAGTCTTGAAAGACCTATATGTGTGTATATGAGTGTTTGGTTTGTATTTGGTAGACGCAAGAGACAAAATTTTGAGTTCTCATTGCCTGCAATAGTCTGTTTTCTTTTTGATCGTTCCCTTGATCAATCACAATCAAGAGGTCCGCTCTCTCTAAGAAAGACTCTCGTCACTACACCGTGATTATGAGTTGGAGAAAGAGAAGATTTCTATGATCATTTCAGGAAAATGACATGTACTCGGGAGTATTACATGTCTCTTCCTGGAAGATCGACAGGGAAGGAATGGCTGGAAGGTGGAAGCCTACCGAGAGCCGAAGAAGCGTCTTCTGGAGAAGCTTTACTTTCACCTTTTCTCCAAGGAAAAGCTCGGAAGGTCTGATATCTAGGAGACCATGATGTGGAATTCTTAGAAGCAGTCTGGGTAGAAGAGGTCGTCGTGAGGCACCTTCTTCCACGTTTATGTACAAGTCGAGTTAGCTTATTTGAGTACCCCAGCAGGAGAACATCTCACCCCTTTCTTCTGCTACTTGTACGTGTCCAAAGGAGATCTGAAGGAGACTCAGTTGGCCAAAATATGAACCAGTGAGAAAGGAATAAGTCAAGGAGGAGACTTCAGAGGAAGAAGGCCGGGCAGGTGCCATGTCTTCCCTTCCAATTCTAGTGCATAAAGAAGGATCAAGCACGAATCAGAAGATCACCAGTCAGACGGATGATTCCAACGACACAGAAGATGCGTCGTCATCGAGAAGGATGAGACCTAGGAGTATTCTTATGAAAAGTACATCTTACCCCATCATCCACTCTGGATCTGAGTCATATTCTCAAGAAGACACCCTCGGCACTAGGACCACTAGGAAATCGATTTCTACAACCTCATGGAGTCTTCCGAAGACTCCAAAAGACAGAACCTGGATCGATGTTCTGATTGCGACAAGTGACTACGCAGAGAAGAAGTCTGTCTCTGTCGTGAGAAGAGATCTCTCCCCAAGAAAGACATTGTGAGCGGCGTCTTCTTGAGTGCAGAAGGAGAAAGCCATCATGGTGGAAGAGGTCCAAGTACCTCAAGAAAACAAGGAAGCTGTCACAAATGATTAGAAGTATACAAATGATTAGAAGTAGAGTCAAAAGTAGAAACATCTACCGAGTTATTCGCAAGGAAGAAGAAAGAAGAAAGAAGAAAGAAGTCATTTGCTAAGGTATGAGTAGATTTTTCTAACCTATAAAAATTACAAATTCAGAGAAACAAAACACTTAGATTTTAGATTTTGGAAAAGTTTTTTATGCTCCAAATCCATCATTCAGCAAGAATAAATAAATAAAAGCTTTAGATCACAAATATGAGTTTTTTCTCTCTAATTCTCTCTTTTTGCTCTCTTTTTTCTCTCTCTTTGATTTCAAATTTTATTAGTACAAAAGTCCAATCATTCATCACAGAATGACTTTTCTCTTCTCTCTGTTCACTTTTCATCCACCACCAACATCGATCCTTGACTTATAAATTTTATCTTTAACTTAGTCTCAGTAAATTACGATAAATCAGATTTACTAATAGTTATGTATACCATGATAAATCTAGAGTAGTATAAAAATAGAAGAATTGTGAAGTGATCCATCATCTCCTTTTTCTTTGTATCCTGAAGCCGGTAGGCTATATCTTTATAAAGAGTGTGTTCTTCTTTTCTAGATCCACATGAGAGTTCTCGCTATGAGTGAGAGAGTGAGAGTGAATGTGTTTTAGAGTTAGATTTAGCTATTTATTCATAGTCTTGCGATGTGTCTCATCAAAGGTCATCAGAGATTAACCCTGGGTGAGAGATAAGACTGGTAATCAGCTGAAGGGTCATAATCCCCAAGTGTCTCACCATACCTAGAAATACTTTCACAAATTTGCTGCTGAAGACCATATCTCTTGCCTTCCCCGCTGCTTCCATGTTCAAGATGAAGTTCCAATGGTCTTTGATCTAGGTCGTCTACAGAAGTCGTCCAAAGAATTGATTTGTACACCTTTAGCTCCTGAACCAACTTCCATTAAACTCTTGGCCATCTCGGCCACGAAAGATACTCCAACCCCATATCTTCCAACTCCGTCTAGAAGTGAGGAAGTTCTGCATAGTTCACGTCCATATCTTTCAGCCTCGGCGGTTTTGAAGTCTGCATTGCATGCATCCTCATCATGCCGAAGTCACAAAGAAACAAAGAAACTTTGAAGTCATGAAGAAATAAAGTAACGGTCTTCCTCTAAAGAAGCGACGCCTTTGCTCTCAACCTCCTTCAAGAAGAAACCCTCTAAAGATTTTTGAAGAAAAACCTACACTCTACTCTCTTCTTCACGAAGAACTCTCTTAGCTTTCTTCAAGAAGAGATTGTATGAATTTTCTTCAAGAAGAAGTTATCTCGACTTTCTGCAAAGAACAATCTACTTCATTCTAAAAATTATAGCGTACTTCCGCTCCTCAATTGATCGTCCGGATGCATACGACAACTGAGGTGATCCACGACTTTTTTAATCTCTCTCAAAGTATTCACACATGCCACTACGTTGACTTTGGCTTAACATCACCGAGTCTATTTCGGCCAAAGAATGACTTCTTCTCATATTTTGTCAACTTCAATTGATCATAATTACTTTGTCATTCTGAATCCTTTTCGACCAAAGCTCTTCGCTTGAAGAATCCTGTTGTGAATAGAACTCAAGGATCTGATCTTCTTGAAGATAATTTGCCCCCTCTGAAGATACTTTGTCCTAAAACTCTCCAAGACACTAAAACTATTCTATTAGTAACACTCTGCTAAATCTTCTTCACTTTTTCTATAGAAAAGAACAATTAATAACAAAAACAAACAATCAAAGCTCCACATGGGCTCAGAAGTGGATGTAGAGTACAACAGACACCAATCTTCATCTTTGCAAGGATAGAACTTGAACATGAAATGAACAAACATTATACATTCAACGAAATATCAACTAGTCACTATTGTAGCTTATGGGATATGTTATCATACGTTCATCTACAAACCCAATAATTCCACTTGCAAAGTACCGCACGAGCAACTCGATACCAAAAATTACAAGTAGGACTATCTCCAGATAATCTGATATTTGTCAAGGTTTCCACAAAGCGTTGACTCTGATTTGTTCTCTTACCAAAGAACGGTAGTGATTCAGCTAGGTATGACTTGAGGAAGACTCACCTCTCTTGAAATGATGACTCAATATTACATCCTTCTCTAAAATTAACAAGTTATTATTCGTCTCATCAAATACAATTTATGCATTATACTTACATCTTGTAACTATAGTACAATGACTTCGAGCTTTTCTCTCATGTTGACTTACTTATCTAACCCACTTACACTTTCCAGTATCAACAAATGAAACATGTAGTAGATATCAAACGTCTGGCCTTCAGTTCTTAGATGTGCTCAACACAATGTGTTGTTAAAGTTTGTCGTGAGGATACAGATGTTGTTAGTGTACCCGGGAGTCATCTTCGCCTTCCAGAAACATAGCACCACCATATTCAAGGATATAAAAAATAGTACAGCATACTGAAAGATCTTGTTGTGCACTATCATCCAGCATTTAGTAGAAATTATGAACGAGATCCGTTGACCCATCGTAGACATACTTCGAGAGAGAGAAATACCGAAGTGAGATACGTATGAGATGTTCCGAGAGAGAGAGCGAGATAAACTACGAGATAAAGATAGCTGATTTGCATGCTCATCCGGCCATATATCTGTAAAGCTATCAGTTCTTGTGAATTCGAAGCCGCTAATGCGCTTCATATAGGAGTTCGGATCATTCCAATCTATAGCTCTTGACATTGTTCTGCTGAATATTATGCTTTGGCGGCTTAAAGTCTGACGAAATTGTTGGCTTAGTCTCTTGGTCTTTTGTCTGAGATGTTGACTACATGTTAATTTCACATCTTCATTCAAAATCACCTCCTTTAGCAGACTAGCCATTTGAACTGCATTCGTGAATGAAAGGGACTTTTCTCGATGGTATCTCTTGAGAAGTACCTATGTACACATCTCATCCGTGAGCCAAATTCAGTAGGTCATGGCAGAACAAAGTTCAAATATTTTTGTATTGCATTTTCAAACACCCGTGTCAAGTAAGCATTCAAGTCAAGAGCTTTACTACCTTAAACATTGTCTACATGAGGATTCTTTTAGCTCCTCAAGCAAAATGCCAAAGATCAGAAATGATTCTGGACTTATTTTACAAGATTTTGAATAGTCTCTTATGAGGTAATTTCAGTTTTAGAAGGTATCATAGAGTCAAGCCTAATTAAGTTTCCTTCTTTTGGATCTGACTTTTGTAAGAAACACATACCTGATGTTCTTGCCTCACTTTCAAGAACACACTACTTATAACTGCAATGTAAATATTTACAAAAAAGTAGCCTCCGCAGATAATGAGAACGATAAAATAAGCGTCCGCTGTCATAGAAAAAGTCAAGATCATAACATGATAACCTCTAAGTGATAGGATGTGACTCTCGTGATCAACGCAAAAACAAGACCCACAAATGAGAGAATAAGATGCATGTGGATACTCTAATACTTTTATCCCTCTTACATATCCACAACATTACAATGTTCTTGATACCCTAGTCTTATGACTTCCCAACATTGTCATTGGAGGTTAGTTTCAAAGACATAAGATGTGTGCACCCGAGGGGCACACAACTTACTTCATTTATGGAGTATACACACTTGCAATGTTAAACAAAATCCTCAAAATCAGTAAGATCATATAAATGTATTCCACTTTTCACCAGTGGCTAGGAGACTTTGGGTATCAACTCTAATCTTCATATTTCGAGCTGAAGGAAAGTATGATATCATGTATCAAGAAATGATATCAGCAAATTTTTCCTGATATCAGAAACACTAGGCGAACCTCGTTGAGTGTGAATCTTAATCATACAAAATAATAATATGTGATTATTATATATCTGATTACGATAACCAGGTGTGGTGAAATAACAATACAATCCTATTTAACATCTAGCGAGTTTGGTCAGGTGTGTGAGGCTCACATCCAGTCACCCTAAGAAGATATGTGAATAACAACTTGTTGTTGTTTTACAACCAGTGAGGTTGAGTGTGAGCCATCAACACTTGGTGACCCTGCTAAGTGTGCGAAAAAATTCCTCATATCAATTGTGACGGATATCAGTAAAAAAAATATTTTATTTTATATCGCTCCAACACTCTTTGGAGCTTGTGAATCTGCTAAGCTAACGGGTTGACTAGCTTTTTGTTGATATCAGTTTTATTGTTACTTTACACGTTAAGTTTTAGCTAAGCTGAGCCTAAGGTGGGAGTATCAAGTAGGAGGTTAGGTTAACTA
Organism: Asterella californica; assembly: GCA_036924285.1. Classification (NCBI taxonomy): domain Eukaryota; kingdom Viridiplantae; phylum Streptophyta; class Marchantiopsida; order Marchantiales; family Aytoniaceae; genus Asterella; species Asterella californica. The sequence continues at coordinate 4,671,824 of JAYKYS010000010.1, read as the reverse complement.
AGTCCCAACGCACACCTTATAAATAATAGTCTATATTTTCAATCCATAAACAATACTCAACATGACAATGTGCATGGAGTTGTGGATTAGATCAACTCTATAACAATCTGTCGACTTCTGGAGTTTATTTTTTTGTAATGAACGAAAATATCAATCACAAACATTTAATCAATCATACTGCCACCTGCCAAATGATCATAAAAGATGATGACTCACCTCCTAGTTGATTAGTATTCCTTGTCCACTTGGTGATAAGAGCCCATCCTTCAAAGGTAATCACCTGTGAACATATTGGAAGTCCAAGTTATGCGTGTGTTTTTAGCACATGTTATCAGCTTTTCTTGTATGTCTTTCTTTTCTGAAATACTAATCTATAATATATTATAAGTTTTGATGACAAAACTAGCAAAAGTAATACGAGTTTTATAAAGTTGGCTAAAAAGCTCAAACAAACGGTATCCATATTTGTTTACATGTAAGATCTATTGTAGCACAATCATAGTGTTTTTTTTGGACCATGGATTTTGACCTGGAAGACGATAAGCAGTGATGAAGCAAAGTTGTCAAAGTGGGTAGCTCCATAATTGGGATTGGGCGTGTACTGCAAAACAATAAATTTTTAAAGCATATGATTTGTTGCTATACAAGTATAGAAGTCAACGCATATCAAATAATTTAGGGACAATGATGTTGTCTAAGACTTGGACAACATGCACTTAAGTGTTCAAGGTAACTTTGAAACTAAAATGATAAGCACGATCAATGCTCAAATGTTGAATGTGCTAAATTTATTACAAGTTTAAAAGAAAATGAGATTAAAAAGTCTATATAAAGAGATACATGAAAATAACATGACAACATGATTGTTTTTGCTAGAAGAGAAGATGACTGTTAGGACCATAGTTAGAGTTAGGTAATGTAGTTAAGATTAGTCATGATAAGAGAATACCGGATCTATCATTAAGAATAACAATCTCTAGATAAATGAATATGTAACCTATTAGAGTTAGTTAAGGATTGTAGATAGGAAACATTGAGTATATAGATTAGTTAGTCGAAGAGGAAGGTCCCTTCACCAAGGGTACAATGATATAGTAAAACACTACAAAGGACTTATGACAATTATCTCTCTCGTCCTAGACCTAGATAGAGGATCAGAGGCATATGTGAGTGCATCGACTTAGTTGCAAGAGTGAGATGGAGCCACCTTTGGGAGATCATCTATCGATAGGCTACACGAGATAGTCTGTTTCAGTAAAGACTTACCAGAAATCATTTGAGGTCGTCTGTACCTCCTCTTGTCTGATCGTTATGATTGTATTAAGTTGATGAATGTTATGTATGTATTTATTGTAGTAAGAAGCGAGTTGTCAGCTGAAGTTACCAAGAAAGGATATCGGTTCTCGTGTTGTTAATCCAAGTACAAGTTGAGAAATTGACATTGTGTAAGTAGTCGAGTTAGCGACATCTGTAATTATCGGATCTCTGAAAGATCTGTCGATCTATGAGGAATACAGTTCTCACATAAAGAACATAAAGAAGCTAACATTTTGTGACCATGCTGGAGAACTTGTTAAGTGATTAATAAAAGTGTGTTGCTTGTGAATGACTAAACGTCCGTGAAAGCTACGAGTATCAACTTTATGGTGAACGGAGTAGTCCATTGCACGGGCCCAAGCAAGAGGAAACTCAAGTAAGAACATCCCCGCAACGACCTCCATAGGGACGATATCAACAAGGAACAGTATGGTGAATGGTGTCAGTAGCTCGATCCACAACGTTGTCATTTAGTGCTTCGATGGTCAGTTCAAGAACTCTGAGCATGCCTAGTGAAACCCCAATTGTAGGATCATCCGATGGATTGAGAACTGGATCTGTCGTCTTGGAGATGACCACCTACAAAGAATGCTAGTAGCAGCGATGGCAACAACTCTCTCATCCACAGTGGGAAGGTATCAGTTCGAGAGCGTTCCAACCTACCATGACTACATTTAGTTTTCAGAGAAATCCAAATTGGGTTAACCTGATGGGTATGATAACCGAGATCCCGACCATTGGAATATGGAAACACGAGAATACATGATTAAATCCAACAGTCCTATTCTCGTCAATTCTTGAACCAGTACTTTTTGTCTCAGCCAGCAAGAAGCAACAAGCTTATAGTGTCCTCACTCTCATGAATTTATCGCCAAAGTACGTAACTAATCACTGTTGAAAGGAGTCGCGATGGATGCAATGAAGCTTGATGTGAAACGGGTTTGGAAAAGGAAGATCCGGAGCCAGTATTAGACCTCCGTCCATAACCGCCACACTTGCAGTTCTTCACTACTCCATGCAGACCTCCGAGAACCCTCACAAATCACCCGTTGAGAGAGAATGCCGTATTATGAACCCTCTACCCACCATTTTATACACAAATGCGGCGACAAAGACCACTGAAGTGAACGCGTACATATCGATGACTTGGCACGTTCCTCTACCGTATGATCACTTAAACAGATAATCACTCGTGGCACCCATCACACCATTCGGCGAGTTACGCGATATGATTTACGAAACACAGAAAAGAACACAACCTACGTTCCACGAGAATTTCACACAGGAGCCGAACCACAACACGACACCGGCTACGGCATGAAAAAAATATTTTTGGGGAAATTATTGCTCTGGACATAGTTCTAAAAGCAATATTGGATAGATCTCATCGAGGAAATCAAACATGAGGTTTCAATCATTGTAAAAGAGCGAAGATGCAGAAGTTACGATGATTTTAACTTTTATGGATTTTGAGCTGATGATGGACCGACGGATGGCTGGTGAAAGCATAATAAATAACAATAAATTATTATTTATAGACCACCAGTGAGCATGAAAATTAATAACAAATTGTTATTTATGGACCGTCGGCTCGTAGATCATATTTTGCTTCTTACGACCAAGTTTCTAGTCATACTCCGTAAGAGGAACTACAAACTACTTGTTTGAGATTTTGTTGGGTTCAAGGTAGTCAAATCTATCTGTGAGAGGAGACGTGTCTCAGATCAGACGATCCGTTTGGATGGTGTGAGTGATTATAACTTGCAGGAAGGAGGTTTTGGAGGCACAGACACTTACAATCAAAAGTTCGAGTTATCTCGACCGTTGGAGTCAGATTTGGAGATTCTTGGGGTCATTGGAGTAAGGAGAATAGCCCTTCTCTTATCAAAAGACCGTTTGAGAAAAAAAGAAAGTCCTTAGATTTGTCTTTTAGAGATGGTTCGTTCATACTAGTTAGACCAACTACACATTAAACCCTTCTTTTATGCTTGCACCATCATTAATAACAACGACTAGTAAGAATCAGGGATGCCATCAAGGATCCCATGAAGATTGTCTAAGCCGCATTACAGAGAATTTTGGCCTTTACTAGTACCATAAATACAATTCGACTAGATTATCACCTGAAGAGCATCAAAACTACCTTAGGCACTACCAGTATCTTTGATACTTACCATGATTGGTGGCTTAAGGGGTTTCTTCTGACACTTCAGGGTGAGGCTATTGAGTTTGTGGATGATTTGGATACTGAAGGTATCACAAAATGGACGAAAGTCAAATCTCAGTTTATGGAAAGATACGAAGGCATCCAAACAGATCTATGATCCACACCAATCTCCAACAAATCAAGTAGCGTTGGGAGGAAAGTGCTATAGCATATACTAGCCGATTCAAAGATATCATCAAATATCTAGAACAACCATGGAAGAATTCACTGTAAATCATCTCTTACTACCTCCAAGGTCTCAAGCAAGAGTATCGATGAGATTCCACCAAACAAGCATGGGTTAGTAAGTGTACTCTGTTTGAGTTGTTCTAATATCTATAAGAAATACAACGTACATTCAAGATGAGCGAGCCATGGATGATTATATGAAAGATGCACCGAGAGATCAAGGAGGATGTGACTCGCTTGTAACTCAGATTTTCATTCGCTTGTGACATGAGGTTAAGTTGTTCGTGATCGATGAGCCAAGCTATCTGTTCATGATCTCAACGCAATCAAGGAGCCTTCAAATACACAAAAGAGAAGATCGTTGTCGTAGAAAGTGAATTATTTTTTGAAAATACACGAGGTATCGGACTGTAGAGAGATACGGCAAGACCTTGAACCAACTCGGTAAAACCTTTGTGCTCTCACTACCCAGTCAATCAGTCTTTTCTCGACTCTAACATCTATTTGTCTCAATTTCTCTCTAACATGATCTTAAGTGTACTGCAAGTGCATCATACTAGACATAGAATCATGCGTTAAGTACATGAAAGATCCATACATGATAAACACATGCTTTAGTTCACAAAAGCACCATCAAACGATCCCTTAGGTCGGCTTGTGTACTAACAATGTCTTCTTCGTCGTGTTTCGATGACAAACTAACTAAAATACTCAACTTTGATCTTCTACTGTCCGCTGATGTGAACTCTATTGAAGATGAATCATACAGCAACTGAAAGCCTATTGTATGAGCTCTCTAATGATATAAATACCACCTTGATTGGATCAAGATACGGATTTGGATTGACAATTCTTAACACTTATAACTCAAAACGTCTCATATCCTCATCTTGAGCTTCATGTTTGATCTAAGGGAGTGATCAAACAAGCTCTAAATTAGGCATACAGCCTACCGTTAGAAATCTTGTTTTCTAGAGCTTCCAACAACACAAGGCATGCACGCAGCAAGCAATCTTGAGAGTTCAAGATGTGGTGCCATAGACAATGGTACCTTGTAGTTAAGATCGTTTGTTCAGGATCAGCCAAGAGACATAGGTGAAATCTCTCTTCTTCAAACCCGCCATGCTGTAATCTGATATGACAATCTATTGCTCCCAATTCAAACTTCCAATTGGGCTTTCTTTTTACCCTTTGTGAAGCCTTGGTTTTTCGTTTTGTTAATTAATTGATTAGTTGTAAAGTAAATAAGAAGAATAGATGATAGGAGATAAACGATATGAGTAGAATCGTGTTAATTAGAAGTTTAGTGAAGAATCTCAGTTCTGGAGGAATTTATCAAATCTATGGAGACATTGAAAGATGATTTCTTCAAAGATGATTTCCTCGGGCGAAGAGCTTTCTAACGATATGTTGTGCGAGGCAATCGTAGACCGAATGACGAAGTTACAGCAGATCGAAGAATGTCAGTAAGCAAGAGGAAAACCTTAACTTCGGCACGTGCGGAGAAGCCTATTGCGGGGTATAAGTCAGGTAACAAAGTCATTTATCTTACTGTTTTACTATTCCCAGAGCGATAGCAGGGACGCAGCGAGCCGCAATTTCTGATCGCCGAAGTACATCTACTTCGCCGAAGTCGATTACTGGAGAGGAAGCCAATTTGAGAGGGAGAACTCGATTACGGGCGAGGAAGAGATTGCGACGAAGAATCCGTTTGCGGTGAAGCTTGTTGCAGTGATCCTAGGGATGCGAGAGATGCAGACAGCTAAGTCACCGAGGCTCCGAGCTTTTGAAGTTAATCGAGCGGCTCTTCGCCGCTATGACAAGGAGCTCGAGGAGATAGGATTAGCATTCCTTTTACTTCCTTGGTGGGGGATGGTCTCCTCCAAATTGGTACACGAGTTGAAGGTCTGCAAGCAGCATCCGGCCGATAACAACTATGGGCGATCTTGTAACTGGACCGAAGCGCATTGGTCTAGCGTACTGGGGACTGACGATGCGAGTCGGGAAGGCAATCTTCTCTTCGACAGCACATCTGCCGCTGCTTCGTCCGAAGCAGTGAAGAGCTTCCTAAACCTTTTCAAGGAACTACCTCAAGGAAGGAACGGTTACCGAACGGGTGATTACTGCGACCCGAAGAAGAGAGAAGTAGCCGATGCGATTATGGCGATCTTCAGGCCAAGAAGAACGACATACATGTCGAATTGGCAGATCAATTTCATCGAGCAGCTCTTCGCCGGGAGAAGAGCGCATTGGGCGAGGATCTTCTATCGTCATGTGCAGAAGCTTTGGAAGGATGAGGACTTGGTGTACATAGGACCATTTGTATCGGTGTTTTATATGGGGATGGGGCTGCTATCTGACGCACAGCAGAAGAAGTTAGGCTTTAGCGCAGCTGCCGAAGAAGATGAATTTCAGGTAGTGCAGACTCCAACCCGAGACGCGCAACTAGAGAAGTTCTTCGACGAAGTCATCGCCGAGGAAACAGCGACCGAAGTAGCGGCCGACATTGCGCCGAGGCAAGATGCGTCGACTTCCACACCAGTTCCAGAGAAGGCGACCGAAGAGGTAAATCCGGCCGAAGACGAAGATGTAGTCGAAGTGGAAGGAAGAAACCGTTGGAAGAGACGCCGAGGTCTGTACAGAAGTCGAGGAAGAAAATGAAGATGACTAAGACGGTATGTGCAGATGGTGAAGAAGCTGAGGAAGAGGAGATCGAAGAAGGAGATACTCCTCGAACGGAGAAGAGCGTTGATACTACACCGAAGACCACTCTTTCTCTATCGACGATAGGAGAGATAGAGCAGCTTACTTCTTCGACGAAGTACATCCAGGAGGTGGTCGCACCCTTGCTGTATAGCTTAGAAGGGAACCGAGGAACGTATGAGGAAGTTGTTCTTTGGTGGAACACTTAGGAAGGAGTTCAGTCTGGTACTTCGGCGGAAGAAGAGTCTTCTTCGCCAAAGTTTTCCGAGAGCAGTAGTAGTGAAAGTAACTTAGTGTGAAGATACTTAGCGTTTATGGTGTTAGAGGCTACCTAGTAGCACTTCAGCAGTACTTCCTCGTGTGACATTTCGGTCCGTGGCTCTGTTTCTCTGTTGTTCACCTGTTTCTTGAGGTCCCTGACCTGTTCTATATCTGTTATGTTTAATTGTCAGGATTATCAACTCTGTCTTGTTGGATAGACCTGAGTTTGATCTCTACCGGGACTGATTTCTGCCCGTGAGAATAAAAGACAACTATAAAGAATCACCTTTGTCACGTGTTTACTACTTTTGGATGATCTTTACTTGCATCTCTGTGGGTTCGATCCTTAAATTACTACTTTCGAGCATCTTTTGGTTTTCTTGCGTGTTACATATAGAAGACTGAATAAATTTTGGCGCCGCTGCCGGGGAAACCGGCAGCGGCGGTTCACTCTATATCGGCGGTTGCATCTTCTATATATGTAGAGATTTTTGTGCACATATCGTCTTGTTGCGCCAGCGGAAGCTTGTGGTGCCCACAATTTACAGAATTCATGAATTTTTGAAATTTTTAAGGTTAATAACTTGGTTGTATAACTGAAGAAGCTTTGTTACTTAAGATTACGGCTTCCTTAGAAGGAAGATGATCTTATGATCCGTTTCGCAACAAGAAGTTGACTTCTTCGGAAGACGGCCGTCTTCCGGGAAGCGTCTTCTCAGTTGTATCTTTGAAAGACAGAAGACATGTATCTTCCGGAAGACAGCGACCGCAGAAGCCTAATCGCGTTGTCCTGTTGTGAGACCAGTTAGTATGTAAAATACGCGTATAAGTGCGTTTTGCACACAATTGTAGAAGTTGTGGTGTAATGGGATCTAAAACATTGCTCTTATGAGCTTAGAATGCTCTATTATCTGCTGGGGGTCTCCATGGGGCAGAAAAGGACAAGGTTGAGTCCTTTAACTTCCCATTGGTCCACCCAAAAGTGAAGATAACTTGTCATTTATCTAAGTGTGCGCTCTGGGAGGTTCGGGGCACTTTGACGAGGGATTTTGGAGATCAGAGGGCATGGGCGGAGAGCTCTCGACGGGAGGAGCGATCTGACCACAAATTTCACTCGATTTGGAGGTCCAGGGCATACGTTATGACGATTTGAAGTTCATAGAGTGATGAGAGTACAAGAGTTTCTCTTCCGATTGTAAGATTAAGGGGTTTGAGTGATTGAACCGTCAGATTGAGACCAGATTTCATGAGCTTGTAGTCTGTCAGCTGCTGAAGCTCTGACCACAAATTTCACAACCGGATGTTCTGCGGATTGAGCGCAATGGCGATTTGAAGGCGACGGGGTGCAGAAAGCTGTCAATCTGAAGCAGCGAGTTTGCAGATTTATGGAGGACGATCAGAACGGTCAAATCGGCTCAAATTTCCTGTGTAGTGAGTTTACCTTCTGAATTGATAGCACAGGAAGTTGGAGTGGAAGTGGACGGTTCATTTAGTCGAAGAAGCTTCTGTCCTGAATCTGAGATTGGAAGTGCGTGTTAGTTTCTGTGGATTTGTGTTAATTGTGGGAGGAGATCTAGCCGTCAGATCTTCCTGAAATTTGACCCGCAAGTAGAGATTTTAGTATACTACCTACGTGGCAAGTTTGAGAGGAGACTGAGCTGTAGATCTGTACCTATCATGTGTGAAAGTTCGCTGGTTTTTTCTGCCGAGTTGTATCGGCAACGATATCTACTCTAGGTCTCGAGTTGTTAGCGACAGCTGGCTGAAAAGTATCCAGTGCGACATTTGTATTGCTTTGGGGAGTATTCTAGGCGTAGATATGACTTTAGCGATCTACGTTGTATTCACGTCATGTGGTTGTTAGGTTCGCACTCAACGTGGCAAAGTGCGATCCTTGACCTGTAGAGTCGACTACCTGTCTAGCCTAGTCTCTGGTTTTTGGGACACGTTACGGTGCATGCATTAGAACCTTTCACCCAGAAGACCCACACGTGGATGAGTATGACGGCACCAAACATGCGATGTGCATGTGCGCCACCTCATCGGTCCGTGAGGCTTGGGTTGCTTGGTTAGGGAGCTTGCACCTATCCTTGTTTTGTGTTCGAAACTTTTAAGCAAAGGGGAGTGACCTGTGTGGGGGCATTCGACCTGGGGAAAAATCCAAGAGATTGTTCGTGGAGAGATCGTGGTGATCCTATGAGATTGAATCAGAGTTTTATGGATCGAGATACCTTTGTAGTTGGAGGGCACATGTTGTGAGAGATGGACGAAGGACTTTACTTACCGCCCAGATTCCCTTTTCGAAACCCTTTCTCGATTAAACTGATGTATATGGAACGAGTTCACTTTCAACAGTTTCTGATAGGATCCTTCGGGCATAACTTTACCGCGCAAGTCATGCTCTCGCCTGTCCCTGTGATCTTACCTGTTGTCACTTACGGCCAAGAATGGGATCTCACCGTCTTTATCCTCATCTAACGAAGGATGGATCTAAATCAGCTCCCTCCTGTAAACTTTAACACCCAGTGCGAGATAAGACACATCTGTCGACCCAAAGCTATGTACGAAGCCCTAGTAGTGAGAAACTTCGGAGAGGAATACTACCGAGAGATCATGTCATCACATATCCCGTTTGTCGTGCCCATGATCATCCAACGTTTTCGTGTAGTTATCTTGACCCTTTACTGAGAGAAAGAAAGTGCTTAGTTATCCAGGAAGTTAGAGAGAAATCTACATGAAACTTGTCGCTCTGCTGTGCATTGATCGCTAGCCACAGCCAGAAGGTACGCCCTTGCTCAAAGGAAAGGCTCTCGCTACGACAGCGTATTCCTCAGTAAAGAAGTAGGTGTACTTACCAAGTAGCACCAAGGTAGTAGGTAGGTCAGGAAGGTCAGGTAGGTCGAAGAACTCCTAAACTGTGCAAGAAGATACGAAGGAGGCGCATTAGCACAGGAACACCACCGCTTCTCGCACCGAGGACATTTTGAATAGAAGATCGAATTGAGTGAGGAGGGCGAGCAGAGTGAAATCGAGAAGAGTAAGGATCGATTCGCAGCTAGAGAGAAGACGAGGACAAATTTCTGAGAGTAGGAAGCACCATCGAGCTGAAGGAGTCTTCTGTAGACTCCCAGAAGTAGACATTGAAGGACGACTGAGAAGAATCAGAGGTGAAGTCTTGTTCGATTGAGGAGTAGCAAGACATTGACAGCAGCAGCAGCTCTGTGGAGTCGCATTGGAGTTGGAATCAGAGCCAGAAGCACGCAGAAGACTGAAGATACTACGGAAGCAGACAGAAGACTATTTGAGGTTCTTCCCATGTTCTCTTCTCTTCCTATCGCTTCTCACCTCTTGTTCAGTATCCCTCGCTCTTCTCCGGTTGTTTGCAGACAAACCGATCGATCGTTTTCACACCTCACATTTTCATTTTGTGAAATTGAGCGCAGAAGCGCTGCCCAATTTTCGACAGTCATCTTCTAGCTTCTTCTCAAACTATAGTCGATCTTCCCTGTCCGTCGTTCTCAAATTCAATCCCGCAGCTATCAATTCCCCCTACCGTACCGCATCTATACTCCCGAATCTCTGAACATAAGACGCTTCGGAAGATCTGAACATCTTCGGAAGATGCTTCTGAACCTTGAACATCTTCGGAAGATGCTTCTGGATGTCTGAAGTCTTCGGAAGATGACTTTGTGCAATTCGTATCGAGAGTGGATTGGATTTGCTTTTGTGTTTAGAGAGGCTTGGTACGAATCTTAAGTGACTTGGTGACTTGTTTATTGTTTCGAGAAGCTGAAAGTTGGGATCCAGGCCTGTGTCTCCCGATCTTCCAAGTTTCTCAAATCCACATCTTCCTAGAGAGACTTGAAGACTGGAAAGGTTGGCAGAATGCGCGAGAAGACGTGAGGGTCCGTTACGGATCTCTTCTGTCTGACTCATAGTAGCCTATTCCTTCTTCTTCCCGAACTTAGAAGAGAGTTGTGAGAGGTCTTGCTGGCAGAATCTGGAGAGAATGGTCGAGGGTCATGTCTTCTCGTCATACAGCAAGCTTCTTTTGAGTGTGTATGAGAGGTGAGAAGTCGGAAGAACAGAGTGCAAATGTGTTGTGTCTGTTGTGAGGTTAGATTGCGTGTAGGAAGCAGAAGACATGTGAGACTAGTGAAGGGAAGCCTGGCTTCGGGAAGTCTTCCGAGAACGTTATTGAATCAGAAGCTGTCCCGAGAGTCTTCCTAGAGACCACTGTCATCGCAGGAGCCCGCAACCATCTTCTGAACTTTTTATACACTCTACTTCTCGTATATCTTGTATATTCTGTTAGGAAGTAGGATGTAATGCAAGGTGGGTTGTCTTCTTAGGAATCCATGCGAGGCCTTGCTTAGTTAGGATTGTTTAGATATAGCTCGGAAGATAAGAGCTACTTAGGAAGCACTGTTAGAATCCCGGAAGACGGAGTAGTTGTCTTCTGGAAGACTAGATTCGTCTTCTGAGAGTGGAAGCTAGACTGTGAGAACTTGAGAAGGACTGAGCCTTCGGCTCACAGTAAGTACGTGTGGCTTAGTGCAATAGAGTTTCAAGTATGTCGATGCATCCTCGAGGGTTGGTGTTACCAGCAGCAGAGTTGGCCGAGGTCAAATCCTTCATCAAGGAGTTGGGTCTCGACTTCTTTCTGTGGGATTGGAACCTCGCCGACCAGGGTCTTCTGGAGGAGGTTTGGGTAGCATTACCGTCCCGCAACCGTGTACCTGCGAAAGAAGGAGTAGCTCGAGGAAGACCATCTTCCTGGACAGCAGAATGGTGGCGTAGGGCTTTCCACAAGTCAGAAGTAGAGAACAAGGGGTACGAATTGGAGAAGAAGATCCTACCTATGATCTCGGACAAGTAGCATGTGCCTGGAAGCACAACTTGTCTCTTCCTGGAGGACAGGCAGGGAAGAAACGGATGGAAGGTCGAAGCTTACCGAGAGCCGTAGAAGCATCTTCTGGCGAAGCTGTTCCTTCACCTCTTTTCCACGGGGAAGGCGCAGAAGACGAGGTACCTTGAAGACCAGGACTTGGAATTCCTGGAAGTCATTTGGGAAGGGCTGTCCACCAACTGGGGCGTGTTCTTCCACGCATATGTGCCGGCAGAGCTGGTGTACTTAGGCACCCCGGCAGATGGACATCTTACTCCGTTCTTCTGTTACCTGTACGTAGCCAAGGGGGATCTAACGGAAGATCAGTGGCAAGATATGGACCAACGGGGCAGCACGAGGCGAAAGAGAAGACCTCGGGAGAAGACGACCGAGCAGCAGCAATGACTCCCCCTGCCACTCTGATGCCGCAGATGAGGTCAGGTACTCATCAGAAGACGCTTCTGGTGAGAGAAGATGACTCCAGTGGGTCAGAAGACGCGACATCATCAAGGAAGATAGGTCCTAAGAGTGTGCCTAGAAAGACCACCTCCTTCCCGATCATTTACTCTGGATCGGGGTCCGACTCACAGGAGGAGCCATTGAGTACCCGAGCTACGCAGAAGATCACTTCTGGAACACCAGGGAGTCTTCCGAAGACTCCAAAAGACGAAGGTTGGCTGGACACTCCTACTGCGATGCGAAGAAGCGTAGTAAAGAGGACCGCTTCTGCCATGGGGAGAGATCTTCCACCCCGGAACATGAGAAGAGTAGCTTCTTCTCGTGCGCAGAAAAAGAAGGCCACAGCAGCAGAAGAGGCATCCTTGCCTCTGGAAGACAAGGAAGACACCTCCGATCGGATTGTGGGGATGAACTTGTCTTAGGCAGGAAGAAGGCTGGAGGAGTTCAGTGCCTTCTTCCACTTGGAGATCCGACCAGCTATCGAGTTGGTGGAGAAGAGAGCGATGGCTCAGGAGAAGCCACTACAGCTTGGATTTGATCTGCGCACCCTGATGCGGCAGGAAGAATGCCAGAAGAAGATAGAAGCACTGGAAGCCAACCTCCTCACCACGGAGAAGCTCGCAGCGAAGTACAAGGTGGAAGTAGCCGCTTCTGCCAAGGAGTTAGCGCAGCTGAAGAAGAGCAACCAGGAGTTGCAGGCGCGTTTACAGCAACGTGACCAGGAGGTTCTGCGAGTTCGAGATAAGATCACCGCCCTTGCAGAGGAGAAGACAAATTGGAAGACACTGCGGGAAGCCGCAGAAGCACAGACTGCAGAAGAGAAGACGCAGCGGGAAGCAGTGGAAGCTCGTGCGTAGAGGATGCTAGCTCGGACGGTGGAAGCGCTTCAGAAGAAGTTTAACTTCACCGTGGATAGGAGGCTTCTTACCTTAGCTAGGCAATGGAACGACGAGTCCAGGACGATGTTGATAGAGTGCAAAGAGAGCATGGTTCCGTTACTTGGATCGGCAGATAGAAGGAGTGAAGACACTCTACGATCTTTCTTCTATTCCGCCACCCGCAACTGCATCTTCTCAAGCCCCAGCACCATCGACCGGATCAGACTTGGAGAAGGAGGAGTTCGACCTCGCTGTCCACTTGGTAGTGACAGCGTTGGAAGTCGAGAAGATCCCGGAAGAAGCCCCAGAAGACAAGGTGTCTTCTGGAAGACAGGAAGAAGAGCTGTCTTCCCAGGTATTCCGAGTGGAGGAAGCGACTTCCCCGGATCCCTATGAGATCATCATGGCTCTCAGTGTTGAACTAGTGTCTCAGAAGAGCGAGGAAGCACAAGTCAACCCAGCTTCCCAAAAGACGCTTCCGTTTTCTGAAGCAGCAGCAGCAGAGCCAGCGACGAATGTTGAGGAGGAAGCCACCTCAGTGATACCCGAGGTATTCGCAGGGCTTCCCAGCTTATCAGAAGCCGAGTTAGGAGTTCAGGTAGGAGCAGATCAAATGGAGATTGTTTCCGAGCAATTAGAGTAGGCAGCAAAGCGCAGAAGACAAGTTGACTTGTCTAAACTTAGTAGGAACCGAACATGCTACCTTAGGAGGTGGCAGTTTTAGTGTAATATTAGATAGGTGACCATGTGGCAGAGTAGGCAACGCATGAGTAGTAAGGTGGATGGCTAATTAGGAAGGGGAACCGCTAGCATGTGGGGTGGCAGCCTTCTGACAGCGCCCATCTCTCCTTGGTTGTAGTTGAGGATTGGAGGGGATTCCCTCTATGCCTCAAGGCATATGCATAAGTAGGAAGACAAAGTAGGATTTTGAACACACATGAGAGGCGCATTTGTGCACACACCACTGTGCGCACACACACTACACCTGATGTTAGAGACATACGAATAGATTGGGATTACACCGGAGGGGTCTGCATGCTCGTTGTCAGCAGTGGTCCGAAGATGTAGATGGAGATAGTGGGCAGTTTAGGAGCAGGGAACGACATCCTCGTGTAGTCCTGCTGGCTAAACTGGTGTGTCGAGAAGTAGGAGTAGAAAGTAGAGGGAGTTAGCTTCCCAACACCAATGTGCCTTCTTCTCGGAGAATGGATTGCTGATTTGAGTGCAGAAGCTTTGTCTGTGTCTTCTGGGTGGTGGATTTTCTTGAATTCACTCCCGATTGTGCATGAGAATCGTTCTTCTTGAGTGACGGTGACTGTCAGCAGTTGTGCAGATTCGCAGCTTGGCTCGTCTAGTGGAGCACTTCGGATCCACGTACGGACGGTCTTATGGGTAAGGGATCTCAAAAGACCGAGTAGTCGGAGCAGCGAGAGAAGAAGAAAGAAGCCTTCTTCCCACAGCAGAAGACGACATCCTCAAGTAGAAGACTGTGTAACTGTATGCACGTTTGTTGTCTTCCTCTCCAAATTATTACAAGCAGGGGTGGCTTGTTAGTCAAGATCCGGACTAGAAGCCTGTCGGAATCTTAATTTCTCTTTTTCATTTTGTTTCTCTCTCGTTTGGATTTTCTCTTCTCCCCATCTTCCCCATCTTCTTACCTTCTTCTAGTGAACTTCCGAGACTTCTATTGAGCTTCCGTGAAGGTGAATGTCGTTGTAATGCTGCAGGGAGACGGTTTCCATAGACAGAAGCCTGGGAAGGCTACAGGGGGCATACACCCTGTGATTAATCTGACCCGTTGGGACTTGGAAGAGCAATGTGCGACAGACATTGCTAGTCGACTTCTATGAAGCAGGAGCAGTCTTCTGGAGGTGTGAGAAGCCAAGCTGAACCCCCAGAAGTCGAGAATTGCTTTGGGAAGATGGTACTGAGAAGACCGGAAGAAGTGACCTGGAAGCAGGAAGTGTCTTCTCGAGTTTCTCTGTAGATAATTGTGTGATATTTTAGTTAGTAGTTGTTTGTTTAGGTCTAGAGCACCTTCTGAAGAGTTTGGAAGCCGTGTGGTTTTGTGAGAAGATGGGATTTCGAGACAAAACTCGTGTGTTTGTGTGTTTGAACAGATCTTAGAACTTAGAACGGGTTACTTGTGCAAATCCTCTGTGGGAACGATATCTTTTATACTAAATGGGTTAAAGGAGTAATCCTGCGACACTACATATAGTGAGCACCATTTTTGGCACCGCTGCCGTGGATTTCATCTTAGTAACTTCTGTTCTAAGCTTCTTGGATCTGTATGCCAGTAGTTAGTTTTATTCCGAACTAACTTCGATTGTAGTTGAATGTGTTGTGGGACTCTATCTTGCTAGAAGACAGGAACCGCAACCAGAAACTGATGAGATACATCAGGGGAATTGGAAGAAGCCGCTTCGCCGCTTCCAAGAACTTCTTGGAAGACTCGATCTTGGAAGACTGTAGTGAGTACAACAGGAAGCAAGAGAAGAAGACGTTCCGAACCTGTGACCAGTTGTTCAAACATCCAGTCTGTCGGATCTAGTGTTAGAAGAAGAGGGACATCTCTTCTAAGCACTCTGGTGGATACCTCCGACCAGAGGAAGAAGCAAAAGACGCACGGGTAAAGACCTTGAGTGGGTACATTCACCCCAGCAAACCGCTTCTAGAGAGCAGCGGATATCCTTAAGACACCAAAGGAAAGAAGAAGAGCTCAGGAAGATCCGGTCAGTAGAGTTGGAAGAGCCTTCCATCTCGAGTATAATCTTTGGAGAAGATAGAAGCCAGCCGGGTGACCACGTGTATAAAGTAGATTTTGGTACCGGTTACTCGGAAGACGACTTCCCAAGTGCGGAAGAGGCTTCTCAAGGTGAAGAAAGACTAGAGGAGATCGTTCTAGACGTCTCAGAAGGCGACAGCGACAGTAGCTCTGACTCAAAAGATGACATTCGTGATTCAGACAGACTTGGACCTTCGAGAAGACCATCTCCATCACCTGGACGTGAGGAAGGAAGAAGTTGGCAGTCGCACCAGCCGGCAATTGACATGACTTCTCACACTCGACAGAAGTACCATCCGTACGACGATGATGATGACGCTGACGACTTCATCACGATGTTCGAGACCATCTCTCAATCCAACAAGGAAGACTCTGATGTCGACAGACTCCGTGTATTTCCTAGTTTGATCGTAAGGAAGGGAAGGAAATGGATAAGTAAAATGTTGGATGATGGGTTAGTAATGGCTGCTTGGGCTACTCTGAAGGCAGCTTTTCTGAAGAGATTCAGAGGAGTGGGCTATGATCGGATGACCCTCATAGAACTTCAGAGGCTCGAACCGAAAGAGAAAGAGACACTGCGGGATTACACCGAGAGGTTTGAAGACCTCTTGGATCACATCCCTTAGAACCAAGGAAGACCCGGTTATTGTGCCCAGCAAGCCGTGGACTGGTACTTGGAGGATTGTCTCAAGATATGGAGTTGTATTGCTGAAGAGGAGGAGGTGATGATTTAGTAGAAGTACAGAAGCATGCCGAGCAGTATGAAACCTCGAGCATCACCCTGAATATGACAAAGACA
The DNA here is from genome assembly GCA_036924285.1 of Asterella californica. Classification (NCBI taxonomy): domain Eukaryota; kingdom Viridiplantae; phylum Streptophyta; class Marchantiopsida; order Marchantiales; family Aytoniaceae; genus Asterella; species Asterella californica. Next base: position 4,655,336 of record JAYKYS010000010.1, on the reverse strand, counting down.
GAGGGAAGACCTCGAAGAAGTCTAAGAAGTCGAAGAAGTCTTCTAGGAAGTCCAAGAGGAAGTCCAAGTCCACTGAAACTGATAACAGTGATTCAGAAGTATCCTCTACTTCTGAAGAGTCAATTGTCGAAAGTTCAGAATCTGAATCTGAACAAGAGAAGAAGACACGGAAGAAGAAGAAGGAGAAGACACGATCAAGGGAAGAAGTTGTGCAGAAGATGTCTCAGACTCAGATCATTCAGTCTACACCTAATCCATGGATCGATGAAGTTCTGAAGCAGTTTGCCGACCTGAAGGTTCATCTTCTGAACCAGAAGGACAAGCGGAAGCAACCTACGGCTTCCCGGCCAAACATTTGGTGCAACCTTTGCAACTCTTCCAAGCACACCAGAGATCAGTGTACGCAGGACCAAGCTATCAATTGGGCAGGCTGGGAAGAAGACGATGAGGGATATCTACACGATCCCAGTGAGGAATCCTGCTATAGGATCGAGATGATACAACCATTCACTCCTACTCCTCCCGCCCAATATAATCGTTATACACCTAGAGACAAGGCTAGTAATGCACAGACCAGGACGCCCTGGCAACCTTCTTCATCACAACGACTTCTAAACTCTCTTCCTGGAGCATGCAACAATTGTGGAGAGATAGGACACTGGTGGTCCACCTGTCCTCATCCGAGAAGAAGATTGAGCAAGTGTCCTTGTGTGAAAACTATAAGGAAGCAAGACATTTCACGAAAAATTATCCGCAGACCTTACGCCCACGACAAATGGTTAGATTTGCAGAGACCACGCCTCCTACAGAAGCCGCAACAGTCGAGCTAGCAGTGGTACAGCACATCATGGTAGAAGAAGAAGATCTTGAGGATTGCACGGATTATCTCCATATTGGGGAAGACGAACCAGATCCCGGGAAGCGCAAAGGAAAGGAACCTCAGCTGCAGAAGACGACTGCAGCTCAGAAGACGAAGTCACTGGAGGCAACTTCCTCTTTTACTCTGGCGGATGACACAGTTTGGAGCCCTTGCCCGGATTCAGACAGTTGGCCCCTAGAAGAAGTCATGGATGAAGCGGTGTTCAAGGTAAGTACCAGAAGCAAAAGGGAAGTCAGAATCCTGTCAGAAGAAGATCAAGAAGAAGAAGCAGCGTAAGGAGAGGTCATCTTCCCTTGAGTGGCCTTCTTCTCCTGCTTACGACCGAGAAGATCTGAAGTACTTTGTTCCTGACATTAGGCAAGAAGTTGAAGCGATCATGCAAGAAGAGCTGGAGAAGCGACGGAAGATAGTACAGCAGCTTCCTCCATCGACTACGGCAGCCCCTGTCTCACGGGAACAACTTCCAGTCGAGGGAAGACACCATTCTGATCTTCCATCCAAGGAAGCAGCTACTACATCTTCTCTGTTGGAAACACCAGTCACTCTTCCGAAGCGATCCCTTTATGTTCTTGCGAGACTTGTGGAATCATAAGGCGGATGTAACCTTCCAACAGCTTTTGGATGACAACGCTGGTTACAAGAAGCTGTTACAATCTATTCTTCGAGGATCAAGGAAGAGGAGAACAACTAAACTTCCCCAGAGCACCCCGATCCTAAGAATCGAGCATGAAGACTTGGGAGCCCTAGAACTTGATATGGAAATCCATGGTTGTCTTCTGAAGAAGGTACCCATTGATTCCAGCTCCGGAGTTAACATCATGACTGAAGAAACGGCGCATGCCCTAGGCTTCACTGAATTCGAGCCTACTCCGAGAATCCTCAGAATGGCGGACCAGACCAAAAGACGACCTTTGGGACAACTGAAAGATGTCTTGACGGTAATTGGGAGAGTATCTTTTTATCTCACTTACATCATTTTGCGACATGTAGCTAAGGTTGGATATCAGGTGTTGATAGGAAGACCATGGCTGTATGCTGCAAATGTAAATACCGATTGGAGAAGACATCGTTTGAGGTTTCCCAATCCTACACCCAAGCCAGGTGAGAAGACCAAAGTCTCACTTCCTTGGATGAAGATTGGACACCAAGGTGAAACTCCTTCTACGACTGAGGGGTACTGTAAACCCTCCATGATCTCATCGATCAACTACCCCCCGATCTCTCAACCTCCACGATCGTCATCGATGAATCTGCAAATGTCGGGCCTGTCTCTCACTCAGGGGTCACCTCTGATGGCTTTGATGGAAACACACCATGAATCTTGAAGGGAAAAATGCTAAGTTCACTCATTCATACACCCACAAACTTATCAACTAAAAATCTCCATAAACTCATCAACTAAAATCCTCCATTCTAACGACGTCTCTCAAGTTCTCACATGCTAAAAATATCTCATATTCTCTATATTACTCAAGTTGTCATTACGACGATGTGAAAACAAGGATGAGGAGCTCTTCTCTACTCCTCTATTTATACATTCTAGGTTTTTACTTTGGTATCCTCTGGTAACTCAGCCGTAACTACTTTTACCGGGTTTTACTAAGATATTACTTAAGATAAAAGCATTAATCACATGGGCTTTTTACCTTTTCACATGGGCTTATTCTTTCAAAGTCAACAACTTCTAGAAGGACTTTGGAATATTCTCAAGGAATCTTGAATTTCCACCCCCCTCTACACTAGGACCCACTAAAAAGAAAACATGTGGAATCTCTTGTTGTTTTTAATGGCCACAAAGTCCGCAACTTTAATCCAACCACTAATATCAAGTCAAAAAGGAGATAAGAGATACTTTCCACCTCCTTTCTACCTTTTAGACAAGATGACAAAATAGTAGTGCTCACTCTTTAAGAAATATCTGAATTCTGCCAAAAGTACAGTTAAGTTTAACTATAACTAACTTTAGCTAGTCATGACTAACTTGATACCTCCTTAAAGTACTTGGGCAGCAAATAAACATTCTCAACACTTAGTTATAACTAAATACCTTACTAATGGACAAACTTCCTATGTGTAACATAGGTCGTTACATTTTACCCCCGGACTAAATTTTTGCTCCGTCCTCGAAGTGAAGAGAGAACTTTCGTCTATGAAACAACTTCAACTTGTCATGGTTGACACGATCAAATCTCCTTCCTCCTAGTTCTTGAAGGTCATATGTGAAGTTGCTCCACACCTTATCTACAACAAAAGGACCAAAATATCTAGGAAGAAACTTCTTCCTAGCCCTCTTGAATCTGATAGCATCATACAACATTACCCAATCTCTGACTTGAAAAGGTTTTACCTCCCTCTTGCCAACCGTTTGTTGTAACTCTTCTTTTGATACGCCTGAGCTCGTTCCATCCGGATCGTTGCTACCACTCGGGTCTCTTCCAACTCCATGAGTTGCTCCTGTCTTGATCTGACCACGTCTTCTCCTCTCGACCTCTTCAACTTTCGTTGAATAGTTTGAAAAATATCCAATTCGAATTGGATCGGCAACTTGGACTCCATTCCATAAACCAGTCAAAATGGAGAGTACCCAGTAGAAGTCTTTGTTGTCGTTCGATACTCCCACAAGATGGCATGTAGTCTCTTATCCCAAGTATGTTTCGCAGTCTCAACACCAACATCTTTGGCGAGCATCATACAAAGTGTAAGATTGGTCTTCTCCGCAAGACCATTAGCATTTGGTTTGTATGAGGTCGTTACTCGTGGCTTGATAGAAAAGTGTTGTAGCAGAGCAGTAGTCATGCTCCCTACAAACTCTCCTCTTCTATCCGAGACCAACTCTAACGGACATCCAAATCTTGTGATGATCCTCTCCCACAGGAATCTACCGACTTCTGTTTCATTAGTCTCTCTCAAAGGTCTTGCCTCTACCCACTTGGTACAATACTCAGTGACGACTACAATATATCTATTGCCTCGAGGTGTCTTATTAAAAGGACCTACAAAGTCAATACCCCACTTCTCAAATGGTCCTAATATTGGAATTGATCTTAACGGAGGTGTTCTAGTAGACTTCAGAGCAAATGCTTGAACGTCGCAAGTTTTGCAATAGTCTAAACACTCTTTGAAAATCCCTCTCCAAAATCTTAAAGGCTGTTATCTTACCAGCAAAGTGACCTCCGCAAACAGCTCCGTCGTGAAACTCGTGCATTAGCTTGAACGCCTCCTTCTGACCAACTGCTCTCCTTAGTAACCCATCTGCTCCTTGATGAAACAGAATTCTCTCCACCATGGTGTAAGGTTTGCATCTCTTGATCAACGCGTTACGCTCTCGGGTATGCATACCTTCTGGAAAAGAGCCATCTGCAAGAAAACTCCAGATTTCTTTGTACTCGTCCGGTATCTCCTCGATGCTTGTGATGGTCATCAGATGCTCGTCTGGAAATGAATCATCAAACGGTTCTTCTCCCTCATCATCATAAGCCCTTGACAAAAGATCAGCATTCGCATGCTTTTTCCCTGGTCTATCTTCGATCACATAATCATATTCTGTTAGAAGGATCTTCCAACGAGCAATACGACCTTCGGCATTAGGCTTATTAAAGATATACTTTAAAGTTTTGTGATCTGTGACTATGGAAAATTTCCCTCCTAGCAAGTAGTGTCAAAATTTCTTCAATCCAAAGATCACCGCTAATCCTTCTCGTTCAGTCACGGAGTAATTCTTCTCCGCTGGAACCATCTGCCTACTAGCATAAGCTATAGGATGATCATACCCATCTCCATCTAGCTGACTTAATGTACATCCGATTGCTACATTGGAGGCATCCGTATATAGAATAAATGCTTTACTCCACTCAGGTTTAGCAAGTATAAGAGCTGTCACTAATGCCTTTTTCAGCTCCTCAAATCCTTCCTTTGTCTTATGATCATGCACTATCAAGTCAAAATCAACTCACTTCTTCATGTACATAGTCAAAGCTATTGCTTTTGTTTGAGAAGGAAAAGACAAATCTACGATAATATCCAACCATGCCAAGAAACTGCCTCAACTTTGTCAAGTTGATCGGAAATGGAAGATCCACAATCTACCGCAATCCCATTCTTGGAAATGATGTGCCCTAACAGCAGACATTCTTCGCAGCCAAAGATGCACTTCTCTGGATTTAGAGAAGCGTTGGCTTGCTCCAACTGCTGCAAAACTTTGATCACATGATCAAAGTGATCCTCCTTTCGTCCGTACACGTAAAAATCGTCAATAAAATCACGGACAAACTTTCCTATGAATGGTTCAAACACCTTGTTCATGAACCTCTGAAACGTGGTCGGAGCATTACACAGTCCGAATGACATCACCTGAAATGCAAATGTTCCCCAAGGAGTAGTGAAAGTAGTCAACTGTTGGTACTCCTGTGCTATCTTGATCTGGTTATACCCACTATAACAATCACCAAAGCTGTACCACTCATGACCAGCAACTTCCTCCAAAATCTCATCTATAAATGGTAGAGGATAATAATCCTTCTTGGTAATTGCATTCAGCTTCTTATGCACACTCGCAACTTACCATTCTTCTTCTTGACAATCACAGTGGGTGAAACTCATTCTTAGTTCTCCACCTCGTAGATGAAACTTGCCTCCTTCAACTTGTCTATCTCCTCCTTGACCATCATTGCCGTTGTGAGATTGACCCTTTTCTGCTTCTGTCGAACTGGTCTCGCGTGCTCCTCCAATTCGATTCGATGAGTCTCCAGAGTCACCTCCTTCAAATCCTTGTAGCTGAAAGCAAACACATGGATATATTTTTGAAATATATCTAGGAATCTACTTTTCTCTTCTTGAGTGACATTGATACCAAACTTAAGGGTAGAGAGTCTTCTCACAATCTCTGCCTCACTCAACTCTTCTTTGTCAGGATCTTTCTCCACTGCTGATCGAGGCAACAAATCAATAGCACTAAGCTGATGTAATGATTCATCTCGACCAAATCCTTCGTCCTCAGACGAGGATTCTTGATCGTAAGAATCTCCAGTATCTACTTCTGAGACACTTTGATCATCCTCCGTATCAGATTCCCAGTAGTCACTAGTGGGTCTATCAGAGTCAAAAGTCACAACTCCAACACCTGAGAGAGGTACTATCACTCTATGATCTCTAGGCCCAATCCGTAAGTATCGCTTGTGCCACCTATCAGTGGTGCGAACAGCTCTCAACCAAGGTCTACCTAGGAGTAAATCATAACTAGAGTCCTTTAACACTAGAAAAGACATCAATGTTTGAACTCCCATCACAGACACAACCACCTTCTCTAACACACCAAGAGGTCTTACCCGTTGCTTGTTAGCCATCCTCACGACAATGCTAGCCGGGCGAGTTGGTTCCATCCCCAACTTCTTCATCAACCTCTCTGATATGGCATTTACAGCCGACTCTCCATCCACCAATACGTCAGAGACGTAGTGACCATTCAATCGGACTTCAATCTTTGAAGCCCTAGTGCATACCTCTGAAGCATGCACATCCACCACACCAACTCCCACAGACTTTGATGTCTTGCTCTTGGGTATCTTCTTCTTGCTTCTCTTAGAACTCAGTCCTCCTCTGAGTTCCCTTCGTAAGCTGGGATTAAGTGCAATCAGTTGTCCAACAGTGATGTTGGTTTTCTGAGCACCCACATCTTCACCCACATCATATCCCGCTTGAGAAGATGAAATGGTGAAATCTGCCATCCCCAACTTCCTTCTTGGCTCCCTTGGTGTACTCAAAACATTGTTCGAACGAGTACTTCTACTTGCAGACTCCTCAATGAAAACTGGTTCATCAGAAAATCCAGTTCTTTTCCTTTCTTGAGCTAAAAGCTCCACCGGTGCATGAGAAGAGTTTGAACTCTCTCCTTTCTCGTAGATGAGATCTCGCACTACATCGATAGTAGCCACTCCCTTGTCTCGTCCTTGTGATGGATTTCCTCCACCCACATTCATTCTGACAGCTTCGGCACTTCTTGCTCCATTGTTAGGACAATTTTGCTAGAAATGAGAACCTCCACACGTCCAACAAGTGATTCCTCCAAAGTTACCTTGGTTGCCTCCAAAGTTATCTTGATTTCCTCGGTTAAGATTATTGTCGTAACCTCTTTGACCTCCTCCTCCACCTTTGTTCCTCCATTTTTGTAACTGCACCACATTTATCTTGAGATCCGCAAGAGTATCGGTGATGCTCTTCAACTCAGCATGGAAATCAGAGGTGGCAATAGACATCGTTGTAGAGACAAATGATCTTGGCACCACCGTTGGAGTAGTAGTTGATGTTGAAGCGATCACCAGTTGTGATGATGCAGATGCTATCGTTGTGGTTACACCAAGAGTCGGAGTCGACACCAAAGCGACATGATGAGGTTGGATGATATCTCTTTCATCCAAACTCTCTTCTTTATCGCAATCTTGATGACCTCCGCTTTGGTTGTTTGCTTCTCGTACCTCACTTGGGTTCGAATTGAAGGTCTCATCCCTCTCACCAAGTTCTTGGTCAGCACTGCTCCAATCCCTGCCATCGTTAGCTCCACATTGTCTCCACTCTTCCGTAGGACCGTCCGAAACCGTTGCTCCAACTTATCCACCCTTTCGGCATATTGCCGAACTTTCTCGTCGTCCCGTTGCTTCAAATGAGTAAGCTCCACCATGAGCTTCTCATAACTCTCTTCTGGAAGAAATTCTTCGATGAGTGCATTACTCAATGTCTCTCATATGTCCTCAACTGCACCAGGTGTCTTACTCTTCACTCGGTCTTCATACCACGTAAGAGCAAAATCTTCTAAAAACTTTGGCAGTAACAACACCCATTCTTCCTTCCTTCTCACGTTGTTTCCGATGCAACCCCTTTTGAAGTCTCGTACAAATGGTTCTACATCTTCATTGTCTTTCCCATGAAACACTGATAACTTCCCCATCTTGTAACTATTCTTTCTACCCTTCTAATTTTTGTGCAATAACTACTCTCTAAAAGAGTACGAACATCACCAATTCCATTCGCGAATAATCTATCATAGGTAAAATAAAAGGAAATGGTTGTAGCAACACCTCTTGTGTCATCTCTTCTCCCAAGGTAATCATGAGCCTGAGTCGCATCACGTCTTCTCCACCATCCGAATGACGATCTCCATCACAACTCAGCCGAGTCCTCTTTTGAAGTCGACAACTTCTCCGTCTCAGCTCTTTGAGTCTCGTCCAACTTCTCGACTACTGACGTAAGTAGGGTGGCCACATCGACGCACTTGTGTCCTCTTGATAGATCACCCACTCCACAACTTGGACAAGGATCTTCTCTTAGAAGATGAATTGGCGTTGGTGACGATGGACCCACTCAAAGACTTAAATCAATAAACTCTCGCTTCCCTTTAGCTCTCTCGGTTCTGATTCTAGTTGGACAATTCACTACTTTATGTCCCAACCCTCTACAAAAATAACACAAGTCGGTTTCTACTCTTCTCCTCGGAGATTCTACTTGAGGTTTTGTACTAGGGTTCTCAAACTCAACGATAACCTCTTTCGAGCTCTCTCCGACGCTTACTATGACATCTAAACCTTGAGGAAGATTTCTAAGTCTAACTTTCCAATCTTTCAAACTTCCACTCATGTTGCACCTTGTCAACCATTAAGTGGACAAAATATCTTTGGGGAAAATAACTCTACATCACTTTCTTAACTCTTTCAAGCTTTATACTGAAAATCGTGTATTATACATGCTATACACGAAATAAAATCCAATCTAAAATTAAGAGTCCATGATAATATCCTCATGATCATCTTCTATACTGATCCTAGCAGACATCTTAAAGTCACTCTTGTAAAGATCACACTCTACTTTGCCAAGAACATTCGTGGCCTCCACAATGAATGATACTTTGAACTCAACCTTCTTCGCATCTACGCCGATGCTCGCAGAAGCTTCTTGATATAAAGCAAAAATGGCACCCCAACTGCAATAGATGCTTGATCACAACGCCTCTATACTTAACTTTGGCTTTTCCGTCTCCGTTATAACTCCCAAACGTCTCTTCTTCAACCTCGGCACTCGAACTGGATTCCTCATGAAGTATCTTCAAGACCTCTTTGTATGTCGAAATGTATATCTCTTAATCGGTAAGAGATCTCTCCAAGATTTTTGTGATCTCCAGTAGCTCAACCTCCAAGCTACTAACTAATGAAGTTTCAATAGAAAATTCCTTAATCAAAAGAGATGGTGCTGATTGTACAAATTTTCAGAGAACTGAAATTTGTATATTTTCACTTCTCTCATGACTTTCAACCCCTCAACTTTGAAAATTCATGGCTCCCTCTCCATACCACCTTTTCTCCTATTGTCCTAGATAGCTTATCGGCCAGTCTAAAACACTGGAAATTTTCTCAGGAAAATAAAATTCACAGAAAATCTGACAATGACTGTAAACTTTTTCCAGAGGATAGAATTCCTCAACTCTCGCGAATAGACCCCCTCAACTTTGAAAATTCATTGCTCCCTCTCTAGACCACCTTTTCCTATGATTTCTGTTGTCGTAGATAGGTTATCAGCCAAGCTACAGTCCTAGAAAGTTTAACTGGAAAATAAAATTCACAGAAAATATGACAATGACTGTAAACTTTTTCCAGAGAGTAGAAATCCTCAAACTCAGAAATTTTTCTCCTCTAATAACTTCTCTCTCCTCCTTTCTCTACAACTCTTGTTTCATCCCCTTTCAACTCTCCTCAAACTTTTTCTAAGTGAACAAGATGTAAAGAATAACCTTGAATGTGTCATAGATCACTACGGGATACACGAAAGGTTCTAATGTTGCTAACATCGCGTTAGCTCTCTTTCCTCTCAACGTTCTCTCCATGTGTTCCCTCATGATCTCTTTTTGCCGAATATAGAACTGAACTCTAAATATCTTTCAATGATCCCTTCAAGCGAGGTCCCGGCAACGGAACCAAAAATATAAAGCCTCCACGATCTCATCGATCAACTACCCCCGATCTCTCAACCTCCACGATCGTCATCGATGAATCTGCAAATGTCGAACCTGTCTCTCACTCAGGGGTCACCCTTGATGGCTTTGATGGAAGCACACGATGAATCTTGAAGGGAAAAATGTTAAGTTCACTCGTTCATACACACACAAACTTATCAACTAAAAATCTCCATAAACTCATCAACTAAAATCCTCCATTCTAACGATGTCTCTCAAGTTCTCACATGTTAAAAATATCCCACACTCTCTATATTACTCAAGTTGTCATTACGACGATGTGAAAATAAGGATGAGGAGCTCTTCTCTACTCCTCTATTTATACATTCTAGGTTTTTACGTTGGTATCCTCCGATAACTCAGCCGTAACTACTTTTACCGGGTTTTACTAAGATATTACTTAAGGTAAAAGCATTAATCACATGAGCTTTTTACCTTTTCACATGGACTTATTCCTTCAAAGTCAACAACTTCTAGAAGGATTCTGAAATATTCTCAAGGAATCTCGAATTTCCACCCCCTCTCTACACTAAGACTCACTAAAAAGGAAACATGTGGAATCCCTTCTTATTTTTAATGGCCACAAAGTCCGCAACTTTAATCCAACCACTGATATCAAGTCAAAAAGGAGATAAGAGATACTTTCCACCTCCTTTCTACCTTTTAGACAAGATGACAAAATAGTAGTGCTCACTCTTTAAGAAATATCTGAATTCTGCCAAAAGTACAGCTAAGTTTAACTATAACTAACTTTAGCTAGTCATGACGAACTTGATACCTCCTTAAAGTACTCGGGCAGCAAATAAACATTCTCAACACTTAGTTATAGCTAAATACCTTACTAATGGACAAACTTCCTATGTGTAACATAGGTCGTTACAATACACGTCAGAAGACTCAGCTGCGTCATCTGACATTGACGAACGATATGATGAGTTTGTGGTGAATAACTTGTGAACTACAGAAGTAGCAGAGATAGCAGAAGAAGTGATATGTGGATACATTGAGTGCTACGAAATTGCGAAAGAAGAGCTTCCAGAAGATGAAAGTATCGTCTTTTCTTCGAAAGATCTGACAGTTGGTCTTCCAGAAGATGAAAATACTGTCTTCTCTGGCTTAACTACCTTAAACATTGTCTACATGAGGATTCTTTTAGCTCCTCAAGCAAAATGCCAAAGATCAGAAATGAAATGATTCTGGACTTATTTTACAAGATTTTGAATAGTCTCTTATGAGGTAATTTCAGTTTTAGAAGGTATCATAGAGTCAAGCCTAATTAAGTTTCCTTCTTTTGGATCTGACTTTTGTAAGAAACACATACTCTGAGAAAGTATCGTCTTTTCCTCGGAAGATCTGACAGTTGGTCTTCTCGAAGATGAATCTGAACCGGAAGAAGCTCCCAAACCGCAATACTTTGATGCTAGTGAGTACAGTCACACTGAAGAAATGGTAAACCCTTATGATCTTTAAGAAATGGAGGTTGCTCCTGGGAAGAAGCTGAAGCTTTCCAAGGTAATCGAGGGTCAGTAGTTGGAAGACTTTAGAGAACTTTTGACAGAGTTCCAGGACGTCTTCGCTTGGACCATAGAAGACATGAAGGGCATACCTCGAGAGCTGGGAGAGCATCGCATTGAGTTGCTGGAAGACGTTGTTCCTGCACAGCAGAGACAGTATCGGCTCAATCCCAAGTACTCGCTTCTGGTGAAGGACCAGATCGATCTATACTTGAAGGCGAGAGTCATCTTCCCAGTACTTAGTAATGAGTGGGTAGCTCCTATTGTCATCGTGCCAAAGAAGAAGACAGATAAGATCTGAGTGTGTCAGGACTTCTGGAAGCTGAACTTGGCCACGAAAAAGGATCATCATCCTTTATCCTTCACCGACTCTGTGTTAGATCAGGTAGCAGGACACGAGTTCTACAACTTCCTCGATGGGTATTCTGGATACAACCAAGTTTCAATCAGAGAAGAAGACAAGTCGAAAACTACTTTCACTACTGATTGGGGTATATACGCGTACAATCAAATGCCGTTTGGTTTATGCAACGCAACCGTCACATTCCAGAGACTCATGATTACGATCTTCAAGGAGTATCTTCGCACATTCATGGAGATCTTCTTGGATGATTTTTGTGTGTTTGGATCGAAAGAAGATCACCTGATATTTCTAAGGAAGTGTTTTTTGAAGTGTAGAGAACATCGTTTGGCTCTTCACTCTGAGAAGTGCTTCTTTGGTATGTCAGAGGGAATTTTGCTAGGACATAGGATTTCAGGAAGAGGTATAGAAGTCGACTGTGCTAAGGTGGAAGTTATCATGAAACTTCACCCACCTGCTAACCTGACTCAGTTGAGAAGCTTCCTAGGCAATGTAGGATATTACAAGAGGTTTACTGACAGGTACGCAGAGGTAGCAGGAAGGCTTACCAAGTTGCTGCAGAAGGACGAACTCTACATTTGGTCTTCTGAGCAGCAAGAAGCATTCGAAGAAATGAAAAGACTTCTGTCAGAATCTCCTGTCCTAAGGCCACCTGATTGGGAGAGAGTCTTCCACATTTATGTGGATGTTTCTGCTGCGCCATAGGGGGTGGTATTGAGTCAGAAAGATGAGAAGAAGAAAGATTATCCCATCTACAATACGGGAAGACAAGTCAGTGATGCACAGAAGAAGTACTCTACAACTGAAAGGGAGTGTCTTGGCATGATTTACTCCTGTAGGAAGTTTAGGCACTATCTTCTAGCCAACCCGTTTGTCTTCTATGTGGATCATTTTTCGTTGAAACATCTCGTGAAGAAAGCAGATTTGTAGGATGGTAGGATAGCTAGGTGGATTCTTCTACTCCAGGAATTTACTTACACAGTTGAGTACAGGCTTGGAAGACAGCATGTTAATGCTGACTACCTATCTAGATTGGAGCGACGAGAAGATGAAGTGGAAGACTTGTTCCCTAACGAAAAGCTGTTTTCAGTTTTTGCAGAGACACTTTCATCTGAGACGAGGCTTATCGCCTGCTTCCCAGAAGACGAGACTATGTCTTCTGATCCGGCCTTTGCGACTTTCACAGAAGAATCGATCTTCAAGGACTTAAGGAAGTTCTTGGAAGACCAACAGTACCCCGAGGGATTGGATGCGGAGCAGAGGGCTGTCTTCTTACACAAGGCAGGTCCCTACGTCATCTTCCAGGGTATCCTGTTTAAGAAGGGACATGACGAGAAGCTAAGGAGATGCCTTGAGTCTTCAGAGATTAAGCTAGTGATCACGGGTCTTCACTACGAAGATGCTGGGGATCACTATGGGCTGAAGATCACGATGAAGAAGATGTTGGACGCCGGTTACTGATGGCTGATCATGTACAGAGACACTTTTCAGGAGATCAGGAAATGTGATGCGTGTCAGAGAGTGGGAAGACCAACAGCTACTACTAGGTGGCCTCTTACTCCCATTCTTCTACTTGCTCTTTTTGAAAAGTGAGGAATCGACTTTGTTGGATCTATCGCCCCAGTGGCTAGAAGAACACGAGCACGATATATTTTGATAACTACCGACTATGCTACCAAGATGGTGGAAGGTGAAGCCACAAGGAAGAACGACGCCGCAGTGGTAGCCAGGTTCCTCCGGTACAACATTATCACCCGATACGGATGCCCGCTGGAACTAGTATCAGATAGGGGTACTCATTTTTTAAATGAGACTATTTCCCTCCTGACCCAGTACTTCAGGATAAAGCATCGGAAGACGATGCCGTACAACCTGAAAGCTAACGGACTGACAGAGAAGTCGAATGATCTTCTTTGTAATATCCTGAATAAGATAACTGTTAACCATGCGTATGATTGAGACACGAAATTGCCATCTGTGTTATGGGCTTTCAGGATTTCACCCAAGGTCACAACCTAGAAGACACCCTTCTACCTAATTTATGACATGACACATGTTGTCCCTACTTACAGGTTAGCCGTAACCGACCGCATGGAAGAAGAGGAAAGCCAGGAGCAACGTCTTCTGAACTTTGTGGAGTTCGAAGAAGACAAGAATACAGCTTTGGAGAAGACGTACAAAGTACAAGCACAACGTAAGGTGAACTATGATGGCAAGCTGAAGAAGGTGACCGTCGCAGATGGAGACTTGGTCCTTCTGTACAAGAATCGACATCTTAAGTTCTCTGGGAAGCTTCATCTTCGCTGGATGGGTCCTTACCGAGTCTTGGAGATCTTCATCAATGGCTCCTTGCAGTTGGAAGAGTTAGATGATACATTGATGACCACTCGTGTAAATGGGTGGCGTGTCAAGAAGTACTGGACGTGAACAGAAGTGCTGAAGCGCTGATGTTTGCGGAGACGCAAACATGTGAGGGTGGGCGTATGTGGTGTCCATAATTTACAGGATTCATGAATTTTTGAAATTTTTAAGGTTAATAACTTGGTTGTATAACTCAAGAAGCTTTGTTACTTAAGACTACGGCTTCCTTAGAAAGAAGATGATCTTATGATCCGTTTCGCAACAAGAAGTTGACTTCTTTTTGTCGTCTTCTCAGTTGTGTCTTCAGAAGACGGAAGACACGTATCTTCCGAAAGACAGCGACCGCAGAAGCCTAACAGCGTATTCCCCAGTAAAGAAGTAGGTGTACCTACCAGGTAGCACCAACATAGTAGGTAGGTCAGGAAGGTCCGGTAGGTCGAAGAACCCCTAAACTGCGTGAGAAGATACGAAGGAGGCGCATTAGCACAAGAACACCACCGTCCCGCATCGAGCGTATTTTGAATAGAAGATCGAATTGGGAGTTGACCGAATTGAGTGAGGAGGGCCTGCAGAGTAAAATCGAGTAGAGCAAGGATCGATTCGCAGCTAGAGAGAAGGCGAGGACGAATTTCTGAGAATAGGAAGCACCATCGAGCTGAAGGAGTCTTCTGTAGACTCCCGGAAGCAGACATTGAAGGACGACTGAGAAGAATCAGAGGTGGAGTCTTGTTCGATTGCGGAGTGGCAAGACATTGACGGCAGTAGCAGCTCTGTGGAGTCGCATTGGAGCTGGAATCGGAACCGGAAGCATGCAGAAGACTGAAGACACTACGGAAGCAGACAGAAGACTGTTTGAGGTTCTTCCCATGTTCTCTTCCTTACCTACCACTTCTCGTCTCTTGTTCAGTATCCCCCACGCTTCCTCGGTTGTTTGTAGACAAACCGATCAATCGTTTCCACTCTCCGTATTTTCCTTCTGTGAAATTGAGTGCGGAAGCGCTGCCCAATTTTCGACAGTCATCTTCTAGCTTCTTCTCAAACTATAGTCGAGCTTCCCTGTCCGTCGTTCTCAAATTCGATCCCGCAGCTATCAATTCCCCTACCCTACCGCACCTCTACTCCTGAATCTCTGAACAGAAGACGCTTCGGAAGATCTGAACATCTTCGGAAGACGCTTCTGAATCTTGAACATCTTCGGAAGACGCTTCTGGATGTCTGAAGTCTTCGGAAGACGACTATGTGCAATTCGTATCGAGAGTGGATTGGATTTTTCTTTTGTGTTGAGAGAGGCTTGGTACGAATCGTGAGTGACTTGGTGAGTTGTTTATTGTTTCGAGAAGCTGAAAGTTGGGATCTAGGCCTGTGCCTCTCGATCTTCCAAGCTTCTCAAATCCACATCTTCCTAGAGAGACTAGAAGACTGAAAAGGCTAGCAGAATGCGCGAGAAGACGTGAGGGTCGTTTACGGGTCTCTTCTATCCGACCCATAGCAGCCTATCCTTTCTTCTTCCCGAAGTTAGAAGAGAGTTGTGAGAGGTCTTGCTAACAGAATCTGGAGAGAATGGTCGAGGGTCATGTCTTCCCGTCATGCAGCAAGCTTCTTCTGAGTGTGTATGAGAGGTGAGAAGTCGGAAGAACAGAGTGCGAATGTCTTGTGTCTGTTGTGAGATTAGATTACGTGTAGGAAGTAGAAGACATGTGAGACTAGTGAAGGGAAGCCTGGCTTCGGGAAGTCTTCCGTGAACGTTATTGAATCGGAAGCTGTCTCAGGAGTCTTCCCAGAGCCGGAGGAGCCCGCAACCATCTTCTAAACTTTTTATACACTCTACTTCTCGCATATCTTGTATCTTCTGTTAGGAAGTAGGATGTAATGCAAGGTGGGTTGTCTTCTTAGGAATCCATGCGAGGCCTTGCTTAGTTAGGATTGTTTAGATATAGCTCGGAAGATGAGAGCTACTTAGGAAGCACTGTTAGAATCCCGGAAGACGGAGTAGTTGTCTTCTGGAAGACTAGATTCGTCTTCTGAGAGTGGAAGCTAGACTGTGAGAACTTGAGAAGGACTGAGCCTTCGGCTCACAACAAGTACGTGTGACTTAGTGCAACAGAGTTTCAAGTATGTCGATGCATCCTCGAGGGTTGGTGTTACCGGCAGCAGAGTTGGCCGAGGTCAAACCCTTCATCAACGAGTTGGGTCTCGACTTCTTCCTGTGGGATTGGAACTTCACCGACCAGGGTCTTCTGGAGGAGGTTTGGGCAGCATTATCGCCCCGCAACCGTGTACCTGCGAAGGCAGGAGTAGCTCGAAGAAGACCATCTTCCTGGACAGCAGAATGGTGACGTAGGGCTTTCCACAGGTCAGAAGCAGAGAACAAAGGGTACAATTGGAGAAGAAGATCCTACCCATGATCTCGGGGAAGTAGCATGTGTCTGGAAGCACAACTTGTCTCTTCTTGGAGGACAGACAGGGAAGAAACGGATGGAAGGTCGAAGCCTACCGAGAGCTGCAGAAGCGTCTTCTGACGAAGCTGTTCCTTCACCTGTTTCCCAAGGGGAAGGCGCAGAAGACGAGGTACCTTGGAGACCAGGACGTGGAATTCCTAGAAGCCATTTGGAAAGGGCTGCCCATCAACTGGGGCGCGTTCTTCCACGCATATATGCAGACAGAGCTGGTGTACTTAAGCAACCCGACAGGATGACATCTTCCTCCGTTCTTCTGTTACTTGTACGTTGTCGTGTCATGGACCGGCTCCTATCTGAAATTCAGACTTCGATGCTTGTCGCTCCAAAGACACTCATGAGAAAGACAAGCTAGGTCCAGCTTATGGGCTTTTGGCATCATTTCAGATCTCCATTTTCATCGCATAGATGGATAGAGCTCCTTGTCAGCTTCCCATAGGCACTTCGTCTATTTCATTTGGACGCCTAGTGGAGAAGTTACAAGACTCCAAAGATGGAGAAAACAAGCTAGCCCTCAGCTTACGGGCTTTTGGCACAACTTCAGATCTTCACTTTTATCACATAGATGGGTAGAGCTCCTTGTCACCTTCCCATAGGCACTTCGTCTATTTCATTTGGACGCCTAGTGGAGAAGTTACAAGACTCGAAAGATGGAGAAAACAAGCTAGGCCTCAGCTTATGAGCTTTTGGCACCATTTTGGATCTTCGCTTTCATCGCATCAGTGGGTAGAGCTCCTTGTCAGCATTCCATAGGCACTTTGTCTACTTCGTTTGGACGCCTAGTGGAGAAGTTACAAGACTCGAAAGATGGAGAAAACAAGCTAGGCCCCAGCTTACGGGCTTTTGGCACAACTTCGGATCTTCACTTTTATCACCTAGATGGGTAGAGCTCATTGTCAACTTTCCATGGGCATCTTGTCTACTTCATTTGGACACCTACTGGAGAAGTTATGCGACTCGAAAGAAGGGAAAATCAAGCTAAGCCCTAGTTTCCTTGCTAATTGGGTATTTGCAGCCCCAAGCGTTATATTAAAGACGCAAGGGGCCTGCTTCCTCATTATTGAGAGAACTTCGTACGTACAGAGACAGTTGCAAGGGGGCTGCTTAAGGGGTTTGCTTGTTCCTACGACTTGTCGATGGACGTTTTGGAGAATTGAGAAGTTCATTATACGCGCGCAAGGTGTCATCGGGTTCAGATCTGTGCAGGCTACGCACAGGTTAAGACGGTTCTTGAAGAGACGGATCGGGGGTTGTGTTCTAAGAGAAATTGAGACGTAGGAAAGAGATTTTGGAGTTTTCAGTTATATGTGAAGGAGAGTTGGACCGTTCGGACCTATCTGGAGTCCAAACTTGCTGTCCTTGGATCCATCGGGATCGGAACAACGAGTTCTTCAAGAAATTGAAGACGATATGAAGTTTCATCGGGCGGTTTGGGAGTTTTGAGTGAAATTGGCTCGCAGGGAAGCGCTTACATCAGATTTTTGTTCGTCTACAATCTGAGATTGGGTTGTTCTTAGCGATCGGTGAGCCAAGCTCTTCGTTCTTGGTGTCTACGCGATCAGGGAGTCTTCATGTACGCATAAGAGAAGATTGTACGTGAATTGGATTGTTGGTTTGGGTGTGGTGAGCAAGTTTGAGCCGCAGGGAGCTGATTTACGTCAGTTTTTTGCAACTTGCAACCAAATTTCTTGCGTGGTTTTGCAAGGGGAACTCCAAACGGCTTGTTTGGAGTCTTGTTGGGTTCAGGGTAGCTAGATCTGTCTGCTAGAGAAGACGGATATCAGTTTAGACGATCCGTTTGTGCGGTGTGTGCGGTTTTAAGCCGCAGGAAGGAATTTTTGAAGATTCGGTCACCTGCGACTAAAAATCGACGATATCTTGGCTGTTGGGAGTCGGATCTGAAGGTTTCTTGGGTTAACGGAGTCAGCGGAGGAGACCCTATCGACATCTAAAGTCCGTTCAGCGAAAGGAGGAAGTCCACAGATAGGTCTTTTTCAGTTTCTTCGCTACGGATTTTGCTCTTTTGAGTTCGTTAGAGTTCTGGTTGGCTATATACAGCTTGTGGTAGCTAGCTTTAGCTAAGAACTTGTACATGGATGTGGTTTGGACTTGGGTTTGGATCGCGTGATACTGCTGTGGCTTTGCTTGTTAGCAAAGGGAAGTTTCTCTTGCTTTGAGCTACGCTTCGGTGTTTTTGGGTCAGGGTTGAGAATCAGGGGTTGTTTTAAGGGCTTTGAAGCAGGCTACAGACCGCTCTGGTCTGTTTTTCAGTTCTGTGCTCTTTGAAGAAAGAATCGGCAGTGTACATACATTTGGAGTGTATATATCGCAACGTTCGTTTTCGTGGTTGTTTTTCTCTGTCTTGTCTTTGTTTCAACACACAACATCTCCACAGCCAGGAACCTCGCATTTTCCTGGACATCCTTCACGCAATATCCGATGCGATATGATGGTGAACTCGACGTGAAGGTCTGGGGTGGAGATTTCTTCTGTGTGTGAACTTTGAAGAAGAGATTGACAGTCATGAGTGGGGATGGGAAAGGTGATGGAGATGGAGCTAGTGGTTCAGGTGGGTTGCCGAAGGTGCAGTTGGATCCGACGACTGCATCGATGTTCCAAGCTTTCATTATGTTCTTACGGTAGCAACAGTCTGATGAGCGGAAAGAAGCTTTGGCAACAAAGGCGCTACAAGCGGTGGTCAGCAGGATTGACCAGTTTGATGGAAGAGATGTCTCAAGATATCTGAGGCATTATGTGAAGGAAATGGAGCTGAACCGGGTCTCAGAAGATGAGATGATTGAGACGTTTGAGTTAGCAATAGTTCCAGACATTAGGGATCATGTTAAAATGCTAACGAAGCATTTTAACAAGAATTGGGAGACGTTTGCTCGTGCCTTGATGGATGAGTACTTCTTGGAGGACTCTGATCGGGTCACCAAGACATCATTCTTGGAGTGGATTGAGCAACCAAGGAAGGGTTTACAAGCTACTGAGTTGCTCAGAGAGTTTGAGAAGTAGTTTTCTCGGCTGACCAAGATGGAGAAGTTGACGTTGCAGTCCAACAAGACAGAGCTATTTCTTCGGGCTGCAGATGAGAAGTTGCAGGAGAAGCTAGAGGTACTTCTGGAAGACCGAGAGGAGGACGATGGATTGACCAGTATCTGGAAGAAGGTTGAAGAAGCTGTTGGTCTGCTTACCAAGAGAGAACGGAGACGAGAGAAGGTTCTTGTTAAGAGATTGACACCAACATCGACTGCTGTGACATTTGTTCTTGTGGTCCGACCAGTGGTTCCAGTTGCTAGACAAGTAGGACCAGTTGTTCCAGTCGTTCCAGTTGTTCCAGTTGTTCCAGTTATTCAGGCACCTATGGTATCTCCAAAGAAGGATGATTCAAACCTTGAGGAGATTTTGCATGGAATGCGAGATCTGCAGATCAAGCTCACAAGATTGGAAGAGAAGGGATCTACAAGCGGAGCAAGACCGGTTGAGAAGCAAGGCTGGATCCAGCGGTGTATCTGGTGCGATGGTACTGATCATCCACGCAGAGATTGCAAGGAGTTCATTGATATTCTGCAGCAAGGAGTGATCTTCTGGAAGGATGGGAAGCGCTGAGGGATACTGGTGCACTTCTTCAGACTAACTTTGGTAGAGGAGGGATGAAGAAGTTGATTGAGGACCACCTATCAGCGCAAGTAGTTGCAATGGTGGAAGCTGGAACTTATGGCACAATGGTTGAGGATCAAGCTGAGAGAGGTTTTAACGGGCAAGTTGAGCCAAGTGGATTGTGGTCATCTGCCATCTCCATGAAACAGAAAGGGAAGATGACACGTGAGACGTTGCTGAGAATAGCTGCTACGATCCGGAAGGATACTGGATGGGAAGATCCGATAGAAGCTCTATCGGTGCATGCTTACATCGCCAAGAATCAACACGAAGCGTTGTTGGAAGAGAAGAGAAGACGAGATTCAGAGGATTCAGGGGAAGGAGCTTCTTCTAAGAGACAGACTCGAGGAGAGAAGGTTCGTCAAGAGCTTCGGGATGCAGGAGCTCAAGATCTACCGATGGATGATGCTCCTTCTCCATCGAAGAAAAGAGTGAAGGATTCTCAGAAGGAGAAGGATAAGCCGGCTGCATATAAACTACAGTCGGACATCGAAGCTTCAACAGACTTGAAGGGAGTCTTGGAAGATCGCATTTTGAATGTGAAGGTGGAGTTTACCTTGAGGGAAGTGTTGGGCATTGCTAAGCGTAAGTTTCATGATGTCATCATCGATGTCATCAAACGGAAGCGACAGATTACGGGTGAGACTGGTTTATCGCATGCCTTGGATACTAGGATGTATGTGGATGAAGAAAGAGAGCTTGCAAAGTGCAGTGTTTATTCTCCAGAGGAAGAAAGAGATCGAAGACGTAGGGTGTATTTTGAGGATGAAGAGGAGGATGGGAAGCAGAGCTCAAGTCATTACAGCCACAGTCACTGGGCTCGAGCTACAGCGGAGACGTTGGTGAGAATCGGAGACTTGGATGAGCCGGTGGTTGCTCTGATCGATCATGGATCAGAAATCAACATCATGTCGAAGGAGCTGTACAAGAGGAAGAAGTGGCCGATCGACACAGAGCATGGGTGGGTCATAAGATCAGCCAACAACACAAGAGGAGACTTGTATGGAGCTTGTCCAGACATCAGAGTGCGCGTATGTGATGTTGCTATCGACCAAAACTTCTTTGTTCAGAAAGCAACATCATACTCGCTCATTCTTGGTCAACCTTTCATCATAGCGACTCGGATGGAAACAAAGGTACTGGACGACGGATCTGCTTATGCTAGGATCCGAAGTCAAGATGGGAAGAGAGCGGTATAGTTCTTGACTGTACCGTCCAATCACGAGCGCAACCGAGATCGTTCGAAGGAGAAACCGCTTCCAAGAGTGAGTGAAGAGTTCAAGGATTTTCGTTGAGTACCACTATAGAGCGGGATTGTGGTGGTGCACAGGAGAAAGTACTCTTGCTTGATGGAGATGGTGCTTTTTGTACAGGGTTTGTTGGGTTTTCAGAGTGTGGGATTGCTATCTACAAGAAGGTAGAAGAGCTGAGGAGAAAAGAACAAAAACATTTGCGTGATGTTGAGTTGATGATGAAAGAGTTGGGTGAGCTAGAAGAAGATGAATGGATTTCTGGTGTTTATGAAGAGGATGGGTTGGAGGATCCTTTGCGAGAGATCATGTCTATTGGATGGGAAGATATGGATAAGGTTGTGCAGATTCATTCAAGGGAGGTCTATTCGATGATCGAATCATTATGTGCACCGGAGGTTCGAGTTGAGACAAGGTACAAGACAGTGGATAGGAAGATAAAGCCAGTTGCTGGTCCTTTGCCGGAAGACACTAACCAACAGATGGATCGAGCTTCAAAGGAGAAGAGTTTGAGAGATCCTGCAATGATAGGACACAAGTTCACGGAGAAGACTCTTGAAGAGCTGAAGATTGGATCTGATGGGTCTCTTCTACCAGAAGAGAGGATGTGCTTCAAGGAGATGCTTTCACGACATGGGAAAGCATTTGCCTTTGAGCCACATGAGATTGGGTGTGTAGACCCGTACGTTGTTACCCCGATGGTTATCTTCACGGTACCGTATGTGTCATGGAATCTGAGACCAATTCCAGTACCGCGGGCTCACTTGCCCAAACTAGTGAAGTTACTGAAGGAGAAGATGCGGATGAAGATCTTGGAACCGTCGTTTGCACCGTATTCGAGCAGATGGTTTATAGTGCCTAAGAAGAATAGGTCGCTGCGGTTCATCCAAGACATGCAACCGGTGAACGCAATAACAATCAGAAATGCTGGGGTGGGACCGATTGTGGATGAGTTTGCTGAAGCGTTTGCAGGAAGAGCAATTTACTCAATGGGAGATCTTTACTCAGGGTATGATCAGTTTCAACTAGGAGGAGAGCAGAAGCTTCACGACAATGAGGACACCTTTGGGGTTGGTTAGGATGTGTACTTTGTCACAGGGAGCTACCAACTCGGTAGCGCATATGATGAACGGGATGAATCGAGTTCTAAGAGACTTCATCTCTAAAAAGACGATGTCATTCTTGGATGACATCCTGTAGTGACGCAGGATTACTCCTTTTGTCCATTTAGTATACAAGATATCGTTCCCACAGAGGATTTACATAAGTAACGCTGCTCTAAGTTCTAAGATCTGTTCAAACACACAAACACATGGGTTTTGCCTAGGAATCCCGTCTTCTCACAAAACCACGCGTCTTCCAGGTACACCAAAATATACTCTAGATCTAAATAAACAACTACTAACTAAAATATCACACAACTATTCACAGAGAAGCTCGGGAAGACGATCTTCCTGCTTCCAGGTTGCTTCTTCCGGTCTTCTCAGTACCGTCTTCCTGAAGCGCTTCTCGTCTTCTGGGGGTTCAGCTCGTCTTCTCACACCTCCAGAAGAATGTCCTGCTTCACAGAAGTTGACTAGCACGGATGTTACACCTTACTCTCGCACTCACGTTCCAACGGGTTAGATTAATCACAGGGTGTATGCCCCCTGTAGCCTTCCCAGGCTTCTGCCTACGAAAATGGTCTTCCTGCAGCACTACAACGACATTCATCTTCACGGAAGCTCAATAGAAGTCTCGGAAGCTCACTAGAAGAAGGTAAGAAGATGGGGAAGATGGGAGAAGATGGGGAAGATGAGAAAATCCAAACAAGAGAAAACAAGATGAAAAGAGAAAATTAAGATTCCGACAGGCTTCTAGTCCGGATCCTGACTAACAAGCCATCCCTGCTTGTAATAGTTTGGGGAGGAAGACAACAAACATGGGTACAGTTGCACCGTCTTCTTCTTGAGGATGTCGTCTTCTGCTATGGGAAGAAGGCTTCTTTCTTCTTCACTTCGCTGCTCTGACTATTCTGTCTTCTGAGATCTCTTACCCATAAGACCGTCCGTACGCAGATCCCAAGTGCTCTACTGAACGAGTCAAGCTACAATGCCACACCTGCTGACAGTCACCGCCACTCAAGGAGAACACTTCCCATGCACAATTGGGAGCGAATTCAAGAAAATCCACCACCCAGAAGACACGAATTAAGCTTCTGCACTCAAATCAGCAATCCATTCTCCGAGAAGAAGGTACATAGGTGTTGGGAAGCTCACTCCCTCTACTGTCTGTCCCTACTCCTCGACACATCAGTCTAACCAGCAGGACTGCACAAGGATGCCGTTCCCTGCTCCTAGACTGTCCATTATCTCTGTCTACATCCTCGAACCACTGCTGATAACGAACATGCAGACCCCTCCGGTATAATCCTAGTCTCTTTGTATGTCTCTAACATCGGGTGTAGTGTGTGTGACTACTCAACTCATGTGTCTCTGGCTGCACTGAAAGATGTGTATGAGCGTGTGATGGCAGCCCGAATTCCTACTCTACGATCCTACTTATGTCGCTGCCATGAGAACACAGAGGAACCACCACCGGGGAGAGAAAACTGCCTCTCCACATGCAAACGGTTTCCCCTGCCTATCTTTGCACTTCCTACTCTGCCACATGGCTGTCTAGTAATTTTACACTTGAAACTGCCACCCTTAAGATAGCATGTTTGATCCTACTAAATCTGGAATTGTCAACTTCAGTTACTAGCTACTCTGATTGCTCGGTGGCAATCTCTACCTGATCTGCTCCTATCGGAGCTACTAGTTCGGCTTCTGATGGGCTGGGAAGCCCTGCGCTTACCTCGGGTGTCACTGAGGTGGCTTCCTCCTCATCGTTCTTTGCTGGCCCTGCTGTTGCTGCTGCTGCGTCTTTCTCGGCTTCGGCTTCTGCTTCAGAAGACAGAAGCGTCTTCTGGGAAGCTGGGTCGAGTGGTGCTTCCTCCATCTTCTGAGGCACTGGTGCGGGACTAGGGACCATGGCGACCTCATAGGGATCCGGGGAAGTCGCTTCCTCCACGCGGAATACCTGGGAAGACGGCTCGTCTTCTTGTCTTCCAGAAGACATCCTGTCTTCCGGGACGTCTTCCGGAGTCTTCTCGGCTTCCAACGCTGTCACTACCAAGTGCACAGCGAGGTCGAACTCCTCCTTCTCCATTCAGGATCCAGTCGATGGTGTTGGAGCTTGAGAAGATGCTGTTGCAGGTGTCGAAAGCGAGGGAAGACCATAGAGTGTCTTCACTCCCTCTATCTGCCGATCCAAGTACATGAACATGCTCTCCATGCATTCCACCAACATTGTCTTGGACTCGCTGTCCCATCCTCTAGCCAAGGTAAGTAACTTCCTACCCGCGGTGAAGTTAAACTTCTTCCGAAGCGCTTCCACCGACTGTGCTAGCATCTCTTGTGCACGAGCCTCCGCTGCTTCCCGCTGCG
Organism: Asterella californica; assembly: GCA_036924285.1. Lineage (NCBI taxonomy): Eukaryota > Viridiplantae > Streptophyta > Marchantiopsida > Marchantiales > Aytoniaceae > Asterella > Asterella californica. The sequence continues at coordinate 4,630,389 of JAYKYS010000010.1, read as the reverse complement.
TCTTCTCAATTGCAACTCGCGCTTCTACGGCTTTCTGCTGCTTCACCCATGTCATCTTCTCCTCTTCGAGGGCGGTGATCTTCTCCCGCACTCGGAGGACCTCCTGATCGCGCTGCTGTATCCGTGCCTGCAACTCCTGGTTGCTCTTCCGAAGCTGCACTAGCTCCTTGGCAGAAGCGGCTGCTTCCGCCTTGTATCTGGCTGCGAGCTTCTCCGTGGTGCGGAGACTAGCTTCCAGCGACTCCGTCTTCTTCTGGTCTTCTTCCTGTCGTAGCAAGGTGCGCAGACCGAATCCAGGTTGCAAGGGCCTCTCCTGAGTCTTCGCTCTCTTCTCCAGCAACTCCATAGCTGAACTCTTCCAGTCTTCTTCTTGCGGAAGACAAGTTCATCTCCACTACTCGCTATGAGGTGTCGACCTTGTCTTCCAGAGGCAAGGAAGCCTCTTCCACCACAATAGCCTTCATCTTCTGCGCACGAGAAGAAGCTACTCTTCTCATCTTCCGAGGTGGAAGATCCCTCATGGCAGGAGCGGTTCTCTTCACTGCGCTTCCCCGCATCGCAGTAGGAGTATCCCTTCTTCTCTTGTCTTCTGAAGTCTTCGGAAGACTCCCAGGTGTTGCAGAAGCGGTCTTCTGCTCCGATCGGGTACTCAGCAGTTCTTCTTCCGACTCCGATCTTGAATGAATGAGGGAGGTGGGCTTCCTAGGTACACTTCTAGGACCTATCTTCCTCGGAGGCGTGGCGTCTTCCGACCCACTAGACTCGTCTTCCCGCACCAGAAGCGTCTTCTGGTGAGAGCCGGGCCTCAGCTGCGGCATCAGAGTGAGAGGGGGAGTTGCGGCTGCTGCTCGGTCATCGTCTTCCGAGGTCTCTTCCTTCACCTCCTGTTGCTCTGTTGGCCCATACTCCGCCAACTGATCTCCCCTAAGATCCCTCATGGCTACGTACAAGTAGCAGAGGAAAGGTGTCAAGTGTCCTCCCGCCGGGGTACCCAAGTACGCTAGCTCCGCATGTACATAGTTGTGGACGTAGCGCCCCAGTTGACATTCTCTCCAGCATACACGGCTTCCAGGAACTCCACGTCCTGATCTCCAAGGTACCTCGTCTTCTACGCTTTCTCCTTGGGAAAGAGATGCAGAAACAGCTTCGTCAGAAGTCGCTTCTTCGGCTTCCGGTAAGATTCGATCTTCCACCCATTCCTACCCTGCCTGTCTTCCACGAAAAGACAAGTGGTGCTCCCAGGCACATGCCACGCACTCACGATCCTGGGCAAAATCTTCTTCTCAAGCCAATACCCTCGGTCTTCGGTTTCTGGCCTGTGGAAAGTCCTGCGCCACCAATCTTCAGTCTAGGAAGATGGTCTTCCTCGAGCTACTCCTGCCTTCGCAGATACACGGTTGCGAGGTGGTAACGCTGCCCACACCTCCTCCAGAAGTCCCTGGTCTGCGAGGTTCCAATCTCATAGGAAGAAATCGAGACCCAACTCCTTGAGGAAGGGCGTGGCCTCGGCCAACTCCGCTGCTGGTAACACCAACCCTCAAGGATGCATCGTCATACTGGAAGATCTGTTGCACTAAGCCACAAGCACCTACTATGAGCTGAAGGATCAGTCCTTCCCAAGTGCCCACAGTCTAGCTTTTACTTCTCAGAAGACGAAACTAGTCTTCCAGAAGAAAGCTACTCCGTCTTCCGAGATTCTAACAGTACTTCTTAGATAGCTCTCGTCTTCCGAGCTATATCTAAACAATCCTATCTAAACAAGGCCTCGCATGGATTACCAAGAAGACAACCCACCTTGCATTACATCCTACTTCCTATCAGAAGATACAAGATTCGTGAAACATAAAGTGCATAACAGGTTCGGAAGATGGTTGCGGGCTCCTGCGGTGACAGTGACCTCTGGGAAGACACCCGGGACAGTTTCCGATTCCGTGTCTTTCTCGGAAGACCTCCCGAAGTCAGGCTTCCCTTCACTGGTCTCACCAGTCTTCGTCTTCCTACGCGCAATCTATCCTCACAACAGACTCAAGACAATTGCACTCTGTTCTTCTGACTTCTCACCTCTCATACACACTCAGAAGAAGCTTGCTGCTCGGTGGGAAGACATGACCCTCGATCATTCTCTCCAGATTCTGCAAGCAAGTCTTCTCACGACTCTCTCCTAAGTTTGGGAAGAAGAAGGAATGGCTGCTATGGGTCGGACAGAAGAGACCCGAAATGGACCCTCACGTCTTCTCGCTCATTTTGCCAGCCTTTCAGTCTTCTAGTCTTTCGAGGAAGATGTGGAGTTGAGAAGCTTGGAAGACCGGGAGGCACAGGCGTAGTTCTTGACTTCCAACTTCTCGAAATAACAAAAGAACTCACCACACCACTCAGGATTCGTACCAAGCCTCTCTTAACACAAAAGCAACACAAATCCACTCTTGATACGAATTGGTTATAGTCGACTTCTGAAGACAGTCTTCCGAAGACAGTCAAGTTTCAGAAGCGTCTTCCGAAGATGTTCCAATCTTCCGAAGCGTCTTCTGTTCAAGGTTTTGGGGGTAGAGGGGTAGTAGGGTAGGGAAATTGATAGCTGGGATCGTCAATTTGGGGACGATGGGTAGGGAAGCTCGAATTGAACTCAGGAAGAAGTAGGAAGATGTCTGAAGGAAATTGGACAGCACTTCCGCACCCAATGTCACAATAGGAAAAATGGAGATGGGAGGTTATCGATCAGGCTGCCTGCAAACAACCAGGGAAGCGCGGGGGTTACCAAGCAAAGGCGAGAAGCAGTGGGAGGGGAAAAGAACATAGGAACAACCTCTACAATCTTCTGTTTGCTTCCCGAGTTGTCTTCGACCTTCCACGCGCTTTTGGCTCTGGTCCCAACTCCAATGTGACCCCACTGAGCTGCTTCTGTCGTCAGCTCCTGTCTACGTCTCAATCGATTAAGTCGTCCACCTCCGATTCCACTCAGCTGCTTCCAATGTCAGCTTCCGAGAGTTTCACAAGAAACGCTCTTCACTCATTACGCTTCCTGCGCTTCAGCAATTCGACCTCGTCTTGCTTCTAGCTTCTAATTGATCCTATCTTCACTCAATTTCACCTCGCTGTCTCCTTGCTCGAAGCTCACCCTCTGAAATCGATCTTCTCAAGAAGTGCTTGCTGCGGGAAGTTGGAATGTGCTAATGCGCTTCCTGCGCATCTTCCCCGCAGATTAGGGATTTCGATCCTTAGGTGACTTACCCGACCTACCTACCACCTTGATGTTACCTAGTAGGTACACCTACTCCTTTACCTGGAAATTCATGGTTAGGCCTTCGCGGTCGCTGTCTTCCGGAAGATGGATTCTTCCGCCGTCTTCCCGTCTTCCGTCGTCTTCCCGTCTTCCGAAGACGCAACTGAGAAGACGTTTCCCGGAAGACGGTCGTCTTCCGAAGAAGTCAACTTCTTATTAAAAAGCTCATAAGATCATCTTCCTTCTAAGGAAGCAGTAATCTTAAGTAACAACGCTTCTTCAGTTATACAAACAAGTTATTAATCTTAAAAATTTTAAAAATTTGTGAATCCTGTAATTTGTGGGCACCACACATCCCCATCAAAGGATGTGTGGAAGATGAGAAGGATGAAGCATTAGATCAGTGGGGGTGTCGGCGATACGTCACTGATCACATCGCAGACTGTGAGAAGATCTTATCTCGACTTGAGGAAGTTCATCTTACGCTGTCAGGTGCGAAGTCTACATTTGGGGTTAGAGAGGTTTTGATCGTTGGTCATTTGTGTGGATCGTTTGGTCGGAAGCCAGATCTGAACAAGGTGGATGCGATTGGAAGGATGAAGGAGATTTGCAACTCGCTGACAGAAGTAAGAAGATTTTTGGGTGCTTGTGTATTCTACCACATTTGGAGTCCTCATTATGCGCATGTGGCGTTGTATGGATTGTTGCGTAAGGGTCATAAGTTCAGATGGGAGGAAGAGCATACTGATGCGGTAAGGAAGCTGAAGTCTTTACTATCATCTCCTCCACTTCTGGGAAGGATTGATTACAAGGGTGCTAGGCCGATGGTTCTTACTGTAGATACAATTCCAGTTGCAATTGGATGGGCAGTCGGACAGGATGATGAAGATGGAGACAGGTTTGCGGTTAGGTTCGGAGCGAAGGTGTTAAGTGCTCGACAACGTGCTTACCCGCAAGTGAAGAGAGAACTGTGGGGTATTATTTCAGCTATGAAAACTGAGAAAGAGTATTTGATTGGAGCAGTAGTGGTGGTTGAAACTGTTGCTTGCCGTTGTTAGAGATGATCATGAATTGTTCAACTCCTGATATTGCGATGTTACGATGGATCGCATATATCAAGTCGTTGAACTTGGAGTTTAGACATATCGTAGGGAAGGATAATCTGATGGCGGATATGTTATCTCGGGCTCGATATGATGAGGAGGATGAGATGGTAGAAGACATTGACGACGTGGGTACAGAGTTCTATACGATTGCACAGACAGGAAAGGAAGATGAGTTGTTTGTTGAAGGGTTGTATGATAGTGATTTGTTTGATATCGGGAGGTACCTTAGTGCGATGGTTAAGCAGACAGGTTGGATGGATGAGAGGTTTCGGAGAGTTCGAAGGAAGGCTTACAACTTCATGTTGCAGGTTGGGTTTCTTTGGAAGCGACCGAAGCAGAAAGGTGGGGTACCGCTGTCGTGTTGTGAGACGTCTCACATGTAAATTCAGTACAAAACGTGTGTTGTGTTTCTTTTGAGTGCCTCGAACCTTTCGTGTAGTTCGCATTAGAGCGTATTAGGTGTCGCGTTCACGGAGATCTAGATGTGAGATCGCACGATAATAAGATGTGCTGACTCAGTGATCCGTGAACATTCGCATGAATGGCTCTTGTTGTCAAACTTAGGTATAAGATAGTGGGTCGGGGTTTGGGAGGCATTCTTCTTGGGAGGTTTCATGAGTGTGTCTTAGTGTCTTACGTGATAAGTGAAGAACTACAAGAGTTACATTTATGGATGGAGGACTAAATCGAGTTCCAAATCTTCTATTTCCAAACCCGTTTCATATCAAGCTTCACTGCATCCACCGTGATCACTTTCGACAGTGGTTCGTCGCTTACTTTGGAGAAGAGTTCATGGGGAGGATGATAGACTCGCCTACTCCGGTGGTCTTACCAATTGTCACGTACGGAGAGAACTGAGACTTGATAGTGTATATCTTACTTTGACGAGGGACGAATGGACCTGAATTATCCAGCCAACATCCCTTTCAACGTCTGGGTGGACGTTCGATGCCATTGTCGGCGGAAGATCAATCATCGTGTGTGGATCGCAAGGAACTTTGACAAGTACTGTAATCAAGTGATGGCTTCTCCATTCTCCATGGCTTCTCCACTCCTACAGTGGAACTTATCACAGGTCAGAAACCTATCATGCCGATTGAAGAACATGTTCTGACATGGAGTGTGTTACCTTGGGAAGACAAGCTGACTAGGGAAGAGCTTCTTGCTATTGGAATTAGGCAGTTAGAGAGAAGACCAGAGGATATCCAAACTGCTTTGGATAGGCTACGAGAAGCACGGTTGAAGAACAATGTCAGATTTGATCAGCGACATCGTTTGAGACCTAAGGAAATCAAGGAAAGTGATTGGGTGTTAGTCTATGACAACAGTCTAGACAACCAGCATAGTGCACTCCGGAAGTTTTCCAGAAGATGGTTTGGTCCGTATGTGGTGAAGAAGGTTCATGACAACGCAACTTACGCCTTGCAAGAGTTGGATAGAACGAGCTTGAAGATACCAGTAGCAGGTAAACGTGTCAAGATTTTCAAAAAGAGAGATGAGGAGATCGATCTAGCAAATATCTTGACGGAGTTTCAGTTTGAGGATGAGGATTATGCAGAAGACCTTGAAGATGAGGTTGGCTACGATGGGAAGTAGGATGATAAGTCGATCCACTCCTTGGTTGGTATCTCTGGTGCATACCAGAGGATGCACATGTTCAGAGGGGGTGGATGTCGTGTTGTGGACCGGCTCCTATCTGAAATTCAGACTTCGATGCTTGTCGCTCCAAGACACTCATGAGAAAGACAAGCTAGGTCCCAGCTTACGGGCTTTTGGCATCATTTCAGATCTCCATTGTCTACTTCATTTGGACACCTACTGGAGAAGTTATGCGACTCGAAAGGAGGGAAAATCAAGCTAAGCCTTAGTTTACTTGCTGACTGGGTATTTGCAGCCCCAAGCGTTATATTAAAGACGCAAGGGGCCTGCTTCCTCATTATTGAGAGAACTTCGTACGTACATAGACTGTTGCAAGGGGGCTGCTTAAGGGGCTTACTTGTTCCTGCGACTGTCGGTGGACGTTTTGGAAAATTGAGAAGTCCAATATACGCGCGCAAAGTGTCATCGGGTTCAGATCTGTGCAGGCTACGCACCGGTTAAGACGGTTCTTGAAGAGACGGATCGGGGGTTGTGTTCTAAGAGAAATTGAGACACAGGAAGGAGATTTTGGAGTTTTCAGTTATCTGTGAAGGAGAGTTGGACCGTTCGGAGTCCAAACTTGCTATCTTTGGATCCATCGGGATCAGAACAACGATTTCTTCAGGAAATTGAAGACGATACGAAGTTTCATCGGACGGTTTGGGAGTTTTGAGTGAAATTGGCTCGCAAGGATGCGCTTACATCAGATTTTTGTTCGCATGCGATCTGAGATTGGGTTGTTCTTAGCGATCGGTGAGCCAAGCTCTTCGTTCTTGGTGCCTGCGCGATCAGAGAGTCTTCATGTACGCATAGGAGAAGATTGTACGTGAATTGGATTGTTGGTTTGGGTGTGGTGAGCAAGTTTGAGCCGCAGGGAGTTGATTTACGTCAGTTTTTTGCAACCTGCAACCAAATTTCTTGCGTGGTTTTGCAAGGGGAACTCCAAACGGCTTGTTTGGAGTCTTGTTGGGTTCAAGGTAGCTAGATCTATCTGCCAGAGAAGACGGATATCAGTTTAGACGATCCGTTTGTGCGGTGTGTGCGGTTTTAAGCCGCAGGAAGGAATTTTTGAAAGTTCGGTCACCTGCGACCGAAAATCGATGATATCTTGACTGTTGGGAGTCGGATCTGAAGGTTTCTTGGGTTAACGGGGTCAGCGGAGGAGACCCTATCGACATCTGAAGTCCGTTCAGCGAAAGGAAGAAGTCCACAGATAGATCTTTTTCAGTTTCTTTGCTACGGGTTTTGCTCTTTTGAGTTCGTTAGAGTTCTGGTTGGCTATATACAGCTTGTGGTAGCTAGCTTTAGCTAAGAACTTGTACATGGATGTGGTTTGGACTTGGGTTTGGATCGCGTGATACTGTTGTGGCTCTGCTTGTTAGCAAAGGGAAGTTTCTCTTGTTTTGAGCTACGCTTCAGTGTTTTTGGGTCAGGGTTGAGAATCAGAGGTTGTTTTAGGGGCTTTAAAGCAGGTTACAGACCGCTCTGGTCTGTTTTTCAGTTCTGTGCTCTTTGAAGAAAGAACTGGCAGTGTCCATACATTTGGAGTGTATATATCGCAGCGTTCGTTTTCGTGGTTGTTTTCCTCTGTCTTGTCTCTGTTTCAGCACACAACATCTCCACAGCCAGGAACCTCGCATTTTCTTGGACATCCTTCACGCAATATCCGACGCGATAACGTAGCCAAGGGGGATCTAACGGAAGATCAGTTGGCAAGATATGGGTCAACGGGGCAGCACGAGACGAAGAAGGAGACCTCGAGAGAAGACGACCGAGCAGCAGCAAAGACTCCCCCTCCCACTCTGATGCCGCAGATGAGGTCATGTACTCATCAAAAGACGCTTCTGGTGAGGAAAGATGACTCGAGTGGGTCGGAAGACGCGACACCACCAAAGAAGATGGGTCCTAGGAGTGTGCCTAAGAAGACCACCTCCTTCCCGATCATTCACTCTAGATCGGAGTCCGACTCACAAGAGGAGCCATTGAGTATGCGAGCTGCACAGAAGACCGCTTCTGCAACACCAGGGAGTCTTCCGAAGACTCCAAAAAATGAAGGTTGGATCGACACTCCTACTGCGATGCGAGGAAGCGTAGTAAAGAGGACCGCTTCTGCCATGGGGAGGGATCTTCCACCCCGGAAGATGAGAAGAGTAGCTTCTTCTCGTGCGCAGAAGCAGAAGGTCACAGCAGCAGAAGAGTTATCCTTGCCTCTGAAAGACAAGAAAGACACCTCCGATCGGATTGTGGAAATGAACCTGTCTTCCGCAGAAGAAGACTGGAAGAGTTCAATGCCTTCATCCACTCGGAGATCCGACCATCTATGGAGTTGGTGGAGAAAAGAGCGATGGCTCAAGAGAAGCCATTACAGCCTAGATTCGGTATGCGTACCCTGATCCGGCAATAAGAAGGCCAGAAGAAGGTAGAAGCGCTGGAAGCCAACGTTTGCACCACGGAGAAGCTCGCAGCGAAGAACAAGGCCGAAGCAGCCGCTTCTATCAAGGAGTTAGCGACCTGTCGGTGGACGTTTTGGAGAATTGAGAAGTCCAATATACGCATGCAAGGTGTCATCGGGTTCAGATCTGTGCAGGCTACGCACAGGTTAAGACGGTTCTTGAAGAGACGGATCGGGGTTTGTGTTCTAAGAGAAATTGAGACACAAGAAAGAGATTTTGGAGTTTTCAGTTACCTGTGAAGGAGAGTTGGACCGTTCCGGCCGTTCCGGGGTCCAAACTTGCTGTCCTTGGATCCATCGGGATGAGAACAACGAGTTCTTCAGGAAATTGAAGACGATACGAAGTTTCATCGGGCGGTTTGGGAGTTTTGAGTGAAATTGGCTCGCAAGGAAGCGCTTACATCAGATTTTTGTTCGCTTGCGATCTAAGATTGGGTTGTTCTTAGCGATCGGTGAGCCAAGCTCTTCTTTTTTGATGCCTACGCGATCAAGGAGTCTTCATGTACGCATAGGAGAAGACTGTACGTGAATTGGATTGTTGGTTTGGGTGTGATAAGCAAGTTTGAGCCGCAGGAGCTGATTTACGTCAGTTTTTTGCAACCTGCAACCAAATTTCTTGCGTGGTTTTGCAAGGGGAACTCCAAACGGCTTGTTTGGAGTCTTGTTGGGTTCAGGGTAGCTAGATCTGTCTGCCAAAGAAGACGGATATCAGTTTAGACGATCCGTTTGTGCGGTGTGTGCGGTTTTAAGCCGCAGGAAGGAATTTTTGAAAGTTCGGTCACCTGCGACCGAAAATCGACGATATCTTGGCTGTTGGGAGTCGGATCTGAAGGTTTCTTGGGTTAACGGAGTCAGCGGAGGAGACCCTATCGACATCTGAAGTCCGTTTAGCGAAAGGAAGAAGTCCACAGATAGATCTTTTTCAGTTTCTTCGCTACGGGTTTTGCTCTTTTGAGTTCGTTAGAGTTCTGGTTGGCTATATACAGCTTGTGGTAGCTAGCTTTAGCTAAGAACTTGTACATGGATGTGGTTTGGACTTGGGTTTGGATCGCGTGATACTGTTGTGGCTCTGCTTGTTAGCAAAGGGAAGTTTCTCTTGCTTTGAGCTACGCTTCGATGTTTTTGGGTCAGGGTTGAGAATCAGGGGTTTTTTTAAGAGCTTTGAAGCAGGTTACAGACCGCTCTGGTCTGTTTTTCAGTTCTGTGCTCTTTGAAAAAAGAACCGGCAGTGTCCATACATTTGGAGTGTATATATCGCAGCGTTCGTTTTCGTGGTTGTTTTTCTTTGTCTTGTCTCTGTTTCAACACACAACATCTCCACAGTCAGGAACCTTGCATTTTCTTGGACATCCTTCACGCAATATCTGACGCGATAACGTAGCCAAGGGGGATCTAACGGAAGATCAGTTGGCAAGATATGGGCCAACGGGGCAGCACGAGACAAAGGAGGAGACCTCGAGAGAAGACGACCGAGCAGCAGCAATGACTCCCCCTCCCACTCTGATGCCGCAGATGAGGTCAGGTACTCATCAAAAGACGCTTCTGGTGAGGAAAGATGACTCGAGTGGGTCGGAAGACGCGACACCACCAAAGAAGATGGGTCCTAGGAGTGTGCCTAAGAAGACCACCTCCTTCCCGATCATTCACTCTAGATCGGAGTCTGACTCACAAGAGGAGCCATTGAGTACCCGAGCTGCACAGAAGACCGCTTCTGCAACACCAGGGAGTCTTCCGAAGATTCCAAAAAATGAAGGTTGGATGGACACTCCTACTGCGATGCGAGGAAGCGCAGTAAAGAGGACCGCTTCTGCCATGAGGATGGATCTTCCACCCCGGAAGATGAGAAGAGTAGCTTCTTCTCGTGCGCAGAAGCAGAAGGTCACAACAGCAGAAGAGGCATCCTTGCCTCTGGAAGACAAGAAAGACACCTCCGATCGGATTGTGGAGATAAACCTGTCTTCCGCATGAAGAAGACTGGAGGAGTTCAGTGCCTTCATCCACTCGGAGATCCGACCAGCTATGGAGTTGGTGGAGAAGAGAGCGATGGCTCAGGAGAAGCCATTACAGCCTGGATTCGGTCTGCGTACCTTGATGCGGCAGGAAGAAGGCCAGAAGAAGGTAGAAGCGCTGGAAGCCAACGTCCGCACCACGGAGAAGCTCGCAGCGAAGTACAAGGCGGAAGTAGCCGCTTCTGCCAAGGAGTTAGCGCAGCTGAAGAAGAGCAACCATGAGTTGCAGGCGCGTTTACAGCAGCGTGACGAGGAGGTCCTACGAGTTTGAGGTAAGATCATCGTCTTTGCAGAGGAGAAGACAACGTGGAAGATACTGCAGGAAGCTACAGTAGCACAGACTGCAGAGGAGAAGACGCAGCGGGAAGCAACGGAAGCTCGTGCGCAGGGGATGCTAGCTCAGACGGTGGAAGCGCTTCGGAAGAAGTTTAACTTCACCACGGGTAGGAAGCTTCTTACCTTAGCTAGGGAATGGGATGACGAGTCTAGGGAGATGTTGGAAGAGTGCAAGAAGAGCATGTTCTGTTACTTGGATCGGCAGATAGAGGGAGTGAAGACACTCTACGGTCTTCTCTCGATTCCGCCACCCGCAACTGCATCTTCCCAAGCCCCAGCACCATCGACCGGATCAGACTTGGAGAAGGAGGAGTTCGACCTCGCTGTCCACTTGGTGGTGACAGCGTTGCAAGCCGAGAAGACCCCGGAAGACAAGGTGTCTTCTGGAAGATAGGAAGAAGAGCTATCTTCCCAAGTATTCCGAGTGGAGGAAGCGACTTCCCCGGACCCTTATGAGATCACCATGGCTCCTAGTGTTGAACTAGTGTCTCAGAAGAGAGAGGAAGCACAAGACGACCCAGCTTCCCAGAAGACGCTTCCATCTTCCGAAGCAGCAGCAGCAGAGCCAGCGACGAATGTTGAGGAGGAAGCCACCTCAGTGACACCCGAGGTATTCGCAGGGCTTCCCAGCTTATCAAAAGCCGAGTTAGGAGTTCAAGTAGGAGCAGATCAAATGGAGATTGCATCCGAGCAATTAGAGTAGGCAGCAAAGCGTAAAAGACAAGTTGACTTGTCCAAACTTAGTAGGAACCGAACATGCTATCTTAGGAGGTGGTAGTTTTAGTGTAATATTAGAAAGGTGACCATGTGGCAGAGTAGGCAGCGCATGAGTAGTAAGGTGGATGGCTAATTAGGAAGAGGAACCGCTTGCATGTGGGGTAGCAACCTTCTGACAGCGCCCATCTCTCCCTGGTTGTAGTTGAAGATTGGAGGAGATTCCCTCTGCGCCTCAAGGCAGATGCATAAGCAGGAAGACAGAGTAGGATTTTGAACACACATTAGAGGCGCATTTGTGCACACACCACTGTGCGCACACACACTACACCCGATGTTAGAGACATATGAATAGATTGGGATTACATCGGAGGGGTCTGCTGGCTCATTGTCAGCAATGGTTCAAAGATGTAGATGGAGGTAGTTGGCAGTTTAGGAGCAGGGAATGGCATCCTCGTGTAGTCCTGCTGGCTAAACTGGTGTGTCGAGGAGTAGGAGAAGAAAGTAGAGGGAGTGAGATTCCCAACACCAATGTGCCTTCTTCTCGGGGAATGAATTGCTGATTTGAGTGCAGAAGCTTTGTCTGTGTCTTCTGGGTGCTGGATTTTCTTGAATTCACTCCCGATTGTGCATGAGAAGCGTTCTTCTTGAGTGACGGTGACTATCAGCAGTTGTGCAGATTCGCAGCTTGGCTCGTCCAGTGGAGCACTTCGGATCCACGTACGGACAGTCTTATGGATAAGAGATCCCAGAAGACAGAGTAGTCGGAGCAGCGAGAGAAGAAGAAAGAAGCCTTCTTCTCACAGCAGAAGACGACATCCTCAAGTAGAAGACTGTGTAACTGTATGCACGTTTGTTGTCTTCCTCCCCAAATTATTACAAGCAAGGATGGCTTGTTAGTCAGGGTCTGGACTAGAAGCCTGTCGAAATCTTAATTTCTCCTTTTCATTTTGTTTCTCTCTCGTTTGGATTTTCTCTTCTTTCCCATCTTCTTACCTTCTTCTAGTGAGCTTCCGAGACTTCTATTGAGCTTCCGTGAAGGTGAATGTCGTTGTAGTGCTGCAGGAAGACCGTTTCCGTAGACAGAAGCCTGGGAAGGCTACAGAGGGCATACACCCTGTGATTAATCTGATCCGTTGGGACTTGGAAGAGCAATGTGCGACAGACGTTGCTAGTCGACTTCTACGAAGCAGGAGCAGTCTTCTGGAGGTGTGAGAAGCCAAGCTGAACCTCCAGAAGCTGAGAATTGCTTCGGGAAGACGGTACTGAGAAGACTGGAAGCAAGAAGTGTCTTCCCGAGTTTCTCTATAGATAATTGTGTGATATTTTAGTTAGTAGTTGTTTGTTTCGGTCCAGAGCACCTTCTGAAGGGTCTGGAAGCCGTGTGGTTTTGTGAGAAGACGGGATTTCTAGACAAAACCCGTGTGTTTGTGTGTTTGAACAGATCTTAGAACTTAGAACAGGGTTACTTGTGCAAATCCTCTGTGGGAACGATATCTTTTATACTATATGGGCAAAAGGAGTAATCCTGAGACACTACAAAGCTCTTACTCAGTAGGTCACGAAACTCACAATGCTAACATGCAAACCACAATCAAGAATTAGCATTCAGTTTGATCCGGACCAGAGCTGGACCGTCTCTCTAATCGTCAAGCTCAGCATTCCTTAAGTCCCGACCTAGATCCATCTATGTCGGTCCCAAAACATGAGTAAGTCACAAGATGACTTGAGACGGACGCATAAAGTCTAAGGTCATAAAACTGTACCTCCAGCACACCTACCGCTCGTGATGTCCGTCTGGATCTAGGCTCTTGAACAGTGGTCTAACCCGTCGTCTCGTTCCTTAGTCTTGCCCTAGTCCTTAGATCGTTCCTAAGTCCAGACGTCCAAGTCTGGACCGGAACCCAATGTTCCAACCTTGGTAGAGAACCACTTAAGGTTCATCTGATCTCGACTTCCTGGTCAAGCCGTTAAGTCCTCCTCGCAACATTCACAACCTAGAGCAAGTCCATTAGGGTTCTATTGTTCGCGTTTGTGTCCGATCTTGAGAATGAGGGTCGCGACAGAAATGTAGTGTCTCAGGATTTCTCGTTTACAGCATTGTAGCATAAAAGATTTCGTTCTCTAAGAAGATTTACACTTAATTACACTGTTTTAAGTTCTAAGATCTATTCAAACATCCTGATTTTGCCTAGAAGTTCTTTTTAACTCACAAAACCACGCGGCTTCCAGACCCTTCAAAAGACACTCTAGATCATAACACACAACTACTACTTAAAATACAACACAAATATACATTGAGAAGACATGAAAGATAATTACTACTCCCTGGTCCAAGCTTCCAATCTTCTTACGTCAGCTTCCAGAAGCAAATCTCATCTTTTGGAGATCCAACTCGGCTTCTGACACCCTTAGAACACTTTCACTGCTCAATAGATGACAACTACTACTCCATATCACAAATTGCCTTTATGATATTCAACTCATTAGATCATTCACAAGGTATATGCCCCCTGTAGCCTTTCCTAGACTTCTGCCTGCTGAAACAATAGCACTCCACTGACACTCACATCCATTGATACTCACACAAAGCTTCTATAATCTAAGATGGGAAGATGAGAGAAGAGAAAGAAGAAGAGAAAATTAACAAAAGAGAAAATGAAAAAAAAAATAAAATTCAATCTTCCGACAGGCTTCTAGTCCGGATCCTGACTAACAAGCCATCACTGCTTGTAATAAATTGGGGAGAAGATCAAATACCTACTTACAATCCCATTGTCTTCTTGTTGAGGATGACGTCTTCCGATGTGATAAGAAGTAATCCGTCAGCTTCTGTTTACTTTAAGTCTTTACTCTCGAGGCAATCCTGGAGTTAATTACCACCCACTGTCTCTTCGACCAAATGAGCTTTTGTAGGGTTTCAAACTTGTACCGACATTCTAATCGCTTAACTCCTTGACGTCTTGCTTGATACTCAGTCAACTTCTACACACACGGCTTCTTGTCCTTGCTTCGACTGCTTTGTCTCAAGACACCAATCTCTCATGGACAGTTCGTATTTGGATCCGAAATGCTCCACTGGACGAGACAAAATTTGACACTACACAGCTTCTAACAACCACCGCCACTCAATAGGAAAACTTCTTATGCACAATGGGGTATGAATCCGATTTCAATCCTCAGAAGACATAGACCAAAGCTTCTGGAAGCAAAAATCATCAATCCAATCCTTGAGAAGAAGTTACATTGGCTTCTGGTAGCTACTCCTTCTTGTCACTATCCTCGACACCCTCATACTATGTGCGTGTGTATATTTTGTGTGTGCACTCTTGTGTCTCTCTTGTGTGTCTCAAAAACTAAACATCAACCTTGATCTTATACAACTGTCTCTAATCGTAGGAGGGGATTCCCTCGAATCACAACCACAACCCAGAGGATGGAAGGGCTCACTATCATATGGCCACCTCCTCTTGGACTTCAGTTCCTCTCAGTTTAAAAAGTCTTCTCTATTCTTGTTGTAACCAACCTTACCACATGGATAATATCCTAAAAATAGAAGAGAGTTGTCAAGTAAAAATAGCTAAATTTGAGTGTTTAAAAAGTAGTGAGGTATAAACAATTTGGACCTAACTAATGTTCTTACTATTCTTGATCACCAAGTGTGACATTCATAGTGTCGGCACCTGCTTGAGTACCTACTTTGACTTCTGGGACCATGTGCTACTCAGCTGATACCTCTGACACGGCTGAGGTGGCATCTGTCTCAATGGCAGCCATGTGTTCTATGGTGCTCACAATTTGCAAGATTTGAGATATTTTTGAAAATTTTAAGTTAATGACGTGTCTATATAATTCAAGTAACCTTATTTCTTAAGATTGTGTCCTGATTAGCGAGAAGATGATCTTAAGGGACTTTGTGAAGAGAAGTCGAATTCTTCCGAAGCCGGAAGATGTCTTCTAGACGATGTCTTCCAAAAGTCAAAAGACGGACGTCTTCTTAGAAGACAGTGACTGCGACCGCAGGGTATCAACAACGCATCACCTAGGTATGGAGTAGGTATACCTACCATGTAGTCACGACTGTAGTAAGTAGGTCGAGATAGTCGAAGCCATTATCTAAATCACCCAAGAAGATATGAAAGCTGGAGGCGCATTAGCACAGAGCTCTCCTCGCTGCTTCTCAAATTGAGAATCGACTTCGCATTAGGAATTGGAGAGGACATTGGAAGCGCTCGGAAGACCATTTCTGTAGGCAGAAGCCTGGGAAGGCTACAGGGGGCATACACCCTGTGATTAATCTAACCCGTTGGGAATTGGAAGAGCAATGTGCGACAGACGTTGCTGGTCGATTTCTACAAAGCAGGAGTAGTCTTCTAGAGGTGTGAGAAGCCGAGTTGAACCCTCAGAAGCCGAGAATTGCTTCGAGAAGACGGTACTGAGAAGACCGGAAGAAGTGACCTGGAAGCAGGAAGCGTCTTCTTGAATTTCTCTGTAGATAGTTGTGTGATATTTTAGTTAGTAGTTGTTTGTTTAGGTCCAGAGCATCTTTTGAAGGGTCGGGAAGCCGTGTGGTTTTATGAGAAGACGGGATTTCTAGACAAAACCCATGTGTTTGTGTGTTTGAACAGATCTTAGAACTTAGAACAGTGTTACTTGTGCAAATCCTCAGTGGGAACGATATCTTGTATACTAAATGGACAAAAGGAGTAATCCTGCGACACTACAGTAAACTCAATCTTTGTATTGAGCACCTTCTCTTGCAACACCTCTTTCATGTTGGTTGCTACTTCAATGTCTGATTGCAGCTTATACATGAGAGCTTTGTCCTTCTCTATACCCTTACCCTTCTCTGATCTTCCAGGAGGTAAGACATCCTCCATAGCTTCTTCTCGTAGAGGTGCAGTCTCCTGTCTAAGTCTGTCTCCTCTTAGTTGTCTCTTGGGAGCCGCTCTCTCCTCACTTGAGCTAAACCTCGTCCCTCTTATGCTTCTCTTCCATGATAAGCTTCATGTTGAGCCTTGGCTACGTAGGCATGAACGGACATAGCATCTAAGGGATTATCCCATCCAGTAGCACTCTTGATTGCTGTGGTTGTTCTGAGCAACTCCTTTCTTGCCATTTTTCCCTTTATGTTCGTGCTCACAGCGTGACTCCACATATCATTCGTATCCTCATGTTTCAAAAAGACACTCTCCTTTTTGCTAATCAC
This sequence comes from Asterella californica, assembly GCA_036924285.1. Classification (NCBI taxonomy): domain Eukaryota; kingdom Viridiplantae; phylum Streptophyta; class Marchantiopsida; order Marchantiales; family Aytoniaceae; genus Asterella; species Asterella californica. The sequence continues at coordinate 4,613,705 of JAYKYS010000010.1, read as the reverse complement.
CTCAACTCCATAAGTAGAAACTTCTACCGATGTCACATCATGCACTGTTAGATGATCCTCCAAAACTTTCTTCATCTCTCCTCTACCGTAGTTGGTCATGAGAGTCTTTCTGTTGTCTTTCAAAGCGATCTTCCCTTCCTTCCAGAAAATTATACCTTGCTACAAGGCATCAGCGAAACTTCCGTATTCCTTCCGTTGATGATCGGTGTTGTCACACCAAATACACCTCTGAACATACCGTTGTCTTGGTGCGGATCTCCCTTCAGGTACCCCATCCTTCTCCTCCAACCTTGTCAATTTGATCTGTAAATCTCTCATCTTCTTCTCCAAATCTTCCATTGCTGTGATTCCGCTGTGGTACAACCGTAGTGATAGGAATAGTAGGAAGCGAAATAGTAGGTAGAGGAGCAGTCTGCACCGCTGGTTGCTTTCGTGGTATCACAATAGGTGGTGGTCTTGGTGCTTGACTCACAACCACCTTCCCTCTCCGGTATTTTCGCTTTGCAAGTACTCCCACTGCTTCGCTAACGTTCTTCCAATCAGATGTGAGACCATTATCATTCGTCCGATCTTCCAACAACAACTCTAATTCCTTTTGTAGCTCGCTGTTGGTTGACTGTAAAAATAGCTCCACTTTGTCATTCTCAAGTGTGAGCTTCTCCATCCGAGATAGTTGAAGAAACTGTCTCTCAAACTCCCGGAGTAGTTCGGTAGCAACTAGATCCTTGCTGGGTTTGTTCACCCACTCCATGAATGATTTCTTAGTCACTCGATCTGCATCCTCCAAAGAGTATTCCTCCTTTAGCTGAAGAGAAAACTCCTCCCAGTTAGCTCCATGAGCTTGAATGAGCCCCTTCACATGTTCCCGTAACTCCGGGACAACAGCAAGCTCAAACGTCCGTACCATCTCCCTCTCTGGTACCTTACTCAGCTCCATCTCTCGAGAATAGAACTTCATGTACTTGGAGATGTTTCTCTCTTCAAACTGATCCAATGTCTCCACCATCGAATGCAAAGCCTTGGTAGCCATCGTCTCTTTCCGTTGAACAGCTTGTTGTTCACCCATGTACAGAGCAAATGCTTGGAACATTTGTCTTATAGAAGGATCAAGCTGCAGCGGAATCGTGCCCGAAGGGTTTCCAACTCTTTGTCTCTCGACCATGGTAAGGTTCTGAGAAGAACTTCACTAACTCTCCACCCCAGAAGTTTCACGTCGAGTTCATCAACTGTCGTGTGACGTGCTTTCTTATCTGAGAATACATCGAGTATCTGACTGTGGAGAGTACGTGATGCTCTCTGTAACTCAGAACCAGCGACCACCCAACCTCTTTCTGACCTCTAAGTATGCTTTGAACCTAACCAGCTGCGATATCCTCACGTCCTCTCGACAAATCTCTCTCACTTAACTAGAGGTAGAACCAGGATAACAAACATGGGCAACCTGTTCCTGCCATCACCGCAAGCACTCTTGGATCTGCTGTCATCACTCCAACCTCACCACAAGAGAAATACCAGCATTTTTAAAGAAAAAGAAACTAAGCGCAACGCCCGCACACAAATCCAAACCAAACCAACTGGGCGTACAAACAGACATGCGAGTATGGAGAGGATCCAAACACAGGCAATACTGTCAACAACTCTCCATACTCATGATCAAGTGCTCTGAAGCATTTGCAAAACCTCCAGGTCGACCTGTTCTTCAAAGAATCTTAACTCTTGCGTCTTTCGAAGCAAGAACCTCTCAACTTTATCTCGCTGTCACTCCTCAACCACAACTCAGAATGAGATGAAACCAAAGCCAACAGATAGCCTGTAGAATAATCTCTCTATTAAGATATTACATGCAGATAGATCATCTTTGAGTTGGCATCTATGTCCTTCCAAAGTTCACTGTTTTTATAACATGATACTATTTCGACAGAACTTTGTTGTTCGATTCCTCACAAACCACTCGACATAAATGACTCAAACTTCTCATGAAGCTAATGTGTCACCATCACTACCACTCTGTAAAATTTCACCAGCAGGTCCTCAACCAAACCCTCGGAATGATCCAAGCCCTTATCTCTATTTTAATAACATGATACTATTTCGACAAAACTTTGTTGTTCGATTTCTCACAAACCACTAGACCAAAACGACTTAAACTTCTCAGGAAGCTAATGTATCATCATCACTACCACTCTGTAAAATTTCACCATCAGATCCTCAACCAAACTCTCGGAATGATCCAAGCCCTTACTGTCAATGACACAAGACGATATGCAGACCCTTGTGCACAAAAATAGTGATACCTTTATACCCAACAATCCAAATGGTCTAAAATTTCACAGGTAGGTAGCTGATTGTACCTTCTCACACCTTGGAAGGTTTCATAGCGAAATTCAACCTCAAACTCTCCATATCTCTCTCAATGTCTTCTGTTTACAGTCGTCTCCTCTCATAATCTCCGATTTGAGACACCCAACTTCAGCCGACTATAACGTTTTCACTCCGGCTTGGAATCGATTGATCTCGGAGTTCATCAGCAAGCCCATCTCAAGAGCTTTCCAGCAATCAATTCATCTCCAACAACCTCATAGAACTCCCAAAAAGTGAAAAGATCTCACGGAAATAAAATTAGTCACGAATTTGATCCCCTCAGCTTCAATTGATCGAAACGTTCTCATCCGTGCTTCAAATCGAGTAACCATTGAGTCCACGAGCATTCTCGTCTTCCAAGCTTTCCAACCATATCCCACACTCCTTGAATGGACCACGGGAAGTTCCTCTAACCCTCAAAAACGTGAAAGGAACATGATAGAAGGTGATTGGTCAAACTTCTGACCAATAAAAAACAAGTTGACGAAAAGAGTTTTGTCTTCACTCACATGACAAACACACAAAGAACGAATTTTTATCCCAGAGTACCATTTGGGCCTCAAAGCTTCTATTGAACAAACTACAAACACGTGCCGTTGACGATATCGTTGGTCACGAAGCACGTAGACACGAAGGACAAACTACGCTCAATATAGAGTCAGAATCCCGACTCTAAAACGGTTGACAATAAACGAAACTAAAAAAAAAGGATGAAGCTATTATCTGGTTGTAATAATCCTCTCCGAAGTTCCTCACGATAAACTCCTGATGTGTCACTTTTGATCAACTGTAACAACGTATTTCGACCCAAGTGTTGAACGAAACTCTCGCTGGAAAGTTCAGATCGAATGGAGGATCCATACCACATCAGAGCAAGATGTAGACAGTAAGATCTCAAACAGCGTCATAAGTGACAATGAGAAGAATAATAGGATCCGGAGTAGCCATCACCGCAGTCATGAACGACTCTCTCCAATAAGTCACCATAAATACTCGAAAGTGATCTCGCGGCAGACAATGGATCTTAATGACGAATGGATGCGCAAGTGGAAGATCAGGAGCACGAAAGGGCTCTCTGTTCATGCCTGTCACTCGTTCTGCCCCTTACTTCATCTGACAATACTGATCACACTCACACTAGACTTGGATACTCTACATGCTATATCCAAAGCTCCGCGCACCTCCCTTCTTATACAACAACTTCGCGTATGGCAACAAGAGTACTAACCCTTATCTCCACTCAGCGGAGAGTACACGGATCACCTACCAGAAAGGATGTGCAAGTTTGGAAGGGGTGAATGTCATGTTGTACGTGGGTCCGTACAGTGAAGACTAGTAACAAAAGAATTTTCCTTTCACTGTGTACGTAGTTGTGAAGGAAGCTACCCTCTAGCTTATCAAGCTGGGCAAGAGCTAAGCTGGGGCTATGCTTGACAAGCTGCCCCCTAGCTTGGGATGAAATATCACCTTGAAGGAGGCGAAAAGTTCCAGAATGCACAACTCACGGAGAGGAGCGACTTCGTGCTTTCGGTTGCGAGAAAAAATGTCTTAGACAACAGTTAGTACGAGTCTTAAGTCATGAAAAATGCAAAAGAGAGAAATTTGTCGATTCTAGCTCGTGACTCGGACTCATGATCTGACAACGTGAGTGTGTAGGTGTTTGCGAGTACTATAGTTTTGACTCCTCATTCACTAAAATGGAGTTGTACAGAGAAGTTAGTGTAGGAAAAGCTAGTAAAGACTTTGCAAAACATTTTCTTCAAGAATAAGGATATGTATAAACTTTGTTTATTTTTTTAACGGAAGCACAGACCATCTCAGTGATAGGGCGCCTGCCTAGGAGGAAAGTGGTCTCAAGATCAATTCTCCCTGATTTTTGTTTCCTATTTCGGCATGTTGGCCTCCTGGAAAGGAGTCTATGTTGGATATGCAACCACGTCTTGCATATCTAGAGACGAGAGACTAGTATCTCTTTTAATTGTGGGCTTCTTGACCTAAGCCTCCGTATGCCACCTTGAATATATCATGGGAGATACCTGGTGCGCATATGGAGAGACTGTAAGCCTTGTGAGGCAGACCCATAAGTTTTGGAGCTTCGGCTTACATTGGATGGCTTGTGGTATATTCAAGATGGCATCAAGAGTCAGAAAACTTTCTTTTTAATTTAAGTAGGGGTCCAGCTTAACCAAGGGACTGCTTTGATAAGTAGTTGTACGTATAAGGACAGCAGGGGCCTAGCTTAGCTAGGGGGCAGCTTAGCTAAGGGCTTATCTTTTAGGTAAATCAACTTGCGGCGGTTTTTTCGATGGGGGCTTTTTACAGAGAACCGATAGAGGAGAGAGGAGACGCACGCAGGAGAGAGAGGAGAGATTGTTGACAATTGAAGACTTTGATGATGAAATTGACACTGAAATACAGATTATTTAGTCTTGAAAGGCCTGTGTGTGTATTTGAGTGTTGGATTTGTATTTGGTGGACGCAAGAGGTAGAATTTGAGTTCTCATCGTCTGCAACAATCTGTTTTCTTTTTTATCGTTCTCTTGATCGACCACAGTCAAGAGGTCCACCCTCCCCAAGAAAGATTGTCGCCACGACAATGTTGTTTCTGATGCAACCTCTTTTCAAGTCTCAAACAAACGGTTCTACATCTTCATTGTTCTTCCCATGAAACACTGGTAGCTTGCTCATCTTATAACTACTCTTTCTACTCTTCTAATCTTTGTGCAATAACGACTCGCTAAAAGAGTACGAACATGACCAATTCCATTCAAGAATAATCTACCATAGATAAAATGAAAAGAAATGGTTGTAAAAACACCTCTTGTGTCATTTCTTCTCCCGAGGTAATCATGAGCCTGAGTTGCATCACAGCCTTCTCCACCATCCGAATGATGATCTCCATCACAACTCAACCGAGTCCTCCTTTGAGGTCGACAACTTCTCCGTCTCAACTCTCTGAGTCTCGTCCAACTTCTCGACTACTGACGTAAGTAGGACGGCCACATCTATGCAGTTGTGTCCTCTTGGTAGATCACCCACTCCACAACTTGGACAAGGATCTTATCCTAGAAGATGGATTGACGTTAATGAAGATGGATCCACTCGAAGACTTAAATCAGTAAATTCTCGGTTTCCTTTGATTCTCTCTACTCTAATCCTAGTTGGACAATTCACTACTTTATGTCCCAATCCTCTACAGAAATAACACCACAAGTCAGTTTCTACTCTTCTCCTCAAAGATTCTACTTGAGGTTTTGTACTAGTATTCTCAAACTCAACGATAATCTCTCTCGAGCTCTCTCCGGCACTTACTATGACATCTAAATCTTGAGAAATTTTTCTAAGTCTAACTTTCTAATCTTTTGAACTTCCACTCATGTTACAGCTTTTCAACCATTAAGTGGACAAACTACCTTTGAGGAAAATAATTCTACATCACTTTCTTAACTCTTTCGAGCTTTATATTGAAAATCGTGTATTATACATGCTATACACGAAATAAAACCCAATCTAAAATTAACTATCTAAGATATGATCCTCTGATCATCATCTGTACTAAGCACAGCATGCATCTTCAACTCACTCTTGTAAGGATCCAACTCTACTTCACCAGGAGCATTCGTGACCTCCATAGTGAATGATGCTTTCAACTCCACCTTCTTCACATCTGCGTCAATGGTCCGAGAAGCTTCTTGATATAGAGTAAAGAAGACATCCCAAGTGCTATAGATGCGTGTTCGTAACTCATCTATACTTAACTTTGGCTTCTCCGTCTCCGTTTGAACTCCCAAACGTCTCTTCTTCCACCTCGGCACCCGAACTGGATTCCTCATGAAATATCTTTAAGATCTCCTTGTATGTCGAAACGTATATCTCTAAGTCGGTAAGAGATCTCTCCAAGATTTTTGTGGCTTCTAGTAGCTAAACCTCCAAGCTACTAACTCATGAAGTTTCAACAGAAAATTCTCTAATTAGAAGAAATGATGCTACTGTACAAATTTCCAGAGAACTGAAATTTGTATAGTTTGACTTCACTCATGATTTTTAACCCCCTCCACTTTGAAAAAATCTATTTCTCTCTCTAGACCTCATCTTCTCATGATTTTTGTTTCTTTTAATAGCTTATCAAACAAGCTATAATCTTAGAAATTTTCACAGAGAAATAAAAACACAAAAAACATGACAGCGACTGTACCAAAGTTTTAGAGAGCAGAATGTCTAAACTTTCACGAATAAACCCTTTCAACTTTGAAAATTTATATCTCACTCTCCAGACCTTCTCTTCTTATGATTTCTGTTGTCCAAGATAGCTTATCAGCCAAGCTAAATACTAGAAATTTCCACAGAAAAATTAAAATCACAGAAAATCTGACAACGATTGTACAAGTTTTCCAGAGAACAGAATTCTTAAACTCTCATGAATAAATCCCCTCAACTTTGAAAATTTATATCTCCCTCTCCAGACCACCTTTTCTCGTGATTTCTGTTGTCCTGGATAGCTTATCAGCCAATCTAAAAGAACAAAAATTTTTACAAAAAAGATAATAAATCCAGAAAATCTGACACTGACAGTATAAAGTTTCTAGAGAGTAGAATTCCTAAACTCTCAAATTTCTCTCCTCTCCTCCTCCTTTCTCTACAACTCTTGTTGCATCCACTTTGAACTCTCCTCAAACCCTTTCTGAGTGAAAAAATGTAAAGAACGACCTCAAACGCGTCATAGATTACTACAGGATACACGAAAGGTTCTAATGTTACTAACATCGTGTTAGTTCTCTCTCCTCATAACGTTCTCTCATGTGCTCTCTCATGATCTCTTTTTGTCGAATGTAGAAATGAACTCTAAACATCCTTCAACGATCTCTTCAAGTGAGGTCTCGATGACGGAACCAAAAATGTAAATCCTCCGCGGTCTTATCGATCAACTATCCCCCAATCTCTCAACCTCTATGATAGTCATCGATGGATCTGCAACATGTCGGGCCTATCTCTCACTCAAGGGTCACCTCTGATGACTTTAATGAAAGCACACCATGAACTTGAAGGGAAAAATGCTAAGTTTAGTCATTCACACCCATAAACTCATCAACTAATATTATCCATTCTAACGACATCTCTCAAGTTTCTCACATGCTAAAATATCACTCTCTCTCTATATTGCTCAAGTTTTCATTACGAATGTGGAAACAAGGATGATGAGCTCTTCTCTACTCCTCTATTTATACATTCTAGGTTTTTACTTTTGGTACCCTCTAGTAACTCAACCATAACTATTTTTACTAGTTTTACTAAGATATTATTTAAGGTAAAAGCATTAATCACATGGGCTTCTTACCTTTTCACATGGGCTTATTTCTTCAAAGTCAACAACTTCTAGAAGGATTTTGGAATATTTTCAAGGAATTTTGAATTTCTACCCCCTCTACACTAGGACCCACTGAAAAGGAGACATGTGGAATCTCTTCTTGTTTTTAATGCCCACAAAGTCCACAACTTTAATCCCACCACTTATATCAAGTCAAAAAAGAGATAAGAGATACTTTCCACCTCCTTTCTACCTTTTAGACAAGATGACAAGATAGTAGTGCTCACTCTTTGGAAAATATCTGAATTTTCCCAAAAGTACAGCTAAGTTAACCACAACTAACTTTTAGCTAGTCATGACTAACTTGATATTTCTTTAAAGTACTTGAGCAGCAAATAAACATTCTCCACACTTAGTTATAACTAAACAACTTACTAATAGACCAATTTCCTGTGTGTAACATAGGTCGTTACAGACATGGGAGGAATGGATGGAAGGTGGAAGCTTACTGAGAGCCGAAGAAACGTCTTCTGGAGAAGTTGTACCTTCACCTTTTCTCCAAGGGAAAGGCCTAGAAGGTGAGATACCTTGGAGATCAAGACGTGGAGTTCTTGGAATCTATCAGGGAAGGACAAGTCATCAACTGGGGCGCCTTCTTCCACGTCTACATCCAGATCGAGTAGGGTAGAGAAATTGATAATCAGACCATCGAATCTGGGATTGAGAAGAAGAGAAGCTCAATTTCTATTCGGGAAGAAGTGGAGAAGACGATTGATGAAAATTGGGTAGCGCTTCCGCATCCAATCTCTTCAAGGAAATTTCAGGATAGAGAGAACGATCGATGGGCTTCCTGCAAATCATTGAGGAAGCGCGAGAGACATCGAAATAGAGAGTAGAAGCAATGAGGAATGAAAAAGAACATGGGAAGAACCTAAGTACTGCTTTCGGCTACGCTTCTGGTTGCTCCTTCAGTCTTTTGCGCGCTTCAGCACTTCAATTTCACCTTCAATGTCTTGTCATGATCTTGCTTCTGCCTCCAGTCTCGAGCTGCTGCTAACTGCTCCCACAATCGAGCTCGATCTGCTGTACTCCGAAGCTTCTCTCTCAATTTCTAATCATCTCGACTCTTAGGGATTCCTCACTCTTCCACCTCGAGTGCGCTTCCTGACTGGAAGACGCCTTCTCTCTCGCACTCACTCCAATTCACTTATGCGCGCTTCCATGTCCTCTCCAATTCTTAATGAGATTCCCAATTTGAGAAGCAGCGAGGAGATCTCTATGCTAACGCAACTCCAACTTTCGTATCTTCTTGCGCAATTTAGGTAATGGCTTCGACTACCCCGACCTACCTACTACAGTCGTGACTACATCATAGATATACCTACCCTCTACCTGGGTGGTGCGTGGTTGGTACCCCTACGGTCACAGTCACTGTCTTCCCGGAAGACACCGTCTAGAAGACGTCTTTCGGCTTCAGAAGAAGTCGATTTTTCCTCACAAAGTCCCTTAAGATCATCTTTCCGCTAATCAGAACGCAATCTTAAGAAATAAGGATACTTTAATTATCTAGACACGTCATTAACTTAAAATTTTTGAGAAAGTCTCAAATCTTGCAAATTGTGGGCACCACATACGTCCATCCTCACATGTTGACGTCTCCGCAAACATCAAAGCTCCCGTTTAAGCCTAATATTTCTTGACACGTCATGCATTAACACGTGTGGTCATCAAGGTACCATCTAACTCTTCCAGTTGTAAAGAACCATTGCAGAAGACTTCCAAGACTCTATAAGGATCCATCCAGCGAAGATGAAGCTTCTCAAAGAATTTTAGATGCATGTTGTCGTTTAGAAGAATCAGATCTCCATCCTTGACAGTCACCTTCTTCAGCTTGCTATCATAGTTAACCTTTCGTTGTGCTTGGACTTCGTAAGTCTTCTCGAGAGCTGCATTCTTGTCTTCCTCGAACTCCAAGAGACATTGCTCCTGGCTTTTCTCTTCTTCCCATGCGTTCGATAACAGCCAACCTATAAGTAGAGACTTCTAACTCGATGAGAAAATTAGGTGTCATCCCATAAGTTAGGTAGAAGGGTGTCTTCTAGGTGGTGACCTTAGGTGAAATCTTAAAAGTCCACAACACATATGGTAGCTTCGTGTCTCAATCATAAGCGTGGTTTACAGTTACCATAATCAAAATATTCAGAGAAGATCATTAGACTTCTCTGTCAATCCATTAGCTTTCGAGTTGTATGGTGTCGTCTTCTGATGCTTGATCTTGAAGTACTATGTCAAGAGGGTGATAGTCTCATTCAGAAAATGACTGTCCTTTCTGACACCAGTTCTAGCGGACATCCGTATCAGATGATGATGTTGTGCCAAAGAAATCTGGCAACCACTGCAGCGTCGTTCTTTCTTATGGCTTCGTCCTCTACCATCTTCGTGGCATAGTCTGTAACTATCAGTATGTACCGTGCTCGTATTCTTCTAGCTGCAGGAGGGATTGGTCCAACAAAGTCGATTCCTCACTTTTCAAAAGTACTAGAGATAGAATGGGAGTAAGAGACCACTGAGTAGTAGCTGTAGGTCTTCCCATCCTCTGGCATGCATCACATCTCTTCTAATCTCCTGAAAAGTGTCTCTATACATGGTTGGCCACCAATAGTCGGCGTCCAACATCTTCTTCACCGTCATCTTCAGTCCATAGTGACCGTCAGCATCCTCGTAGTGAAGATCTGTGATCATTGCTTTAATCTCTGAGGGCTCGAGGCATCTCCTTAGCTTCTCGTCATGTCTCTTCCTAAACAGAATATCCTGGAAGATGGCGTAAGGACCTGCTTTGTGTAAGAAGACGATCTTCTGCTCGACATCCAATCCTTCTAAGTACTGTTGATCTTCCAAGAACTTCCTCAAGTCCTTGAAGATAGATTCTTCTGTGGAAGTAGCGTAGACACGGTCAAAAGACCTCATCTCGGCTTCTGGAGAGTGAGCGATGCGCCTTTCCTCAGACTGTGATCTCTCTGCAGAAACTTGAAACAGCTTCTCATCAGGGAACTCGTCTTCCACTTCATCTTTTCTATGTTCAGTCTCCAATCTGGATAGGTAGTCAACATTGACATGCTATCTTCCAAGCCTGTACTCAACCGTGTAAGTAAATTCTTGATGTAGAAGAATCCACCTAGCTATCTTGCTTGACAAATCTGCTTTCTTCATCAGATGCTTCAAAGAAAAATGATCCACATAAAAGACAAATGGATTAGCTAGAAGATAGTACCTAAACTTCCGACAGGAGTAAATCATACCAAGACACTCTATTTCAGTTGTCGAGTATTTCTTCTCGGCGTCACTGAGTTGTCTTCCCGTGTAGTAAATGGGAAAATCTCTCTTCTTCTCGTCTTTCTGGCTCAGTACCACCTCTATGACAAAAGTAGAAACATCTACATAAATGTGGAAGACCTTTTCTCAATCAGGTGGTCTCAAGAAAAGGGATTCTGACATAAGCTTCTTCATCTCCTCGAAGGCTTCCTGTTGCTCAGAAAACCGGACGTAAGGTTCGTTCTTCTTCAGCAGCTTTGGTAGGTCTTCCTGCCACTTCTGCATATCTGTCAATAAATCTCTTGTAGTATCCTACGTTATCCAGGAAGCTTCTCATCTGAGTCTGGTTAGCAGGTGGGTGAAGTTTCATGATAACTTCCACTTCCACCTTAGCACAGTCGACTTCTATACCTCTTCCAAAAGTCCTATGTCCTAGCAAAATCTCTTCTAACATCTCGAAGAAGCACTTCTCAAGATGCAGAGCCAAACGATGTTCCATACACTTCAAAAAACACTTCCTCAAAAAAATCAGATGATCCATCTTAGATCCAAACACACAAAAATCATCTAGGAAGATCTCCATGAAAGTTCGAAGATACTCCTTAAAGATCGTAATCATCAATCTTTGGAATGTGGCAAGAAAGTTGTACAAACCAAACGACATTTGGTTATATGCGTAAGTCCCCCAATCAGTAGTAAAAGTAGTCTTCGAATTGTCTTCTTCTCTGATTGATACTTGGTTATACCCAGAATATCCATCCAGGAAGCTGTAGAACTCATGTCCTGCTACCTGATCTAACACATAATCGGTGAATGATAAAGGATGATGGTCCTTCTTCGTGGTCAAGTTCAGCTTCCGGAAGTCCTGACACACTCTAATCTTACCAGTTTGCTTCTTAGGAATGATGACAATTGGAGCTTTCCACTCACTGCTAAGCACTGGGAAGATGACTCCTGCCTTCAGATACTAATCGATCTGATCTTTCACCAGAAACGATTACTTAGGGTTAAGTCGATATTGCCTCTGCCGTGCAGGAACAACACTTTCCAGCAAGTTAATTGGATGCTCTCCCAGTTCTCTAGGTAGCCCTTCATGTCTTCTATGGTCCATACTAAGACATCCTGGAACTCTGTTAGGAGTTCTTTGAAGTCTTCCAACTGCTGGCCCTCGATCAACTTGGAAAGTTTCAGCTTCTTCCATGGAGCAATCTCCATCTCTTGAAGATCATCATGGTTCACCATTCATTCAGTATGACTGTACTCACTAGCACCAAAATATTCCAGTTTGGGAGCTTCCTCCAAGTCTGATTCGGATTCTGGAAGACCAGCTAACTAGTCTTTTGAAGGGAAGACAGTACTTTCATCTTCTAGAAGCTATTCTTCCGCAATTTCGTAGCACTTAATGTATCTACGGTTCACTTCTTCTACTTCTTCTATAGTACAGAAGTTATTCACCATAAACTCATCATATCTTCCATCACTGTCAGAAGACGCAACTGAGTCTTCTGATGTGTATCCTTCAGTCGTAGAGGGAGTTTCACCTTGATGTCCAATATTCATCCAAGAGAGTGACACTTGGACTTCTCACCTGGCTTGGGTGTAGGATTGAGAAATCTCAAACGATGTCTTCTCCAATCGATATTCACATCTGCAGCATACAACCAAGGTCTTCCTATCAAAACCTGATATCCAACCTTCGCTACAGGTCACAAAATAATATAAGTGAGGTAGAAAGATACTCTCCCAATTACCGTCAAAACATCTTTCAGTTGCTCCAAAAGTCATCTTCTGGTTTGATCGGTCATTCTGAGAATCCTCGGAGTAGGCTGGAACTCAGTGAAGCCTAGAGCATGCACAGTTTCTTCAGTCATGATGTTGACTCCGGAGCCTAAATCAATGGGTATCTTTTTCAGAAGACAGCTCATGGATCTCCATGTCAAGTTCTGAGGCTCGTAAGTCTTCATGCTCTATCCTAAGGATCGGTGTGCTCTTGGGAAGTTTTCTCCTCTTCCTCGATCCTCGAAGGACAGACTGTAACAACTTCTTGTAACCAGCATTATCATCCAGAAGCTACTGGGAGATTACATCCACCTTCTGATTTCACAAATCTCGTAAGAAGTCATAAGAGGATCGCTTCAGAAGAGTGACTGGAGTCTCCAACATGGAAGGGTTAGAAGCTGCTTCTTTAGGTGGAAGACCTGAATTGAGTCTTCTCTCGACTGGAAGCTGTTCCTATGAGACATGGGCTATCGTGGTCGGTGGAGGAAGCTTCTGCACTATCTTCCGTCGCTTCTCCAGTTCTTCTTGCATGATCGCTTCAACTTCTTTTCTGATATCAGGAGCAAAGTAATTTGGATCTTCCCTGTCATAAGCAAGAGAAGAAGGTCGCTCTGGGGAGTGTGATCTCTCTTTATGCTGCTTCTTCTTCGTAGTCTCCTTATGATGGGATATGTCTTCTCTTTGCTTCTGGTACTCACCTTGAGTACTGCATCATCCATGACTTCTTCTGGAGACTAGCTATATGAATCTAAGCAAGAGCTCCAAATAGTGCCATCCGCCAAGGTAAAAGATGACGTTTTCTCTAGTGGCTTATTCTTCTAAACTGCAGACGTCTTCTGCAGCTGAGGCTCCTTTCCGATGCGCTTCCCAGGGTCTGGTACGTCTTCTTCTATGTGTAGACAATCCGTGCAATCCCCAAGATCTTCTTCTTCTACAGAGATATGTTGTACCACTGTTAACTCGAGCTTAGAAGCTGATGCGGCTTCTGCAGGAGGTGAATCTGACCATCTGCCGTGGGCGTAGAGTCGAAAGACAGTTTCCTGTGAAGTGTCTTGCTTCCTTACAATTCCCACACAAGGACACTTGCCCAATCTGTCTTCTGGGATGAGGACAGATGCATCAGTGTCCTGTCTCTCCACAATTGTTGCATGCTCCAAGAAGAGGATTTAGAGATCGTTGTGATGAGGAAAGTTGTCAGGGCGTCATGGTATGTACAGTACCAGCCCTGTCCCTAGGAGTATAACGATTAAACTGAGCAGGAGGAGTAGGAGTGAAAAGTTGTACCGTCTCGATCCTGTAGCAGGATTCCTCACTTGGATCGTGTAGATAACTTTCATCGTCTTCTTCTCAATCTACCCAATTAAAAGCTTGATCTTGCACACACTGATCTCTAGTGTGTCCGGAAGAGTTACAAAGGTTGCATCAAATGTTTGACCAGGAAGCCATGGGTTGCTTCTGCTTGTCCTTTGGGTTCAAAAGATGAACCTTCAAGTCCATGAACTGTTTCAGCACTTCATCAATCCGGGGATCAGGTACAGTTTGAATAATCTGAGTCTGAGAGATCTTCTGCACAACTTCCTCCCTAGATCGTGACTTCTCTTTCTTCTTCTTCCGTGTCTTCTTCTCTTGTTCAGACTCTGATTCAGAACTTTGGACACTAGACTCTTCAGAAGCAGATGATGCGTCCGAAGCACTGTTATTAGTTTCAATGGACTTGGGTTAGACTTCCTAGAAGACTTCTTCGACTTCTTGGACTTCTTCTAGGTCTTTCCTCTATCTTTCGTCATTCCGAGTAATGCTCGAGGTTTCATATTGCTCTGCATACTTCTGTACCTCTACTAGATCATCACCTCCTCCTCTTCTACAATACAACTCCATATCTTGAGACAATCCTCCCAAGTACCAGTCCACGACTTGCTGAGCACAATAACTAGGTCTTCCTTGGTTCTAAGGGATGTGATCCATGATATCTTCAAACCTCTCCGTGTAATCCCGCAATGTCTCTTTCTTCTTCCATTCTAGCCTCTGAAGTTCTATGAGAGTCATCCGATCATAGCCCACTCCTCTAAATCTCTTCAGAAAGGCTGCCTTCAGAGTAGCCCAAGTGACCATAACTAACTCACCATCCAACGCTTTACTCATCCATTTCTTTCTCTTCTCTACGATCAGGTTAGGAAATACACGGAATCGGCATCAGTGTCTTCCTTGTTGGATCAAGAGATGGTCTCGAACATCGTGATGGGTCAACTTCTTCCTCTATCAGGTCGAGGTGGTGAAGATGATATTCTCGAAAGGTCAGATTTATCGGAGTCAGGAATGTCATCTTTTGAGTCAGAATTGCTGTCGCTTCCACCCTCAGAGATGTCCGGAACAATCCCCTCCTTTCATCTTGAGAAGTCTCTCCCGCACTTGGGAGACGTCTTCGACGTAACCGGTCCCAAAATCTACCTTGTAAATGAGATAACCCGGTTGGCTTCTATCTTCTCCAAAGATAATGCTCGAGATGGAAGGTTCTTCCAAATCTATTGTTCGGATCTTCTGCAGCTCTTCTTCTTTCCTTTGGTGTCTGAGGGATACCCGCTGCTCTCTAGAAGCGGTTCGCTGAGGTGAATGTACCCACTCATGATCCTTACCCGCGCGTCTTCTGCTTCTTCCTCTGGTTAGAGATATCTACCAGAGTGCTGAGAAGAGGTGTCACTCTTCTTCTAGTACTAGATCTGATAGGCTGAAGATCTGAACAACCCTCCACAAGTTCGGAACGTCTCCCTCTCTTGTCTCAGGTTGCGCTCGACTGCAGTCTTCCAAGATCAAGCCTTCCAAGAAGCTCTTGGAAGCGAGGAAGCGGCTTCTTCCAAATCCCCTTGATGTCTCTCATCAGCTTTTGGCTGCAGTTTCTGTCTTCTAGCAAGATACGTTTTCACAGCCACTAAAATACAATCCAAGTTAGTTCTAAATGCAACCAACTAATGACACACAGATCCAGGAAGCTTAGAACAATCATTACTAAGATGAAATTCTTGGCAGCCCTGTCAAAAATACGAGGCTACTATATGTAGTGTCTCATGATTTCTCCTTTAACCCATTGTAGCATAAAAGATTTTGTTTCTCAATGGACGTCTGTACATGTCCAAGAGAGACCTGAAGGAAGACCAGTGGTCAAGTATGGACCATCAGGATAGCGAGAGATGAAGGACGAGACCTCGGAGGAAGAAGACCGAGCAGCTGCCATGTCTTCTCCTCTCACTCTAGTACCTCAAGTAGGATCGAGCGCTCAGCAGAAGCCGATCACGGTGCGAGAAGACGCTATCGTGTCGGATATTGCGTGAAGGATGTCCAGGAAAACACGAGGTTCCTGGCTGTGGAGATGATGTGTGCTGAACAAAGACAAGACAGAAAAAAAACAACCAAAGAAAATGACTGCTGCAATATTTACCAACTCCAAATGTATGTACACTGCCGGATCTTTCTCCTAAGAGCACAATACTGAGAAACAGACCAGAGCGGTCTGTAACCTGCTTCAAAGCCCCTAAAACAAACCCCTGAATCACAACCCTGACCCAAAACCACCGAAGCGAAGCTCAAAGCAACAAAAACTTCCCTTTGCTAACAAACAGAGCTGCTCCTGTATCACACGAAAATCCAAGTCCAAACCACATCCATGTACAAGCTCTTAGCCAAAGCTGGCTACCACAAGCTGTATATAACCAACCAGAACTCTAACGAACTCAAAAGAGCAAAACCCGTAGCGAAGAAATCGAAAAAGGTCTATTTGAGAACTTTCTCTTTTCGCTAAACGGACTTCAGATATCGATAGGGTCTCCTCCGGTGACTCCGTTAACCCAAGAAACCTTCAGATCCGACTCCCAACAGCCAAGGTATCGCCGATTTTCGATCGCAAGTGACTGAACCTTCAAAAACTGCTCCCTGCGGCTTAAAACCGCACACACGGCTCAAACGGATCGCTTGATCTGATATCTGTCTTCCCTGGCAGGTAGATCTAGCTATCACGAACCCAACGAGACTCCAAACAAGCCGTTTGGAGTTCCCCTTGCAAAACCACGCAAGAAATTTGGTCGCAGGTTGCAAAAAACTAACGTAAATGGACTCTCTGCGGCTCAAACTCGCTCACCTCACCCAAACCAACAATCCAATCCACGTATTGTCTTCTCCTATGCATAGATGAAGACTCTCTGGTCGCGTAGGCACCAAGAACGAAGAGCTTGGCTCACCGATCGCGAAGAACAACCCAATTTTAGATCGCAGGCTATGAAAAATCTGATGCAAGCGCTTCCTTGCGAGCCAATTTCACTCCGAACTCCTAAACCGTCCGATGGAACTTGGTATCGTCTTCAATTTCTTGTAGAACTCAGTGTTCTGATCCCGATGGATCCAAGGACAGCAAGTTTGGACTCCGGAACGGTCCGAACGGCCAACTCTCCTTCATAGATAACTGAAATCTCTCAATCTCCTTTATGCGTCTCAATTTCTCTCAGTACACATCCCTCGATCCATCTCTTCCCAAACCGTCTTAACCTGTGCGTAGCCTACACAGATTTGAAGCTAATGACACCTTGCGTGCATGTATTGGACTTCTCAAATCTCCAAACCGTCCATCGATAAATCGCAGACACAAGCTAACCCTTAAGCTGCCCCTTGTATCAGTCTCTGTACGTACGAAGTTCTCTGTGATCATAATGAAGCAGGCCCCTTGCGTATTTGATATAACGCCTGAAGTCTCAAATACCCAGTCAGCAAGTAAACTAAGGCCTAGCTTGATTTTTCCTTCTTTCGAGTCGCATAACTTCTTCGCTAGACGTCCAAAT
This sequence comes from Asterella californica, assembly GCA_036924285.1. Lineage (NCBI taxonomy): Eukaryota > Viridiplantae > Streptophyta > Marchantiopsida > Marchantiales > Aytoniaceae > Asterella > Asterella californica. Next base: position 4,596,125 of record JAYKYS010000010.1, on the reverse strand, counting down.
GAAGTAAACAAGGTGCCTATGAAAAGATGACAATGAGCTCTACCCATTGATGCGATGAAAGTGGAGATCCGAAATTGTGCCAAAAGCTCGTAAGCTGGGGCCTAGCTTGTTTTACTCATCTTTCGAGTCTTGTAACTTCTCCACTCAGCGTCCAAACGAAGTAGACGAAGTGCCCATGGAAAGCTGACAAAGAGCTCTATCCATCGATGCGATGCAAGCGAAGATCCGAAATTGTGCCAAAAGTCCCTAAGCTGAGGCCTAGCTTGTTTTACTCATCTTTCGAGTCTTGTAACTTCTCCACTAGACTTCCAAACGAAGTAGATGAAGTGCCCATAGAAAGCTGACAAAGAGTTCTATCCATTGATGCGATAAAAGCAAAGATCCGAAGTTGTGCCAAAATCCTGTAAGCTGGGGCCTAGCTTGTTTACCCCATCTTTCGAGTCTTGTAACTTCTCCACTAAGCGTCCAAACGAAGTAGACGAAGTGCCCATGGAAAGTTGACAAAGAGCTCTATCCATCGATGTGATGAAAGTGAAGATCCGAAATTGTGCCAAAAGCCCATAAGCTGAGGTCTAGCTTGTTTTCTCCATCTTTCAACTTGTAACTTCTTCACTAGGTGCCAAACGAAGTAGACGAAGTGCCTATGAAGTGCTGACAACGAGCTCTACCCATCTATACGATGAAAATGGAGATCCGAAATGATACCAAAAGTCCATAAGCTAAGGCCTAGCTTGTCTTTCTCATGAGTGTCTTTGGAGCGACAAGCATCGAAGTTTGAATTTCAGATAGGAGCCGGTCCATGATATGACAACGCGAAAGACAATTTCTGCGACTATAGGAGTCTTTCGAAGATTCTAGAAGCCAAGACATGGGTTGATGTTCCGACTGCGATCAGAGGAAGTGCAGCTAAGAGAACTGCTTCTGCAGTGAAAGAGATCTTTCACCTCAGAAGATATTGAAGATAGCGTCTTCCTGTGCACAGAAGCAGAAGACTATGGTGGTGAAAGAGGTATCCATACCTCTGGAAGACAGGGAACATGCCTCCGATCGGTTTGTGAGCATGAAATTGTCTTCTACAAGAAGAAGGCTGGAAGAGTTCATCGTCTTTTTCAGTTCGGAGATCCAGCCATGGAGTTGGTGGAGAAGCGCACGATGGCTCAGAAGAAGCCACTACAGCCTAGATTTTGTCTGTGAACCTTGATGCAGCAAGAAGAAGTCCATAAGTAGAAGCTGGAAGCTCTGGAAGTCAACCTCTGCACCACAAATAGATCACAACGGAGTACAAGATGGAAGCTTCTGCTTCTGCCAAGGAGATGACACAGCTGCGGAAGAGCAACCAGGAATTGCAGACACGACTTCAGTAGCGCAAGCAAGAAGTTTTGCAGATCAGGGGTAAGCTCACTGATCTTGCAGAAGAGAAGACGACTTGGAGTGCACTGCGGGAAGCTGCGGAAGCCCAAGCCGCAGAGGAGAAGAAGCAACGGGTGGAAGTAGAAGCCCGAGCGAAGGAGATTATAGCGCATATGAGAGAAGCGCTTCGGAAGAAGTTCAACTTTACTGCAGGAAGGAAGTTTATCACCCTCGCTCCTGAATGGGATGACACTTTCAGGGAGATATTAGTGGACTGCAAGGAGAGCATGTTCCGCTACCTGGATCGGTAGATCGAGGACCTGAAGACTCTTTACGGTCTGATTCTCCCTTCTACAGCTACGTCTTCTGGTGCATCAGGACCAGCGATGGAGAGGATCTCAACAAGGAGGAGTTTGACCTCGCTGTCCACTTGATGATGACAGCACTAGAAGCCGAGAAGAAGACATAAAAAGCTCCGGAAGACAAGATGTCTTCTGGAATACAAGAATCAAAGGTGTCTTCTCAAGTGTTTTGAGTGGAGGAGATGACTACCTCTGACCACTGTGAGATCACCTCAGCTTCGAGCAGGTGCCGCAGAAGAGTCAGGAAGCGCAGGAGGACTCAGCTTCCCAGAAGCCTGTTCTGTCTTCTGAAGCCGTGGTGGAAGCACACATTACGAGTACTGAAGAGGAAGCCACCTCAGCCGCACTAGAGGTACCAACAGGGCTTCTCACGATATCAGAAGCTAAATTAGGAGATCAGGTAGGTAAGGATCCCATATGGACCACATCTGACGATCATCTTTGTCGGTACTAACAATATATAGTCAGAGGCAGCACTCAGCAGTTCTATCTTCTATAGTATTTCATACATGACAGGGGTACCACTATCGACATGAACTCCACCTTTCACTCGTTAGAATTATCTTAAATTTGACGGTGAAGATTCTGACAGTGATGGAGACAAAGAGAATATCGATTCCTTTGTTAAGCAATTTGAAGCGGTATCGCATGCAAACAAAGAAGACAATGATCATGATCGAACGAAGATCTTCCCAAGTCTGTTGAAACACGCAGTAAGAAAATGATACAGTCATGCTAGTCTCACTCCTGCAATCATATCTACTTGGGATTTAATGAAAAATGAATTCCTTAAAAGATTCAGGAAATTGAATTATAATAGACATGTACTGCACAAAGTGAATAGCGTAAAACGTAAGAAGAAAGAGTCTTTGAAAAGTTACGTCCAAAGATTTTACAGAATCTTGGATAAACTACCTGTCAATGGAGCATATCCAGCCTACACACCGGCCCAGGCAGAAGAATGGTTTGTAAAAGGGTTGCCTTCAAAGCAACAAATGTGGGTCAGATGGTTCGATACGTCAACTTTGGAGCGGGTCATCGATTCTGCAGAGAACTATGAGTCCTCAAATATCCTCAGAAGAGACCAAGATAGAAAGCAGTTATAGTGCAAACTATCAAACAGAACCTAGGGATGACGTTTTTTACCTCAAGCTCAAGACAATCAAGCTTTAGAAATAGCATCATGCGATAAGAAATCGCAAGGACTAGTACGAATGAACCATCTCTAAAAGATAAATATGAGGACTTTCTTCTTTCCTAAAACGGTCTTTTGATATGAGAAGGGTCTATTATCCTAACTCCAATGGTCTCATGAATCTCCAAATCCGACTCCCCAATGGTCGACATGTGTTATAAGTGGAAAGAGATGTGGAGACAAAAGGTCAAATTTGATATCTAGAGAGTATACTGCTCATATTGACCCTTGACTTCTTTATTTTTTATAACAGAAACGGCGAGATGTGATCATAAACTCTCTTTGTTGTGGAGATATCGATCAATTATAAGAATATTTGAATTGGACGATCCATCTTGGTTTTTGGTTGTTTTTGGCTATTTGTGTTGTTAGTCAGATTCATCTTTGGAGTTTACGGATGACCAAAGGTAGTTAAGAGAGAATATTTTCACTATGATGTTGTTGTCCATCGGGTCTACTCTCCATTTCATCAACATTAGAAGGAAAACAACAATAAAGAAGAAAATGTGTGTGATTGCGATCTTTGATTGCAATGTCGAGAGTAAAGATGAATTTTTTAGGCTCAAATTTGTGGACCAACCTTTAGGGCGTCTTGTGTAGAATGCTTGAATTGGCTATCAGAGTGATTTTGGTCAATTTAGAACAATTCTGCAAACGTGAGAATGGACGTCCATGAAGTTCATTGATGTCCTCCTCGGTTTTGGAGCAGGTCATCCATGAAGTTCATAGATGTCCTCTCTCCAAATGCTCCAAACAGATCAAAATTCACCTTGGTGATCATTAAAAAGGTTGATCCTGAAGTTTTAGCCTAAATAAATTATTTTGATCTCCGAAATGTGATTAAAATTTACAATCACACCCAATTTGATCTTTATTGAACTTTTCTTCGCATGTTCATGAAATTGAGATTGAATTGAACTTAGAACAACAACTTAATGTGGATAGTCATCCATATTTTCTCTCTCGATGTTAGTTCATTATTGGTTAGACTTCTTTAAGCTCATCCTTTTAAGACACATGTTCGTGTTTTGATGATTACACGACATATCGTCTTCATTGAGTCAAAGCTTTTCATAGGATCATACATAATTTGAAGTTTTTTATATATCAACACGAGACTCTTACTTGTCTAGAGAAATATATGCATAAATAATTAAAATAATGATAATTATTATTAACATCTACTTACATCAAGATTTCTTCACGTAAGTCATCCATGGATTACCTATGTGCTTTTTACTAATAAAACTTTCAATGTTGGATATATAGAAAATCAAGAGTGATTGATTTCTGTTAAGTCGTAGTTTATTCACGGAACGTGTTCATCTATGCATTTCATGGATTGTCAAGTTTCATTTGCATCAATTTCGGGTTTGATGTGAGACATCCATGAAGTTCATGGATAATCAATGCTCATTCTGGTGTTGGATATCCATGAAATTCATGGATGACTAGCCTCAATGACAATCGCACCTAGTCTTTGAAGCATAGTCATCCATGGATGGTCAAGTTTAGTATGCACTAGTCTCTACATTGATATTGGACATCCATGAAGTACATAGATGACCAATGCTCATTTTGAAGTTCTGTATTGGTCGAATTCTGTTTGCATCAAGCTCTGTAAACTGATCGATATAATTTTCATGTCTACATTTGACTTTGATTCTATTGCATGAATTCTTTATATTGTATGTTAGTATCATACATGTGATTTCTCATATGTACTATTATTCATGCGCTATATTCATTATAAATAAATATCTGTTTTTATGACAAGTGGTTAGACATTTACGCTTGGGGTTAATTGAAATCATCATCTTTATGATATTCTTCATTTTTACGTGGGTTACACATAACGTCAATCACAAATTTTAGGTTTTCTTTTATGTCAACGTCAATAGAGATCTCCATGATAGAGGGTTGTGATGGAGAACCCATTAGTGGATCATGTTTGTTATTAATGACTGTTAGTGGTCTTGGATGTATAATTTGCATGTGAGAAGTTGGAATTCATAGAGAACTTCATGATATACAAGATGGATAACATCCATATGATTTTGGAAAACACTTTTGTGGAACTTAGACAAAAACCTTTGAGGTTGAACATCAAAATTAAAGGACGGAAGCTTGGGATGAGTTTGATTTGAAAGACATAAAAAAACTGATGACTTTGCAGTGAATTTGATCAAAGATAAACAAACGGACTTTAATGCAGAGTCATGTGTTTGATCCGAGTTGCACATTTGATGACGAGTGATGGACAAGAGAAAACAACAAGAGATGCGACTAAACTTTTGGAGGTGCTTCGTGAAGTGATTAAGGAGTTTGAGGATGTTTTGACGGATGAGCTACTTGTTTAATTATCTCCAAGGTGGGTGGTGGACCACAAGATCGAGGTCTTGTTAGGATCAGAACCACCATCTGAACGAGTTAGTGATACTGATTCTGATAACTATCTTGGATAAAAAGATCTACCAGATCTACGAAGGATAGAGTTCTCAAGAACGCAAAGAAGCTAACAATGAAATACTGAAATCAAAGAAGATCAAATTATGAGCACTAGTTTTTCTGAACACTGCAAGTCTAAATGTGAAGCTTAAATGGAGCTGCTAACTCGCTTGCAGCTGACCTTGGAATGATTGATCATGAGAGTGTCTTGGACTCACCATACATTTGTCAAAACCGAAAAAATATTTAGAATTACAATTATCACGTAAAACTGGCCGCGACTTCCCGTCAAGTAGATACCAGCCTCTGGAGCACATTCTGTCTGGAACATTCGGTGCCAAATCATACACTCTTCGACATCTGCAAGGACAAGAGTTGTGAATGATATAATTGCAATCTCTACTTGCAACCTCTACTTCATTCGGATGTACCAAATGAAGTAGAGAAACATGACCAATTAAAGTTGAGTATCTTTCTTGTGGTACTATGACATAATGATTAGTAACCTGTTGTAATCTTATAAATATTTTTATAAACAAAATATATCATCTTAAGACATTTCATATATATAAGAAACCCATAAATATTAAACTCAAACATCTAGTCTAGATCCAAGGGAGATCGTATGCTTAAACAAGATTGCTAACACTATACAACATATTCTACTCTTTCATATTCGTGGGTTGCAATTGTCTCTGTGTTAGACACAACAAGTTTATGATATATTTCTTACTCTAGGTGCAAGTCAGAAAGTGAGACAAAATTGATATATGATTGAATTGAGTCCTCTCTAGACTGTTTCATGACTAAAACTATCAAGAACTTTTAAACATATTAGTTTGGCAAACTAGTATGGCACATGTATCCAAACTTCTTTCTAACCAGATCAAGATACTATGGTTAATGAGGACAAAAGAGAACAAAATAATGAACTCTCAAAAGAAATTATTCATTTGCATGGATCCAATAACTACATCTGAAATTAAGAATACAAGCTCTCTATGATATGCACGAAACACAACTATCTATGAAAAGCTTTAAAGGATAAACTTTGAAAGTTCAACCTTAAAAGCTGTGAATATTTCAAAGTTGTAAGAACCTTCACCTCGAGTGAAAAGTACCGGCAAATAATTGTACTCCAAGCAAGGCAAATAAGCTCACAAACATAAGTGTAAGTATCATAAATGTTTCTAAAGCAATGAAACATTTGCTCATGGCCGTGAATATTGCCTGCACATTTTGTTAGAAAGTAAGTTCTACTAGCTTGGAGAAAATGATATTTGTACTTTACATATGACATACTCAATATATAGATTAAACACAAAGGTCTTGGTCACACACACATTAAGATCAGCATAAAGCTCAATTGTGAATCCTACAAAGAACACAACCTCAGAATGTGACTCCACTACTACGGGTCTGTGGAGAGTTCAAGCCTTGTATTAGTAGTGATGTAGGTTTATACATATACTTGCTTCAACTAATCAACTAATATTATTAACTCAATATCAACTAATATTATCAAACAAAACAAACAAGAAGGACGTGAAACTTCTACCTAGTAGTGTCAAGAAGTAACATCGTTGGAGATGAACTTCATCATAGAATAAAGATCTATATTATGGTTCAAATATTATATCATGAGACCAGGCGGTAATCTGAAATGGTTACATGGTTATGTGGAATGTCCTTTGGAGGATAGAAAACAAATGGTGTATGATAGGAATCCATGTTTATGATTATGTTATGAATTGCTTGTGTACAATAGTCATATGCGAGTTGAAGATAGAAGATCAATAGTAGTATGGAAATTCCATGAAGAATGATTAATAACGTCATGGAGGAGAAACGGAGTTGTACAAAAAATTTTAGTAGAAAAAGTTAGTAAAGAATGTATAAGTAACTTTACTTAGATTTATGTATGAGTTTTAATTCTCTTTTTAACAAAAACACATGTCATCCTCAGTAGTAGGGATGCCCATCTAGGAAGAAGATATCTCAAGATTGAATCCTCCTGGCCTGTGTTTTCTATTCCAACATGTTGACTTTCTGGACGGGAGTCTATTGTCGGATATGTAGCTACGTCCTGGATATCTAGGACTGAGGGACTGATATTCTTCTTAATCATGGACTTCTTAGCCTACGCCTTCGCATGCCACTTCGATTATAAGTCAAGAGTTATCTTGTGCAGCTATGGAGAGAATGTAAGCCTTGAGGGGTGGCTTCATAGTTTGGTCGACACTGGATGACATGTACGATAACAGAAGTGGTATCAAGATGACATCAAGATTCAGGAAATTTTTAATAAGCAAGGGTCTGCTTGTTTGATACGCAAATCTGCTTATAAAGACCATATCTTAGCTAGAGGGGTGCTAAGCTAGAGTGTTAGTTAGGAGAAGCGACACACAACGTGAGTAAGAAGGAGGTATCTTTTGTTGTTGTAGAGAAAAACTGTCGATGCATACGGAAGGAAGAGAGGAACTGAGGGGATCAGATTCTAGAGTTTTTCCAGTGTGGTAAGGTTACAAGAAGAGGAATAAAGATTTGGGAGTTTGAATTTTATCTATTGTTGTATTTGGATGTAAATTTGCTTCGGGTGAATGTAAATTGACTTGTTGAGTAAGAGTCGACTGTTGCAAAAAGATCGGTATATGTGGAGCTTTGATCACTGTCAGCAAACTGATTGATTCTTATCTTCAATTCAGTCTCTGTCCTCACACTTAATCGCAGTTAGAAGACTCGTCCTTCTTGAGAAAAACTCTCCAAGACATAATTTTGGTGCTTCCACTGCGAGACTTCAGGGTGGTTAGTTTTGAAGATTTGTTTGATTTAGTGAGGAAATGGATCAAGGTGTTGCTACTCAAGGTTTGATTAGTGGTGAAGATGGATCAAAGTACTTCTCAAGGGGCTACTCTTCAAGGTGTGTCTATCTCACCTCCAGTTGCTGGTGCAACTAGAGGTGAGACACCTGCTATGGATACAACTCAAATTCTCCAAGCATTGGCTTCTTTGATTCGACAACAACCTGCAGTTGGAGGACCTGAGCCAAATTTGACAAAGACTCTACAAGCGATCATCAGTCGATTGGACGATTTGATGATAGAGATGTAAGCAAGTATCTATAGAAGTACGTAGATGAGACGGAGTTGGTGAGAGCACTTGAGCTTGAGGTAATTTTGAGTTTTAAGTTGATAGTGGTTTGCGAATTGAGAGAGAAGATGAGAGGTCTACGGAGAAGACATCTAGAGGGATGGACTCCTTGTTAAAGTGCACTAAGAGAGGAATTTCTTGAAGAAGATTATGATAGAGTCACACAAAGGACATTTCTTGACTGTGTAGAGCATATGCTTGAATGTACTTGGAGCTGAATGAATTGATCCGTGAGTTTGATAAGAGATATTCACAACTTTCATGTCTAGAGAAGTTGACATTAGATGCTAGAAAGACAAAGTTGTTATTAGGGACTATGGACCTAAGAGAATTATGCCTTCGTCTTGAAAATCGACGAAGAAGGGAAGGATGGAGATCTTCTCTTTGACAACACTTCGACACATGCATCAGTGGAGGCGGTCCGAAGTTTTTCTCGGCTGTTCAGGGAGTTATCACGGAGGAGAAACTGTTGTCGCACTGAAAACTTCCTTGATGCAAAGATAGAGAGGTGATGGATGCGATTATCACGATCTTCAAGTCGAAGAGGACCACCTACATGTCGAATTGGCAGATATATTTTATCGAGGAGCTCTTCGTCAGAAAACGAGTACACTGGGGGAGGATTCTCCATTGACATATGCAGAAGTTATGGATCGAAGACGACATGGTCTACATCGATGACTTCGTGTTAATCTTCTTCTACATGAGAATAGGTTTGTTGACCTAAGAGAACAGGAAGAAGTTGAGCTTCCTCGATCAAGTTGAGGAAGACAAATTTGTGGTCGAGCCAACTCCGCAGAGAGATGTACGGATGGAGAAGCTCTTCGACGAAGTCACAGACGAAGTGATAGTCATCAAAGAAGTGACGACAACGATAGCTATGGAGGAGCTTGAGATCGTCAACTAGGACAAAGGCAAAGGTGTTGAGGAGATTGCAGCACCGGTTTGAAGAAGCGGCTGAAGAAAGATCTTGGAGGATACACCAAGATCAGCGTCATCGACTTCGAGGAAGAAGATGAAGAGCAAGCGAACTGTGTGCTCCGAGGAAGTTGATGCAGAGGAAGTCGGTATGGAGGCCGAGGATACTCCGAGGGAAGAGAAGAAGGAAGAGCATAGTGATGTGCAAGTGAGCTCTTCTACGATCGAAGAAGTACATCATTTGAGTTCTTCGGTGAAGTACTTGCAGGAAGTAATGGTACTTCTACTATTTACCTTGGAGAGTAACCGAGGAACGTACAAGCGGGTAGTCAGACGACAACTGAACTTAGTCAAAATTGCGTAGATGATGAACTTCGGGTGAGGAAATTGGATGGAAGAGAAGGAGAACTTACGCGCTGCGATCTTGACGGCAAACAGAGAGAACACGGTAAAGTCCGAAGAGATCCGTAGGTTGAGCAGGAGGAGTTACTTCGTCAAAAGACAAAATTCGGGAAGGAGCACGAGAAGATGTTGTCGCTGATGAAGAAGGAGCTGATCGAGATGAGACAACAACGAAATCACTATCATGACACTCTAGCCAAAATGACAAAGGAGATTGAAGATGTGAAGATGAAGTATACATCGGTAGAAGAACAAACTGCGAGTCTTCGTAGCAGAGTGGAGCTGACATTCAAGAACTACTCCGTCATCGTCTTGGATCTTCCGGAAGATTCTTCAGCAGATTAGACAGGAGTTAGACGTAGTAGATGTAGAGAGTTCTTCAGCGAAGAACTGAGTAGCTAGACTAGGTAAGCGGGTAGTCTGAAAACTTCAAGAGATCAACCGAGTGTAGAGTTCTTGATTAACGAGATAGTTAAGGACTTAACGTTAGGTTTTGATGTGATGCCTGGTGTCGTTTCAGTTGCAAGATCCTCATCGGGCGATACCGATATTCATCCTACTTCTTAAGAAGTAAGATCTGCCATCTTCGGACAAAGTTGTATATAAGCGTTATGTTGTTCGTTCTCAAGACCTCTATGTGTTTGTTATTTCTGTTTTCTGAAGTTTACGAAGCCATTGTGTACTTGTCTTCTTCGGAGTTTTATCTACGAAGTTTCATAGTTTGTTGTGATAGGAGTGATACTAGGTGACGAAGTTCTCTGCAATTGACATTCGAAACTATAGTAAGAAGTTTGTGGCGAAGTTTGAGAACAAATCAGCAACTACTAAGGCAAAGTTACTTTGGATGAAGTGTTCTTCTCAAGAAGTATCTTCATGGTGAAGTTCTTCTTAGGAAACAGTTCAGAAGAAATATTCTTCGTACTTCGAAGGAAGAATAGTCTTCTTCGCTTCAGTTTCTGAGCACAGTAGTAGTGAAGATAACTTAGTGTGAAGATACTTAGGGTTTATGATGATAGAATCTACTCAGTAGCACTTCAGCAATACTTCTCTGTTAAGACTAGTTATCCGTAGCTCTCTATCTTGTTGTTTATCTGTTTCTTGAGGTCCCTGACCTGTTTAGTATATGTTATGTTATTCGTCAGGATTATTAACTCTGTCTTGTTGGGTAGATCTGAGTCTGATCTCTACCGGGACTGATTTCTGACCGTGAGAATAAGACAACCATACAGAATCATCTTGTCACTTGTTTATTACATTTAGATGATATTTACTTGCATCTCAGTGGGTTCAATCCTTATATTACTACTTTCGAGCATCTTTTGGTGTTCTTTTGTGTTATAATCTATATATATAAAAGATAGTGTTCATTCTTGAAAAGAGATGGTGTTTAAGATTTTCCAGTTCCTCATGAATAAAGTAAGCATAAAATATTACAATTGATGGTGACAAATGCTTGTCAATTATCAAGAAGCTGATATACTTATATCATTAAATTCTATTCAAGCTCGATTGATTATTATGTGTAATCGAACTCGATTGTTTTATTTTTCTCTGATGTGTATATCATACTAGAGGAATCAAAGTTTTATTACTATGCAGTAATGTTAGCAATTCTATTGTACCACTCACTAAGTTAGATTTTTTGCTTAAAATATCGAATATTAAATTCTCAGATAAATTACTGATATGAACAAAAATTCTTTGATATCAGCATATCAACTCCTAATTGTTGATGTTGTTCTTTTTCTCTTTATGCATCAGAACATAATTTAACACGTATGTTAAAAGTCCAATTATCTAGCCAAATAACTTATTCATAAACAATACATCATCTAACCGATTTTTAAAGAGAAACATGTGAGAGAAAATGAGGTCCAATGACTATCAGTTATCCGTAGATAGTTATCGATGTCGATAACTATGATGCAGTTATAATTGTTCATATCGACAACTATTCTTTTGTTCAATAATAAACGTATAAACTTCGTGCAAAAACATTATTTGATAGATATCAAAGTTTGATATCTATCAGATGAATCTGTTGGTTAGTTATGGATGGATAAACTCCATGTGACAACATAATCTATATATGTAAGTTCAATATCTATGCTTGACATGCAAAGTACTAAACTTCTCACTAGAATTTGTTCGTGATAACACCTTCTAAAACAACTGTTAGTTTATGGATATCAAGAAATTTCTGCAGATATCAGTAAAATATTTTGCAGACATGCTGATATCCGTCACAGGCAACTGATAATGTTCCCTCACTCGGAGAACATCAGTAGTACGTCATTATTAGATATTTTTCACACATCAGTTTAATAATATTTTACCATAATATCAATATGTGCTTAATACTAGTGTTTGTGCATGTGCTTGGAAAGAAATCCATCTCCCATGAGTGAAGAAGAAGAGCTCATACTTACAAAAATATCACCAACAAGACGAAACTGACGTAGAACAAGCAATGCTCGAAATATGCGTAGAGTTGCAAGACGAATCCAACTATCTTCACCCTTAATATATGTAATTGTAATGTGAACCCTGATAGATATCAAGCATACCTTCAAATCAACTCAAGAAGACAAATTCCTCAATAACAAAACGTTGCATACAAACAAATTTTGAAAATAAACAATCTAACCAAATTGCATCTCAAGTGTACTTGAGCAAAAACTCACATCAAATCAAGAAAGCATATGCCTTATAGTAGCAAAATTGCATATTGCAAAATCATGCCAACTGAACTACAGTCATGTTGTAAAGAACATTTCTTGGAGAAAAATAACATGAGCAACTTCACTGTATGGCTGAAACTAAGACAATATCACTGACGCACACATGTACATGTTACCAAGAATCGATAACAATCACGAGGTCAAGTTTGTTGAAGTTGTTACGAAGATAAGCGTGAGGACCTTGATATAAACCTAAAGCTATAATCCGGCCAACACATTCGACTCTGCAGAAAATGCACAAGATCCAACAAGATCAAAAGCGTGTGTCTTCACTCGTGTGAAATATGCATGACCAGTTTCATGTGGTAATTTATAAAATTTCAAGATCATCAATGTAGATCAAATTAAATAATTATGATCAATTTTAGCGAGGTTGCTAAATTAAATGAGAATACTAGTCATAACAATCTAGCTCGATGACTTCATAATTTAATTAAATTTATGGATTTTTCTTAAATTTCAAATTTTCACTTCAATCCCAAAGTGAATGTTCAAGAAGAGAAGTACAAGTGTTGGAGCGATATCAAATAAAAGGAAAAACTTTACTGAGCAATTCCTGATTCTTGGGATTGAGAAGACTATCAATAAATAATTAATATCTAATAGTTCATATTCAAGAATGAACATGAATCATCAGCATGATATCAGCAAAATTTTCCTGATATCAGGAACACTTGACGGCCTCACTGAGTGTTAATTTTAATTGTGCAAAATAACATAACCCAAGTTATATAAACTTTGAGGAAAAAGTACGATATCAAATATCAATAAATTCTTCCTTATATAACGAATACTTGACGACCTCGCTGCGTGTTTACCTTAACCATGTGAAATATCAGTAATGTTATTATGCATCTAACTAGAGTTTCTGACAAACTAATAATCATTGTTATTTTACATCTAGTGAGGTTTGCGGTGTGAGAGAATGACTCACTAACCTTGTTGAGTCCGGTGAGTGTGCAAGGAAAATCATAATATCAAGTGACAAGTAACTGATATTAGTAAAAGATTCCTTTTATCTGACTTTGCTCCAGCACCCAGTTATACTCGCTAGTTGTCAACTTCTAAATATTTGCATGAAATATTGATGATAGAAATAAAATAAAAATTCATTCAAGCTAGATGTATTTTTCGAAATTACACAGTTAAAATTATTTGTGCTAAGATTACTCATCTAAGGAATAGCAAGGACCTTCAATACATAACTAATCTTGGAAAAAAAGACAATACTAGTCCTTACGTGTAGAATATAGTAATAACGATGTCTGCAACTATGAGAGAATGTTTTGAGATGTCATATTGACTCACGAAGGAGCGTTGAACTTTCAATATGAGCACAATAATATGACCCAATATCAAGCCAAGAATGATATATTCTGATTTTCTTGTTAGTTGTCAAGGAAACATGGTTATAATACTAGTTCAATATCTATCCTAACTTTAGTTTAACTATCTCAATATGGAAGGCTATTCGATCTAATAACATCAGTATGCATAAAATGGTTAAATGCAACAAAAACAAAAAGATCTCAACAATAAGTCAATTAGCTCTTAAAAGTTGTGGATACTCATCATATAGAATATGAAATAGAGTCATACGAAGTTTACTCTCTATACTTAGAATGCCTAAAGCATGACCTTGTAGTCTTGCCCCTGTACCTATGGGGCTGCTCAAAGCTCGTCTTTTCATTGCCTGCATTGAAACCAGTCATCACATTATGTTGAATATGTTTGTCTCTACTTTGAAAAGAAATCCAATTTACACTCTAATTATTATACAAGAACTTAAAGCAGAAAGCAGGTATATAGCAAGATATGCTACTAGAAACATCACATTGAGGACAATAATAGAGCTTATGCGTATGATGCTAAATAGATCTATTTTGCAAGGACCAAAATAAGAATGAGATCTTTCGGAAGAAATCATACAGTACATTTATTTTCTTTACATGTACAAAAGCCATCTTCCATCTGTGAGTTGAGAGAGTTTCAAGTGGTTCTTTTTGTCGCACAATAGTCCATGGATCTAAGGACGAGACGGAATTGCTTCGGTCTGACTGTATGAGGAGTATGTCTTCCTCAACATCTCGGGGCTTCATTGCATTCATGTCTTCCTCCTCATCATGTAGTCCTTGCCTACAGCTTGGAATTTCCAACCCCTCATCATTTTGAGTCATTTAAGCTTAACTACAACAAGCTCAAGCATAGAAACAAATGACGTTCCTTTTATAAACTCACAACAAAATCCATGCAAAACACTCAATCTTAGCAAACAATCTTCTATCACAAACACTCTTGATCTATTCATTGAACACACTATATATCTTAGGTAAATTAGTGACTGGATAACCTTCTTCACTCAATAACTCTACGAACAATCTCATGCTAGATATAAAGGTGAATCTACGTGTGACTTGTGCTACAACTCCTTATTGTCACTCATTGTTAGGACTATAGTAGTATCGGTCTAGTTAGGTATAATTAGCGTAGGATAATAGTCATACAGGGAATACTAAGCCTTCCACTAAGGATAGTGATCATGAGATAAGTGGATCTGACTTGTAAACCTGTGGTGTCCACAATTTGCAAGATGTGAGATTTTTTCAAAAATTTAAAGTTAATGACGTGTCTATAAAATTGAAGTAACCTTATTTCGTAAGATTGCGTCCTGATTAGCGGGAAGATGATCTTAAGGAACTTTGTGAGAAGTTGTTGACTTCTTCTGAAGCCGGAAGACGTCTTATGGAAGGTATTTTCCGGAAGACGGAAGCTGGAAGTCAGAAGACGGACGTCTTCCAAGAAGACAGTGAATGCGATCGCAGGGGTATCAACCACGCACCACCTAAGTAAGGGGTAGGTATACCTACCATGTAGTCACGACTGTAGTAGGTAGTCAAAGTCATTACCTAAATCACACAGGAAGATACAAAAGCTGGAGGCACATTAACACAGAGCTCTCCTCGATGCTTCTCGAGTTGAGATTTGACTTCAAACTAGGAATTAGATAGGACACTGGAAGTGCACGGAAGCGAATTGGAGTGAGTGAGAAAGAGAAAGCGTCTTCCAGTCAAAAAGTGCACTCGAGGTGGAAGAGTGAGGAATCCCTGAGGGTCCAGAAGATTAAGAATTGAAGGTCGAGATGGAAATTGAGAGAGAAGCTTCAGCATACAGTAGATCGAGCTCGATTGTAGAAGCAGTTAACAGCAGCTTAAGATTGGAGGCATGAGCAGGATCGTGGCAGGACATTGAAGGTGAAATTGAAGTGTTGAAGCAACGCATAAGACTGAAGGAGCAACCAGAAGCGTAGCCGAAAGCAGTAGTGAGGTCCTTCTCCTGTTCTTTCCTCTTTCTTCATTGCTTCTACCCTCTGTTTCGATGTCTCCCGCGCTTCCCTAATCGTTTGTAGGAAGCTCATCAATCGTTCTCCCTACCCTGAAATTTCCTTGAGAAGATTGGGCCTGGAAGCATTGTCCAATTTTCGTAAGTCATCTTCTCACTTCTTCTCGAGTTGAAATTGAGCTTCTCTTCTTCCCATTCCAAAATTCGATGACCTGACTATCAATTTCCTTACCCTACTGCGCTTTTGTCCTAGAATCCGTGGACAGAAGACGTGCCTGAATGTCTAGACATCTTCAGAAGACGAATGTTTGCAATTCGTACCAAGTAGTTAGATTGGATTGGAATTTGTGTTGAGAAAAGCTTGATACGAATCCAGAGTGAGCTTGAGAGTTGATTGTTGTTTCGAGAAGCAGGAAATTGAGGACCAGACATGTGCCTCCCAATCTTCCCGACTTCTCAAATCTACATCTTCCTGGAGAGACTAGAAGATTGGAAACGCTGACAGAATGCACGAGAAGACGTGAGGGTCCTCTTCTGTCTGACAGATAATAGCATGTTCCTCCTTCTTCCTCAACTTAGAAGAGAGTTGTGAGAAGCCTTGTTGACAGAATCTGGAGAGAATGGTCAAGGGTCATGTCTTTCCGTTACGTAGCAAGTTTGTTTTGAGAGTGTATGCGAGGTGAGGAGTCAAAAGACA
Organism: Asterella californica; assembly: GCA_036924285.1. NCBI lineage: Eukaryota > Viridiplantae > Streptophyta > Marchantiopsida > Marchantiales > Aytoniaceae > Asterella > Asterella californica. The sequence continues at coordinate 4,579,523 of JAYKYS010000010.1, read as the reverse complement.
GAGTGCGAATGTTCCGTGCTTGTTGTGAGGCTAGATTGCGTGTAGGAAGTCGAAGACAAGTGAGATCAGTGATGAGAAGCCTAGCTGCGGGAAGTCTTCTGAAGATGTCGATTAACCAGAAGTTGTCCCGAGGATCTTCTTGGAGACCACTGTCACCGCAGGAGTCCTCAATCCTCTTCCGAATCCTTCGTAGACTTAGCTTCTCACGTATCTTCATGTCTTCTATTAGGAAGTAGGATGAATTGCAAGGTGGATTGTCTTCTTAGGAATCCATGCGATGTCTTGCTTAGTTACGATTGCTTAGATATAGCTCAGAAGACGTGATGCACTTAGGAAACACTGTTAGAATTCTGAAAGACGGAATAGCTATCTTCTGGAAGACTAGATTCGTCTTCTAAGAGTGGAAGCTAGACTGTGAGGACCTGGTAAGGGTTGAACCTTAGGCTCACAAGCAAGTATGTGTGGTTTAGTGTAACAGAAGCTCGAACTTGTAGATGCATCCTCGAGGGCTGGTGTTACCGCTAGCAGAGTTGACGGAGACCAAACCTTTCATTAAGGAGTTGGACCTTGATTTCTTCACATGGGACTGGAAGATCATCTTCGTGGACACTGGAGTGGTGGCATAGAGCTTTCCACCAGCCAGAAGCAAAGAACTGCGGATATGAGTTGGAGAAGAAGATTCTATCAATGATCTCAGAGAAATGACATATACCTGGAAGTACTACATGCCTATTCCTAGAAGACAAACAGGTGCTCAATCTCAAGATCGGGTGCAGACGCGAGCAATGGAACCCTAGTGGACTTGCGTTAGGTTGTGAACACTGCGAGTAGGACTTAACGGCTTGGCCGGGAAGTCGGGATCAGATGAACCTTAAGTGGTTCTCTGAACCAAAGTTGGAACATTGGACTAGGACCTAAGGGTCTACCCCAAGACGATCCTAGACGAACGCTGACCTAAGAGGGCAAGTCTGAGAACGGACCGAAACATAAGTCTGAGACATAGGTCTGAGACGTAGGTCCGAGACTTGAGATCGAGACGTGGGTCCGAGACGCAGACGGACCATGGTTCGGACGCTGGGTCTGGACCACAAGTCCCGAAAAATAACTAAGTGTTGGAGCTCCAATGACTTTTTAGGTCGTGGACGGAGCTCCACGTAAGATCTCGAGGCGAATGAGGTATCATTGGAAAGGTCTCGGCGAGAGCTTTCCAGTGATATGTAGCACTCCTCGATCTGACCTCCGAGATGAGAATAATGGACGAACCATGATCGAGTTGTGGTATAATTTTCAGGGACCAAAGAGGAGGGCGGGGCCGCCGATCCCCAGAAGTATATATGAGGGGGGCTCGATGCCTGGGTGGGCCAAGACGAGTCACCCGATCCCGGAGTTCGGCGGGCAGAATCTGGGGGCATGAGGTGATGGCTCGGCCGGTTCCAAGGCACGTTTCGGTCCACTTTTGGACTTAAGAACGATGTGAGAGATGGGGCAAGACTAGGGAACGAGTTGGCGGGTTAGACCACCGTTCGGAAGCCTAGACCCAGAGAGACATCACGGGGGGTTTGGCCGCTAGGTAGGCTAGAGGTACGGTTAGGACCCTGGACTTTATGGGAAGTCCGCCTCAAGTCATCTTGTGACTTGCTCATGTTTTGAGACCGACCTAGGCGGGTCTAGGTCGAGACTTAGAGAATGCTGAGCTTGATGATTAGGGAGACGGTCCGGCTCTGGTCCAGACCAAAAAGAGATACGATAAGTGGTGCATGGACGTTAACTTGTGATTGTGTTTGCAGGTTAGCGGTGTAAATTTCATGGCCTACTGAGCAAGAGCTTCCGCTGGCGCAACAAGGCGGTAGGTGCGCGAAAAGTGATATCAGAGCCGACGCTTCGGTGAGCGAGAACTTGAGGTAGCGGCTGAAGGCTGGACGCTTGAGGAGGAACGTGAGACACGAAGCGGATCAACGTTTCTAGATGAACACTTGGAGCGATGGCAGAAGTAGGATAGAGTTTCAAGAGGAAGACCAAGAGACGAGTGGCAGCTGACACCGGGACCAGATCGACTCGAGCTAGCCCCGAGGCACAGTCAGGAGACGATAACCGACAACCTTCGTCCCAACGTCAAGGAAGCCCTGTACCAGCTGCGGCACCAGTGTAGGAAGATGGAGTCTTGCCAGCGGTGCCCAACGATTCAAGCGCGGGAAGTCAAGGAGCTTTGTATGCGGAACTCATCAAGATGATGAAGACCATGCAGGAGGGTATGACCTCTAGGGATAAACGTATCGTTGAGCTTGAGGCAGGCCAAGAGAGCTCTTCGTCTACCAAGAAGCTTTGTAAGACGAATTTGCTGACCCCGTTTTCAAGTTTTAGACGGGCTCGCAAGGTTAAGGATTTCTTAACTGAGTTGGACCTATACTTTGAAGCGCAACAGGCTCAGGAGTCAGACAAGGTGAGAGCGGCGGTTACGTTCTTGAAGGATCATGCGCTTCTCTGATGGACTGCGTACAGGGACGAGCACGCCTTGACCGTCTCGGCGCTTGGTTGGAAAGAGTTCAAGGAGTTGCTCGCAAGACGATTTACTCCGGAATATCAAAGGATTTGGGATGGTGTTGAGTTAGTTCGGTTGAAGCAGACAGGGACCTTAAGTGCTTATGTGCGCGAGTTCAGTGCTAAGCTGGATTCGTTCTCCAAGTGGACTGAGGAGACCAAAATATGTATATTTATCGCGGGACTCAAGTCAAGCTCGGAGAAGGCTCTCTTCCGGATGCCGGAGCTATCTGCGACAAGTGCCGAACTTTTGAAGCTAGCGGAGTGAATTGGGGACGACGAAGTCCAGCAACAGAAACCTTTTGAACCACGCAGCACGGACAAGTTCCAGAAGAAGAACAAGGGCTTCAAGTGACAATGAGATGGGGGTGAGAAGGATCGGAAGGATACTTCTGCCTCGGTAGCAAAGCGGCAGCAAACAGGAGCAAAACCTAAGGGGCAAACACCTTAGAAGGGCAATGGAGCTAAGTTTACTTGCTACAACTGTGACGAGGTGGGTCATATTGCTAAGAGGTGCACAAAACCTAAGGTTAGTAATTGTAGCATGAATGCGTTTGTTGCAAAGGACTTGTTGGAGGGCCAGATGACTATGATCTTGAGAACCACGAAGAAGACACCGGGATTGATGTTTCTACAAGCCAAGGTTGCTAACCGTGATGTTACTTTTCTTGTGGACATAAGAGCGACTCACTCCTTCATAAGTCCGAAGTTGGTGAAGAAGTTGGTCTTGTCTACCTCCAAGGCAGACAAGCCTATTCAGGTACGCTTTGCCAAGGGCAAGACGTACCAAACTTCTGAAGTGGCCTTGGACGTACGATTTGCGTGTGGGAAGTTGGAGTTCACAGAGAATTTCATGGTGTGCGAGATGGATGATATCTATGCGGTTTTGGGGAACACTTTCTTGGACAGGTTTGAAGTGGAACTTAGGCGGAAACCTTTAAGGTTAAACGTAAGAGTTAAAGGGCGAAAGCTGGGAGTGAGGCTGATCCGAAAGCGTGGAAAATTGACGACTTTGCGATGAATTTGATCAAAGACAAACAGATGGACTTCAACGACAAGGTCATGTGTTTGATGCGAGTTGCAGATTTGATGGCGGATGACGGACAAGAGGAAACATCAGTAGATGCGACTAAACTTCCGAAACTACTTCGCGAAGTGATTAAGAAGTTTGAGGATGTCTTGACAGATGAGTTACCTGCTGAGTTATCTCCAAGGCGGGTGGTGGATCACAAGATCGAGGTCTTGCCAGGATCAGAACCACCTTCCAAAGTCCCTTACCGACTCAATCAGATAGAACTCCTTGAGTTGAAAAGACAACTCGGTGAGCTATTAGCGCGGTGTCGTATTGTACATAGGTCTGTTCAGTGAAAAGTAATGCAAAGAGATTTTTTTCTATATTGTGTAAAGGAAGCTGCCTTGCAGCTTAACAAGCTAGGCAGGAGCTAAGCTGGGGCCATGCTTGACAAGCTGCCCCTTAGCTTGGGTTGGAATATCACCCCTGAGGGAGTCGAAAGACACCAGAATGTGAAGTTCGACGAGGAGAGCGACCTCATGCTTCTAGTTTTGACAGAAAGTGCTTTAAGTAATAGTTAGCACATGTTTTAAACTAAGAAATATGCGATAGAGGGAAATCTGTCGATTCTGACTCATGACTCGAACTCAGAATCTGATTGCGTGAGTGTGTAGGTGTTCACAAGTACTATAGTTTTGACTCTTTACTCGTTTAAAACGGAGTTGTATAGAGAAGTTAGCACAGAAAAGGCTAGTAAAGACTTTACAGGAAGATTTCTTTAGTAAAGCATATGTACAGACTGCTAAACCTTTTTGAACGGAACCAAAGGCCATCCCAGTGATAGGGCCCCTGCCTAGGAGGGAAGTGGTCTCAAGATCAATCCCTCCTGGCCTTTGGTTCCTATTCTGGCATGTTGGCCTCCCGGATGGGAGTCTATGTTGGGTATGCAGCCATGTCTTGTATACCTAGGGGCGAGAGACCGGTATCTCCCTTAATCGTGGGCTTCCTGGCCTAAGCCTCCGCATGCCATCCTGAATATACTATGGGAGATACCTGGTGCGCATATGGGGGGGCTGTAAGCCCTGTGGGGCAGCCTCATAAGTGTTAGGGCTTCGGCCTACATTGGATGGCTTATAGTATATTCAGGATGGCATCAAGATGGCATCAAGAGCACAGGAAACTTTTGCTAATTAGTTAAATAAGCATCGAGTAGGCTTGCGATGGAGAATGAGGTTATGTGAATCTTTGTTAGTGTAGGGGTAGAGTTTGTGGAGGCAACTGTGAAACTTATATTAAAAAGGGGTCAAAGTTGTAAATAAAGCTTTGTACGCATAAGGACAGCAAGGGGGCAGCTTAAGCTAGGGCCCTGCTTGTGATAAGTGACTGCACTTATAAGCACAGCAGGGGGGCAACTTAAGCTAAGGCCTTAAAACTTTAGGTTAAATACTGCGGCGGCTGAAGATCGGGGACACACTTTTCAAGGGAGTTTTCGGAGAGAACTGAGACGGAAGGAGAAAAAAGGAGCAGAATTAGGGATTGAGGAGAGGAGACGCTGAGAAGCTTGGAGGCTGAGTGGAGGTCAATTTTTCTGACAGAATTGAGTGCATTGAGGAGAGGAGACGCTGAGAAGCTTGGAGGCTGAGTGGGGGTCAATTTTTCTGACAGAATTGAGTGGATTGAGGAGAAGAGACGCTGAGAAGCTTGGAGGCTGAGTGGGGGTCAATTTTTCTGACAGAATTGAGTGGATTGAGGAGAGGAGACGCTGAGAAGCTTGGAGGCTGAGTAGGGATCAAATTTTCTGACAGAATTGAGTGGAGTGAGCAGAAGAGATCGTGAGAGAGGCAGGAAAGTGTTTTGGAGACAAGAACCTCATATGTTACACAGTTTTGAGGTTTGGAAGCAGTAGAATTGAACGGACAGAGGTGGTTTATTTGAAGGAGATCGTTTTTGACAAGGCTTTGGTTGTCGTAAGATCAAATTCCTTGGAATTTTCAGCTGAGAAGGACTTAGGAGAGGAGGAGAGAGATATTTTCTTGACAGTGAAGCAGTTGACACTGAAATAAAGCTATTTCTACTCCGGAGAGACATATTTGTGTACCTGAGTGCGTGCTTGAGTGTTTGTTTTGCAATTGGTGGGCACAAGAGGCTGTGTTTTGAGATTTCATCGTCTGCAGCGACCTATTTTCTTTTCTGGTCATTTCTCTTTGATCTATCACAATCAGGAGGTCCGCCCTCCCCAAGAAAGACTCTCGCCACGACAGCGGAGATATATTTGAACCAGTAAGTCATCTTATGGAGCCCCAATTCTTTTGACAAAGAAGAAGGATGGGAAGTTACGACTCTACGTAGATTATCGTGCGCTCAATAAGGTGACGGTAAAGAATAATTATCCCTTGCTAAGGATAGATGACCTCTTTGATAGGCTAGCGGGCGCAAAGTACTTCAGCAGGATAGACTTGAAGTCAAGATATTACCAGATACGGATAGCTGATCCAGATGTTGAGAAGACCGCTTGTCGAACTAGATACGAATCATTTGAATTCATAGTGATGTCATTTGGACTCTGCAACGTCCCTTCGGGTTCACTACATTGATGAACACAATTTTTCACGAGGAGATGGGTGAGTTTGTCATCATTTACATCGACGACATCTTGATCTACTCCAAAACCTTGGAGTCGCACGCGGAGCAGCTAAGGGTTGTGTTGACGAAGTTGCGGGAGCATAAGCTGTTTGCCAACATTGACAAGAGTGAGTTTGGTTTGGAGCGCATTAACTTCTTGAGACATGTCATTAGTGCAGAAGGAGTTGGCCCGGATATGCAGAAGATGGACGTGATTGTGACTTGGGAGCCTCCGACTATAGTGAAGAGGATGCGGCGATTCTTAGGATTGACGCAATTCTACCGCAAGTATGTGAAGGGGTTTTCAAAGATCGCGAAGCCGCTGACGGACTGGACGGGCAAAGATGCATAGATAAGTTGGACCAAGGAGGTAGATGATGCGTTTCATACGATCAAAGCTTTTTTGTCAAAGGCGTCAGTTTGAAGCTGTCGGAGTTCGACAAACCATTCGAAGTGCATACCGACGCGAACGACTATGCGATTGACGGAGTGTTGGTGCAGGATGGAAAACCTGTAGCGTACGAAAGCAAGAAGCTATCTGGGACAGAGAGTCGATGGTCGACTCACGAGAAGGAACTGTTTGTGGTGGTTCATTGCTTGAGGAATGGCGGTATTACTTGGGACTCCACAAAACCCAAGTGTATACTGACAATATTTCGCTCAAGTACTTTGAGACACAAGATCGGGTGACGCCAAAGCAACTACGGTGGCATGATACCTTGGCGCTCATGAACGTGGAATTAATCCACAAAGCGGAAAAAGACAATGTGGTTCTTGACGCCTTGAGTCGCAAGGAGGAATATCTTCCATAGTCAACACAAATTTTGCGAGCTATGTATCCTAAGGAGTCGGACTTGGAAAGACGAATACGTGAAGGTTACATGAGCGATGACCAAGCGAAGGAGTACCTGGAACAACTCAAGCGAGGAGTGAAGTTGCAGAACATGCAGCTAAGACATGATTTACTCATGTTCAAGCAAAGTCGGGTTTATGTGGGACAAGGAAAATTTAGGACCAAGTTGTTAAAAGAATGTCACGATGCGCCTTCATCAGGCCATAAAGGAGAAAAGTCCACTTTAGCAGTGATAGCTAAAAAGTTTTATTGGCCCCACATGAAAGACGATGTTGCCCACTTTGTGAAAACATGTGTCAAGCGAACCGCGTTTCTTATGAGAAGAAACAATGGTTGCTTCATCCGCTGCCAATTCCAGCCAGACCTTGGGAAAGCATTAGCATGGACTTCATTACCTCTCTGCCTGACTCGAGTGGATACAACACGATTTTTGTGATAGTTGATCGGTTTAGTAAACTAGCGAAGTTTGCTCCGACCTTGGATACTGCAACAGCGTTCACGACTTCTTGGTTGTTCCTAGATACTTGGTGGCGTTCACATGGATTACCTCCGAGTATTATTTCAGATAGAGACTCTAAGTTCACAAGTGCCTTGGAAACACTTGTCTCAAAAATTGGGGACTAAGTTAAAATTTAGTACCGCCTTTCATCCGGAAACAGATGGGCAAACGAAATGAGTTAACTCGGTTCTGAATCAATACTTGAGGAATTATGTGAGCGCGGACCAAAGTGATTGGGCGGAGTGGCTCAGTCTTGCGGAGTATTGCTACAATTCCACGAAGCATTCGGCAACCGATGAATCGCTTTTCTTGCTAGCTTACGGACGTGAGTCAGAAGGGCATCTTGACTTGACTCTTGCAGGGAGTTCTACATCAGCACGACCAAGAACACGGCAAACATCAGCTGAAGAGTTGATGGCGGCAATGCAGCGACGCGAGGAGCAAGTAAAGAAGAACCTCGAGAAGGCGTAGCAACGGCACACGAAGTAGGTAGACAAGCATCGGCGGCAAGTGAAGTTTCAAGTGGGCGAAGAAGTATGGTTAAGTATGAAAAACTTCACACTTCCGAAGGAAATATCGACGAAGTTTTCATCGAAGTTCGTGGGACCTTTTGTCATTGTCAAGAATCCGCACGAAGTCGTCTATACATTAGACCTTCCTCGCGAGTGGCAGTTGCATCCGACTTTCCATGTTTCTTTATTAAAGAAATACTTCAAGGACGATTTACGACCGGAGCGCAAACAGGTACTCAGACCTCAACCTGAAGTCGTGCAAGACGAAGTAGAATATGAGGTAGAGATCATTTTGCGATCACGGCGCAAGTCCAACCGAATGGAATACTTGGTCAAATGGCGTGGCTATCATTTGAAGGAAGCAACTTGGGTGCCAGAGGAGGAGCTAACACATGCAAGTGAAGTATTAGATCTATTCAAACGGAGACAAGGACAACAAGGGCGTTAGCAAGATGAGGACATCTCCTTCCAGCGAGGAGTGAAGAAACGACGAACCATACGAGTAGCAACTTGAAGCAATTTGGGCCGATGGATTTTGTAGCTTTGTCTTGTATTTGGAAATAAAGACTTTGTTTCTTGAAATTTTGTCTAAGTGTATTGGTAGTGCATGGCTATGACTAGTTCTGATCAGATGCCTAGGATGTTGTCAAGAGGAGGAACGAAACACACTCAAAGGAAGCGAGCTGGTTTGGATAAGCATCTAAATCAAGACTTAGGTTTGCCGTAGCGTTAGCAAAGCAAGTATGAAATTTCATACTTGTCTTGGGGCTTGGGGTGATCTTGCTTTGTGATTTTCTACAAAGTAAACTTGCGCGTCTAAGTCAAATCAGGTTGCGACCAAAAAGTGAGTTTCGAGGGACCTTGTAAGTAGGTTTGAATACTTATAGTTAGCAAGTTAGAGTCTTAAGTAAAATATTTAGTAATTGTCAACTAGTTTTGTTTAGAGTAAGCCAAAAAGGTAAGGCTTTTCCCAAGACTAGTTGGAATTTTCTAAGTGTTTTAGCGATAACTTAAGACTCAAGCCAAGAAAGGAATTGCGGGTTAGCTACCAGAATGCAATTCTGACGCCAAGGGGTTGGCTACCCATCTTGAACTTGGCGTTAACTTAAAAGATCGTTGTTGATGAGGGCATCAACCTCCAAAGTGGGGGTGCGTGTCGCGATCCTCTGTCTCAAGATCGGGCGCAGACGCGAGCAACAAAACCCTAGTGGACTTGCGCTAGGTTGCGAATGCTGCGAGTAGGACTTAACGGCTTGGCCGGGAAGTCGAGATCAGATGAACCCTAAATGGTTCTCTGAACCAAGGTTGGAACATTGGGCTAGGACTTAAGGGCCTACCCCAAGACGACCCTAGACGAACGCTGACCTAAGGGGCAAGTTTGGGAACTCGAAACATAAGTCTGAGACACGGGACCGAGATGTGGATTCGGACGCTGGTCCGAACCACAGGGTTCGAGTCTGGGTCTGGACCACAGGTTTCCAAAAAATGACTAAGTGTTGGAGCTCCAGTGACGTTTTAGGTCAAGGACGGAGCTCCACGTAAGATCTCGAGGCGAGTGAGGTATCATTGGAAAGGTCTCGGCGAGAGCTTTCCAGTGATATGTAGCACTTCTCGATCTGACCTCTGAGCTGAGACTTATGGACGAACCACGATCGGGTTGTGGTATAATTTTCAAGGACCAAAGAGGAGGGCGGGGCCGCCGATCCCCAGAAGTATATATGAGGGGGGGCTCGATGCTAGGGTGGGCCAGGACGAGTCACCTGATCCCAGGGTTTGGCGGACGGACTCTAGAAGCATGAGGTGATGGCTGGGCCGGTTCCAAGGTACGTTCCGGTCCAGACTTGGACGTCTGGACTTAGGAATGATGTGAGGGCTGGGGCAAGACTAAGGAACAAGTTGGCGGGTTAGACCACCGTTCAGGAGCCTAGACCCAGACGGACATCACGGGCGGTTGGACCGCTAGGTGTGCTAGAGACACCGTTTAGGACCCTGGACTTTATGGGAAGTCCGCCCCAAGTCATCTTGTGACTTGCTCATGTTTTGGGACCCACCTAGACGAGTCTAGGTCGGGACTTTGGGAATGCTGAGCTTGATGATTATGGAGACGATCCGGCTCCGGTCCGGACCAAACTGAGATAAGGTAAGTGGTGCATGGACGCTAACTTGTGATTATGTTTGCATGTTAGCGGTGTAAATTTCGTGGCCTACTGAGCAAGAGCTTCCGCTGGCGCAACAAGGCGGTAGGTGCGTGAAACATGGGAGGAATGGATGGAAGGTGGAAGCTTACCGAGAGCCGAAGGAACGTGTTCTTGGGAAGCTGTACCTTCATCTTTTTTCCAAGGGAAAGGTCTAGAAGGTGAGATACCTCAGAGACCAAGACGTGGAGTTCTTGGAAGCTATCTGGGAAGGACAGATCGTCAACTAGTGCGTCTTCTTCCACACCTACATCCAGGCCTAGCTAGTGTACTTGGGCACCCCAGCAGGAGGACATCTTATCCCCTTCTTCTGCTATCTGTATGTGTCGAAAGGGGACATGAAGGAAGACTAGTTAGCCAAGTATGGACCTGTCACACCACAAGTATTCCATTATTTGTGTATAAACTTATATAAATTTCATTAGATATGACTATCTTATAGGTTACTATAGTTCGAAGATCTAAAATTAGAGTGATCAAAAGTAGTCATAACTAGTTGAGATAGTTATCACTAAGTTGAGGAAACTATTAGAGGTTCCACTATAGCACTATGTGACAAGTGCGGAGCTCTAAATATGCTTCTCAAAAGTATGTAACTTTGTTGACCATCGCTGATTGGATGCATGATGAAAACTCATGCACAAAGATCTAAAGATGCTCCTCAAAAGACGTATTAGTTTGTTATCGTCTTTCGATTGGATAGCATGGAAAGTTAACACTTTACAAAAGCTAAAGTAGGAGAATCTCTTACTTTAGTAAAGGAGAACAAGTAATGTGTGTGCTATTCTTAAAGTTTTAGTAACCTTTAGAAGTTTAACTATTTGGGATTGCGCACTTATCATGAGATAATGTAACTTAGTGAAAGTTACCACGGTAAGAAGTTGTAGAGTATATAAGGAGGAGTTGAGAGGGTGGAAGACACTCTCATTTTCATGTCTATAAATAAAGTGAGCACTGGAGACCTTGGGAGTCCTTGAGTACTATGTGATGCAATGTGGAGAGCGGAGTTAGAACTTGTTTGCAGGAACGCTATTAGAGGGACCGATGTGACCATAGGGTCAGAGTGTTGAGTGAAGTGAGCATGGGTATAATTGAATCTTTGTAATTAAGGTGCACTAGTAATCCTAGTCATCTGAGGTACCCCTGGGTGAGAGACAGGTCGGCTTACATTTTTGGTTCCGTTGCCGGGATCTCAATACAAAGATTTGTATTTAGTCTTTAGTACAGTTTATGTCTGTTTTTGAACATGAGTTCAAAACCTTTGTATTCACTATGTATAGAGGGCAAGATAAGCTTTCCAACAAGCTTTATATCTCCGAGAGATCAATTGTAAAGAGAGAGTTATGTCTTTCGGAAGTTAAGGAGGTTTTTCGATACCAAACAGTGAGCTCTCGGGAAAGAGTTTACAGTCATTTCCATATTTTCAGTTTTCAGAGTTAGACCTTGAAATCTTTCATGCTTATAGCTTGCAAGATAATCTATCTATTTCAACACCGTGAAGAAGAGGTCGATGTGCATCAACGACTATGTGAACCATGTCAAACAGCTCACGGATCAACTATTTTCTGTCAAAGTCGAGATTGATCCCATTGTCTTGATCGGAGCCACATTGCAGAGACTGCTTGCAGAGTACAAACAGTTCATAACATCGATTTCGACCAGAGAACCCCTTCCGCGGTTTGATGAGCTTGTTGCAGGTTCTGGAGGATCTCGAGGTAGGGGTCGTGACAAAGGTGCTGGATGTGGACGGGGTCGCGGACAGCAACAGCAATCGCAGCAGCAGCAGAACCAGCAGAACCAGCAACAGTCTGGTTCCAACAACAATCAGAGAAGAGCGCTTGGTTCCAACGCAAGGTAACAGCAATCAGCAAGGCTATGCAATCACTGAGCAAGTCTATTCGTAGTAGTTGCTGATTACTACGCATCAGAGTTATGCGGCTTTCGAGCCACACACTGACTGGGTGATCGACTCCGGTGCCACCAGTCACATGACTTCCCATCGGGAGTGGTTTAGTTCACTCGAGCCTGTGGAGACTCCACAGTTTATGGTGACAGGAGATGACACCAAGCACAAGATCCAGCACAAGGATAACATTCCACTTGACATTCTTGCTTCAACGTTTACTGGTATATGGAATATCTTACATGTACCCACGTTGACTAGAAACCTGCTATCTGTAGGACAGTTAATAGAGCAGCGTCTGCAAGTGCGCTTCAATAAAGATGGATGCTTTATTGAAGATTTGAATAGCATTGTCATAGCTCGAGGTATCAAGAGCCCACTGGAGTCTGTGCAGCATGTCAATTCGGCAAGCAAGCTAGACAGCCCTTTAAGGGATCAGGTAGTAGAGCGAACAAGCTTCTGGAGCTTGTTCACACTGATGTATGAACTGCTTCTCAGCCAAGTATGACCGGTTTCCAGTACTTCGTGTCGTTCATTGATGATCATTCGCGCTATACTTGGATCTATTTGTTGAGAAACAAGTTCTCTGCCGAAGTACTGTCAGCATTCCAGACTTTCTGCAAGTTGATGGAGAAACAGTCTGGAGCATCTATCCTCTGTTTGAGATCTGATGGAGGAGACGAGTTCCTTTCTAGAGAGTTCGATGCATATCTGCGTGAGCATGATATTCGACGTCAAAAGACCTACAGTTACAGTCCGCAGCAGAACGGGGTTGCGGAGTGCAAGAATCGACACATAGCAGAAGCTGCTCGTGCGATTTTGAATGAGAAGACCATGCCTAGACCTTACTGGGCAGAAGCTGTTTCATGTGCGGTGTATCTGATGAACCGGACGCCTACAACGGCAGTCTACAGCAAGATACCGATGGAGGTCTTCACAGGCAGTAAGCCTGATTACTCTTTCCTTAAAGTTTTCGGATGTATATGTTATGTGCACATACTTGATGAAAGACGTAAGAAACTAGATCCGAAAGTAGATAGATGTATCTTCCTTGGTTATGCTTCTGATACGAAAGGATATAGGTGCTACAATCCTTCGTCCAAGCAGTTCTATATCAGTAGAGATGTCATTTTTGATGAGCTACAGTCTTGGTTTGCACCTGCACCTATCGTAGCCATCTCTGTATCTATTGTAGACCCAAGGAGTCAGTCCACTGTAGTATCTCAGAGTAGTACGTTGAGTGGAAGATCTGGAGAAGTCACTGATTCCATATCAGAATCTGTTGCACATAGAGCTGTTGTAACGCTGTAGTCCACGTAACACAGCCTAGTGGAACTAGTGTAGTTTCTACACAGGATGAGCGCGTGCTATTGCAGCGTATGTTTGACTCATCCAGATATGTGGATCTTCCACATCCACTAGATACTTTGTCCCAGACCTTGGCGTCTACGTCAGATCAGTTGCAAGGAGAGGTGACTAGTGCACCGATTACTTCTCGCAGATCTGAGCGGGCAAAACATCCAGTGAGTAGGTATATGCATGAAGGTTTTCTTGCTGCGCACCATGCATATATGGTCAATGTTCTTCAGGAACAGGAACCGAGTCCGCTTGAGGAGGCGATGCACAAGATCCAATGGGTAAGTGCTATGGAAGCTGAACTTGCTGCGCTTCATCACCAACAAACTTGGGGTTGGTAGACTTATCTCAGGATAAGAAAGCGATTGGTTGCAGGTGGGTCTTCAAGGTCAAGCGCAACTCGAATGGTACCGTGTGTCAGTACAAGGTCAGATTGGTAGCTAAGGGCTACGCACAGCAACATGGAGTTGATTTTGAGGAGACTTTTGCTCCTGTTGCGAAGATGGTGACTATTCGAACAGCAGTTGCAGTTGCAACTCAAAAAGGTTGGAAAATGCACAAGATGGACTTCAAGAACGCCTTCCTCAACGACGATCTTGAGGAGGAGGTCTACATACAGCAACCTCCTGGTTATGAGGATCCTAAGTTCCCTTCCCGTGTATGTAAGTTACGAAAGGCTCTCTATGGTCTGAAACAGGCACCAAGAGCATGGTATGCAAAGATCAATTCTTACTTGCAGTCTCTTGGTTTCCACCTTTGTAGTTCAGACTCTACCTTGTATTCGTTGCGAATACAAGACCGGATTGTTGTGATCACCATCAATGTTGATGACTTGATCATTACCGGTAACTTTGAGGAGCTTATTTCCCAGATCAAGGATCACTTGAAATCTGAGTTCGAGATGATGGACTTAGGAGAACTCAAGTACTTCCTTGCTGTGGAGTTCATTAGAGATGGGAAGGATGTTTGGCTTGTACATCGACAGTATGCTCTCAGTATGCTTGAGAGATTTGGTATGCTTGACTGCAAACCCATTGCTACGCCATTAGAGCAAGGGGTAAAGCTAGGAGCAGAGGATGGTGAGTTGCTGGATGATCCACGCATGTACAGACAGATGGTTGGGAGTCTTATCTACTTGACCATCACCAGACCAGACTTGAGCTATGCTGTCGGTCTGATTAGTCAATTCATGCAGTCACCACGGAGATCACATTTTGAGGTTGTCAAGCGGATCCTCCGCTACGTGAAGTTCTCGATGCAGTACGGACTTCACTATCGATACAATGGACCATTGTTGTTACATGGTTACACAGATGCTAATTGGGCAGGAAGTGACGACAGGAGATCCACGTCAGGTTACGCTTTTGGACTTGGAAATACTGCTATAAGCTGGGCTTCTAAGAAGCAACCCACAGTTGCTTTGTCGTCCACGGAAGTAGAGTACCGAGGAGCAACGAACGCAACATGCAAATCGATTTGGCTTCGATGTTTGCTATTTGATATTGGTGTGGAGTGTACAGATCCTGTTGTTGTATATACAGACAACATTAGCAGCATGAAGTTAGCTAGTAATCCTGTTTTCCATGCTAAGACGAAGCACATTGAGGTGCACTATCATTTCATTAGAGAGAAGGTCCTTGCAGGAGAGATTGAGCTCAGTTATGTGAGCACAGGAGATCAGGTTGCCGATATCTTCACTAAGGCATTGCCTAGAGATAAGTTTGATGCTTTCAGACATTGTCTAGGAGTACAGGATGTAGAGACGAGCTTGAAGGGGAGTGTTGATATAGTCCCAAGCTCTAGTAGATCGACGGCTATCATTAGCCGGAGTGGTTAGGATTGTTAGGGTTAGTTAGAGGGCTAACCCACCATTAGAGTTTCCCTTGTACTCACCTCCACTATCTCATTCCTATTTTACTTCCTTGTCTACTCGCTCTCTCTCTTCTTGGAGTGTCCTCGAAGTATCGATCTTTCTACAGAGAAGGATTGTTTGTCGCTGTTAGGGATGATTACTAATTGTAACACCCCTGATATTGTCATGTTGCGATGGATTGCCTATATCAAATCGTTGAATCCGGAATTCAGACACATAGCAAAAAAGATAACCCAGTAGCAGATATGTTGTCTAAGGCGAGATATGAGGATGAAGAGGATTTGACAGAAGATACAGAAGATATAAGCACGAGTCTTTTGTAGAGCTCAGAAGGGAATGAATGAACATCAAAACTCATTCATGGAGGAGCTATACAAAAGAGAATGGTTAGACATTGGGCGTTACCTTGATTCGCTGACCAAACAACCAGAATGGAATGATGCTCAGTTCAAACAGATCAGGAGAAAGGGTTACAACTACATACTACAAGGGGGCTATCTGTAGAAGCGCGTCAAACGAAATGACGAGATGCCGCAACGGATTGTGTGTAAGCAAGAGATGCAAACCCAGCTCATTCAAGAATTCCATGAGAGCTTATGGGCTGGACATCGGGGTATTTATGCCACCTTTACCAAACTCAAAGAGAGGTATTGGTGGCATAACATGTACAGAGATGTAGTGCGGTTTGTGGAGACGTGTATAACCTGCCAGATGTACTCTGACATCCGGCATCGAGATGAGCTTCAACTTATGTATCCACTTGCAATGCATTACAAGTGGGTAGTAGATCTAGCTACGATGCCGATTGGGATATGACAGATGAGATACTTGGTTTTGGCACGGGAGGATCTATCAAACCAAGTCGAAGGACGCGCTTTGCGTACAAACACTATAGAAGAGGTGTGCAGATCTGCTTGAAGATGTGATCTGCAGATACGGATGTGTTGAGAAGATTACAGCAGACTGTGGAGAACTGAATGCTCACGAAGCTGATATGTTCTTCAAGAGGCAAGGAATCAAGTTAGCTCTTACCATGGCTTACAATCCAGAAGGAAATGCGAAGAGTGAGCGCGGCCATTCTCCTATTATGAAAGTCATTGTGAAAACTTGCAACGGAAAGGTGAGAGAATGGCCAAGGCTTCTATCATTTGCTCTATGATCTGATCGTACAACTCATAGCTCGGTAACCAGGTACATGCCAGCAGAACTAATGCAAGGGCAGAAATCGATCATACCTATCGATGAGCAAATACCTACTTGGAGTGTTCTACCTTGGGAAGATAATCTCTCTAGAGAGAATCTTCTCGCTCTTAAGATTCGTCAGTTGGAGCAGAGACCAGAAGATGTGAAGATAGCTCTAGAACGGTTACGAAAGGCTCGCTTGAAGAACAAAGATAGATTCGGTAAGTGACATCGACTATGACCTAAGGAGATCCAAGAAGGTGACTAGGTGTTGGTGTATGATAGCAGCTTGGATAACCAGCATAGAGCGTTGAGAAAGTTTTCTAAACTCTGGTTTGGGCCTTATGTGGTTGTTCATATTCATGACAACGTCACATACGTGCTACGTGAGTTGGATGGTGCACGGCTTAAAGTTCCGATTGCAGGAAAACGGATAAAACTCTTTAAGCAGCGAGATGAGGACTTAGACATTGAAGAGATCAGTACCGAGTTTGATATCTCTCAAGATCAAGATGAGAGTCCAGATGAGAGTGTAGAGCTAGAGGAGGAGGCTCCTGAAGAAGAAGATGAGGAGGGAGTGATATGATGTCAACCACAACGTACGATTAGGTTGGTGCATACTAGAGGATGTACATGTTTAGAGGAGGTGGATGTCGTGTTGTGGATTGGCTAGGGTGTGAAACTAGCACATATCCTTATCGTACGTGTTTTGATATTATGGAGGCATAGGACCTTATCATGTCAAAAGATAAGGCTCCATGTGGACGATCCGTGTACTCTCCGTTGAGTGGAGATAAGGGTTAGTACTCTTGTCGTCATATGCGAAGTTGCTGTATAAGAAAGGAGGTGCGCGGAGCTTTGGATATAGAGTGTGGAGTATCCAAATCCAGTAGTGAGTGTTATCAGTATTGTTCCACTTACGCACCCGTTCGTCATTAAGCTTCATTGTCTGTCTCGTGATCATTTTCAAGTGTTTATGATGGCTCATTGAGGAGAGTCGTTTATGATTGCGGTAATGACTACTCCAGATCTTATCATTCTTCCGATAGTCACTTACAACGATGTTTGGGATCTTACGGTCTACATCTTGCTTTGATGTGGTATGGATCCTGAATTGAATCTGAACTTTCCAGCAAGAGTTCCGTTCAACACTTGGATCGGAATACGTTGTTACAGTCGACCAAAGGTGGTGCATCGAGAGTTTATCATGAAGAATTTTGGAGAAGATTATTACAACCAGATAATAGCTTCATCCGTTCCTTTTGTAGTTTCGTTTATTGTCAATCGTTTTAGGGTCGGGATTCTGACTCTATATTGAGCGTAGTTTGTCCTTCATGTCTGCGTGCTTCCGGACCAACGGTATCGTCAACGACACGTGTTTGTAGTTTGTTCAATATAAGCTTTGAGGTCCAAATGATACTCTTGGATAAAAATTCGTTCCTTGTGTGTTTCTCATGTGAGTGATGACAAAACTCTTTTGTCAACTTGTTTCTTATTGGTCGAAAGTTTGACCAATCACCTTCCACCAAGTTCCTTTCACGTTTTTGAGAGTTTGAGACACTTCCCGTGGTCCATTCGCAGAGTATTGGATATGGTTGGAAAGCTTGGGAGACGAGGATGTCGGCAAACTCAATGGTTTCTCGATTTGAAGCACGGATGAAAGCATTTTGATCAATTAAAGATGAGGAGGGTCAAATTCATGACCAATTTTGTTTCCGAGATATCTTTCTCACTTTCTGGGAGTTTTGTGAAGTTGTTGGAGATGAATTGACTGTTGCTTGAAAGCTCTTGAGATGGGCTTGCTGATGGGCTCCGAGATCAATCGATTCCTGTGGTGTCCACAAATTACAGGATTCACGAATTTTTGAAATTGTTGAGATTAATAACTTGTTTGTATAACTGAAGAAGCGTTCTTACTTAAGATTACGGCTTCCTTAGCAGGAAGATGATCTTAAGGGCTGTTTGTAATAATAAGTTGACTTCTTCGGAAGACGACCGTCTTCCGAAGAGCGTCTTCTCAATGGTGTCTTCGGAAGACGGAAGACGACGGAAGACACGCATCTTCCGGAAGACGGCAACCATGGAAGCTTAACCACGTAAGGAGTAGGTGCACCTACCAGGTAGCACCGAATAGGTTAGGTAGGTCAGGAGGGTCGAAACCCCTAAACTGCGGGGAAGATGCGCAGGAAGCGCATTAGCACAGAAACCTACCTGCTTCTCGCATCAAGAGATTAGAGACTGAGAAGATCGATTCAGGCAGCGAGTTGATTTGAGTGAGGAAAGCAGCGAGTGAAATCGAGTGAGGTTAGGATCGATTCGAAGCTAGAAGAAAGGCGAAGTCGAATTACGGAGCGCAGAAGAGTGTCGAGCTGAAGACGGTTTTCTGTGAGCTCCCGAAAGCTGACATTGGAGGGTGGCTGAGTGGAATCAAAGATGGAATTGAGGCGTAGCCAGGAGCTGACAGCGGAAGCAGCCTTGTGAGGTCGCATTGGAGCTGGAACCAGAGCCAAAAGCGCGCGGAAGATCGAAGACAGCTCGAGAAGTCGACAGAAGACAGTAAAGGTTCTTCTCATGTTCTCTTCCCTTCCCACTGCTTGTCGCCTTTGTTCGGTATTCCCCGCGTTTCCCCGGTGGTTTGCAGGCAACCTGATCGATCGATTCTCCCATCCCCATTTTCCTATTGTGACATTGGGCGCGGAAGCGCTGCCCAATTTCTGTCAGACATCTTCTTGCTTCTTCCCAAGTTCAATTCGAGCTTCCCTACTCCTAGCCCTCAAATTGAAGATCCCAGCTATCAATTTCTCTACCCTACCATCCCTCTACTCTCGAAACCTTGAACAGAAGACGCTTCGCAAGATTGGAACATCTTCGGAAGACGCTTCAGTAGCTTGACTGTCTTCGGAAGTCGACTGTGCACAATTCATATCAAGAGTGGATTTGCTTTGCTTTTGTGATAAGAGAGGCTTGGTACGAATTCAGAGTGGCTTGGTGAGTTCTTTCGTTATTTCGAGAAGTTGGAAGTCGGGAACTATGCATGTGCCTCCCGGTCTTCCAAGCTTCTCAAATCCACATCTTCCTAGAGAGACTAGAAGACTGGAAGGGCTGGCAAAATGCGCGAGAAGACGTGAGGGTCCATTTCGGGTCTCTTCTGTCCGACCCATAGCAGCCCATTCCTTCTTCTTCCCGAACTTAGGAGAGAGTCGTGAGAAGTCTTGCTGGCAGAATCTGGAAAGAATGGTCGAGGGTCATGTCTTCCCACCAAGCAGCAAGCTTCTTCTGAGTGTGTATGAGAGGTGAGAAGTCAGAAGAACAGAGTGCAAATGTCTTGAGTCTGTTGTGAGGATAGATTGCGCGTAGGAAGAAGAAGACAGGTGAGATCAGTGAAGGGAAGCCTGACTTTGGGAGGTCTTCCGAGAAAGACATTGAATCGGAAGCTGTCTTGGGAGTCTTCCCAGAGGCCACTGTCACCGCAGGAGCCTGCAACCATCTTATGAACCTGTTATGCACTCTATGTTTCGTGAATCTTGTATCTTCTGATAGGAAGTAGGATGTAATGCAAGGTGGGTTGTCTTCTTAGGAATCCATGCGAGGCCTTGCTTAGTTAGGATTGTTTAGATAAAGCTCGGAAGACGAGAGCTATCTAGGAAGTACTGTTAGAATCCTGGAAGACGGAGTAGCTGTCTTCTGGAAGACTAGTTTCGTCTTCTGAGAAGTAGAAGCTAGACTGTGGGCACTTGGGAAGGACTAAGCCTTCAGCTCATAGTAAGTGCGTGTGGCTTAGTGCAACAGATCTTCCAGTATGTCGATGCATCCTCGAGGGTTGGTGTTACCGGCAGCAGAGTTGGCCGAGACCACACCCTTCCTCAAGGAGTTGGGTCTCGACTTCTTCCTGTGGGATTGGAACCTCACCGACCAGGGACTTCTGGAGGAGGTTTGGGCAGTATTACCGTCTCGCAACCGTATATCTGCGAAAGCAGAAGTAGCTCGAGGAAGACCATCTTCCTGGACTGAAGATTGGTGGCGCAGGGCCTTCCACAGACCAGAATCCGAGGACCAAGGGTATTGACTCGAGAAGAAGATCTTGCCCAGGATCGTGAATGAGTGACATGTGCCTGGAAGCACAACTTGCCTCTTCCTGGAGGATAGGCAGGGAAGGAACGGGTGGAAGATCGAATCTTACCGGGAGCCGAAGAAACGACTTCTAGGGAAGCTGTTTCTGCATCTCTTTCCCAAGGGGAAAGCGCAGAAGACGAGGTACCTTGGAGATCAAGACGTAGAGTTCCTGGAAGCAGTGTGGGATGAAGGAGTGTCAGTCAACTGGGGCGCATTCTTCTACATATATGTACAGATGGAGCTAGCGTACTTGGGTATCTCGACGAGAGGACACTTGACACCTTTTCTCTGCTACTTGTACGTAGCCATGGGGGATCTCACGGAAGGACAGTTGGTGAAGTATGGGCCGACAGCGCAACCTGAGACGAAGGAGGAGACCACGGAAGAAGACGACCGAGCAGCAGCCGCAACTCCCCCTCCCACTTTGATGCCGCAGCTGAGACCCGGCTCTCATCAGAAGACGCTTCTAGTGAGGGAAGACGCCTCCAGTGGGTCGGAAGACGTCACGCCTCTGAGGAAAATGGGCCCTAGAAGTATACCTAGGAAGACCACCTCCCTCATTCATTCGGGATCGGAGTCTGACTCGGAGGAAGAACTGCTGAGTACCCGACCGGAGCAGAAGATCGCTTTTGCCACACCAGGGAGTCTTCCGAAGACTCCAGAAGACGAAGGATGGATGGATAGTCCTACTGCGATGCGAGGAAGCGCAGTAAAGAGGACCGCTTCTATCATGGGGAGAGATCTTCCACCTCGGAAGATGAGAAGAGTAGCTTCTTCCCGTTGTCGAAGTGTAATCCGTCTACCTAGGAAAGCGCCGGGCTTCTGGCTGTGGTTGTTTACTCAAGAGGTTGGCTTTCAGGTCACAATAGGGCTATAAACACTCACACAGATGTGTAAGATCTAGTAATATGCTCAGAAGGCGAAATTCAGGTCTACTTGGCAGTAATAGGATCCGGCGGTGAACTTTGACACTCACGGAGAGGAAAACTATGAAGGTTTAGACTTCTAAACTTCCCCTACATGCAAATGAGGTACTACTGAACTCACAGACGAAGTTTCAGCCTGAGATCAAATTCTGACATGGAGATATGAACAGAAAAGTTTTGAGCAAGAAAACTACGGCAATTTCTGGTACCTAGATGGCTATTTCGACCTATAACAGGAGTTTGGCTCGATCAATTTCGAAGTTTCTTACAGGATTTGCAGTTCACAGCTTGCTGAACACTCCTGTGAAGTTGGGACTCCTGATTGTTTGTAGAACTCCAGATCTCCTTCCTTGAAGTCGCTGCTCTAGATTAAGAGCTTTTCAGACCCCCTCGGCTTCAGCGGCCGCCCTGAATTACTCTGTCACTCAATCGATATGAAACTTTTTGTGAAATCGTAGCCCTGCTGGCAGAGAACACAACCTCGAAGTTTTGAAGCAATTTCCTCAAATCTGCTGCAAGTGACACTGAAAACCCTAAATCCAACAAAAGTGATTCAATTCTAGCACAATTCGAACTTCAATTGGTCATAACTTCGTCTTTATTGCATCAAATCGATCGAAAATTTCACTGGGAGTGCTTGGCATGACGAGCTCAGATTTCGAAGTGTTTTTTTCCAAATGCTCGAACTCCCCTTTAGAGCTCTGTTTCTAAATTTAGAGTTAAACTAAAGACAAAAACAGACCAATGGGAGTTCATAGCTCCACTTGGTTGTCCTTTAGTGCCCTAATCCACGTGGTAACTCAACTTCACTCAAAGGCTACCACGTCAGCCTCTAAAGTGCCAACGTAAACCTTAAACTTCACGCGAAGGCATGTAAAATAACACGTACCCCTAAAAGATAACTTAACCAATCTAGAAAGCGTGCATGGGCGACAAGTAAGTACAACCCATGAGCTTAAACCTCTATCAGCATGGAAACCCTAAGTTATGTACTTTCACAACATAGATAAGCATGATATCATTTGCACAAGCGCAAGAGTGCTTGAACAAGATAGATAACATACTATCAATCTACTAGGACTCAAAATATATAACACAATAGTGTCAACACCATATGCAAAGGTGTCAAACATATGTATAAAGGACTAGAAGTAATATGAGCTTACTTCTAGAACTACTAAACGCAAGCGTCGGAGTAGAAGTCAAGCATGTAGCCGCCAAGTAGCGCGACACCGTGTGCAGAAGATGAAGACCACAGTGGTGGAAGAGGCATCCTTGCCTCTAGAAGACAAGGTCGCCACCTCCGATCGGATTGTGGAGATGAACTTGTCTTCTGCAGGAAGGAGGCTAGAAGAGTTCAGTGCCTTCTTCCACGCACAAATCCAGCCAGCTATGGGGTTGATGGAGAAGAGAGCGAAGGCTCAGGAGAAGCCGTTACAGTCTGGATTTGGTCTGCGCACCTTGATGCGTCAGGAAGAAGACCAAAGAAGACAGAAGCGCTGGAAGCTAGTCTCTGCACCACAGAGAAGCTCGCAGCGAGGAGCACGACGGAAGCAGCCGCTTCTGTCAAGGAGCTGACCCAACTAAGGAAGAGCAACCAGGAGTTGCAGGCGCGATGTCGTGATGTGAATTATTCCACATAGTGAATAATTCACCTCGCAGTTAGAAGTTAGTCTCTCTGAGTGAAGCTAAGATCTCAGAGAAGTCGATTCTGGAGGAAGTGTCCAATCGAAAATCTGAAAACACCACGGCGTAGGTCTCGTCGCGCTGATCACCGTGGTATGTTCAAAAGTTGCAAACGGAGTTGCAGGCGAAAAGTTACTTGGAGTTCTTCTACAAGATTTCTGATATTGGGAAATTTACCATAAATCAGAGTAAGTTCGAAAAATACTTTTTAGATTTTTCTCATGTAGATTGTAGTATGTAGTATTTGATTAAAATTCGAAATGTACAAAAAGAGCATGTCTAGAGAAAGTTATGGCACTTCGTGTTAGCAAAGGAAAGACGAAATACCGCAGCTTTCTAGCATATTAGCTTAGAAACTGGTCTTCAAAACCAGTTGTGAGATCAGCTTCCGTGGTGTAGCTGAAAAACTTGTAGGGAGGAGGTCTCCGGATCAAATCCCTTCAGACTCACAACCGGCTTGGAGTAGGCTGGCCCCTTCGGGGGAATATGAGGGGCACCAAGTTGCCTAGGGACGGGACACTAGATGTCCCTTAAACGTACCGTGAATGCGGGACGCCTCCGTCTACCCCTGCACTAGTGCAGTCACCTAGTGTGGATGCTAGAGGGAGATTACCACCGGGTTTCGAAATGGACCTCTCACCTTCGGGTTGGCGGGGTAATTAGTACGAATTCGGTGAGGATGCTAGAGGGAGATTACCACCGAGTTTCGAAATGGACCTCTCACCTTCGGGTTGGCGGGGTAATTAGTACGAATTCGGTTGCGGCCCTCTAAGTCCTGGGGTAGCGAGATGGCATCAAAGATACTCCAAGTCGGTACCAATTCTTTTGTAGAAAAATGTAGGGTTCGAAATACTATTCACTTGGGTCGAAAAATCAAGTGAAACTGATACCTGAGGCCATACTTACGGCACTTCAAAGTTTAAGGGGGCCGGAAGACGACAATGGTGATAACTCGGGCTCCACGTGTCAGAACGAGGTGATTCCGGTGGCCAGAGGTAGCCGTGGTGGAGTTACTTCGAGTGGAGGTGTCAGATGTTGACTGTACAGCCGAGACGGTGGCCGTCCGTACAGATGAACCTGCGAGGCTTAGTGAAATAGTCTTCTTACGTGTAGATATATTATCAATGATTTGTTTTTCTGCTGCCATCTGTTTAAGGCATCTTTTTCCCCTGCCAGGTGCCACTGAAGGGTACGTAGGGTGGAGGAAAACCCAGAGGGGTGTACTCCGGAGAGAGAGCATTGTCGAGGATTATCGCATTATCGCAGTCTGTCGATCATCGAGCAGTGTAGAGTTTACCGTGCGGGAGCTATCGAGTAGAGAGAAACAGTAGAGCTGAGGAGAGAAATTTTACACAGAGGTTACGTCTGACATCGGGGGTTTGAGAGTAGAGAGCAGAATCGAGTAGAGAGGAGACCAAGAACTTGTACGCATACTTTTCTGAAGAGAAAACGGGAAGCTTCTAGGTGAACGCGCTGGTGCTTCACAGGAGCAGTTTTCTGATATTCTGAGTTATTGAGCGTGAGCTTTGCAATCTGCATGATCTGGAGTTGAAGATCTACTTGCACGCCGTGTGTTTTATCTTGGCCGGATCGAAATCGTGGCGGTGTGTTCTCTTGCGGTCCGTATTTCGTGTGTGATTCTCGTCCTCCCCTTCACGATCGTATCACAGCTAGAAGGTTCGCCCTTCTCAGGAAACTCTCGCCTCGACAGCGTTAACAACAGTGCGACCAAGAGGTTCTCCGAGTGCGGGGGAAGATCACCGTCCTCGCAGAGGAGAGGACAACATGGAAAACGCAGCGGGAAGCCGCAGAAGCGCGAGTTGCAGCTGAGAAGATGCAGCGGGACGCAGCGGAAGCTCGTGCGCAGGAGATGCTAGCACAGTCGGTGGAAGCGCTTCGAAAGAAGTTCAACTTCACCGCGGGTAGGAAGTTGCCTTCCTTGGCTAGAGGGTGGGACAATGAGTCCAAGGAGATGTTGGTAGAGTGCAAGGAGAGTATGTTTAGGTATTTGGATCGGCAGATAGAGAGAGTGAAGACACTCTGTGGTCTTCCCTTGATTCCGCCACCTGCAACCGCAACTTCCCAAGCTCCAGCACCATCGACTGGATCCGGATTGGAGAAGGAGGAGTTCGACCTCGCTGTCCACTTGGTAGTGACAGCGTTGGATGCCGACAAACTTTGTGTATTTTCCAGTTTGATCGTCGGGAAGGGAAAGAAATGGATGAGTAAAATGTTGGATGATGGGTTAGTAATGACCGCTTGGGCTACTCTGAAGGCAGCTTTTCTGAAGAGGTTCAGAGGAGTGGGTTATGATCGAATGACCCTCATAGAACTTCAGAGGCTCGAACGGAAGAAGAAAGAGACACTGCGGGATTACACCGAGAGGTTTGAAGACCTCCTGGATCACATCCCTCAGAACCAAAGAAGACCCGGTTATTGTGCCCAGCAAGCCGTGGACTGGTACTTGGGAGGATTGTCTCAGGATATGGAATTGTACTACAGAAGAGGAGGAGGTGATGATTTAGTAGAAGTACAGAAGCATGCCGAGCAGTATGAAACCTCGAGCATCACTCGGAATATGACGAAAGACAGAGAGAAGACCTCGAAGAAGTCCAAGAAGTCGAAGAAGTCTTCTCGGAAGTCCAAGAGGAAGTCCAAGTCCATTGAAACTGATAACAGTGATTCGGAAGTATCTTCTACTTCTGAAGAGTCTACTGTCGAAAGTTCAGAATCTGAATCTGAACAAGAGAAGAAGACGCGGAAGAAGAAGAAGGAGAAGACACGAGCAAGGGAAGAAGTTGTACATCTCCACTCTTTCGTAAAACCACCCGAAACTTTGGTTCTAATTTCTCCACCCTCTCGGCGTAAGTCCTTACTTTCTCTTTCTCTCCTTGTTTGAGGTAAGTTACCTCTACCATTAACTTCTCGTAACTTTCATCAGGAAGAAAAGTTTCAATTAAAGCCTCCGTCAATACTTCCCAAGTATCAACTGGAGTCCCCACTACGCTTCTCTTCTTCCTATCCTCATACCATGTCAATGCAGAATTCTCAAGAAATTCAGGTATCAACCCTACCCACTCGCTCTTCTTTCGATCTCCATTGCCGATGCATGCTCGTTTGAAGTCCCTCACAAATCCTTCCACGTCTTCTCCATCCTTTCCGTAAAACACCGGAAGTTTCCCCATTCTTCTCTTCTGTTCTTCTTCTTACTCAAGGTACTGCTTGCAGATGTGAAGATCGCACTTCACCGCAATCCACAATTTCCCCGTTGAGCTCTCTCCCCTCCAAAGGTTGGAATAAGTTTGACCCTCATGGTCATCTTATATCTCGTGTGATAGACTATCTCCATCCTCGCTAGAGGTCTTCACTCGTTCCGTTTCTACACTCAACCTTCTCTCCAGACCTTCGGCTACAGTTTCTAGCAAAGCAACCACTGCGCTACACTCGTGCTCAACTGGAATCCCGTCCACTCCACATCTAGGACAAAAGGTTGTAGGGTCAATGACAGCTTGTCTAGGGGAAGAAGGACCTATGTGTAAGCTTAAGTCGACCAACCCTCTTCGCTCACGCAAAAGTCTATTCTTTGTTGGACACTTGCTCACTTTATGTCCTTCTTCTCCACACAAAAAGCACCTCGAGTTCTTCTCCTGGTTCTTACGACTACTCTCTGCTTCTTCCTCAAATTCTAGTCGAAATTCTCCTTTCGCCAGATCAGCGGTAACTATCACCGCATAGCCTTGAGAGATCTTGCTCAACCTCAATTTCCACTCTTGCTGTCCTTCCATGACGATGATCTGTCATACATATCTCTCGCTCTATAGTTTGTTTGACACTTTTTTATCACTCGACTATCTTCTCGCTTAACAATCTCTCACATTACTAAGTAGAAGCTTAACTTGTCAACCCTGAGCCTCAGAGATCGAACATAACCCTCTCAAGAATTCTGTAATTCTTTCACTCTTTTACTTCAGCAAACGATATAACAGATTTGACCCCCCTTCGCTTCGAATGCCATAACTCCAGTTCTACTCGATCAATTCACGCATGATTTGGGTGCCTAGATAGCTTATCTTACAAGCTATCAGCATGGAAGATTTCAAGGTCTAACTCTAAAAACTGAAAATATGAAAATGACTGTAAACTCCTTCCCGAGAGCTCACTATTTGATACCGAGAAATCCCCTTAACTTTCGAAAGACATAACTCTCTCCTCACAATTGATCTCTCGGAGATATCAAGCTTATTGGAAAGCTTATCTTGCCCTCTATAACATGGTGTATGTACAAAGGTTCTGAACTCATGATCGAAAACAGACATGAACTGTACTAACGACTACATACGAATCTTTGTATCGAGGTCCCGGCAACGGAACCAAAATGTAAGCCGGCCTGTCTCTCATCCAGGGGTACCTCAGATGACTAGGATTACTAGTGCACCCTAATTACAAAGATTTAAGTACACCCATGCTCACTTCACTCAACTCTCTGACCCGTATGGTCACATCGGTACCTCTAATAGCGTTCCTGCACACAAGTTCTAATCCCGCTCTCAACATTACATCGCAAAATACTCAAGGACTCCCAAGGTCTCCAATGCTCAATTTACTTACAGTCAGGAAAATGAGAGTGTCTTCCACATTCTCAACTCCTCCTTATATACTCTACAACTTCTTACCGTGGTAACTTTCACTAAGTTACGTTACCTCATGGTAAGTGCGCAATCCAAAATAGTAAAACTTCTAAAGGCTACTAAGACTTAAGAATAGCACACACATTACTTGTTCTACTTTACTAAAGTAAGAGATTCTCCTACTTTAGCTTTTGTAAAGTGTTAACTTTCCACGCTATCCAGTCGAAAGACGACAACACACTAATACGTCTTTTGAGGAGCATCTTTAGATCTTTGTGCATGACTTTTCATCATGCATCCAATCAGCGATGGTCAACAAAGTTACATACTTTTGGAAAGCATATTTAGAGCTCCGCACTTGTCCTATAGTGCCATAGTGGAACCTCTAATAGTTTCCTCAACTTAGTTATAACTATCTCAGCTAGTTATGACTACTTTTGATCACTCTAAATTTAGATCTTCAAACTAGAGTAACCTTTAAGATAGTCATACCTAATGAAATGTATATAAGCATACACACAAATAATGAGATACTTGTGGTGTGACAGCTCGGAAGACGAGAGGAAGTTAGGAAGCACTGTTAGAATCCCGGAAGACAGAGTAGCTGTCTTTTGGAAGACTATACTCGTCTTCTGAGAGTAGAAGATAGTTTACCTGAGACACCAAAGGAAAGAAGAAGAGCTCAGGAAGATCCGATCAGTAGAGTTGGAAGAACCTTCCATCTCGAGCATAATCTTTGGAGAAGACAGAAACCAACCGGGTGATCACGTGTATAAAGTAGATTTTGGTACTGGTTACTCGGAAGACGTCTTCCCAAGTGCGGAAGAAGCTTCTCAAGGTGAAGAAAGACTGGAAGAGATCGTTCCAGACGTCTCAGAAGGCGACAGCGACAGTAGCTGACTCAGAAGACGACCTTCGTGATTCAGACAGGCCTGGACCTTCGAGAAGACCATCTCCACCACTTGGACCTGAGGGAGGAAGAAGTTGGCAGTCGCATCAGCCGGCAGTCGACATGACTTCTCATACTCGGCAGAAGTACCATCCGTACGACGATGATGCTGACGCGGACGACTTCATCACGATGTTCGAGACCATCTCTCGTTCCAACAAGGAAGACTCCGATGCCGACAGACTCCGTGTATTTCCTAGTTTGATCGTAGGGAAGGGAAGGAAATGGATGAGTAAAATGTTGGATGATGGGTTAGTAATGGCCGCTTGGGCTACTCTGAAGGCAGCTTTTCTGAAAAGGTTCAGAGGAGTGGGTTATGATCGAATGACCCTCATAGAACTCTAGAGGCTCGAACGGAAGAAGAAAGAGACACTGCGGGATTACACCGAGAGGTTTGAAGACCTCCTGGATCACATCCCTCAGAACCAAGGAAGACACAGTTATTGTGCCCAGCAAGCCATGGATTGGTACTTGGGGGGATTGTCTCAAGATATGGAGTTGTACTGCAGAAGAGGAGGAGGTGATGATTTAGTAGAAGTACAGAAGCATGCCGAGCAGTATGAAACCTCGAGCATCACTCAGAATATGACGAAAGACAGAGGGAAGACCTCGAAGAAGTCCAAGAAGTCGAAGAAGTCTTCTAGGAAGTCCAAGAGGAAGTCCAAGTCCATTGAAACTGATAATAGTGATTCGGAAGCATCCTCTACTTCTGGAGAGTCTACTGTCGAAAGTTCAGAATCTGAATCAAAACAAGAAAGAAGACGCGGAAGAAGAAGAAGGAGAAGACACGAGCAAGGGAGGAAGTTGTGCAGAAGATGCCTCAGACTCAGATCATTCAGTCTGCACCTGATCCCTGCATCGATGAAGTGCTGAAGCAGTTTGCCGACCTGAAAGTTCATCTTCTGAACCAGAAGGACAAGCGGAAGCAACCTACGGCTTCCCGACCAAACCTTTGGTGCAACCTTTGTAACTCTTCCGGGCACACTAGAGATCAGTGTACGCATGACCAAGCTGTCAATTGGGCAGGCTGGGAAGAAGACGATGAGAGATATCTACACGATCCCAGTGAGGAGACTTGCTATAGGATCGAGACGATACAACCTTTCACTTCTACTCCTCCCGCCCAATATAATCGTTATGTACCTAGGGATAGAGCTAGTAATGTACAGACCAGGACGCCTTGGCAACCTTCTTCATCACAACGACCTCTAAATCCTCTTCCTGGAGCGTGCAATAATTGTGGAGAGACAGGACACTGGTGGTCCACCTGTCCTCATCCGAGAAGACAGATTGAGCAAGTGCCCTTGTGTGAGAACTGTAAGGAAGCGAGTCATTTCACAGGAAATTGTCCTCAGACCTTACGGCCACGACAAATGGTTAGATTTGCAGAGACCACGCCTCCTGCAGAAGCTGCATCAGCTTCTAAACTCGAGTTAGCAGTGGTACAGCACATCACGGTAGAAGAAGAAGATCCTGGGGATTGTATGGATTGTCTCCATATCGAGGAAGACGAATCAGACCCCGGGAAGCGCGAAAGAAAGGAACCTCCGCTGCAGAAGACGACTGCAGCTCAGAAGACAAAGTCACTTGAGGCAGCTTCTTCTTTCACTTTGGCGGATGGCACTGTTTGGAGCCCTTGCTCGGATTCAGACAGCTGGCCTCCAGAAGAAGTCTTGGATGAAGCGGTGTTCAAAGTAAGTACCAGAAGCAAAGGGAAGTCAGAATCCAGTCAGAAGGAGATCAAGAAGAAGAAGCAGCGAAAGGAGAGGTCATCTTCCCCTGAGCGGTCTTCTTCTCCTACTTACGACCGAGAAGATCTGAAGTACTTTGCTCATGACATTAGGCAAGAAATTGAAGCGATCATGCAAGAAGAGCTGGAGAAGCAACGGAAGATAGTACAGCAGCTTCTTACACCGACTACGGCAGCCCCTGTCTCACGAGAACATCCTCCAGCCGAGGGAAGAAACCATTCTGCTAAGGAAGCAGCTACTACATCTTCTCTGTTGGAAACACCAATCACTCTTCTAAAGCGATCCCCTTACGACTTCTTGCGAGACTTGTGGAACCAGAAGGCGGATGTAACCTTCAAACAGCTTTTGGATGACAACGCTGGTTATAAGAAGTTATTACAATCCGTACTTCGAGGATCGAGGAAGAGGAAGACAGCTAAACTTTTCAAGAGCACCCCGATCCTAAGGATAGAGCATGAGGACTTGGGAGCCCCAGAACTTGATATGGAGATCCATGGCTGTCTTCTGAAGAAGGTACCCATTGATTCTGGCTCCGGAGTTAACATCATGACTGAAGAAACGGCGCACGCCATAGGCTTCACTGAGTTCCAACCTACTCCGAGAATCCTCAGAATGGCGGATCAAACCAGAAGACGACCTTTGGGACAACTGAAAGATGTCTTGACGGTAATTGGGGGAATATCTTTTTACCTCACTTACATCATTTTGCGACCTATAGCTAGGGTTGGATATCAGGTGTTGATAGGAAGACCATGGCTGTATGCTGCAAATGTAAATACCGATTGGAGAAGACATCGTCTGAGATTTCCCAATCCTACACCCAAGCCAGGTGAGAAGACCAAGGACTCGCTTCCTTGGATCAAGATTGGACACCAAGGTGAAACACCTTCTACGACAGAGGGGTACACTTCAGAAGACTAAGCTGCGTCTTCTGACATGGATGAGCGATATAATGAATTTGTGGTGAATAACTTGTGTACTACAGAAATACCGGAGATAGCAGAGGAAGTGATCTATGGGTACATTGAGTGCTACGAAGTTGCGAAAGAAGAGCTTCCAGAAGACGAAAATACCGTCTTCCCTTCGGAAGATCAGCAAGTTGATCTTCCAAAAGACGAAAATACTGTCTTCCCTTCAGAAGATCCGATAGTTGATCTTCCGGAAGACGAATCTGAACCGGAAGAAGCTCCCAAACCGGAATACTTCGGTGTCAGTGAGTACAGTCACACTGAAGGAATGGTAAACCCGGATGATCTTCAAGAAATGGAGGTTGCTCCTGGGAAGAAGCTGAAGCTTTCCAAGGTGATCGAGGGTCAGCAATTGGAAGACTTTCGAGAACTTCTGACAGAGTTCCAGGATGTCTTCGCATGGACCATAGAAGACATGACGGGCATACCTCGAGAGTTGGGAGAGCATCGCATCGACTTGCTGGAGGGCGTTGTTCCTGCACGGCAGAGGCAGTATCGGCTCAACCCCAAGTACTCGCTTCTAGTGAAGGACCAGATCGACCAATACCTGAAGACGGGAGTCATCTTCCCAGTGCTTAGTAGTGAGTGGGTAGCTCCTATCGTCATCGTGCCGAAGAAGCAGACAGAGAAGATCCGAGTGTGTCAAGACTTTCGGAAGCTGAACTTGGCCACGAAAAAGGATCACAATCCTTTACCATTCACTGATTCTGTGTTAGACCAGGTAGCAGGACATGAGTTCTACAGCTTCCTGGATGGGTATTCTGGGTACAACCAAGTTTCAGTCAGAAGAAGACAAGTCGAAAACCACTTTCACTACTGATTGGAGCACGTACGCATACAATCAAATGCCGTTTGGTTTGTGCAACGCGCCCGTCACATTCCAGAGATTGATGATTACAATCTTCAAGGAGTATCTTCGCACTTTTATGGCGATCTTCTTGGATGATATCTGTGTGTTTGGATCGAAAGAAGACCACCTGATATTTCTAAGGAAGTGTTTTCTGAAGTGTAGAGAACATCGTTTGGCTCTTCACCCTGAGAAGTGCTTCTTTGGTATGTCAGAGGGAATTTTGCTAGGACATAGGATTTCTGGAAGAGGCATAGAAGTCGACTGTGCTAAGGTGGAAGTCATCATGAAACTCCACCCACCTGCTAACCTGACTCAGTTCAGAAGCTTCCTAGGCAACGTAGGATACTGCAGGAGGTTTATTGACAAGTACGCAGAGATAGCAGGAAGACTCACCAAGTTGCTGAAGAAGGACGAACCATACATTTGGTCTTCTGAGCAGCAGGAAACGTTCGAAGAAATGAAGAGGCTTCTGTCGGAATCTCTTGTCCTAAGGCCACCTGATTGGGAGAGAGTCTTCCATATTTATGTGGATGTTTCTGCCTTCGCCATAGGGGTGGTGTTGAGTCAGAAAGATGAGAAGAAGAAGGATTATCCCATCTACTATGCGGGAAGACAACTCAGTGATGCAAAGAAGAAGTACTCTACAACTGAAAGGGAGTGTCTCGGCATGATTTACTCCGGTCGAAAGTTTAGGCACTATCTTCTAGCCAACCCGTTTGTCTTCTATGTGGATCATTTTTCTTTGAAACATCTTGTGAAGAAAGCGGATTTGTCCGGTAGGATAGCTAGGTGGATTCTGCTACTCTAGGAATTTACTTACACAGTTGAGTACATGCCTGGAAGACAGCATGTAATGTTGACTACCTATCCAGATTGGAGACGGAACGACGAGAAGATGAAGTGGAAGACGAGTTCCCTGACGAGAAGCTATTTTCAGTTTTCGCAGAGACACTTTCATCTGAGGGGGGGGGGGTACCGTCTGCTTCCCAGAAGACGAGACTAGATATTCTTATCATGTCTTTGCGACTTTCACAGAAGAGTCAATCTTCAAGAACTTGAGGAAGTTCTTGGAAGACCAACAGTATCCCGAGGGATTGGATGCGGAGCAGAAGGCTGTTTTCTTACACAAGGCGGGTCCCTATGCCATCTTCCAGGGTATCATGTTCAGGAAGGAACATGACGAGAAGCTAAGGAGATGTCTTGAGCCCTCAGAGATTAAGTCAGTGATCACGGGTCTTCACTACAAGGATGCTGCGGGTCACTACAGGCTGAAGACCACAGTGAAAAAGATGTTGGACGCCGGCTACTAGTGACCAT
This sequence comes from Asterella californica, assembly GCA_036924285.1. Classification (NCBI taxonomy): domain Eukaryota; kingdom Viridiplantae; phylum Streptophyta; class Marchantiopsida; order Marchantiales; family Aytoniaceae; genus Asterella; species Asterella californica. Next base: position 4,545,790 of record JAYKYS010000010.1, on the reverse strand, counting down.
GTACAGAGACACTTTTCAGGAGATCAAGAAATGTGACGCGTGTCAGAAGGTGGGAAGACCGACAGCTACTACTAGGTGGCCTCTTACTCCCATTCTTCCGCTTGTTCCGTTTGAAAAGTGGAGGATCGACTTTGTGGGGCCTATCGTCCCGGTGGCTAGAAGAACACGAGCACGGTACATTTTAATAGCTACCGACTATGCTACCAAGATGGTGGAAGGCAAAGCCACAAGGAAGAACGATGCCGCAGTGGTAGCCAAGTTCCTTTGGCACAACATCATCACTAGATACGGATGTCCGCTGGAATTGGTATCAGATAGGGGCACTCATTTCTTAAATGAGACTATTTCCCTCCTGACCCAATACTTCAGGATAAAGCATCAGAAGACGACGCCGTACAACTCGAAAGCGAACGGACTGACAGAGAAGTCGAATGGTCTTCTGTGTAACATCCTGAATAAGGTAACTGTTAACCATGCGTATGATTGGGACACGAAATTGCCATCTGTGTTATGGGCTTTCAGGATTTCACCCAAAGTCACGACCCAGAAGACACCCTTCTACCTAACTTATGGCATGACACCTATTGTGCCCATCGAGTTAGAGGTCCCTACTTACAGATTAGCAGTAACCGAACGCATGGAAGAAGAGGAAAGCCAGGAGCAGCGTCTTCTGAACTTCGTAGAGTTCGAAGAAGACAGGAATGCAGCTTTGGAGAAGACGTACGAAGTACAAGCGCAACGTAAGGAGAACTGTAAACCCTCCGCGGTCCTATCGATCAACTACCCCTCGATCTCTCAACCTCCACGATCGTCATCCACGAATCTGCAACATGTCGGGCATGTCTCTCACTCAGGGGTCACCTCTGATGGCTTTGATAGAAGCACACCATGAACTTGAAGGGAAAATGCTGAGTTCACTCATTCATACACCCACAAACTTATCAACTAAAAATCTCATTAAACACATCAACTAAAATCCTCCATTCTAACGACGTCTCTCAAGTTCTCACATGCTAAAAATATCCCACACTCTCTATATTACTCAAGTTGTCATTACGACAATGTGAAAACAAGGATGAGGAGCTCTTCTCTACTCCTCTATTTATACATTCTAGGTTTTTATTTTGGTACCCCTGGTAACTCAGCCGTAACTACTTTTACCGGGTTTACTAAGATATTACTTAAGGTAAAAGCATTGATCACATGGGCTTTTTACCTTTTCACATGGGCTTATTCCTTCAAAGTCAACAACTTCTAGAAGGATTCTAGAATATTCTCAAGGAATCTCGAATTTCCACCCCCCCTCTACACTAGGACCCACTAAAAAGGAAACATGTGGAATCTCTTCTTGTTTTTAATGCCCACAAAGTCCACAACTTTAATCCAACCACTAATATCAAGTCAAAAAGGAGATAAGGGATACTTTCCACCTCCTTTCTACCTTTTAGACAAGATGACAAGATAGTAGTGCTCACTCTTTAGCAAATATCTGAATTCTGCCAAAAGTACAGCTAAGTTTAACCATAACTAACTTTTAGCTAGTCATGACTAACTTGATACCTCCTAAAAGTACTTTGGCAGCAAATAAACATTCTCAACACTTAGTTAGAACTAAACACCTTACTAATAGACAAACCTCCTATGTGTAACATAGGTCGTTACATTTTACCCCCGGACTAAATTTTCGCTCCGTCCTCGGAGTGAAGAGAGAACTTTCGTCGATGAAACAACTTCAACTTGTCATGGTTGACCCGATCGAATCTCCTTCCTCCCAACTCCTGAAGGTCATATGTGAAGTTGCTCCACACCTTATCTACAACAAAAGGACCAAAATATCTCGGAAGAAACTTCTTCCTAGCCCTCTTGAATCTGATAGCATCATACAACATAACCCAATCTCCGACTTGAAAAAGTTTTACCTCCCTCTTGCCCAACCGTTTGTCGTAACTCTTCTTTTGATACGCCTGAGCTCGTTCCATCCGGATCATTGCTATCGCTCGGGTCTCTTCCAACTCCATGAGTTGCTCCCTTCTTGATCTGACCACGTCTTCTCCTCTCGACCTCTTCAACTTTCGTTGAATAGTTTGAAAAGTATCCAATTCGAATTGGATCGGCAACTTGGACTCCACTCCATAAACCAGTCGAAATGGGGAGTATCCAGTAGAAATCTTTGTAGTCGTTCGGTACTCCCATAAGATGGCATGTAGCCTCTTATCCCAAGTATGTTTCGCAGTTTCAACACCAGCATCTTTGGCGAGCATCATACAAAGTGTAAGATTGGTCTTCTCCGCAAGACCATTAGCATTTGGTTTGTATGAGGTCGTTACTCGTGGCTTGATAGAAAAGTGTTGTAGCATAGTAGTAGTCATGCTCCCTACAAACTCTCCTCCTCTATCTGAGACCAACTCTAACGGACATCCAAATCTCGTGATGATCCTCTCCCATAGGAATCTACCGACTTCTGTTTCATTGGTCTCCTTCAAAGGTCTAGCCTCTACCCACTTGGTACAATAGTCAGTGGCGACTACAATGTATCTATTGCCTCGAGGTGTCTTATTAAGAGGACCTACAAAGTCAATACCCCATTTCTCAAACGGCCCTAATACTGGAATTGATCTTAACGGAGGTGTTCTAGTAGACTTTAGAGCAAATGCTTGACATACGTCACAAGTTTTGCAATAGTCTAAACACTCTTTGAAAATCCCTCTCCAGTGATAACCCGCATCCAAAATCTTGAAGGCTATTATCTTACCAGCAAAGTGACCTCCGCAAACAGTTCCGTCGTGAAACTCGTGCATTAGCTTGAATGCCTCCTTCTGACCAACTGCTCTCCTTAGTAACCCATCTGCTCCTTGATGAAACAGAATTCCCTCCACCATGGTGTAAGGTTTGCATCTCTTGATCAACGCGTTACGTTCTCGGGTATGCATACCTTCTGGAAAAGAGCCATCTACAAGGAAACTCCAGATTTTCTTGTACTCGTCCGGTATCTCCTCGATGCTTGTGATGGTCATCAGATGCTCGTCTGGAAATGAATCATCAAACGGTTCTTCTCCCTCATCATCATAAGCCCTTGACAAAAGATCAGCATTCGCATGCTTCTTCCCTGGTCTATCTTCGATCACATAATCATATTCTGTTAGAAGGATCTTCCAACGAGCAATACGACCTTCGGCATTAGGCTTATTAAAGATATACTTTAAAGCCTTGTGATCTGTGACTATGGAAAATTTCCCTCCTAGCAAGTAGTGTCGAAATTTCTTCAATCCAAAGATCACCGCTAATCCTTCTCGTTCAGTCACGGAGTAATTCTTTTCCGCTGGAACCATCTGCCTACTAGCATAAGCTATAGGATGATCATGCCCATCTCCATCTAGCTGACTTAATGTACATCCGATTGCTACATTGGAGGCATCCGTATACAGAATAAATGCTTTACTCCACTCAGGTTTAGCAAGTATAGGAGCTGTCACTAATGCCTTTTTTAGCTCCTCAAATGCTTCCTTTGTCTTCTGATCATGCACTATCAAGTCAAAATCAACTCCCTTCTTCATGTACATAGTCAAAGCTATTGCTTTGTTTGAGAAGGAAAAGACAAACCTACGATAATATCCAACCATGCCAAGAAACTGCCTCAACTTTGTCAAGTTGATCGGAAATGGAAGATCCACAATCTTCTTCACCTTCTCAGGATCTACCGCAATCCCATTCTTGGAAATGATGTGCCCTAACAGCAGACCTTCTTCGCAGCCAAAGATGCACTTCTCTGGATTTAGAGAAGCGTTGGCTTGCTCCAACCGCTGCAAAACTTTGATCACATGATCAAAGTGGTCCTCCTTTCGTCCGTACACACAGAAATCGTCAATGAAATCCCGAACAAACTTCCCTATGAATGGTTCGAACACCTTGTTCATGAACCTTTGAAACGTGGCCGGAGCATTACACAATCCGAATGGCATCACCCGAAATGCAAATGTTCCCCAAGGAGTAGTGAAAGTAGTCAACTGTTGGTATTCATGTGCTATCTTGATCTGGTTATACCCACTATAACCATCACCAAAGCTATACCACTCATGACCAGCAACTTCCTCCAAGATCTCATCTATAAATGGTAGAGGATAATAATCCTTCTTGGTAACTGCATTCAACTTCTTATAGTCTATGCACACTCGCAGCTTACCGTTCTTCTTCTTGACAATCACAATGGGTGAAACCCATTCTGAGTTCTCCACCTCATAGATGAAACTCGCCTCCTTCAACTTGTCTATCTCCTCCTTGACCATCATTGCCGTTGTGGGATTGACCCTTCTCTGCTTCTGTCGAACTGATCTTGCGTGCTCTTCCAATTCGATTCGATGAGTCTCGAGAGTCACCTCCTTCAAATCTTTGTAGCTGAAAGCAAACACATGGATATATTTTCGAAATATATCTAGGAATCTACTTTTCTCTTCTTGAGTGACATTGATACCAAACTTCAGGGTAGAGAGTCTTCTCACAATCTCTGCCTCACTCAACTCTTCTTTGTCAGGATCTTTCTCCACTGCTGGTCGAGGCAACAAGTCAATAGCACTTAGCTGATGTAATGATTCATCTCGACCAAATCCTCCCAGTAGTCACTAGTGGGTCTATCAGAGTCAGAAGTCACAACTCCAACACCCGAGAGAGGAACTATCACTCTATGATCTCTAGGCCCAATCCGTAAATATCCCTTGTGCCACCTATCAGTGGTGCGCACAGCTCTCAACCAAGGCCTACCTAGGAGCAAATCATAACTAGAGTCCTTTAACACTTGAAAGGACATCAACGTTTGAACTCCCATCACAGACACGACCACCTTCTCTAACACACCAAGAGGTCTTACCCGTTGCTTGTTAGCCATCCCCACGACAATGCTAGCCGGACGAGTTGGTTCCATCCCCAACTTCTTCATCAACCTCTCCGATATGGCGTTGACAGCCGATCTTCCATCCACCAATACGTCAGAGACGTAGTGACCATTCAACCGGACTTCAATCTTTGAAGCCCTAGTGCATACCTCTGAAGCATGCACATCCACCACACCAACTCCCACAGACTTTGATGTCTTGCTCTTGGGTTTCTTCTTCTTGCTTCTCTTAGAACTCAGTCCTCCTCTGAGTTCCCTTCGTAAGCTAGGATTAAGTGCGATCAGTTGTCCAACAGTGATGTTGGCTGAGCACCCACATCTTCAACCACATCATATCCCGCTTGGGAAGATGAAATGGTGAAATCCGCCATCCCCAGCTTCCTTCTTGGCTCCCTTGGTGTACTCGAAACATTACTCGAACGAGTACTTCTACTTGCTGACTCCTCCATGAAAACAGGTTCATCAGAAAATCGAGTTCTTTTCCTTTCTTGAGCTAAAAGCTCCACCGGTGCATGAGAAGAGTTTAAACTCTCTCCTTTCTCGTAAATGAGATCTCGTACGACATCGATAGTAGCCACCCCCTTGTCTCGTCCTTGTGATGAATTTCTTCCACCCACATTCATTCTGATAGCTTCGGCACCTCTTGCTCCGTTGTTAGGACAATTTCACTGGAAATGAGAACCTCCACACGTCCAACAAGTGATTCCTCCAAAGTTATCTTGGTTGCCTCCAAAGTTACCTTGATTTCCTCGGTTGGGATTGTTGTCGTAACCTCTTTGACCTCCTCCTCCACCTTTGTTCCTCCATTCTCGTAACTGCACCACGTTTATCTTGAGATCCGCAAGAGTATCGGTGATGCTCTTCAGCTCGGCATGAAAATCAGAGGTGGCAGTAGACATCGTTGTTGGGACAAACGGTCTTGGCACCACCGTTGGAGTAGGAACTGACGTTGAAGCAATCACCAATTGTGATGGTGCAGGTGCGATCATTGTGGCTACACCAGGAGTCGAAGTTGACACCAGAGCAGCATGATGAGGTTGGATGATATCTCCTTCATCCAAACTCTCTTCCATATTTGTCGCTATCTTGATGGCCTCTGCTTTGGTTGCTGGCTTCTCGTATCTCACTTGGGTTCGAATTGAAGGCCTCAATCCTCCCACCAAGTTCTTGGTCAACACTGCTCCAATCCCCGCCATCGTTAGCTCCACATTGTCTCCACTCTTCCGTAGGACCGTCCGAAACCGTTGCTCCAACTTATCCACCCTTTCGGCATATTGCCGAACTTTCTCGTCGTCCCGTTGCTTCAAATGAGTAAGCTCCACCATGAGCTTCTCATAACTCTCTTCTGGAAGAAATTCTTCGATGAGTGCATTACTCAACGTCTCCCATGTGTCCTCAACTGCACCAGGTGTCTTGCTCTTCACTCGGTCGTCATACCACGTAAGAGCAAAATCTTCTAAAAACTCTGGCAGTAACAACACCCATTCTTCCTTCCTTCTCACGTTGTTTCCGATGCAACCCCTTTTGAAGTCTCGTACAAATGGTTCTACATCTTCATTGTCCTTCCCATGAAACACTGGTAACTTCCCCATCTTGTAACTATTCTTTCTACCCTTCTAATTTTTGTGCAATAACTACTCGCTAAAAGAGTACGAACATCACCAATTCCATTCGCGAATAATCTACCATAGGTAAAATGAAAGGAAATGGTTGTAACAACACCTCTTGTGCCATCTCTTCTCCCAAGGTAATCATGAGCCTGAGTCGCATCACCGCCTTCTCCACCATCCGAATGACGATCTCCATCACAACTCAGCTGAGTCCTCTTTTGAAGTCGACAACTTCTCCGTCTCCGCTCTTTGAGTCTCGTCCAACTTCTCGACTACTGACGTAAGTAGGGCGGCCACATCTACGCACTTGTGTCCTCTGGATAGATCACCCACTCCACAACTTGGACAAGGATCTTCGCCTAGAAGATGAATTGGCGCTGGTGACGATGGACCCACTCGAAGACTTAAATCAGTAAACTCCCGCTTCCCTTTAGCTCTCTCGGTTCTGATTCTAGTTGGACAATTCACTACTTTGTGTCCCAACCCTCTACAGAATAACACCACAAGTCGGTTTCTACTCTTCTCCTCGGAGATTCTACTTGAGGTTTAGTACTAGGGTTTTCAAACTCGACGATAATCTCTCTCGAACTTTCTCCGACACTTACTATGACATCTAAACCTTGAGGAAGGTTTCTAAGTCTAACTTTCCAATCTTTTAAATTTCCACTCATGTTGCACCTTCTCAACCATTAAGTGGACAAAATATCATAGAGGAAAATAATTCTACATCACTTTCTTAACTCTTCCGAGCTTTATATTGGAAATCGTGTATTATACATGCTATACACGAAATAAAATCTAATCTAAAATTAACTATCGAAGATATGATCCTCCTCACCATCGTTTGTACTAATCACAACAGACATCTTGAACTCACTCTTGTAAAAATCCAACTCTACTTCACCAGAGCATTCGTGGCCTCCACAGTGAATGATGCTTTAAACTCGGCTTTCTTCAAATCTGTGCCAATGGTCGCGGAAGCTTCTTCGTATAGGGTAAAGAGGGCACCCCAAGTGCTATAGATGCGGGTTCGTAACTCATCTATACTCAACTTGGGCTTCTCTGTCTCTGTTCGAACTCCTAAACGTCTCTTCTTTCACCTCGTCATTCGAACAGGATTCCCCATGAAGTATCTTCAAGACCTCCTTGTATGCCGAAACGTGTATCTCTTAGTTGGTAAGAGTTCTCTCCAAGATTTTTGTTATCTCCAGTAGCTCAACCTCCAAGCTACTAAATCATGAAGTTTCAACAGAAACTTCCCTAATCAGAAGAGATGGTGATGACTGTTCAAATTTTCAGAGAACTAAAATTTGTATATTTTCACTTCCCTCGTGGTTGTCAACCCCCTTCACTTTGAAAAATTCTTTCTCCCTCTTCAGACCTCATCTTCTCATGATTTCTTTTGTCCTGGATAGCTTATCAGCCACTCTAAAACACTGAAAAGTTTCTCAGGAAAATAAAATTCACAGAAAATCTGACAATGACTGTAAATTTTTTCCAGATAACCGAATTCCTCAACTCTCACGAATAGACCCCCTCAACTTTGAAAATTCATTGCTCCCTCTCTAGACCACCTTTTCCTATGATTTCTTTTGTCTTAGATAGGTTATCAGCCAATCTAAAACACTAGAAAGTATCACAGGAAAATAAAATTCACAGAAAAGTTGACAGCGACTGTACAAATTTTCCAGAGAGCAGAATTTCTAAACTCATAAATTTATCTCCTCTAATAACTTTTCTCTCCTCCTTCCTCTACAACTCTTGTTGCACACTCTTTCAACTCTCCTCAAACCCTTTCTAAGTGAACAAGATGTAAAGAATGACTTCGAACGCGTCATATATCACTACGGGATACACGAAAGGTTCTAACGTTGCTAACATCGCGTTAGCTCTCTCTCCTCCCAACGTTCTCTCCATGTGCTCTCTCATAATCTCCTTTTGTCGAATATAGAACTGAACTCTAAACATCGTTCAACGATCCCTTCAAGTGAGGTCCCGGCAACGGAACCAAAAATGTAAACCCTCCGCGGTCCTATCGATCAACTACCCCCCGATCTCTCAACCTCCACGATCGTCATCCACGAATCTGCAACATGTCGGGCTTGTCTCTCACTCAGGGGTCACCTCTGATGGCTTTGATGGAAGCACACCATGAACTTGAAGGGAAAATGCTGAGTTCACTCATTCATACACCCACAAACTTATCAACTAAAAATCTCATTAAACACATCAACTAAAATCCTCCATTCTAACGACGTCTCTCAAGTTCTCACATGCTAAAAATATCCCACACTCTCTATATTACTCAAGTTGTCATTACGACAATGTGAAAACAAGGATGAGGAGCTCTTCTCTACTCCTCTATTTATACATTATAGGTTTTTACTTCCTTAGCAGGAAGATGATCTTAAGGGCTGTTTGTAATAATAAGTTGACTTCTTCGGAAGACGACCGTCTTCCGAAGAGCGTCTTCTCGGTGGTGTCTTCAGAAGACGGAAGACGACGGAAGACACGCATCTTCCGGAAGACGGCAACCATGGAAGCTTAACCACGTAAGGAGTAGGTGCACCTACCAGGTAGCACCGGATCGGTTAGGTAGATCAGGAGGGTCAAAACCCCTAAACTGCGAGGGAAGATGCACAGGAAGCGCATTAGCACAAAAACCTACCTGCTTCTCGCATCGAGAGATTGGAGACCGAGAAGATCGATTCAGGCAGCGAGTTGATTTGAGTGAGGAAATCAGCGAGTGAAATCGAGTGAGATTAGGATCGATTCGAAGCTAGAAGAAAGGTGAAGTCGAATTGCTGAGCGCAGAAGAATGTCGAGCTGAAGACGATTTTCTGTGAGCTCCCGGAAGCTGACATTGGAGGGTGGTTGAGTGGAATCAAAGGTGGAATTGAGGCGTAGCCAGAAGCTGACCGCGGAAGCAGCCTTGTGAGATCGCGTTGGAGCTGGAACCAGAGCCAGAAGCGCGTGGAAGATCGAAGATAGTCTGGGAAGTCGACAGAAGACAGTAGAGGTTCTTCCCATGTTCTTTTCCCTTCTCCACTGCTTCTCGCCTTTGTTAGGTATCCCCCGCGCTTCCCCGGTGGTTTGCAGGCAACCTGATCGATCGATTCTCCCATCCTTATTTTCCTATTGTGACATTGAAAGCGGAAGCGCTGCTCAATTTCTGTCAGACATCTTCTTGCTTCTTCCCGAGTTCAATTCGAGCTTCCCTACTCCTAGCCCTCAAATTGAAGATCCCAGCTATCAATTTCCCTACCCTACCATCTCTCTACTCCCGAAACCTTGAACAGAAGACGCTTCGGAAGATTGGAACATCTTCGGAAGACTGTCTTCGGAAGACGCTTCAGTAGCTTGACTGTCTTCGGAAGTCGACTATGCACAATTTGTATCATGAGTGGATTTGCTTTGCTTTTGTGTTAAGAGAGGCTTGGTACGAATTCCGAGTGGCTTGGTGAGTTGGTTTGTTATTTCGAGAAGTTGGAAGTCGGGAACTAGGCCTGTGCCTCCCGGTCTTCCAAGCTTCTCAAATCCACATCTTCTTAGAGAGACTAGAAGACTGGCAAAATCACGAGAAGACGTGAGGGTCCATTTCAGGTCTCTTCTGTCCGACCCATTCCTTCTTCTTCCCGAACTTAGGAGAGAGTCGTGAGAAGCCTTGCTGACAGAATCTGGAAAGAATGGTCGAGGGTCATGTCTTCTCATCATGCAGCAAGCTTCTTCTGAGTGTGTATGAGAGGTGAGAAGTCAGAAGAACAGAGTGCAAATGTCTTGAGTCTGTTGTGAGGATAGATTGCGCGTAGGAAGAAGAAGACAGGTGAGACCAGTGAAGGGAAGCCTGACTTCGGGAGGTCTTCCGAGAAAGACATTGAATCGGAAGCTGTCCTGGGAGTCTTCTTAGAGGCCACTGTCACCGCAGGAGCCCGCAACCATCTTCTGAACCTGTTATGCACTCTACGTTTCGCGAATCTTGTATCTTCTGATAGGAAGTAGGATGTAATGCAAGGTGGGTTGTCTTCTTGGTAATCCATGCGAGGCCTTGCTTAGTTATGATTGGTTAGATACAGCTCGGAAGACGAGAGGAAGTTAGGAAGCACTGTTAGAATTCCGGAAGACGGAGTAGCTGTCTTTTGGAAGACTAGATTCGTCTTCTGAGAGAGGAAGCTAGACTATGAGGACTTAGGAAAAGACTGAGTCTTCGACTCACAGCAAGTACGTCACTTCTGCCAAGGAGTTAGCGCAGCTTCTCTCCCTGGTGGTGGTTCCTTCTGTTCCCTTATGGTGGATGCATAAGTAGGATCGAGGAAGTGAAAAAGAAAATCTAATTCGTTAGTGACACACACTACACCCGATGTTAGAAACATACGAATAGACTAGGATTATACCGGAGGGGTCTGCATGCTCGGTATCAGCAGTGGTTCGAAGATGTAGATAGAGGTAGTGGACAGTTTAGGAACAAGGAACGGCATCCTTGTGCAGTCCTATTGGCTAGACTGTTGTGTCGAGGAGTAGGCACAGGAAGTAGAGAAAGTGAGCTTCCCAATGCCAATGTGACATCTTCTCGAAGAATGGATTGCGAATTTGAGTGTAGAAGCTTTATTCGTGTCTTCTGGGTGATGGGTTTTCTTGGATTCACTCCCAATTGTGCATGGGAAGTGTTCTTCTTGAGTGGCGGTGACTGTCAGCAGTTGTGGAATTGCATGCTTGGCTCGTCTAGTAGAGCACTTCAGATCTACATACGGACGGTCTGATGGATAAGGGATCCCAGAAGACAGAGTAGTCGGATCAGTGAAGAGAAGAAGAAAGAAGCCTTCTTCCCACAACAGAAGACGACATCCTCAAGTAGAAGACGGTGCAACTGTACACACGTTTGTTATCTTCCTCCCCAAACTATTACAAGAAGGGATGGCTTGTTAGTCAAGATCCGGACTAGAAGCCTGTCGGAATCTTAATTTCTCTTTTTCATCTTGTTTTCTCTTGTTTGGATTTTCCCTTCTTCCCCATCTTCTTACCTTCTTCTAGTGAGCTTCCGAGATTTCCATTGAGCTTCCGTGAAGGTGAATGTCGTTGTAGTGCTGCAGGAAGACCATTTCCGTAGGCAGAAGCCTGGGAAGGCTACAGGGGGCATACATCCTGTGATTAATCTAATCCGTTGGAATGTGAGTGCGAGAGTAAGGTGTTACAGCCGTACTAGTCGACTTCTGTGAAGCAGGACAGTCTTCTGGAGGTACGAGAAGCCAAGTTGAACCCCCAGAAGCCGAGAATTGTTTCGAGAAGACGGTACTGAGAAGACCAGAAGAAGTGACCTGGAAGCAGGAAGCGTGTCTTCCTGAGCTTCTCTGTGAATAGTTGTGTGATATTTTAGTTAGTAGTTGCTTGTTTAGGTCCAGAGCACCTTTTGGAGTGTCTGGAAGACGCGTGGTTTTGTGAGAAGACAGGATTTCTAGGCAAAACCCGTGTGTTTGTGTGTTTGAATAGATCTTAGAACTTAGAGCAACGTTACTTGTGCAAATCCTTTGTGGGAACGATATCTTGTATACTAAATGGGCAAAAGGAGTAATCCTACGACATTACAATTGCAAGCCGGAGTAAAAGAGTTATGGCAGGCTGAAGTTGGGTGCCTCAAATCGGAGGTTATGAGAATAAGCGACTGTAATTAGGAGACATTGAGAGCGACATGGAGAGTTTGAGGTCGAAGTTTGCTATGAAACCTTCCAAGATCTGAGAAGGTACAGTCAGCTACATACCTGAGAAATTTCGGACCATTTGGATTATTGGGTATAAGGGTATCTCTGTTTTTGTGCACAAGGGTCTGCATATCGTCTTGTGTCATTGACAATTAAGGTTTGAAACATTCCGGGAGATTGGTTGAGGATCTGGGGGTGAAATTTTACAGAGTGGTAGTGATGGTGACACTTTAGCTTCCTGAGAATTTTAAGTCATTTTGGTCAAGTGGTTTGTGAGGAATCAGACATCAAAGTTCTGTCGAAAGACTATCATGAGCTCATGAACGTTATGGAGATAGCGAACTTTGATAGGGCATAAATGCCTACTCAGAGATGATCTCTCTAATTGTAATACCTTAATAGAGAGACTATTCTACAGGCTACGTACTGGCCTTGGTTTCATCTCGTTTTGAGCTGTGGTTGAGGAGTGACAGTGAGGTAAAGTTGAGAGGTTTTTGCTCTAAAAGACATAAGATTTAAAGCTCTTTGAAGAACAGATCGACCTGGAGGTTTTGTTAGTGTTTCAATGCACTTGATCATGAGTATGGAGAGTTGTTGACAATATTATATATATAGAGACTACAATGGGCTAAAAGAGAAATCGTAGGACACTACAAAATCCTAACATATTAGAAGTGAGTCGTACGATTGTAGCAATTTAGAAGGATAAGATAATAGAGTATATAAAACGGCTAGTCGACGAGGACAGGGTCTTTACCAAAGATACAATGATTCAATACAGCCATTAAGGGCAAGCTAACGATATCTCCTTCCTCCGGGGTCTAAATAGAAGATGAAATATCATGTGAGTGCATAGATTTAAGTGCGAGAGTGAGGTGAGACCGTCTATAAGAGATCCTCTACTGATTGACTGTTGAGATATTCATAGGTTCAAGTAAAATCTTTACCGAAAATCATTCGAGATCATTTCCAGCTCCAAGTACTTAAAGAATTATGGATGTTTTGGTACTTGTATAGTATGTGTATGTGTATGTGATGCCGTGATGAGAATCGTAAGACCTTTATCGAATAGATATCCACTAAGTTTGTCAATTCTTGGATTGTTAGTCTAAGTACAAGTCGAGATTTCTCTTGGAGGATCAATATTGTGCAAGTAGTGTTCTCGGACTATTTAATGAACCAGATCTAGATAGGATGCGGTATATAATACAGCAAGTCTATACTACATATCATGAGAAGCTCTTCTTGGATATCAAAGTAAACTAAGTGATGATCATATTGACGACTTGCTAAGTGGATTGTTTGTGAATGAGTGATTGTCTGCTCAAGTGACAAATGTCAACTTTACGACGAACACAAGTCTTGTTGCACATGCTCAAATGAGAGAAAATTCATTTCACTTTTGAGACGTGATCTACCGTTATGCGTTCAGCTAATTCTATCAAAAGCAAAGTGATATGTAAGATGTCATGTACCTTCAAAATACCAAAAGTTGTCTAAAACCTTGGAGAATGAGAATCTTGAGAATGAAGAGCGTCTAATTCAAAATTATATCCATAAGGATGGGGGACAAACTTCCATGAGATAAGGGTCATAAGAAATACTTCGACTTTGTTGGGACATGCTAGAACTTTTTAAACAGAAAAAAGATGTAGTGATAAACTTTCAAGGTCATTTGAGGACAACATTTGTTGCAATTGCAAATTATGGCTTTTTGATCATCATCGAGTATGGAAGCACGACCTGACATATATAAAGCATACAAGATCATTGTGAAGAAGCTCAATTCCGTTTCAACTATAGTAACAATCAAACAATCACAGAGGTTGGAGAGTTGTTTGGGAAAAAAATTGTAGGTGAAATGAACGACCTTGGAGGTTTGACAGATCTTGCTTATGGTTAAATAGAGCGCTCTCGCGGTTTTACGAAGAACTTTTTTTGAGGTTCTGAGGTTTCTCGTAGATCCACAAAGCGTTGTCAGGTTGAGAGTCTTCCTGGGAAGGGCGAACCTTCTGGCTGTGATATGAGCTTGAAGGCTGTGTTCAATCTACTCGGGGAAGCGTTGGGCTCTTGGCTGTGGCTGGTTTACTCACAGGATAGGCTTCAGGTCTCAAGGTGACACTGAAAAACACTCATATAAGTCTCTAGGCTCTTCTGATATGTTCACGAAGCAAGTTCAGGCTTAACTAGCAATGATAAGATCAGACGGCGAACTTTGACACTCAGGATTGAGAAATATGTGAAGGTTCAGACTTCAGAACTCCTCCTACATGTAAATGAGGTTCTACTGGATACACATACGAAATTTCAGCTTCAGATCAATTCAAAGCACTAAGATATGAGCAGAAACTTTCTGAGTAGAGAAATTACGGCAGTTTCTGATACCCAGACAGCTATTTCGACCTATAATAAGGAATTGGCTCTATCACTTTGGGAAATTCTTACAGGATTTGCAGTACACAGCTTGGTGAACACTCCTGTGAAGTTGGGCCTCCTGATTCCACACAGAACTCCAGATCTCGCTCTCCAAAGTTACTGCTCCAGATTGAGAGCTTTTCGGACCCCCTCTACTTCAGCTGTCGCCCTGAATTACTCACTGACTCAATTGACATGAAACTTTGGAGAGAGTCGTAGCCCTGCTGACAGTGAACAAAGCCACGAAGTTTTGAAGCAATTTCCTCGATTCTGCTGCAAATGACACTCAAAACCCCTAATTGAACAGAAGTGCTTCAATTCTGACACAAATCGAACTTCAATCAGCCATAACTCCTTGTTTATTGCCTCAAATCGATCAAACTTTTCGCTGACAGTGCTTTGCTCGACGAGCTCTATCTCCCCATGCTCTCAGATTTCGAAGTGCCCTTGCCAATTGCTCGAAATCCCCTTTAGACCTCTGTTTCTAAATTTAGAGTTACACAAAAGACAAAAATGAACCAATGAGAATTCATAGCTCCATTTGGTTGTCATTTTGTGTCTTAAACCATGTGGTAATTTATCTACACTCATAGGCTACCACGTCAAGCCCCCTAGAGTGCCAACGTAAAACTTAAACTACCTAAAACGACACGCAGCCCCAAAAAATAACTTAAATCAGCTAGAAAGCGTGCATGGGCGACACGCAAATACAACCCATGAGCTTAAACCCTATCAACATGGTAATCAATCTACTAAGACTCAAAATATATAACATCCTCAAGTGTCGACATCTCTGAGGTCCTAACTCTACTCAGAGACACTAACGCTTGACAAAGAGGTGAATTATTTACAATGTAAAATAATTCACATCACGACATCCGCCCCCTCCAAACCTGCACATCCTCCGGTATGTGCCAATCTCCTCAGTCTTCTGTTTGATCTTCATCATCGTCGCTCTCCTCCGCCTCAGCCTCATCAGACACTGGGACATCTTCATCTCTTGTGGTCCCCAGCACCGACTCCAGAAAGTTGAATAACTCAACTGACCCTCCGCGTCTCTTGAACAGTTTCACACGTTTGCCAGCCATAGATAGCTTCAATGGAGTACCATCTAGCTCTCGTAAACTATAAGTGGCATTCTCATACACATCTAGCACAACATAAGGCCCGAACCATCTTCGAGAGAACTTACGAAGTGTAGAATGCTGATTCTCCAACGTGCTATCATATACCAGGACCCAATCACCAACATGTATTGGCTTCGGTCGTAGTCGGTGAGTCTTGTCAAAACGTTCCTTGTTTCTGACTCGAGCCACCTTCAGCCTCTCCTGCGCATCAGCAAGATCCTCCTCCCTTCGCTCCAACTGCCTAATACGTAAAGCAAGGAGTGAAGCACGATCTATACCATCTTCCCACGGTAGCGTAGCCCATGTAGAAAAGTACTCCTCAGCAGGCATGATCGGTTTCTGCCCCAGCATAAGCTCAACTGGCATATAGCCAGTCGTAGTACAGTGTGTAGTCTTATCAGCCCACAAAGCAAACGGAAGTAGTCTCGGCCATTCTCTAGGCCTACCATCACATGCTTTCACTAAAGCGTGAACAATAGAAGGGTGTCCTCGTTCACTCTTACCAATGCCCTCTGGATTCATAGCAGTAGTAAGTCGAAGCTTTACTCCATAACGAGCAAAAAACTCATTCACTTCAGCGCCTCTCAACTCGTCTCTATCTGCACGTAATCTCCCAACCGATCCATAACGACAGATGATATCTTCAAGCACGAACCTGCAGATATTTTCTGTAGTCTTCGTCCGTAGTGGTGGATGATCAACCGACGAAGCTGAATCTGCTGAAAGAGTTTCATGACACCTTGTGGGCTGGACATCGTGGAATATGGGCTACTTACACGAAGATGAAGGAGCGTTACTGGTGGAAGGGTTTGTATCAAGACGTGGTGGACTTTGTTGGGTCGTGTCTGCACTGCCAGTTCTACTCTAAAGTCCGTTACAGAGATGGACTTGTACCTACTTATCCACCTAGTATCCATTTTCAATGGGTTCTTGATCTTGTGATGACGCCACCGGGATTATGAGGGATGCGTTACTTGGTGTTGGCTCGAGAGGATCTCTCCAACTATGTGGAGGGACGACACCACTCTAGCAAGCATCCCGTCTCTTCTCTTCGGACGTTTCCATAGATAACCTTCACGTAGAAGGTAGCTGTACGCCTTCCGTCTGATCTCCTTGAACTCTGCATCACTCCATCCTTCTCTCCTGGATAACGAACTCAGATAAAATCCAATATCACGGAACTTTTCTGAGTAGAACCCCTCATTGAACGGCAGTGGTTCCAAGTCTGAAGTCTGCTGACCAACTTGGCACCAAACGTCTCTCTTCTCTTCATTCTCCACCTCTGCAAACATCTCATCCTCATCTGTATAACGAGCCCTAGACAGCATATATGCAACTGGATTGTCTTTCCCTGCTATATGCTTTAGCTCAGGGTTCAGACTCCGGGCATAAGCATCGTAGCATTGCTATGTCTGGTGTATTGCAGTTTGCTATCATACCCAACAAAGGCAAACAATCTGTTTCTAGTATCACACGAGCTCCTATCAAGAACTCTCGATCTACCTTCATAGCAGTAACAGCTCCCCACAACTCACGCTTCACTTGAGGATAGTTACGCTGTCTATCTGTTAAGATCCGAGCTCCAAACCTTGAAACAAACCGCACACCTTCTGCATCTTCTTGGCCAATTGCCCATCCAATCGCCTTTGGACTTGTATCAACAGTCAATACCACAGGTCTCCCGCTCTCGTAGCTAAGCCTCCTTAGTATAGGTGGAGACTTCAGAATCTCCTTTAGCTGCTCCATCGTCTCATGATGTTCTTGCCGCCAAGTAAACCTCCTTCCCTTTCTCAGAAGTGCATACTGAGGCTCGACAATGTGTGCATAATGAAGGATACTCACACGAAAGGACACACAAGCTCCCAAGAACCGCCGAACCTCAGTGATATTGGTGCAGTCAGCTATCCTTGCTATAGCATCTACCTTCTCTGGGTTCGGACGCCTCCCAAAAGTACCACACAAATGACCCACCACCACAATCTCTGACATACCAAAACGAGATTTGGTACCTGATAGAGTGAGGTGTATCTCCTCCAAACGCATCAGAATCTTCTCCACATCTCGAATGTGGTCTGCAACGAACTTTCTGCATCCATCAGAAGTCACAGCTTTGTCTTTGTCTTCCACCGGACAGCCTTTCATGGGAATATCATCCAGAAACGGGATAGTGACCTCAGGTACAAACTCTCGTAACACCTTATGCATCGCATTCTGCATATGGGCTACTGAGTTTGTCGCACCCTGAGGAAGAGTACACATGCGCATCAAACCCAAAGGTGTACGCATGGTAGTCAAGTCTCTACTCTCCAAAGCAAGCTGAAACTGATCATAACCTGAAAACAGATCTCCAATAGAATAGATTGACCTTCCAGCAAACGCCTCAGCTACTTCATCAACCATAGGTCCTGTTCCAACGTTTCGAATCGTGATGTTGTTGGCAGGCTGCAAGTCTTGGATGAAGCGCAGAGCTCCTGTCTTCTTAGGTACTGTGAACCATCGGCTAGAGTACGGAGCCATAGATGGTTCAAGAATACCCATCCGCATCTTCTCCTTCAGTAACTCAATCACCTTCGGTAGCAAGGCACGAGGGACTGGAATCGGCTTCAAGTCCCAAGGTACGTGAGGAACAGTGAAGATAACCATCGGAGCTATCACACTAGGATCCACACAACCAATCTCCTCAGCTGAGAAAGAAAATGCCTTACCATGACTAACTATCATCTGCTCAAAAGCTCGTTTCTCCACTTCAGTCAAGAAGCCACCCCCTCCTATCTGGAGTTGCTCGAGTGTCTCTTGAGTAAACTTGTGTCCTACCTGTGTAGGATCTCTAAGCACAGGCTCAGCAGCCGCTAACTCCATCTGCTGCTAAGAATCAACAGGTAATTGGGTCGCCACAGGTCTCACCTTCCTTGCTACAGCTTTATACTTGGCGTGTACTTCCGCTTCCTGATGTAAGCCACACCAACAGACTGCATCCTTCCATCCATTCTCCAGTCTCGGATGAGGACGATATCGCAAGTATGAGATAATCTCCTCATAGTCTTCACGAGAATGGATGGGGATCACCACCCTACCTCCCATATGTTCCATCAACCTATCCACACCATCCAGCCAACGAACAAAAGACTGCACACCTACAAACTCCTCATAAACACCAGAAATCATCTCATCTTCCTTCAGAACTCCTGTACAACGCAGATTTGTTGCACACCTCTCCATCTGCCTTCTACTCTTCTCAGTCAAATCCTCCATCCGTGTGAACTCACTCCAATCATCAGAACTAAAAGCCATCAACCCAGATTTCCAACTATGCACAGTGCAACTACTTTCTGAATCTTGAGCAGCCTTTTCATCAACCTCCTGTGATCCCTCGGGCTGCTCAAGCGGGATCATAGTAGCAGTAGATCCATCACTCTCGCTATCCCGTCCTACGAGAGTGGGTTTAGAAAACCCTTCCCCCTACAGATAGGAGAATCCCTCAAAGTTTGACGATTTCGCTCGTGGTTCGTACGAACGGTCAGAAACTGCACAGAACGTCTATCATCTGGACTACGGATCCTAGCATAATGAGATCCATTATCCATCACCTTGGTCTCCATTCGAACCGCAGTGATATAAGGCTGACCAAGAATCACAGGATATGAAGCAGAAGATTGCACGAAGAAATGTTGATCCACATCCACATCACCTATTTTCACCTTCACGTTAGGACAAGCGCCGTATAGCTCACCTTTCTGGTTGTTTGCAGCACGTAACACCCAACCATGGTTTAGCTCGATAGACCACTGACCTCTCTCGTACACCTCCCGTGACATGATGTTGATCTCAGATCCGTGATCAACTAAAGCAGCAACAGGTTCAGCCAAACTTTCAAGACGAACTCGCGTAGCAGTTGTGGCACGAGCCCAATGTCTCTTTCTGAAATCACTTTCACTAGCTGGGCTCTCCTCACCAGCTTCCTCATCATTAAACTCAATAGTGTCGGTACCAGCAACCAACGCTTCTTGCTGGTATCTCTTGTCATCAGCTTCCTGAAAATGCACCTTTCCAAACTCTGCATCATTCAGAGAAGCTCCTACCACATCTATCATCTGACTCTCTACCTGCTCGGACATCACCTGTCTCTTGCGCTTGATGATGTCGATGATCAGTTCGTGAAACTCCCTCTTTGCAATACCAAGAACTTCTCGAAGAGAAAACTCGATTCGCGCATCCAGTATCCTCTGCTCCAAGATACTCTTCAGATCAGTAGAAGTTTCAATATCAGCTGCCAACTTGTAAGCTGGTCCCTTCTCCTTCTCTTGGGCAGTAAACCGCCTACCAGCAGTCGTTGGCTCCTGCTGGGATCTCTGCACATCCTCCATAGGACCTGGCGCAGGTGGAGGAGCTGCAGAAGTAGACGGGATGTCTTCAGGAAGAGCCGCTCGTCTCCTTGTGACTCTCCGTCTATCCCCAATCTCCTCAAGAACTCCAGTATCAAGTTTAGAGGCTTCTCGTCGCCTCTTCTCCTCCACAGAAGCATCCTGCCAATGAACGTGTCTATCTACATCCAAGAATGCTCTGATAGAAGCAGCATCTACAGGATCTCCCCATCCTGTGACCCTACGAATAGACTCGGCTCCCCTCTTCAGTACTTCAGAAGGAACGGGGGCAATACTCTTCTCAGCAGTCCTATCTAGCAACGTAGGACTAGAAGAAACCTCAATATGTCCAGCATATACATCAAGATTTACCGGTGGTGCCATCAATGCATGTACAGTTGCCGCCGCAGCAATCTGAGGTAGACTCCTCATGCCTCCTCGTCCAAACTGCGTGCTCAACGGCTCTCCAGTAGAAGAAAGGTGCAGCCTACCGTTCTGATAGCGAACTACACTCGCAAAGCAGCTGTGAGCTCTTGACAGTCTCCTCGGAAGTGATCAGGACTGTCACACCAAATACACCTACGGACAGGAGCACCTCCTGGACGTGCAGCAGCAAGCGCCGGTGGCTGTTCTCTCTGCAATCCAGCTAGCTCTACCTTCAGCTCTCGCATCTGCCGAATCAGGTCTTCAATCTGATTCTGTTGACCATGGTTCTCCGCAGGTCTCTGAACAGGTGCCTTTTGTGCTGGAGCTAGCACAACTGGCATCAAAGGAACTGCAGCTGGGACAACAGGTCTGGGAGCAGGGGCCAAAGGTTGCTGTACTTGAGGAGCAGCATAAGATGGAGTGACCACTTCTGCAAGCGGACGTCCTCCCACAGCCACTCTTCCCCTCTTCTGCCTTGTCAGTACAGCCACAGCATCCTCAACTCTCCCCCAATCCATAGTAACACCCCCCTCAGCAGATCGATCGGCCAACATAAAACATAACCGATCTGCCGTAGCATCATCGGTAGCCTGCAAGAAAAGCTCTGTTTTCCTAGCATCTAGGGTGATTCGCTCTAGAGTTGAAAGTTGTCGGTATCTCCGATCAAACTCTCTCAACAACTCACTCAGGCTCATCATACGACCAGGTTGCTGCTCAACCCAGTCTAGAAATGTCCTTCTAGTAACTCTCTCGGAATCCTCCTCAAGAAACTCCTCTCGAAGAGATCGCTCAAAACTCATCCAGATTCCAAGATTTCTTCTCTGTACATCCCTAACTTGGTCCCGCAACTCAGGAATAACAGCTAACTCAAAACTTGCTATCATCTCAGCATCAGTAACCCTAACCAGCTCCATCTCTCCTCTATACTCACGCAGATATCTAGAAATATCTCTACTTTCAAACCTTCCACACCTATTCACTATCGCTTGCAAAGCCTTGGTGGATTTTAACTCACCCCCTCCAACGATCGGATGCTGTTGGACCAGGGCCGCAAGTGTCTTCAAGATCTCAGCCGTGTCCAGACCAGATGCAGATGTCGCTGTAGAAGACGCAGGTGCAGTTGACGGTGCAGCAGTAGACGTTGATGCTCCAGCCCAAGAGGCAGCAGCAGCAGCTTCGCTCTTGCGATCCATCTCTTCTCCTTGTAGCAACTCAACCTTCTCAATCAATCACCCCAAGAGCTCTCAATGGAAGCACCAGATGTCGGGTTGAGAGTCTTCCTGGGAAGGGCGAACCTTCTGACTGTGATATGAGCTTAAAGGTTGTGTTCAATCTACTCGGGGAAGCGTTGTGCTCTTGGCTGTGGCTGGTTTACTCACAGGATAGGCTTCAGGTCTCAAGGTGACACTGAAAAACACTCATATAAGTCTCTAGGCTCTTCTGATATGTTCACGAAGCAAGTTCAGGCTTAACTAGCAATGATAAGATCAGACGGTGAACTTTGACACTCAGGATTGAGAAATATGTGAAGGTTCAGACTTCAGAACTCCTCCTACATGTAAATGAGGTTCTACTGGATACACATACGAAATTTCAGCTTCAGATCAATTCAAAGCACTAAGATATGAGCAGAAACTTTCTGAGTAGAGAAATTACGGCAGTTTCTGATACCCAGACAGCTATTTCGACCTATAATAAGGAATTGGCTCGATCACTTTGGGAAATTCTTACAGGATTTGCAGTACACAGCTTGGTGAACACTCCTATGAAGTTGGGCCTCCTGATTCCACACAGAACTCCAGATCTCGCTCTCCAAAGTTGCTGCTCCAGATTGAGAGCTTTTCGGACCCCCTCTACTTCAGCGGTCGCCCTGAATTACTCACTGACTCAATTGACATGAAACTTTGGAGAGAGTCGTAGCCCTGCTGACAGTGAACAAAGCCACGAAGTTTTGAAGCAATTTCCTCGATTTTGCTGCAAATGACACTCAAAACCCCTAATTGAACAGAAGTGCTTCAATTCTGACACAAATCGAACTTCAATCAGCCATAACTCCTTGTTTATTGCCTCAAATCGATCAAACTTTTCGCTGACAGTGCTTTGCTCGACGAGCTCTATCTCCCCATGCTCTCAGATTTCGAAGTGCCCTTGCCAATTGCTCGAAATCCCCTTTAGACCTCTGTTTCTAAATTTAGAGTTACACAAAAGACAAAAATGAACCAATGAGAATTCATAGCTCCATTTGGTTGTCATTTTGTGTCTTAAACCATGTGGTAATTTATCTACACTCATAGGCTACCACGTCAAGCCCCCTAGAGTGCCAACGTAAAACTTAAACTACCTAAAACGACACGCAGCCCCGAAAAATAACTTAAATCAGCTAGAAAGCGAGCATGGGCGACACGCAAATACAACCCATGAGCTTAAACCCTATCAACATGGTAATCAATCTACTAAGACTCAAAATATATAACATCCTCAAGTGTCGACATCTCTGAGGTCCTAACTCTACTCAGAGACACTAACGCTTGACAAAGAGGTGAATTATTTACAATGTAAAATAATTCACATCACGACAGCGTATTGACATCAATCATGTAATGAAGACCTTTGAGTCATCAGACAAAGGGTTTTTTTATCGTCATATGTGGAAGGGCTAGCTAGAAAAATGACACCAAAAAAAGATCTCCATTGGGACATGAAAGTATCATAGAACCTATTTTAAGTTCATGGACAATGAAGCAAATGAGGGTTCATCAGACTTTGGAGGAGAATCACTAGGCGAAAGACTAATGATATAAGAATCTTTGTCCTCCTCTGACGAGGATATAGGTTCAAGCAGGTTCAGATAGTCATCAATGTACAAATTACTTTGTACTATATGTATGTACAATGGTTCTTGATATCATTGAATATGTGATTCCAGCAAATCGTCATCTGAATCGGACTCGTATTTCCTTAAGTATTAAGTACATGTATGGATATTGTACTCAACGAGGTTCATTGAGTGTGGTAGTTAAACGATCACCAGCCAGACATGTGATAGTTAGAATCACTTGTCTAGCTGGTGATCTTTTTTGGGATTGTGCATGGTCCTCCCTTAAGCACTGGAATTTGAGGAGAAAGCATAGTACCCACCGAGCTATCCTCCTCGGAAGACTCCTCCTTCACTCTTGATGGTCTCATTGGCCCATACTTGACCAACTACTTCTCCTTCAAGTCCTTTTGGGACACATAGAAGTAGCAGAAGAAAGATGTGAGGTGCCCACCTGATGAGGTGCCTAAATAAGCTAGCTCCGTATGCACGTATGCATGGAAAAAGGTGCCCCAATTGACAACTTTTCCCGTCCTGTAACGACCTATGTTACACATAGGAAGTTTGTCTATTAGTAAGGTGTTTAGTTCTAACTAAGTGTTGAGAATGTTTATTTGCTGCCAAAGTACTTTTAGGAGGTATCAAGTTAGTCATGACTAGCTAAAAGTTAGTTATGGTTAAACTTAGCTGTACTTTTGGCAGAATTCAGATATTTGCTAAAGAGTGAGCACTACTATCTTGTCATCTTGTCTAAAAGGTAGAAAGGAGGTGGAAAGTATCCCTTATCTCCTTTTTGACTTGATATTAGTGGTTGGATTAAAGTTGTGGACTTTGTGGGCATTAAAAACAAGAAGAGATTCCACATGTTTCCTTTTTAGTGGGTCCTAGTGTAGAGGGGGGGTGGAAATTCGAGATTCCTTGAGAATATTCCAGAATCCTTCTAGAAGTTGTTGACTTTGAAGGAATAAGCCCATGTGAAAAGGTAAAAAGCCCATGTGATCAATGCTTTTACCTTAAGTAATATCTTAGTAAAACCCGGTAAAAGTAGTTACGGCTGAGTTACCGGAGGGTACCAAAGTAAAAACCTAGAATGTATAAATAGAGGAGTAGAGAAGAGCTCCTCATCCTTGTTTTCACATTGTCGTAATGACAACTTGAGTAATATAGAGAGTGTGAGATATTTTTAGCATGTGAGAACTTGAGAGACGTCGTTAGAATGGAGGATTTTAGTTAATGTATTTAAGGAGATTTTTAGTTGATAAATTTGTGGATGTATGAATGAGTGAACTCAGCATTTTCCCTTCAAGTTCATGGTGTGCTTCCATCAAAGCCATCAGAGGTGACCCCTGAGTGAGAGACAGGCCCGACATGTTGCAGATTCGTGGATGACGATCGTGGAGGTTGAGAGATCGGGGGGTAGTTGATCGATAGGACCGCGGAGGGTTTACATTTTTGGTTCCGTTGCCGGGACCTCACTTGAAAGGATCGTTGAACGATGTTTAGAGTTCAGTTCTATATTCGACAAAAGGAGATTATGAGAGAGCACATGGAGAGAACGTTGGGAGGAGAGAGAGCTAACGCAATGTTAGCAACGTTAGAACCTTTCGTGTATCCCGTAGTGATATATGACGCGTTCGAAGTCATTCTTTACATCTTGTTCACTTAGAAAGGGTTTGAGGAGAGTTGAAAGAGGGTGCAACAAGAGTTGTAGAGAAAGGAGGAGAGAAAAGTTATTAGAGGAGATAAATTTGTGAGTTTAGAAATTCTGCTCTCTGGAAAATTTGTACAGTCGCTGTAAACTTTTCTGTGAATTTTATTTTCCTGTGAAACTTTCCAGTGTTTTAGATTGGCTGATAACCTATCTAAGACAAAAGAAACATAGGAAAAGGTGGTCTAGAGAGGGAGCAATGAATTTTCAAAGTTGAAGGGGTCTATTCGTGAGAGTTGAGGAATTCTGTTCTCTGGAAAAAAATTACAGTCAGTGTCAGATTTTCTGTGAATTTTATTTTCCTGAGAAACTTTCCAGTGTTTTAGAGTGGTTGATAAGCTATCCAAGACAAAAGAAATCATGAGAAGATGAGGTCTGAGGAGGGAGAAAGAATTTTTCAAAGTGGAGGGGGTTGACAACCATGAGGGAAGTGAAAATATACAAATTTCAGTTCTCTGAAAATTTGTACAGTCATCACCATCCCTTCTGATTAGAGAAGTTTCTGTTGAAACTTCATGATTTAGTAGCTTGGAGGTTGAGCTACTGGAGACCACAAAAATCTTGGAGAGATCTCTTACCAACTAAGAGATATACGTTTTGGCATACAAGGAGGTCTTGAAGATACTTCATGGGGAATCCAGTTCGAATGACGAGGTGGAAGAAGAGACGTTTAGGAGTTCGAACAGAGACGGAGAAGCCCAAGTTGAGTATAGATGAGTTACGAACCCGCATCTATAGCACTTGGGGTGCCCTCTTTACCCTATACGAAGAAGCTTCCGCGACCATTGGCATAGATTTGAAGAAAGCCGAGTTTAAAGCATCATTCACTGTGGAGGCCACGAATGCTCCTGGTGAAGTAGAGTTGGATTTTTACAAGAGTGAGTTCAAGATGTCTGTTGTGATTAGTACAAATGATGGTGAGGAGGATCATATCTTCGATAGTTAAATTTAGATTAGATTTTATTTCGTGTATAGTATGTATAATACACGATTTCCAATATAAAGCTCGGAAGAGTTAAGAAAGTGATGTAGAATTATTTTCCTCTATGATATTTTGTCCACTTAATGGTTGAGAAGGTGCAACATGAGTGGAAATTTAAAAGATTGGAAAGTTAGACTTAGAAACCTTCCTCAAGGTTTAGATGTCATAGTAAGTGTCTGAGAAAGTTCGAGAGAGATTATCGTCGAGTTTGAAAACCCTAGTACTAAACCTCAAGTAGAATCTCCGAGGCGAAGAGTAGAAACCGACTTGTGGTGTTATTTCTGTAGAGGGTTGGGACATAAGGTAGTGAATTGTCCAACTAGAATCAGAACCGAGAGAGCTAAAGGGAAGCGGGAGTTTACTGATTTAAGTCTTCGAGTGGGTCCATCGTCACCAGCGCCAATTCATCTTCTAGGCGAAGATCCTTGTCCAAGTTGTGGAGTGGGTGATCTATCAAGAGGACACAAGTGCGTCGATGTGGCCGCCCTACTTACGTCAGTAGTCGAGAAGTTGGACGAGACTCAAAGAGCTGAGACGGAGAAGTTGTCGACTTCAAAAGAGGACTCGGTTGAGTTGTGATGGAGATCGTCATTCGGATGGTGGAGAAGACGGTGATGCGACTCAGGCTCATGATTACCTTGGGAGAAGAGATGACACAAGAGGTGTTGTTACAACCATTTTCTTTCATTTTACCAATGGTAGATTATTCGCGAATGGAATTGGTGATGTTCGTACTCTTTTAAGCGAGTAGTTATTGCACAAAAATTAGAAGAGTAGAAAGAGTAGTTACAAGATGGGAAAGCTACCCGTGTTTCATGGGAAGGACAATGAAGATGTAGAACCGTTTGTTCGAGACTTCAAAAGGGGTTGCATCGGAAACAACGTGAGAAGGAAGGAAGAATGAGTGTTGTTACTGCCAGAGTTTTTAGAAGATTTTGCTCTTACGTGGTATGACGACCGAGTGAAGAGCAAGACACCTGGTGCAGTTGAGGACACATGGTAGACGTTGAGTAATGCACTCATCGAAGAATTTCTTCCAGAAGAGAGTTATGAGAAGCTCATGGTGGAGCTTACTCATTTGAAGCAACGTGACGACGAGAAAGTTCGGCAATATGCCGAAAGGGTGGATAAGTTGGAGCAGCGATTTCGGACGGTCCTACGGAAGAGTGGAGACAATGTGGAACTAACGATGGCGGGGATTGGAGCAGTGCTGACCAAGAACTTGGTGGGAGGGTTGAGGCCTTCAATTCGAACCCAAGTGAGGTACGAGAAGCCAGCAACCAAAGCGGAGGCCATCAAGATTGCGACAAATATGGAAGAGAGTTTGGATGAAGGAGATATCATCCAACCTCATCATGCTGCTGTGGTGTCAACTCCGACTCCTAGTGTAGTCACAACGATCGCACCTGCACCATCACAATTGGTGATTGTTTCAACGTCAGCTCCTACTCCAACGGTGGTGCCAAGACCGTTTGTCCCAACAACGATGTCTACTGCCACCTCTGATTTTCATGCCGAACTGAAGAGCATCACCGATACTCTTGCGGATCTCAAGATAAACGTGGTGCAGTTACGAGAATGGAGGAACAAAGGTGGAGGAGGAGGTCAAAGAGGTTACGACAACAATCCCAACCGAGGAAATCAAGGTAACTTTGGAGGCAACCAAGGTAACATTGGAGGAATCACTTGTTGGACGTGTGGAGGTTCTCATTTCCAGCGAAATTGTCCTAACAACGGAGCAAGAGGTGCCGAAGCTATCAGAATGAATGTGGGTGGAGGAAATCCATCACAAGGACGAGACAAGGGGCTACTATCGATGTCGTGCGAGATCCCATCTACGAGAAAGGAGAGAGTTCAAACTCTTCTCATGCACCGGTGGAGCTTTTAGCTCAAGAAAGGAAAAGAACTCGATTTTCTGATGAACCGGTTTTCATGGAGAAATCAGCTAGTAGAAGTACTCGTTCGAGTAATGTTTCGAGTACACCAAGGGAGCCAAGAAGGAAGCTGGGGATGGCGGATTTCACCATTTCATCTTCCCAAGCGGTGTCGGAGTGTAATCCGTCTACCTAGGAAAGCGCCGGGCTTCTGGCTGTGGTTGTTCACTCAAGAGGTTGGCTTTCAGGTCACAATAGGGCTATAAACACTCACACAGATGTGTAAGATCTAGTAATATACCCAGAAGGCGAAATTCAGGTCTAGCTGGCAGTAATAGGATTCGGCGGTGAACTTTGACACTCACGGAGAGGAAAACTATGAAGGTTTAGACCTCTAAACTTCCCCTACATGCAAATGAGGTACTACTGAACTCTCAGACGAAATTTCAGCCTGAGATCAAATTCTGACACGGAAATATGAACAGAAAAGTTTTGAGCAAGAAAACTACGGCAATTTCTGGTACCTAGCTGGCTATTTCAACCTATAACAGGAGTTTGGCTCGATCAATTTCGAAGTTTCTTACAGGATTTGCAGTCTACAGGGTGCTGAACATCCCTGTGAAGTTGGGACTCCTGAATGTACACAGAACTGTAGATCTCCTCCTCTGAAGTCGCTGCTCTAGATTAAGAGCTTTTCAGACCCCCTCAGCTTCAGCGGCCGCCCTGAATTACTCAGTTGCTCAATCGATATGAAACTTTTTGTGAAATCGTAGCCCTGCTGGGGGAGAACACAACCTCGAAGTTTTGAAGCAATTTCCTCAAATCTGCTGCGAATGACACTGAAAACCCTAAATCCAACCAAAATGATTCAATTCTAGCACAATCCGAACTTCAATTGCTCATAACTCCGTCTTTATTGACTCAAATCGATCGAAATTTTCACTGGAAGTGCTTGGCATGACGAGACCTCTCTCCCTGTGCTCTCAGATTTCGAAGATCCCCCACCAAATGCTCGAACTCCACTCTAGAGCGCTGTTTCTAAATTTAGAGTTTAACAAAAGACAAAAATGGACCAATGGGAGTTCATAGCTCCACTTGGTTGTCCTTTAGTACCCTAAACCACGTGGCAACTTAGTTTTACTCATAGGCTACCACGTCAAGCCCCCTAGAGTGACAGCGTAAAACTTAAATTACTTAAAACGACACGCAGCCCCGAAAATAACTTAAATCAGCTAGAAAGCGTGCATGGGCGACACGCAAATATAACCCATGAGCTTAAGCCCTATCAACATGGTAATCAACCTACTAAGACTCAAAATAGTGTTAACACCGTATGCAAAGGTGTCAAACATATACATAAACGACTAGAAGTAATATAAGCTAACTTCTAGAGCTACTAAACTCAAGCGTCGGAGTAGAAATATAACATGTAGCCGCCAAGTAGCGCGACAGCGGGATATGATGTGGTTGAAGATGTGGGTGCTCAGAAAGCCAACATCACTGTTGGACAACTGATCGCACTTAATCCCAGCTTACGAAGGGAACTCAGAGGAGGACTGAGTTCTAAGAGAAGCAAGAAGAAGAAACCCAAGAGCAAGACATCAAAGTCTGTGGGAGTTGGTGTGGTGGATGTGCATGCTTCAGAGGTATGCACTAGGGCTTCAAAGATTGAAGTCCGGTTGAATGGTCACTACGTCTCTGACGTATTGGTGGATGGAGGATCGGCTGTAAACGCCATATCGGAGAGGTTGATGAAGAAGTTGGGGATGGAACCAACTCGCCCGGCTAGCATTGTCATGAGGATGGCTAACAAGCAACGGGTAAGACCTCTTGGCGTGTTAGAGAAGGTGGTCGTGTCTGTGATGGGAGTTCAAACATTGATGTCCTTTCAAGTGTTAAAGGACTCTAGTTATGATTTGCTCCTAGGTAGGCCTTGGTTGAGAGTTGTGCGCACCACTGATAGGTGGCACAAGGGATACTTACGGATTGGGCCTAGAGATCATAGAGTGATAGTACTTCTCTCGGGTGTTGGAGTTGTGACTTCTGACTCAGATCAACCCACTAGTGATTACTGGGAATCTGATACGGAGGATGATCAGAGTGTCTCAGAAGTAGATACCGGAGATTCTTACGATCAAGAATCCTCGTCTGAGGACGAAGGATTTGGTCGAGATGAATCATTACATCAGCTTAGTGCTATTGACTTGTTGCCTCGACCAGCAGTGGAGAAAGATCCTGACAAAGAAGAGTTGAGTGAGGCAGAGATTGTGAGAAGACTCTCTACCCTGAAGTTTGGTATCAATGTCACTCAAGAAGAGAAAAGTAGATTCCTAGATATATTTCGAAAATATATCCATGTGTTTGCTTTCAGCTACAAGGATTTGAAGGAGGTGACTCTCGAGACTCATCGAATCGAATTGGAGGAGCACGCAAGACCAGTTCGACAGAAGCAGAGAAGGGTCAATCCCACAACGGCAATGATGGTCAAGGAGGAGATAGACAAGTTGAAGGAGGCGAGTTTCATCTATGAGGTGGAGAACTCAGAATGGGTTTCACCCATTGTGATTGTCAAGAAGAAGAATGGTAAGCTGCGAGTGTGCATAGACTATAAGAAGCTGAATGCAGTTACCAAGAAGGATTATTATCCTCTACCATTTATAGATGAGATTTTGGAGGAAGTTGTTGGTCATGAGTGGTACAGCTTTGGTGATGGTTATAGTGGGTATAACCAGATCAAGATAGCACAGGAGTACCAACAGTTGACTACTTTCACTACTCCTTGGGGAACATTGGCATTTCGGGTGATGCCATTCGGATTGTGTAATGCTCCGGCCACGTTTCAAAGGTTCATGAACAAGGTGTTTGAACCATTCATAGGGAAGTTTGTTTGGGATTTCATTGACGATTTCTGTGTGTACGGACGAAAGGAGGACCACTTTGATCATGTGATCAAAGTTTTGCAGCGGTTGGAGCAAGCCAACGCTTCTCTAAATCCAGAGAAGTGCATCTTTGGCTGCGAAGAAGGTCTGCTGTTAGAGCACATCATTTCCAAGAATGGGATTGCGGTAGATCCTGAGAAGGTGAAGAAGATTGTGGATCTTCCATTTCCGATCAACTTGACAAAGTTGAGGCAGTTTCTTGGCATGGTTGGATATTATCGTAGGTTTGTCTTTTCTTTCTCAAACAAAGCAATAGCTTTGACTATGTACATGAAGAAGGGAGTTGATTTTGACTTGATAGTGCATGATCAGAAGGCAAAGGAAGCATTTGAGGAGCTGAAAAAGGCATTAGTGACAGCTCCTATACTTGCTAAACCTGAGTGGAGTAAAACATTTATTCTGTATACGGATGCCTCCAATGTAGCAATCGGATGTACATTAAGTCAGCTAGATGGAGATGGGCATGATCATCCTATAGCTTATGCTAGTAGGCAGATGGTTCCGGCGGAGAAGAATTACTCCGTGACTGAACGAGAAGGATTAGCGGTGATCTTTGGATTGAAGAAATTTCGACACTACTTGCTAGGAGGGAAATTTTCCATAGTCACAGATCACAAGGCTTTAAAGTATATCTTTAATAAGCCTAATGCCGAAGGTCGTATTGCTCGTTGGAAGATCCTTCTAACAGAATACGATTATGTGATCGAAGATAGACCAGGAAAGAAGCATGCGAATGCTGATCTTTTGTCAAGGGTTTATGATGATGAGGGAGAAGAACCATTTGATGATTCATTTCCAGACGAGCATCTGATGGCCATCACAAGCATCGAGGAGATACCGGACGAGTACAAGGAAATATGGAGTTTCCTTGTAGATGGCTCTTTTCCAGAAGGTATGCATACCCGAGAACGTAACGCGTTGATCAAGAGATGCAAACCTTACACCATGGTGGAGGGAATTCTGTTTCATCAAGGAGCAGATGGGTTACTATCGAGAGCAGTTGGTTAGAAGGAGGCATTCAAGCTAATGCACGAGTTTCACGACGGAACTGTTTGCGGAGGTCACTTTGCTGGTAAGATAACAGCCTTCAAGATTTTGGATGCGGGTTATCACTGGAGAGGGATTTTCAAAGAGTGTTTAGACTATTGCAAAACTTGCGACGTATGTCAAGCATTTGCTCTGAAGTCTACTAGAACACCTCCGTTAAGATCAATTCCCGTGTTAGGACCATTTGAGAAGTGGGGTATTGACTTTGTAGGTCCTCTTAATAAGACACCTCGAGACAATAGATACATTGTAGTCGCCACTGACTATTGTACCAAGTGGGTAGAGGCTAGACCTTTGAGAGAGACCAATGAAACAGAAGTCGGTAGATTCATATGGGAGAGGATCATCACAAGATTTGGATGTCCGTTAGAGTTGGTTTCGGATAGAGGAGGAGAGTTTGTAGGGAGCATGACTACTGTTATGCTACAACACTTTTCTATCAAGCCACGAGTAACGACCTCATACAAACCAAATGCTAATGGTCTTGCGGAGAAGACCAATCTTACACTTTGTATGATGCTCGCCAAAGATGCTGGTGTTGAGACTGCGAAACATACTTGGGATAAGAGGTTACATGCCATCTTATGGGAGTATCGAACGACAACAAAGACTTCTACTGCGTACTCCCCATTTCGACTGGTTTATGGAGTGGAGTCCAAGTTGCCAATCCAATTCGAATTGGATACTTTTCAAACTATTCAACGAAAGTTGAAGAGGTCGAGAGGAGAAGACGTGGTCAGATCAAGAAGGGAGCAACTCATGGAGTTGGAAGAGACCCGAGCGGTAGCAATGATCCGGATGGAACGAGCTCAAGCGTATCAAAAGAAGAGTTACGACAAACGGTTGGGCAAGAGGGAGGTAAAAACTTTTCAAGTCGGAGATTGGGTTATGTTGTATGATGCTATCAGATTCAAGAGGGCTAGGAAGAAGTTTCTTCCGAGATATTTTGGTCCTTTTGTTGTAGATAAGGTGTGGAGCAACTTCACATATGATCTTCAGGAGCTAGGAGGAAGGAGATTCGATCGGGTCAACCATGACAAGTTGAAGTTGTTTCATCGACGGAAGTTCTCTCTTCACTCCGAGGACGGAGCGAAAATTTAGTCCGGGGGTAAAATGTAACGACCTATGTTACACATAGGAAGTTTGTCTATTAGTAAGGTGTTTAGTTCTAACTAAGTGTTGAGAATGTTTATTTGCTGCCAAAGTACTTTTAGGAGGTATCAAGTTAGTCATGACTAGCTAAAAGTTAGTTATGGTTAAACTTAGCTGTACTTTTGGCAGAATTCAGATATTTGCTAAAGAGTGAGCACTACTATCTTGTCATCTTGTCTAAAAGGTAGAAAGGAGGTGGAAAGTATCCCTTATCTCCTTTTTGACTTGATATTAGTGGTTGGATTAAAGTTGTGGACTTTGTGGGCATTAAAAACAAGAAGAGATTCCACATGTTTCCTTTTTAGTGGGTCCTAGTGTAGAGGGGGGTGGAAATTCGAGATTCCTTGAGAATATTCTAGAATCCTTCTAGAAGTTGTTGACTTTGAAGGAATAAGCCCATGTGAAAAGGTAAAAAGCCCATGTGATCAATGCTTTTACCTTAAGTAATATCTTAGTAAAACCCGGTAAAAGTAGTTACGGCTGAGTTACCGGAGGGTACCAAAGTAAAAACCTAGAATGTATAAATAGAGGAGTAGAGAAGAGCTCCTCATCCTTGTTTTCACATTGTCGTAATGACAACTTAAGTAATATAGAGAGTGTGAGATATTTTTAGCATGTGAGAACTTGAGAGACGTCGTTAGAATGGAGGATTTTAGTTAATGTGTTTAAGGAGATTTTTAGTTGATAAATTTGTGGGTGTATGAATGAGTGAACTCAGCATTTTCCCTTCAAGTTCATGGTGTGCTTCCATCAAAGCCATCAGAGGTGACCCCTGAGTGAGAGACATGCTCGACATGTTGCAGATTCGTGGATGACGATCGTGGAGGTTGAGAGATCGGGGGGTAGTTGATCGATAGGACCGCGGAGGGTTTACAGTCCAGACAGCTTCCAAGAATTCATCATCTTGATCTCCTAAGTACTTGATCTTATGAGCTTTCCCTTTAAGAAAAAGGTGAAGATAGAGTGCCCCATAAGTCGCTTCTTCGGCTCTTGCTTCCACCTTCCAGCCATTTCTTCCTTGTCTGTCTTCCAAGAAGAGACAAGTACTTCCGGGTGTATGTCATTTCTTGGAACTGATTGGGGAGATTTTATCCTTCTCCAGCTCATAACCGCGGTTCTACGTTTCTAGTCGATGGAATGCTCTCCTCCATCACTCTATGTTCCATAGTGTCGGTCTTCCTCTCGTCACTCTTGCCTTGGCAAGTACACGGTTTTGGAGAGATAGAGCTGACTAGACTTCTTCAAACAGACTCTAGTCCGCAAGATTCTAGTTCCAATTGAAAAAGTCGAGATCAGCTCCTAATGAAGGGTTTGACTGCGCTCAGCTCTGCTTGAGATAAGAAGATCTCGGCGATGCATGGTAGTCATACTGAAGCTTTTGATGCACTATACAACACATGATTGCTGTGAGCCTAAGAATCAATTCTTACCGGACTCTCGTAGCTCAGATTTCACTCTCAGAAGTCGAGTTTAGTCTTCCAGAAGACAACTATTCTATCTTTCAGAATTCTAAGAGAACTTCTTGACAATATTACGTCTTCTAATCTACATTTATGCAGTTCTAACTAAGCAAGGCATAACATGGATTCCTAAGGAGACAATTCACCTTACAATCATCTTTCTTCTTAGCAAAAGATAAAGAGTTATCGATAAGAGAGACCTACGGAATGGTCAGAAGAAGTTTGGAAGCTCCTGCGGTGCTAGTGGCCTCCAAGAAGACTTCAGGGACAGCTTCTGGGTAAATTACTTCTTCAGAAGACTTCTCACATCTAGGCTTCTTATCACTGGTCTCATCTGTCTTTTGGTCTCTTGCAATTCTATCCTCACAGCAGATACTGAACTTCATACCTGCTAAGGTTTTGAGCACTCGTACTCTATCTTTTGACTCCTCACTCCGCATACACCCTCACAAGAAGCTTGCTGCATAAATGGAAGACAAAACCCTTGACGTTTCTCTACAGATCTTGCTAGCAAGACTCCTCACAATTCTCACCTACGATTGAAAGAACAAGGAACAAGCTGGGATGGGTCAGATAGAAGAGATCCATATATGACCCTCACATCTTTCACACATTTTGTCAGCTTTTCTAGTCTTCTAGTTCTCTAGGAAGATGTGGATTGAGAAGACAGGAAGATTGGGAGGCACTAGTCTGAATCCAATTTCCTTCTTCTCGAAAGAATCACCAACTCAGAATTCTACTCTGGATTCACATCAGGCTTCTCGCAATTCAAATCAAATCGACACTACTTAATGTGAATTGAATTCGGATTATGGAAATATCCAAGCTTAAGACAAGTCTTCTGTTCATGGATTCGGGGGATAGAAGCACAATGGGGTAAGGAAGTGGATGGGCAGGACCAAAAGGATCCGAGACAGCGGAGGAGAAGATCAAATTCGGTTTTGGAAGTGAGAAGGCTGCCAATTGAGCAGCACTTCTGCCTGAAATCTCACCCATGGGAATTTTCAGGGAAGAGAGAGGGGATAGCAAGAGTTCCTGCAAGAAATCATGGAAGAGGAAACTGTAGAAACAGAAAAGATGCCAGGCGAAAGGAAGAGAAGAGAAGAGAAGAGGAAGAACCTTACGATGTGCTGGTGACAATCCGTTGTTCTTTGCTTGGTCTACGAATGCCTCCTGCGCACGTTGGTTGTGAGTGCGATTTCTTCGATCACTGCCAACTCACGAGCGACATCTCCTTGATAAAACCTTACCTCGTACTACTTCGAGCTTTGTTGTATGCAGCATGAAGTTCTAATCTTCAGTTCCGGATTTCCAAGTCTCGCAATCCTTGAGAAATCCTGCATGTGATTACTTCTACTCTCTTCTTGCTGAAGGACGGTCGTCTTCACAACCTCTCACTTGATCACAGTAATTTCTCTTTGCAAACTTTTGAAATCTTCCTCGAACTGTTCTCGAGTTCGAGTAGGGAGAGAGAACAAGACATGGGGCTTTTGCACCTCTTCCATGATGCGGTATTTTTCTATCTATTGCCTTGCTGCCTGCGTGCTTTTTCTAGCTGCTCGTGTTTTAGGTAGGTACCTTGTCAGCATTGGTCCTACCTAACACCTACTAGGTCTTCCAGCTGGTGCTTAAGTTGGTATACCCCGTAATTACAATCACGAGACTCCTCTGGAAGACTCGCGTTGTATCTTCTGGATTCTATTTTCGAGAAGAGGTGTGGTGTCCACAGTTTACAAGTTTTGAGATCTTTTTGAAAATTTTAAGTTAATGATATTTAAGGATTTAACACTAAATCTTTTAAGCATCTATATAATTGAACTAACCTTATCTCTTAATATTGCGCTCTGATTAGCAAGAAGATGATCTTAACGGACTTTGTGAAGAGAAGTCGACTTCTTCCGAAGCTGGAAGACAAAAGACATAAGACAGACGTCTTCCGAAAAGACAGTGACTGCTACCGCAAGGATACCAACCGCATGCCACCTAGATAAGAGGTAGGTATACATATCGTGTAGTCACCATGATAATAGGTATGTCGAGGTAATCGAATCATTCCCTAATCGCGTAGAAGAAGATACGAAGCTGGAGACACATTAGCACAGAGCTCTCTAGTTGCTTCTCGCTTCAGGAATTCACTTTGATTTAGGAATTGAGTGTCGAGATTGGAAGCGCACAGGAGCGAATTGAAGAGACTGAGTAGGCAAAGACTTTTTTTGTTTTTGAAGCTCCGAAATAAGTAATTTTTGTTTTAGAGTCAGTTTTTTGGTCTGCCAAACATTTTCTAAAACCATGAAATGCACTCGAGATGGAAGAGTGAGGAATCCTTGAGGGTTCAAAAGATTAGGAATTGAGGGTCAAATAGGAAAATCGACCCTCAATCGAAGCTTCGAGACGTAGCAGATAGAGCTCGATTGTGAAAGAAGTTAGATGCAGCTCAAAATTGAAAGCAAGATCAAGATCATGGTACGACATTGGAGGCAGAATTGAAGTGTTGAAGCGCGTAGAAGACTGAAGGAGCAATCAGAAGCAACATGAAATAGTACTGAGGTTCTTCCCATGTTCTTTCCTCTTCCTCATTGCTTCCGTCCTCTATTTTGATGTCTCCCGCGCTTCTCCAATCGTTTGCAGGAAGCCCATCGATCATTTTCTCTACCCTGAAATTTCTCTGAGAAGATTGGGCACGAAAACGCTGTCCAATTTTTGTCAATCATCTTCTCACTTCTTCCCGAGTTGAAATTGAGCTTCCTTTCTTCCCATTCCCAAATTCGATGACTTGATTATCAATTTCCCTACCCTACTGCACTTCTGTCCCAGAATCCGTGGATAGAAGACGCTTCTGAATGTCTGAACATCTTCAGAAGATGACACTTTAGTGTCTCATGCAGGATCGGACACTCAGCAGAAGTCGATTTTAGCACGAGAAGACGACTCCGACGACACAGAAGACACGTCGCCATTGAGGAAGATGGGATCTAGGAGTGTGTCTCAGAAGAGTGCATCTTTCCAGACCATCCACTCTGGATCGAGTCGGATTCACAAGATGATCTGTTCAGCATCAAAACCGCACGGAAGACAGCTTCTACGATCACAAGGAGTCTTCCAAAGACTCCAGAAGCCAAGACATGGGTTGATGTTTTGCCTGCAACATTTTTAATTCCTACAAGTACAAATACAATTATAGATGTAGCATAGCGAAAAGGACTACTTCTACGGTGGGAAGAGATCTTTCACCTCGGAAGACATTGAGGGTAACGTCTTCTCGAGCGTAGAAGGAGAAGACTACGGTGGTGAAAGAGATATCCATATCTCTGGAAGACGAGGAAGATGCCGCAGATCGATTCATGGGCATGAACTTGTCTTCTGCGAGAAGAAGACTAGAAGAGTTCAGTGCCTTTTTCATTTCAGAGATCCAGCCAGCCATGGAGTTGGTGGAGAAGGACGCGATGACTTAGGAGAAGCCACTGCAGCCTGGATTCGGTCTTCAAACCTTGATGCAGCAGGAGGAGATCTAGAAGCAGAAGCAGGAAGCTCTGGAAACCAACCTCCACACCATGGAGAAGATCGTCGCGAAGTACAAGGTGCAAGCTTCTGCTTCTGCCAAGGAGTTGGCACAGTTGAGGAAGAGCAACCAGGAGTTGCAGACGTGACTTCAGTAGCACGAGCAGGAAGTTCTGCGGATCAAGGATAAGCTCATTGATCTCGCAGAAGAGAAGGCGACTTGGAGTGCACTGTGGGAAGCCACGGAAGCTCAGGCCGCAGCAGAGAAGAAGCAGCGGGAAGAAGCAGAAGCCCAAGCCAAAGAGATCATGGCACAAATGAGGGAAGCGCTTCGTAAGAAGTTCAACTTCACTGCGGGTATGAAGCTTCTGACCCTAGCTCGTGAATGGAATGACGATTCTAGGGAGATGTTAGTGGATTGCAAGGAGAGCATGTTTCGCTACTTAGATCGACAGATTGAGGACTTGAAGACTCTTTACGGTCTTCCCTCGATTCTCCAGCCTGCATCTACGTCTTTCATGCACCATGACCAACGATTGGGAAGGATCTCGAAAAAGAGGAGTTCGACCGTTTTGTCCACTTGGTAGTGACGGCACTGGAAGCCGAGAAGATGACAGAAGAAGCCTCAAAAAACAAGGTGTCTTCTGGAAGACAAGAAGCAGAGGTGTCTTCTCAAGTGTTTCGAGTGGAGGAGATGACTATCTCCGATCATTGTGAGATCACCCTAGCTCCCAACGTCAAACAGAGGGAGTAGAAGAGTCAAGAAGCGTAGGTGGACTCAGCTTCCCAGAAGCCTCTTCTGTTCTCCGAAGCCGTGGTGAAGCACATATTACGAGTATTGAAGAGGAAGTCACCTCAATCGCACAAGAGGTACCAGCAGGGCTTTCAACTTTATCAGAAGCTGAATTAGGAGATCAGGTAGGAGATGATCCAATGGAGATCGCATCCGACGATCAGGAGTAGGCAGTAAGATAGGTAGATCACAAGGTAGGATTTGAAACGCACATTTCTACTCCAAACGCACGCATATACCCATTTTCTACACGCAGACACTACATACACATAATGTTAGAGTGGGTCTGTATCTCCGCTCTCAGAGGAGATCGACAAGATGTAGAACAGGAGTAGACAACATAGAACATGGAACGGCATCCTCGTGCAGTCTTACTTCCAAGCTGGTGTGTCGAGGAGTAGTGACAAGAAGTGGATGGAGTGAGCTTCCAGAAGCCAATGTATCTCTTCTCAAGGATTGGATTTCAGATTTGATTGCAGAAGCTTTGTCTATGTCTTCCGGACAGTGGGTTTTCTTGAATTCATACCCAATTGTGCATGAAAAATCTTCTTCTTGAGTGGCGGTGATTGTTAGAAGCTGTGCAGAGTCCAAGCTTGTCTCATCCAGTGGAGCACTTCGCATCCACTTGTGGACTGACCTATGAGAGAGTGGTCCCTAAAGTCATAGTATTCGGAGCAACGATAGAAGAAAAAAGAAGTCTTCTTTTCATAGTAGAAGACGACATCCTCGATTGAAAGACTATGTAACTGTAAGCAGATTTATGATCTTCTTCCCCAAATTACTACAATCAAGGATAGCTTGTTAGTCAGGATCCAGACTAGAAGCCTGTCGGAGTCTTAATTTCTCATTCTCTTGTTTCTTCTTGTTTGGATTTCCCTTCACTCCATCTTCTCTCATCTTCCCACCTTCTCACCTTCTTCTATTTGACTTCCGAGACTTCTATTGAGCATCCGTGAAGGTGAAATGTCGTTGTAGTGCTGCAGGAAGACCGTTTTCGTAGACAGAAGCCTGGGAAAGCTACAGAGGGCATACACCATGTGATTGATCTAACCCCGTTGGAAATTGTAAGAGCAATGTATGATAGATAAAGATAATTTGACATCTATGAAGCAAGGACAATCGTCTGGTTTTGTCAGAAACCGCGTTGAACACCCAAAAGCCGAGAATTGTTTCGGGAAGAACGTCGTGAGAAGACTGGAAG
Organism: Asterella californica; assembly: GCA_036924285.1. Taxonomy (NCBI): domain Eukaryota; kingdom Viridiplantae; phylum Streptophyta; class Marchantiopsida; order Marchantiales; family Aytoniaceae; genus Asterella; species Asterella californica. Next base: position 4,505,804 of record JAYKYS010000010.1, on the reverse strand, counting down.
CCGTGATCTGAAAGCAAAAAGCGTCTTCTCGAGCTTCTCAATAGGTAATTGTGTGATATTTTAAGTGATATTTGTATGTTTCGGTCCAGGGCACCTTCTGAAGAGTCTGGAAGTCTTGTGGTTTGGTGAGAAGACGAGATTTCTATGCAAAACTCGTGTGTTTGTGAGTTTGGACAAATCTTAGAACTTAGAGCAGCGATACTAGTGTAAATTTTCTTGAGGAACGAAATCTTTTATGCTATAATGGGCTAAAGGAGAAATCATGAGACACTACAAGAGGTCTTCCAAGAGGACGATGCTCCCGGAACAAGTCAGCTTTTTTCCAAAGATCCGTCTTAAGTTCATCTTCCCGCTAAGCGGAGGGTAAACTTAAGGAACAAGGTTAATTCAATTTATATATACACGATGTTAACTTAAATTTTTTGAAAAAATCCCAAAATTTGTAAAATGTGGACACCACATGATTTTGTGCGAGTCTACGCGTGTAAATGTGAACCAAGGACACAATTGTAGACTAGAATAGATCACTCTACGATTACAGTATCACCTTTTCTTCTTGGAGTTGTTTCTCTAGTTTGACATTCCATAATTTCAATGTTGTCCGAGATGCATGCTCCTACTTCAGAAGATTGGTTACAACCTCTTTCTCCTCTATGATCTCTCTATATTTAATGATTTGTGAAGCAATAGCAGTATTGTGCTTCTCTTCTGCTTGTTGTAATGCTTCTTTAGCTTTTGTGACTATGACATCACTCTCGATTTTGGATGCAATGGCATCGTGAGAAGTCTTGGTTTTTTTCTCAATGTGACGTGTTTGTTTGTAGGCTATAGACATACATAGGTCAACATAGAGGGTCAACCCTCTATGTCTACAAGTGTCTTAGTAGTTGTTAGATTTGATAGTGGTTCAGAGATTGAGAAAATACATTGAGACAAGACTCGTCATCTTTCTGAGACAAAATATTATACGTGGAGTTTTCTAGGGCCCAGAAGAGAATTCAAGAATGGTTTGTAGGCAGTAGTACAAGTAAGTAAGACCATAAGGGGATGGATTTAAGACCTTAAGATCTTGTAGAGATTTACATGACCAGGTCCTTGTGGCATTCTTTGAACTTGATGAGGCTCCAACTTCATACTCGTTACTTGGTCAGACTCCTTCTGGGTTCCAAGCAATCGATTACCTCCATGTTTCCATAATTAGCAAGGCCACGATGAAGATGTTGACGTGGAGAGGAGAAGCTTAGGGATGAAAATGCTGACATAGAGAGGAGAAGCTCAAGAAAGACATGGGTCTAATTACGTTACCCCTTAATTTATTTACAGTTTACGTCTCACCTCTATTTCATCGAGGATGAGTCTCGTGTTGCTCATGCATGACACCCGGCAGAATGAGGTAGCTTTGATCAGTGGAGGCTCGAGTTCAAAAGTCAAGGGCATCGTCTTCTGATGGACATATGAGGAATTCACTTCCACATTCCTTTCTCAATTTGTCTTCGATTATTATCATTTATAATATGTATTAGCTATGATGGATTGTTGTAAAACTGAAAAAATCGGTTCTCTCTGATGACATATAGTAATTATAGTGCATCTAGACTCATCTCCTCTATGTTCGACTCTGTACTTCCTTCTCTTAGACTATGATGACATGGAGATGTCAACTCATCAGCTAGGTGACATGGAGGTGATCGACTACATGGAAATTGGAAGGGATTTTGACCAAGTAATGAGTATGAGTTCGGGGCTTGATCAAGTTTAAAGAATGACACATGGGCTTGTTAAAGTAAATTTTATAAAATCTTGTGACAGACGGTTGTTCGTAATTCGAGACAGTTGGTTGTAAATGAAATGAAAATAGTCATTGTGGAGTGAGTTGGCTATTTATCATGACAACTTCTCAGTTAAGACAAAGAAATAATCAAGCCGACCTCAATTCTTTGGAGGAACGATATCTTTTATGCTAACATGATGTAAAACTTTGAAAGGGAATCCTTATCCATTACGATGCAGTATCTGAAGACTTATACTAAACTTTAAGAGAATTTGTGCATCAATATATAATCTTGGACTAAAAAATAAACATAAAAATAGACGTGACTCCACAAAAGAATTAGTGTAAGTTATTCTAGCTAGATAATGACCGCTTGATGATACACAATTTTATGCAAGATGTTGTACATGTAGAGATTACATCTCCATAATAAAGTATTTGCCCATACTATATAAATATCATGATTGTTTTCAACTAGAATAGTGTTAACATCAGAAAAATCATATTCGGATGAAAGTATTCTTCTATTAAGTACATCCACTTACTATATTTTCTTGTTGTTGCAATTTAATTTAATCTTTGTTCAAATACAAGACCCCGACGTTCTAATTAGGTGATATCTTTTCTATATTTGAACGAATATAAATCCTAAACACTTTAATACAACACATATTTCTTGTTTTCTTCTTAACAAAAATCTTACAGTGTACTGTCATCTTTCATTAAAAAAGAAAGAAAATTAAAATAAACGTCGTGTTGTCTTGTTTTAGAGAGAAGACTGTAGTAATAGACTAGTATTAGACGTGATACGCAGTCGACACATGTGCGGTGGGCACTAAGAGCATCTCCATGGGAATTACTCTAACGCTATTATAGCTTAAAGAAACACGGAAATATTTCATCAGAGGCGCTAACTGGACTTGATTTTAGTGCGAAGAATGTCAGACTGAACTCCAAACTCTAAATTAATAGTTTCAATAACGTTGCACTACTCGGACGACAAAGAAATACACGTTGGGAACTGCTCGGTTTAACCGTGTATGGTGTATTTTGTTTTGCCTCCAGTGAAACTTTCCTCGATTGATTTACCATCAGCTGCTTCTGTCGAAGTTTTATTTCGTGAAGGAGATATCTGATAGAAAAATGATGCTTTTTCTTATTAAAGTTAAAGCGGTATAAATTATACGTTTTGGAATGAGAACACTAACTTTTCATTAAGGCTCCAGTTAGTAGTCAGACGCTAACTAGAGAGTTAACGGTAAAATTAATGTTCACCATCTAAACATAGAGTCCTGAAACACAAATCTCATCATCGCTCTAACGTTAATAAAGGAAGGAACTATGATGTCTATCAAATTTCTCCACACTGATAAGAAAATTATCTCTATTCAGATCAATAACAATTTTTTCTCCGATAGAAGAAACAGACAGACCTTACAACGGCTAAAAGAGAATTTTTAACGTATACCTGTTATATTCAGAGTAATACAACACTATAAAAATCTTTTATGTAGAGTCTTATGTTCATTCCCACCTTCTGGGCACTAAATTAGAGTCTCTTTGAATCTCTGGTGGAACATCCTGTGTTTCTTAACACTATAATAACGTTCGAGTCACTCCGGTGGAGATTTGCCCTAATACCTATTCCCGGTACACTGGTCACTCAAGCTGCACTCACATGGCTTGACGCTATCTCCTGGTGCTCGACCTTCCCGGGGAACTACAAATCGTAAAGAAAACCCGACGCGGCGACCTTTCCGGCGACAGTTTCCCTAACGGTATAACCTTAGCTGAACGAGTTGTCAGTATCAGAAATACGGTATTCAAAGTGGAAATTCATTTCTTGCGCTGGTTGTAAAGAAAATCAAAATGATGAACTCCAAGAAGAACCAACGGTAATTAGTTTTCATATTTCTCATCCCGTGAAAGTGACAAGAATACCTCGGGGTCCGAAAGGAACAAAAAGGCCCGTAAATGGTGGAGAAAAGTAGGTTCTGAACGGTCGTGCGACGAGGGCCTAGTAAGAGCATTCCGTCACGTACCTGTATGTACTCCGAATGTTCGGCGCACTGCTCTGGAGAGGCAAAGACGAATTGACGGACCTTCGTTCATTCGAGTCCTCCTCGACCTGCACTTCAGCTCTGCTGTAATTTGCGGCTTTCCTGCGGTCACCTCTGGCACCAGACTCATCTGTGTTTCCAGCAGTTGGCTCAGGCTCGGATGCACCAGCACTCTCAACTTTCATTTTTGTATTGCTCTCAGCTGAGAGTCCAGATGTACCAGTCCTTGGAGCAGGTTCAGATTCAGTGTCAGACAAGAGCAGAACGCTCGTTTCAAGCGAACTGTTTGTGGACGACGGCTGAGATGTGACGTCTACAGCGTCCGGTTTATGGTGCTCAAGACTGTCCGTTGAGGCTTTTGCAGACTCATCGCCATGCGCATTGCCTGTTGCTGACATAGTTGCTCACTACGGTTCTTCAGTGTCAAAGAATAAGCAGCGCAGCACCGAAGTTGAGGATCGTCGGGACTCCTAGCAATTCCACCGCTCGAGATGCACTCTTTGTTCTTCTCCTTAGTATGCTTGAGGGTAACCTTCATAATATGTAAAACTAAACTCCAATCCGCTCAGCTCCGCACCGAGTCAACTTCACGACTTGTAAGCTCATGGAAAATCAGACGACATTCTGGGCATAAAAACTGTGGGGACACGCATCGAAGAGAGCTTACACGACTCTACGCACACCGATCGACAAATGAGCAATCAACGGAAGCGCGTGTGATTAACTTCATCATTCCTCGAACCGCGTCTCCAAAAAGACCTGCTTGAATGCGGACGACAGTTACGTCACAAGACTGATTCTGGAGAATTTACGTACTAGCTATAGGACCCGCCGAGAGCATTGGGTCTTAATTAGACCCGAAGTTGAAAATTTACTTACTCGAACCCCAGGCCGGTCGTCCCAGTAACGGTTTTACACTGACGCTTGTAACACAAGAGAATAGATGTTACAGTGAGAACGAAGTAATCACGAACGTTCAGATAACAGTTTGTGGAAGACTATATCTGACTGTCCGAAATAGAGTAACAGAACTCAAGTTTATCGCTCTCAACTTGGTAATCTGGTGACTAGTCTTGCCTTATCACCTGCGGTCATCTCTGATCCAAACGAAGACACAGATATCTGGAAGGAAGATAAATCAGCGGATATATGCGCAGTCGAACTACGATAGTCTTCACTCAATGTTCCAAAATCCCTTATATATAGTTATACCGTGGTAGGATTGAAGGCGAAACTTATATTCTGCTAGTAATGAGTTCGACACACTTTTGAGAACTCTCTAAAGTGTGACCGAACATACTGTTCATGATCTCATTAGTATTGCGTGTTTATGACATTCAATATATTATCATAAAGCAGAAACTAGCCAAGCAGTGAGTATCTCCGGAGTAGTAACAGGTTTTCATTGGAAAGTTCACTGGTTACAAGAGCAAGACTCAGAGTGTCAAACGTTTTAGAGAAATGTGAAGCAGTGAGATGTACTTGGGAGTGAGGGGTGAAACATTGGAAATTCAGTTTGAATGCCCAAAGACTCCTGAACACCGCCTTTTACCCGTCTGTAGTCGCGAAACACAAAAGAAAATTTCGGTAATTGAGAAGTAACGATGAAAAAGTTTTTCATCGTTACTTCTTCATTTGGTAATGGAATTTGACACTTGAGAAAGTGAACAAAATGTAGAGTTCTTTTCATTTCTAACCAGTAAAGTTGACAGAGAACCATGGAGTTGAAATTAGATCTTTCGCTTATGACTCCGAGTGTTAGTGTCATTCGTTTATTAAGAACGTTGGTGACAAATTTTAACAGCCACTCGATAAGCAGAACTTAATATTTCGTGCTAGAAATTTGAAATCAAGGTTTCCTTCACTTCTGCCACAAATGAGACGGTAAAGAAATACGTTACAAGTGACGTTGTGCCAGCATATTTTGCGATAGACATAATTAAGAAAAATACTGGTACAAAATACTGTAGAGTTCCCAACGAACCTAAGGTTAATCAAAGAAGCTTGTAAAGAATGCATTTTTAGGGTTTGAAACGGCAAACCATTCCATGAAGGACGCTTCTGGGGTCAGGTGAGTGCACACCTTTGGCCTCGCTCCACTTCGGTCCCTCACTTTCCCGTAGCGTAAAAGATATCGCTGTTCGCTGGCGAAATGTTGGCGGGAAAGTATATAAAGCAAGCCGTGAGTCAAATCTAATTCACCATACTTTTGGAGGGTTCTGGCGACAGCGTCTCCAGGAAGCAGAGTGATTTACCAGCGGAGTGCACAGGTCTCAGCCTCATCCCGCGAAGCAGAGCGATTTCAGAACAGCATCCAGGGGACCATTGATCCAGTCGCACTCTGATAAAGCAATGCAGAGTGATTGCGCACTGGAATCCACAGGGCTAGTGGTCCAACCTGAGTGTGATCAGAGGAAGATGAGCTTGAAAGTAAAGGTATTACTTATTTGCAAATTAAAGCGAGTCCTTTGTTTGGAATGTGGCAAGGAGTTTGCTGACTTATTGCTGAGTCCTCTGATCATGGCTGTAGGTAAGATTTTGAAACTGGTCGGAGAAGGCGGTTTGGTAACGGGGGACCATAATGGCCTGTTCAACCTCTACACGAGGATGAAAGAACTTGAAATATCTACCCTTACAGTGGACAGAAGGACTGCGATCGACCCGGCCATCTCTGGCGGGTACTCTGGTGACTTCCTGCGTCTCACAAGAACCACAAAGGAGAAGTGTTCGAACCCTCGGTGCGAAAATGAGACTTCCTCGAAGGGACAGATTTGTGAAGATTGTGAAGCTGTTACCTGGTACTGTTGTCACAACCTGTCGCGACAGAACAGAGCCTCTGTCGGTTGTCACGGTTCGTTTAGTTCGCAGTGTCCTGTACAACCAGAGCTCTTGAAACTTCAACAGTGCGTAACCAATTTCAACCATGAAACACACGGATCCGGAGTTGGCACGAAATATGTTTCCTGCAAGGAATCGGTAATTCTCTACGCGGGTATGTTACGGCGCAAGGAAGGGCAGACGTCTCCCAAAACAGGAAACGAAGTCATCTGAAGATGGGGCTGAAGATGGCGACTACCCGGCTTCGTGGATAAAATTTATTACCTTCATGGTGAAAGAAGATCTTTCCATAATTACGTCAAGCGCCTGATCGGCCTGAAGCAAGGCAAGCGCCTGATCGGCGTTACAGTTTCGATGAATCCATTGAAGGTGAAAGCAGTTCTGCATCTAAAATGCTTTCCAAGATGTCTCCTAAGGTGGGGTTAATGAGTTATAGTGATGAAGGAGGAGATGGTTTTGATTGTGATCCTGGAGGAGTTTATGGAGTTGTATTAGATTCTTTGCAGTTCTCGATATTTAGAGTCAAGATAATTTTCCGAAACTACTTTGAAAGTCTTCCAACTGATTCTTTTCGACAACTTACTACAATCGATAGACTGAGTTTCACGAGGTTGATGGGTTTAATAGAGAGACATGATGTTGTCATGGGGAGTCCTTCTCAAGAAATGTGAGCTTTTTAACTAGGATTAATGCAAGGATAGCGAATGAAAGTGAAGATAAGAACCAACTAGTATGTTGATAACAACCGAAGCCTCCACAATATCAATTTATGTTGAATAATCGGTTTTCACTCAATAACATCAATTCACATCAAAGAGCGCAAATTTACATCCAAGACCAAAAATAAGTAAAATCTGAATTCTCAAGTCTTTATTCTTTCTCACACTTGAAAATCTCAAGAATTTGATCCTCTCAATCTTTGTCTCGTATGCACCGGTCTTTAGACAGTAACATATATAATACTCCTAATCTCACGATGCGGTGCTTTTCTTAACTAACACCTTTGCTAAGCATCCCTCTAGCTAAGCTATGACTTTTATAAGTGCATATGTGTATCAAACAAGCATACCCCTTGCTAAGCTAGACTCTTGCTTAATTAAAAAATTTCTTGACTCTTGATGCCATATTGATTTCATTTCTGTTATAGTACAAGTCATCTAATGTTGATTGAAGTCACAACTATGAAACCACTCTATAAGTTTTACAATCTCTCCATAGTTACACTAGATAATTTCTTGATCTATAACCAAAGTGACATGCGATCTTCATAACTGCATCAAGTAACTCTTGATCTATAATCGAAGTGGCATGCAAAGGCTTAGGTCAAGAAGTCCAAGATTAAGAGAGAGATCGGTCTCTCATCCCTAGATATGCAAGACGTCGTTATATATCCAACATAGAATCTCGTCCAAGAGTTCAACATGCTGAAATAGAGAACACATGCCAAGAGGATTTGATCTTGAGATCTCTTTTCCTAGGTGAGAGTTTCTACCACTGAAGATGGCTTGTGTTTTCATTAAAAAAAAGAATTAAAACTCATACATAAACTTAAGCAGCTCCATTTTTAATGAATGAAGAGTCAAGAGCCAAATCAACAGATTTCTCTCTTTTGTTTTTTTCATAATTTAAAAACTATATTAATTATTACATGTAATGCTACTTCTCAAACTGAAGGCAAGAGGTTACTCTTCTCAACGAGCTTTGCATTCTGGTACTTTCACTTTTCTTCAAAGTGATATTCTAAATCATGCTAGGGGGCAGCTTGTCTAGCGCAACCTTAGCTTAACTCCTGCATAGCTTGGTAAGCTCGAGTGCATCTTCTTCTAGAAGTATCACTTGGAAGTCTCTTCTAGATATTTGTTTCATTGTATCGGATATCACTTAGCAAGAAATCATGTTCCAGAATCATACAAGGGTGAAGCAAGCTCCCATTGCTTTACTACTTGCATAGTCGCATTGGATAGATTCAGACATGACTATAATGGTGTAATTCTTGAGCGATCTTTATTTTTGTGGGACATAACACACAAAACTATGATCATGTACACAAAGAGGGTGATGTAAGCGTTAGAATCCTCGCTCTGAGAAGTGTTCCTATGGCAAATTGAATTAACGACACCTTATTATCTTTGTCGTAGAGACCTAGGTTTGATGAGAAAACATACTATGACATGAAGTGTAACTATTCTATAAATAAGCAAATGGTGTGTTGTTATAGGAAGAGAATTTTCTTCTTGTTCACTAGTATTGTTTAGATATTACGTGCTTGTGAAAGTCGATTCTCTAGAAACTCACTGACAGTTATAGTCCCTTGTTTGGAATGTATTAATTTTTATTTGGAGACTCTGGATATTTTTCATTGAGGCATCTCTTTTCTTCTTTTCGGACGGGTGCAAGATTTCAATATATGTCTACAGCATGCAAGAGTCGCCAATGAGCACTTAATAGGTATACTAAAATCTAGCTAGCATTCTTTAAAACAAGATAGAACTCAGCGGAAGGAGAAAGCTGGAAATCGGTTTGTAGTCTGATGGATAGGGTGTTGTGCCATGTTACTTAACTTCTTGTTAAAAAATCAAGATAAGTGGACAAAAGAGAACGGAGAACTAATGATAGAATAAGATAGAGATGAAGAAATACTTCACAAAGAGAGATTTAAAACAGCGAAGACTATATGCAGAGAAGAGAGATGCGTTGAAGACAAATCATTGTACTCAAATAAGAGTACTCTTCATATCACAACATTCGGACGATGATGAAACATACAGTTACTAATGTGAAGAATATGATTGGTGGCAATGAGAAAATAGTAGCGTTGATCGTTGCTGATCTGTTGGACCGTTCAGACCTATCTACAACTTGTCGAATATACTGGCTAACAGAGAGCAAGACAATGCTAAACTTCCCTTAGATAACTTAGCAGAAGGTTTAGATTCTATGAAGGGAACTCATATGCAAGATGATGTTACAAGTAAAAATGTATGTTAAGAATATGTTCTTCAAGAAAGACAACCGGTCGTCGATTAGATACGACCACCTCTTGAATTTTGAGACTTCATCCTTGAAACATGCAAATTTATGCTGATGAGAGAGATGAAGTCTTACAGGAGGACGACATTCAGATCGAAAGAGGGTTGGGGAAAATCCAATCGGAAGCAAAGATCCGCTGTTTAATCGCCAGAACCGAAAGAATTGGTTCTGAATTGGTCGACAAACATGACGAGAGTTTTACCAGTCGCAAAGCATGTTCTGAAGCAAGAAAATAATCATCTTGTGCACACCTTGAATATAACTCAAGTAAATATTCTTAGTCAGTTCTGTTCGTGCTTGTGAAAAGATTGTTATTAGAATAGAGTTGCAAGGTCTGGAGCTTGTTAATTGAAGATATGTATTTCTGAGATATGTAGTGTTAAAAGATCCGGACCTTGTCTGATGTAGCTCCGGAGCTTGTTAATTGACGATATGGACCTTCTCAAATAAGGTCTATATCTTTGACAGCTCCAGACCTTGTCTGTGAAGCTCTGGACCTTGTGGAGTGACAGTGTGAACCATCAGACAAATAGATTTGGACCTTCATGACAAAGCTCTGTATATTTCTTGGGAGGTTCAGATCTAAGTGTTAGAGTGTAATAAAGGGGTCCAGATCTGAAAACAATTAGATCTGGATGCTTTGAATTTGCTGTAAGTGAACAAGAGATGCAGCAATCTCAACAAGGTGCTACAAGATCCACAGTCGAGACAGAGTAGTCTGTAGCTTACGAGTCATTGGAGTGTTTGGACACTGATTGTTCTATCCATTATTTAACTCCGTTGTGAATTCATTTTGTGAACCAGATGAAACTTAGTTCAAATTGTCTTTCATTCAATCCGACTGTAGTGATCAATGGAGAGGAAGTTCAGGTTCGCATCAATCAAACTATGTTCGTGAAATAGAAGCCAAAGTGGGCGAAGAAGGAGATCACTCGTAACATTTGTTGCTGCAAGTATCATGTGGAGTTGATATTTATGAAAAATGTGTTCAACAAATGTTTGTCAAGATCATCACAATGCTTCACATATTAGTGAATGTTGTCAGTGTGTGAATGAAGACTGTCAAGCTTGTCATAGACTGAAGTTGACATCTGATGGAAGCAACGGTGGTGATATGTTTGATGGGTGTGTGGCTTCACAAAACTTGTATAGAAGTTTAAGCCATCTTGTCGGCATTGTCTTGTGTCTTGTCATTCATGTACCAGCAAGTGACAACGAGCCTGGATACTAGCATAAGTATGCGTGGATGATGTAGATATGCGGGAGTTGTGACATTAGTAAGTTTGAGAATTCGTTGTGTCCCGTGTATGAGAACTTGCAGTTTGAAGATGGACTCATACGCGATCCAATTAAGTAGAAAAATTATGTGTATGTTGTTGGTCAAGGAGTGAAGGACCAAAATGAGAACGGGAAGAGGAGAATCAAATTAGTTCGTGTAGAGGATGATTTGTACGCATTTATGGCTTATATGAAAGAAGAGCTCGAGCTTTTGTGGACATGAATCTAGTCAAAAGTGTGTCGTGTGCATACACATTGCTACACAACATACATCGCTGTTAGAGATACACCACACATACACATAACACATGGACGATGTCGTACACATACACAAGTGTACAATGATAAACAATATGTACTCACTCCATCATGCCAACAGACACTAAACAATCACTGAAGTCGAGCCAAATCCACTCTGTACTCGCAGAGATTCCAATTGCACTTACAGAGACTATCCACCATAGCTAGGAGCTTGAAGGCTCAATTTGAAGAACTAAGGCCTCCAAGCCCTACCTGCGAAATATACCCCTAGTGGGTCATCCCAAGAACTCGTCCTTACGGCACTAACGCCCCTACCAAGATTAGTCACTCTGCACTCAGCCAACCTAGCCGAGGTGCCAAATTGACGTGATAGCTGTTGTGCGCATACACATCGCTACACTACATACATTGCTATTAGAGATACACCACACATACACATAGCACATGGACGATGTCATACACATACACATACACAAGTGTACCACAATCGTCCCGTAACTGACGGTTAGGTCCCTCTAACTCTTGATAGCTCCATATCTCAACTACGTGATATACACCTTCATGGGAGTAAGGATCAGGAGGCCGGGTGCTACATCACCCCATCGTTAGTCACATGTCTGCAATCCATACCACGCAAAGATCTAATCGGCTAACTCTGCTATATACATCGAGGACAAATCCACCGTCTAGTAGGAACGACACTAAGAGATGGAGTCAAACATGACATGTGCCAACCTCTCGAACAACCATCACACACCAACATACGAGCTGCTCCACCAGCAGATCCACACAACATACACCTCAAGCTTGCGCGTATAACTGCTAAGTCCGAGTCAATGATATCATCGATGTTGGGAAGATGACATGGTGCACAATTACGCACATGGTCCTTCCAAACAACACCATCACGGCCCTCTAACATGAGTACTCCAGAAGATAACACCTCCCACACTCGTAAAATAGTGCACCCTACGGTCACATCTTAACATGATCACACCGTAGCCGGGTGGCCATGTCAAGATCACATGCGTGCTGAGAGGTCAAGGTTTACATGTTCTTACAATGTTCTGAGAGATGTTGCAGATCTTACGACATCTCCAGATGCATCAGATGGATTCTCCAGCGTACGTTCTCTTGGAGAACGTTCCTTTGTTGGGTGATGCTCGTACATAGATGATGATGAGTGTGCACCAAGTGTGATCTTGGGTCGGACCGGCAGTGTTGTTAGATGCAGCGAGAGTGAGATCTGTGAAGCTTTGGATTTCCAGTTTGTTAGAAAATATTAGTTTTTGTTAGATAAAACAATAGATTAGTTAGTATAGATGATAGATAAGATAAGTTTAGTTGTAGTATAGAGTTTCTTAGTCGAAGAATGATGATGAGAAAGAATATAGAACCTATGAAGTGTATATCTTTGGAATAATAACCTAGCTGTGTTCTTTAGACGAAGAGCTTTCCATAGATACCTCATTTGCTGAGAACGGATGTCGGACGACGAAGTTATGACCTTGGGAAGGAGGACCAAAGTAGCACATGAGTTCACGCAACTTCGTGGTCGAGGGACAAGAGGAACTTCGCACGCGGGGAAGCAAGAGGAAAAATCTATAAGAAGAGTCAAAAGCAAATCACTTTTACTATTTCCACTTGGGAGTTTATTGTAGCGCTCCGCAACAATCGGTACGAGAGAGACGAAGAGTGCATTCGGCGAAGGGAGTCTTCCTAGAGTTTAGTGCGACAGAAGAGGCGAAGACAGACTTCATACCAAGAGAGACGAAGGACTTCGAGCTTCAACTGCGAACAGATGAGAGGAATGCAGACTACAAGGAAGCTGCCGGTTAAATTGAAGACCATCACGACGAAGTGGCCGAACTTCCAACCGTATTAGGAGCGATTGGAGGAGATGGGTATGACTTTTCCTAATGCAGAATTGGGACGTTATATCGTCGGATCTGGTACAGGAGATTCTTGTCTGTAGAGGACACCCTTCGGACGATCTTCGGAGAAGACTGCAGAACTAGACTCCGTCACACTGGAGTTTCACTCGGGATTGATGATGCAGGACGACCGGGAGATCTTCTTTACGATAGCACTTGCAAGCCATCTTCGGAGGAAGTGATGAAGTATAGCGAACTATTCTATGCGATGCCGGTAGGGTCGAATGACTTCAAGGTGCACAGTTACATCGAGCCGTTCCAAAGAGATGTCGCCATTGCCTTGAATACGATATTCAAGCTGCACCGGACTTCGTACTTAGCAAAGTGGCAAATACATTTTATCGAACAGATCTTCGTAAGGAAAAAGCATATTGGACGAATATCTTTCATGATCATGTCCAGAAGTTATACAGCACCTTCGACGATGACGGATCCATGTACTTCGCGATCTTCGTAGTGGTCTTTTATCGGGGAATGAAGTTACTATCTCCAAAAGAAGAGGAGAAGTTCGGACAAAGAATGACGTCCGAAGATGAATTGTTAGTGGAGTCGACTCTTCAACGAGAGGAGATGGCAACTCTTGTGACTTCGGCAGGGTCTAGTACGAGGGCGAAGAGGAAGATGATAGAAGAAGGAACACCAAGTGGTGTAACTTCAAGGAAGAAGAAGAAGACGAGAAAAACGACGATGGAGACTTCGACAAAAGGCGCCGAAGAGGTTCAGACCCCCACGAAGTCATCTTCAGTCGAGATTGTTGGAGAATCAGCTCCACGAGGAAATCAAGCCAATGTGGACCGAGAAGAATTTGTTCTCAGGAGGGTACATTCAGGAGCGATTGAAATCCAAAGGGAAGATCCTCGAGAAGCTCTTCGGACTTTGCCTCGACCCGATGAAGCCACGACTTCGGCACAGCAAGATCCGAGTATAGGAAAGGAGTTACGCATGTTTGAGAAGACCTTGGAGTTTCTCAGCGGTACCATGTTACCCATTCTCGCACAATTAGACATGCAGCGTCATGTGTATGAGAACGAGACGAAGGTACCTTTGTCGTTAATCAATCTTCTAAGCGTAGTGCACTTCAACCGACAGGGATGGCTCGCAGAGAAAGACACCTTGATGAAGAAGTTAGAGGTCTCTTCGGACGAAGTAAAGAAGTTGACAACGGAGCACGATGCTTTGGTGGTCGCAAGGTCTGAAGATCAGATGAGGTCTTCACAAGAGATACAGGATTGGCAAGCTAAGCTCAATCTCATGACTTCGAGTTTTCATGATATGAAGTCAGAGAAGGATGGTTTGCTGGAACAGTTGGCCACAAGGGATGAGGAGCTAGCAAAAGCTTAGAAGGCAAAGGAGATTGTAGATGCGAGGGCCGAAGAGCTTCGTGTTAAGGTGGAAGAGGTTACGACTATATATTTCATCACCGAACTCGACTCGACAGAAAAGGAGCTTCTTCAGCGACTTCACGCAGAATTGACGATTGCACCAGATCCTTCGACGAAGAGCAGAATAGTTAGAATAGCTAAGAGGATAATTTGAGATTTGAAGGAGCTTAAGGAGACAATTAAGTTATCGTTATGGAGTATGAGACAGACTTTACAGTTAGGTAGAGTAGAAACTTCGGTTCCGCCAAGTGAGGAGTCGTGATTCAACGTTCTAGATGTAATCTTTTTTTTGTAAGAAATGAGATCCGTCATCTTCGGACGAGAGACTATATAAGTGATGCGATTCTCAGTCATTTTACCTTTTCCATGTTTTCAGTCTTCGTTAGTTAATTTTTGATTACGCAAGGTTGCGGAATGAGAGTGTGAATATTTTGAGGCGAAGGTAATTACCTACGAAGGACGTAGTTTGCTGTCGCAGGAGTAAATCTGATTGATGCAGACCTCCAAAGTTGACCTTCGGTGAAGAGAGTCTTCGGACTATTTAAGTGAAGGACATTTCGAGGATCTGAGAATATATTAGTTACTGTGAAGTGGAGGAGCATAAGTTAAATTGTAAGGAGGGTTCGGAACATGGTGGCTTCGTCTTAAGTCTACCTTCTTCAAATAAGTGGGATTCTTAAGAGAAGATTTAGTTGGAAGAACACATCTTAGGAAGAGTAGGAGCTTATTCTTTGAGCCTTGATGTGAAGTCTGTATTCTTCTGTCTTTTCAAAAGGAAACTAGTAACATTTCAGCAGTACTTGCTATCCTCAATTGTTCATACATCTATCTTCTCGAATCTTTTATATGTATTGTTGGAAGGGTCCTTGATCAAGAACTATTTCATTGCTGTTGTATTCTATTTATCAGGCTGTGCTTGGGTTTGGTTTCTTATCAGACTTAAACTCTCATCCGGATATTATTCTATTCCGTGAGAATAACAGAAAACTATCAGAATTATCATTGTGACGTTGTAGTATTTGTTTTGTGTAATTGTTAACTGTATCTTCGTAAGAACGATCCTTAATTTACTATTTCCGATACATTGTGTTTCTCTGGGTTGTTACATATAGAAACAAACAAACTTTTGGTGCCGCTATAGGGATACAAATTTAACTTTTACTTAAATTTAGTACGTTATAACCGTTGACATGTATGTCGGGGGGAGCACGAGCGCCTTCTGAAGAAGACCAGAAGACGAGAAGAGCTAGGCGAGCGCTGAAAAGAAGATTGGTTCGTGAACAATTGTTGGAAGAAGTTCAACGCCAGAAAGAGACCACGAAGGAGCGAAGACGTCAAGTAGCTCAGAAGTGGCAGGAAGTGAAAAATTCTATCTGAAGGAACTTCATCTTCGCTTGAAAGGAGCTCAGTACCTATTTCACCGCGAACTTGCTACGAGAAAGACGAGCGTAAATACTAGTAGAAGAAGAGTGACCTCGAATCTCCAAGCTCGAGTGGACGAAGTGGAGAGAGTTTGCCTAAAGACGTCTCATGGTTACCATTCTCTTCAAGGACCACAAGTTTACATGAATCTCTGTTTGAATCGACGCAAAAGGAAAAAGGTATCCAAGCTGAAGACGAAGAGACTCATATAGAAGAAACTCCTTCACTTCGAAAGGTGGACCTATTTCAATCTTCATCTTCTTCATCAAGTTCTGACAAGTCAGAACCCAATATTTTAACCTCTCTTGCAGAAGATCCAAATCCGAGAGCGGAAATGACCTTGGAATTAATTGTTAAACATGGGCCAGAGATCACAAGTTTTGTAGAACTCTTGAAGAAATAAAGAGGACAAGAATTAATTCGAGAATTGTTGCCGTTGGATCACCTGCTCTTCAAATCCCGAATCTTAGACCTCAAGGTACTCCAGGAGTATCGCTCTTTAAGCTACGAAGTCAAGAGGCTTCCACCTCGTCTTCACCCAAGAAGGAGCACGACGTAAGATGAAAAAACGTTCATCCAGTTGAAGACACTTCGGCCGAAGTATCTTTACACGAAATGAATCTTCCGAATATCAGAGCAAGTACCGCAATTGTGAGCACTCTTGCTAAGCTGACTCTTCGACCATCAAGTAATTTGTCTAGTACAGGACCAGTGCGGATTTCAAATTTGACGGTACCAACAATATATAGTCGAGGACAGCACTCAGCAGTTCCATCTTCTACAGTACCTCATACGATGACAGGGGTACCAGTTCCGTCAGGAGCACCGCCTTTCACTCGTCAAAATTATCCAAAATTTGACGGTGAAGATTCAGACAATGACAGAGATGGAGAGAGTGCCGACTCCTTTGTTAAACAATTTGAGGCGGTATCACAAGCAAACAAAGAAGACAATGATCATGATCGGACGAGGATTTTCTCAGTTTGTTAAAACACGCAGCAGGAAAATGGTACAGTCATGCTAATCTGACACCTGCAATCATATCTACTTGGGATTTAATGAAAAACGAATTCTTTAAGAGATTCAGAGAACTGAATTATAACAGGCATGTACTGCACAAAGTAAATAGCGTTAAACGCAAGAGGAAAGAGTCTTTGAAGAGCTATGTCCAGAGATTTTACAGAATCTTGGATAGACTATATGTCAACGGAGCACACCCTGCCTACACACCAGCACAGGCAGTAGAGTGGTCCGTGAAGGGGTTGCCTTCCAAGCAACAAACGTGGGTTAGACGGTTCGATACGTCAACCTTAGAACGAGCCGTTGATTCTGCTGAGAATTATGAGTCCTCAAATATCCTCAGCAGAGACCATGAAAAGACCTTAAGGTCGAGAAAGAAGAAGGACTTCCGAAAGTCCAAAAATAGTAAGAGAGAAGAGACGAAGAAGAGACGAAGAAGAGGAAGAAGCTGAAGCGAAGAAGCAGAAAATCTTCATCCTCGGAAGAATCTTCAGAAGAAGAGTCTTCGGACGAAAGTGAAACATCGGAGGATGAATATTCTTCCTCTTCGGACGAAGAGTTTAAACGAAAGAAAAGAAAGAAGATAACAAAGTCGAGACCTCCGATGATGAAAAGAACACCACCACCTAAAGATCACGTTGTCAAGGTGAGAGTTTTCTTGAGAAGGGCGGAACCTTCTGGCTGTGTTATGACCGTGAAGGCTGTGATACGTTTACTCAGAGAAGCACTAGGCTTCTAGCTGTGGCTGGTTTACTCAAAAGATAGGCTTCAGGTTACAAGGTGACATTGTAAAACATTCATACAGGTCTCTTGGCTCTTCTGATATGTTCAGGAAGCAAAGTTTAGGCTTAACTAGCAATGATAAGATCAGACGGCGAACTTTGACACTCAGGATTGAGAAATATGTGAAGGTTTAGACTTCTGAACTTCTCCTACATGTTAAAGAGGCCCCACTGAGCACACACACGAAGTTTCAGCTTGAGATCAAATTCTAGCACCGAGATATGGACAGAAAAGTTCTGAGCAAAGATATTGCGGCAATTTCTGGTACCCAGATAGCTATTTTGACCTACAACAGAAATTTGGCTCGATCACTTTCAAAGATTCTTATAGGATTTGGAGTCTACAGGATGCTGAACTTTTCTGTGAAGTTGGACCTCTTGATTGTACACAAAACTCAGATCTCGCTCTATGAAGTTACTGCTCTAGATTGAAAGTTTTTTAGACCCCCTCTGCTTCAGCGGCTGTGTAACAACCTAGAGAAACACAATATATCGGAAATAGTAAATAAAGGATCATTCTCACGAAGATACAGTTAACAATTACACAAAACACAGTACTACAACGTCACAATGATAATTCAGATAGTTTTCTGTTATTCTCACGGAATGGAATAATATCCGGATGAGAGTTTAAGTCTGATAAGAAACCAAACCCAAGCAAAACCTGATAAATCGAATACAAACAACAATGAAATAGTTTTTTGATCACGGACCCTTCCAACAATACAAACAAAAGATTTGAGAAGACAGTTGTGTGAATGAATGAAGAATGTAAAATACTGCTGAAATGTTACTAGTCTTCTTCTGAAAAGACAGAAGAATACAGACTTCACATCAAAGTTCCAAGGCTAAACCCCTACTCTTCCTAAGGAATGTTCTTCCAACTGAATCCTCACTCTTAAGAATCCCACTTATTTGAAGAAACCAAACTTAAGACGAAGCCACCATATTCCAAACTCTCTTTACAATTTAACTTATCTCTTCCACTTCACAGTAACTGATTTGTTCTCAGATCTTCGTTCAAAAGCTCTTCACGAAGATTACAGGTTCACCTTCGGCCGTAGTCTCTTCAAAGTTCCTACGCCGAAGTCTCTTCTTTCAAGTCTAATGGTGAAGATCTTCATCAATCACAATTACACGTGCGACAGCAAACTCCGAATATTCGGAGAAAAATATCTTCGCCCAAAACATTCACAACATCGCTCCGCACTTTTGGGAAATGGAAATTAATTAATAAAGAACTGAAAACATGGAAAAGGAGACGAAGGCTGAGGATCATGCTGCTTATATACTTCTTCGTCCTAACCTAACTATTTTCTAACTATGCTAACTGCTCATCTTCCTACGAAGGCGGAAGACCTTCGCTATCCTACGATCATCTTCATCTTCACCAAAATCTAAACTCCTAAGCCTAACTGCGCTCTGAATTCCTCTAACTGAACTTCCGCGTTTGCTCGTATCTCGCCTATCTCCATATCTACCTTTTGTCTAAGTCAGGAAAGGCGCGCTTTCACACCATCGGGGTTTGTCCCCACCTAGATTACCTCCGCATTCAGCGCTCGAAGAAGACCAAGCTCGTCAACATCAAGCCCCGAAGTCACGTATGCAGACAACACATGCATCAGCTTCTTCCGAAGGTCTTCAGAGTCAGCTACCTTCGTCTTCAAGTCTTCGTTCTCCTTAGTAAGTTCGGCGACTGTGTTCTGGTACTCTTCTCGACTTCGCTGCAAGTCGGCCTTCTGGGTCGACAACTCTTGAATGCGGTCGGCGAAGCTCTTCGTCGACACCTTCAGCTCTTCCTCCTTCGCCTTCATCGCTGCCTGAAGTTCCTCATTCTGATGCCGAAGGTCTTCTTTCTCCTTCTCTGTCTCCAGCCTCAGCTTCGTCGCATTCCTGGCTTCTTCACGAAGGTTGTTCTTCTCCTGTTGCCAAGTACCCCTGCTGAAGTGTAACTCAGCTAACATCTCCGGGAACGACACCTTCTTCCCAACTTCATTCTCATAATCCTCCTTGTTGTCTTCAAGAAGTCGGAGAACTAGGACGACTATCTCTTCGCCGAAGATCATTGCCTTCTTAAACATGTCGACATCACCCAAGGCAGATCCCTCCGAAGTCCCTTCACCGAAGACAGCAGCACTTTCTATCTTCGCTCTCGAGTTGCTCGAGTCCACCGTCTCCTTCTTGGTGCTCTTCGTCTTCTTCCTTGCTTTCGGCTTTTCCATAGGTAAAGTCGGAAGAGTCTTCTTCCTCTTACTACGTCTTCTCTTTTCTTCATCAACTGCAGCTTGTACATCCTCCGCCGGCTGCGTCTCTTGGGGGTCTTCGGCTGGTGCCACTTCAACTTCACGAACGGGCGAGAAATCGTCACCTTCCTACCCTTCGTCTTCGCCGAAGCCTAACTGCTTGGCTTCACTCTCCGACAACCATCCCATGCCGAAGTAGAAAATGCTGATGAAGCCTCCCATGTAGACATAGTCCTGTTTCTTCCATAGGCGCTGGACTTCATCATGGAAGATCTTCGCCCAGTACGCCCGTCTTCCGACGAAGAGGTTCTCGAAGAAGCATACCTTCCATGCGGACAGGTAAGTCGTTCTTTGGGGGCTTAGAATCAACATGATGGCCTCCGCGATCTTCCTCTTCACTGGGTCGCGGTACTCAGTTAGCTTGTAACCATTCGTCGGGTGTACCGGATGCTCAAGAGTTCTCTGTAGTTTTGGTCCTCCTTGACCAAACTCTTCATCGATACATGATCCCAGAGTAGATCGTCATTCGTCCCTATCTCGTCTAACAAGACCTTCTTCCAGTTTTCGATGATCCAGTTACCAGGTCGCGCATATCCTTCTTCGCCCCCGTGGTCTTCACACATACGGATCTGGCTAATGAACTTGCCAGATACCTTAGTGCAGCCTCCCAGGGTTAGGAAACTCAGACCTAACTCCTTCAGCTTCGGCCAAAGGCGCACTAACTCCTCTTGATCTAGCTCGAAGGCTCTAATCCTCGGTAACTTCGTCGCGATTGACATTGCACTCGGGCGAAGGTTGCTAAACTGTCTGTGGGGTAAACTTCGTCTAAATTGCTAGTCTTCGTCCAAGTTGGTCTTCGTCTAAACTGTTGGTCTTCGTCCAAATTCTCTATCTTCGTCTAAACTTATGCTCCGCAATTAGGGGACAGTTGAGCGCTAAAAGTAGATTCGTTCGTCGGAGAATACCGACAACTTTGTATGGTCATATTCTTTTAAGCATGGGCCACACTGCGTTTGCAAAAATTGGGAAATGAGTCGGTTTTCCTAGTATATAGCTTGGTTCAAACTCCTCACACGTGCCGATGTCATCTCTGATTGCTTGCTTCCGACCTGACAAGAGCATGCGCATGCTGTCTTCACCCACGCCACTTATCATTCATGTTCCTTCATGAGTAGGTAGCTCGTCCTTACTCACTCAGACTGCATATTTCTCGACTGTGAATTCCTCTGACCATTCGTGAAGAGAGCGTACTTACGATCTGCATTCTCAAGGAGTCTCCTTTCTCAAATATTTCTTGTGAAGGTCTTCTTCCGAAGGCTCTTCTTAAGAAGGTTCTTCTCTTCTTCTGAAGACTCTTCTTCACAATTGCTATTCTTCACTAAAACTAAGCTATTCTTCTTCTATCTTCAGTATTTCTTCTACAAACTTCTACATTTCAATCTTCATCTATCAAAAATTGGAAAGGTAGGCTTTACAGGCTGCCCTGAATTACTCACTCACTCAAATGACTTGAAACTTTTTAGACAGTCGTAGCCCTGCTGACAGTGAACGCAACCACGAAGGTTTGAAGCGATTTCCTCAATTTTTCTGCAATTGACACTGAAAACCTTAAAATCAACAAAAGTGATGCAATTCTGACTCAACTCGAACTTCAAACTGGCATAACTCCTTTTTTATGATCCAAATCGATCAAGAATTTCACTGACAATGCTTGGCACGACGAGCTCTATCTTCTTGTGCTCTCAGATTTCGCAGTGTCTTCACCAAATGTTCGAACTCTCCTTTAGACCTCTGTTTCTAAATTTAGAGTTTTACTAAAGATAAAAACGGACCAATGGTAGTTCATAGCTCCACTTGGTTGTCCTTTAGTGCCCTAATCCACGTGGTAACTTAACTTCACTCATAGGCTACCAGTTAGCCCTTTAAAGTGTCAACGTAAATCTTAAATTACCTAAACTGACACCCAAACTTGAAAGATAATTTAAACCAGCTAGAAAGCGCTGTCGTGGTGAGAGTTTTCTTGGGAAAGACGGAACCTTCTGGATGTGTTATGACCGTGAAGGCTGTGATACGTTTACTCAGGGAAGCACTAGGCTTCTAGATGTGGCTAGTTTACTCAAAGGATAGGCTTCAGGTTATAAGGTGACACTGTAAAACACTCATACATGTCTCTTGGCTCTTCTGATATGTTCAGGAAGCAAATTTCAGGCTTAACTAGCAATGATAAGATCAGACGGTGAACTTTGACACTCAAGATTGAGAAATATGTGAAGGTCTAGACTTCTGAACTTCTCCTACATGTAAAAGAGGCCCCACTGAGCACACACACGAAGTTTCAGCTTGAGATCAAATTCTGGCACCGAGATATAGACAAAAAAGTTCTAGTCAAAGATATTGCGGCAATTTCTGGTACTCAGACAGCTATTTCGACTTACAACAGAAATTTGGCTCGATCACTTTCGAAGATTCTTACAGGATTTGGAGTCTACAGGATGCTGAACACCCCTGTGAAGTTGGGACTCCTGATTGTACACCGTTCTCCAGATCTCGTTCTCTGAAGTTGCTGCTCTAGATTGAGAGCTTTTCAGATCCCCTCTGCTTCAACGGCCGCCCTGAATTACTCACTCACTCAAATGACTTGAAACTTTTTAGACAGTCGTAGCCCCGCTGACAGTGAACGCAACCACGAAGGTTTGAAGCGATTTCCTCGATTCTGCTACAATTGACACTAAAAACCTCAAATCCAACGAAAGTGATGCAATTCTGACTCAACTCGAACGTCAAATTGGCATAACTCCTTGTTTATTGACCCAAATCGATCAATAATTTCACTGGCAGTGCTTGGCACGACGAGCACCTATCTTCCTGTGCTCTCAGATTTCGCAGTGTCCTCATCAGATGCTCGAACTCTCCTTTAGACCTCTGTTTCTAAATTTAGAGTTTTACAAAAGACAAAAATGGACCAATGGGAGTTCATAGCTCCACTTGGTTGTCCTTTAGTACCCTAATCCACATGGTAACTTAACTTCACTCATAGGTTACCACGTTAGCTCCCCTAAAATGCCAACGTAAATCTTAAACTACCTAAAATGACACGCAACCCTGAAAGATAACTCAAACCAGCTAGAAAGCGTGCATGGACGACAAGTAAGTACAATCCATGAGTTTAAAACTCTATCAACATGGTAAATCTAAGTTATGTACATTGAACATCATAGACAAGTAAGAAGTCACTTGCACAAGCGCACAAATGCTTGAACAAGATAACTAGCATACTATTAGCCTACTAGGACTTAAAATGTATAACACAACGGTGTTAATATATGCATGAAGGACTAGGAGTAACATTAAGCTAACTTCTACCGCTACTAACTCTCAAGTGTCGGAGTAGAAGCGTAACCCGTAGCCGCCAACGTCCACAGCTTCCAGAATCGACTTCTCTGACGTCTTAACTTCACTCAGAGAGACTAACTCTTAGCAGAGAGGTGAATCATTTACTATGTGAAATGATTCACATCACGACAGCGTGTATGGGCGACAAGTAAGTACAACCCATGAGTTTAAAACTCTATGAACATAGTTAACAATCTACTAGGACTCAAAATACATAACTCCCTCGAGAATCAACTTCTCTGAGGTCTTATATTCACTCAGAGAGGCTAACTCTTGGCTGAACTGAATCATTTACTATGTGAAATGATTCACATCACGACATCCACCCCCTCCAAACCTACACATCCTCCGGCATGTACCAACTTCTTCAGTCTTCTGCTTGTTCTTCATCATCGTCACTCTCCTCCGCCTCAACCTCTTTGGTAACCGAGACGTCTTCGTCTCTTGTTGTCCTCTGCTCTGACTCTAGAAAACTGAATAACTCTACTGATCCTCCACGCCTTTTGAATAGTTTCACACGTTTGCCTGCCACAGATAGCTTCAAAAGAGTATCGTGTAGCTCTCGTAAACTATAAGTGGCATTTTCATAAACATCTAGCACAACATAAGGCCCGAACCATCTTCGAGAGAACTTACGAAGTGTAGAATGTTGATCCTCCAACGTGCTGTCATACACCCGAATCCAATCACCAACACGTATTGGCTTTGGCCGTAGTCGGTGAGTCTTGTCAAATCGTTCTTTGTTTCTGACTCGGACCACCTGCAGCTTCTCTTGCGCTTCAGCAAGATCTTCCTCTCTCCGCTCTAACTGCCTGGTACGTAAAGCAATAAGTGAAGTGCGATCTAAACCATCTTCCCACGGTAGCGTAGCCCACGTAAGAAAGTACTCCTCAGTATGCATGATTGGTTTCTGCCCCAACATAAGCTCAACCGGCATATAGCCAGTCGTGGTACAGTGTGTAGTTCTATCAGCCCACAAAGCAAATGGAAGTAGTCTCGACCATTCTCTAGGCCTACCATCACATGCTTTCACTAAAGCATGAACAATAGAAGGGTGTCCTCGTTCACTCTTACCAATGCCCTCTGGATTCATGGCAGTAGTAAGTTGAAGCTTTATTCCGTAACGAGCAAAGAACTCCTTCGCTTCTGCGCCTCTCAACTCGTCCCTATCTGCTTGTAATCTCACAACAGATCCATAGCGACAGATGATATCCTCGAGCACGAATCTGCATATCTTCTCTGTAGTCTTTGTCCGTAGTGCTCGTCCCTCCACATAGTTGGAAAGATCCTCTCGAGACAACACTAAATAACGCATCCTCCATAGCCCCGGTGGCATCATCACAAGATCAAGAACCCACTGAAAATATATTCTAGGTGGACAGGTAGGTACAAGCTCATCTCTGTAACGGACCTTAGAATAGAACTGACAATGCAGACACGACCCAACAAAGTCCACCACGTCTTAATACAAACCCTTCCACCAGTATCGCTCCTTCATCTTCGTGTAAGTAGCCCAGACTCCACGATGTCCAGCCCATAAGGTGTCATGAAACTCTTTCAGCAGATTCAGCTTCGTCGGTTGATCATCCACCACTCTATGAAGCATTGGATTTCCAATTTGTTAGAAAATTTTTGTTTTTGTTAGATAAAATAGTAGATTAATTAGTATAGATGATAGATAGGATAAGTTTAATGTACTATAAAGTTTCTTAGCCGAAGGATGATGCTGAACAAGAATACGGAACCTGTGAAGTGTATCTCTTTGGAAGAATATCACCTAGTTGCATTCTTCAGCCGAAGAGCTTTCCAGAGATACCTCGTTTGTTGAGAACGGACATTCATACGGTCTAGATGTAATCATCTTTTTGTAGGAAATGAGATCCGCCATCCTAGGACGTAGGGCAATATAAACGATGCGATTCTGAAGCATTTTACCTTTTCCATGTTTTCAATTTTTGTTAGTTAATTTTCGATTGCGTAAGATTGCAGAGTGAGAGTGTGTGAATGAAGTGGGCGAAGGCAATTACCTACGAAGGACGTAGTTTGTTATCGCAGGTGTAAATATGATTGATGCAGAACCTCCGAAGTTGACCTTCGGCGAAGAGAGTCTTCGGGCTATTTAAGTGAAGGACATTTTGAAGAATCTGAGAACATATTAGTTACTGTGAAGTGGGGAAGCATAAGTTAAATTGTAAGAAGAGTTCGGAACATGGTGGCTTCGTCTTAAGTTTGGCTTCTTCAAATAAGTAGGATTCTTAAGAGTGAGGATTTAGTTGGAAGAACACTTCTTA
This sequence comes from Asterella californica, assembly GCA_036924285.1. Taxonomy (NCBI): domain Eukaryota; kingdom Viridiplantae; phylum Streptophyta; class Marchantiopsida; order Marchantiales; family Aytoniaceae; genus Asterella; species Asterella californica. The sequence goes on along the minus strand of JAYKYS010000010.1, from coordinate 4,480,099 downwards.
GGAAGCGTAGTGGCTTATTCTTTGAGCCTTGATGTGAAGTCTATATTCTTCTGTCTTTTCAGAAGAACATTAGTAACATTTCAGCAGTATTTGCTATCTCATTTGTTCATACATCTATCTTCTCAAATCTTTTATATGTATTGTTGGAAGGGTCCCTGATCAAGAACTATTTAATTGTTGTTTGTATTTGATTTGTCAGGTTATGCTTGGGTTTGGTTTCTTATCAGACTTAAACTCTCATCCGTCATATTATTCCATTCCGTGAGAATAACAAAAAACTATCTGAATTATCATTGTGACGTTGTAGTACTATGTTTTGTGTAATTTTATCTTCGTGGAAACGATCCTTAATTTACTATTTCTGATACTTTGTGTTTTCTGGGTTGTTACACACTCTAGCAAGCATTCCGTCTCTTCTTTTCGGACGTTTTCACAGATAACCTTCACGTAGAAGATAACTGTACGCCTTCCATCTGATCTCTTTGAACTCTGCATCACTCCATCCTTCTATTCTGCATAATGAACTCAAATAGAATCTAATATCGCGGAACTTTTTTGAGTAGAACTCCTCGTTGAACGACAGTGGTTCCAAGTCTGAAGTCTGTTGACCAACTTGGCACCAAACGTCTTTCCTCTCTTCATTCTCCACCTCTGCAAACATCTCATCCTCATCTGTATAACGAGCACTAGATAACATATCTGCAACTAGATTGTCCTTCCCTGCTATATGCTTTAGCTCAGGGTTCAGACTCCAGACATAAGCAATCCATCGCAGCATTGCTATGTCTAGTGTATTACAGTTTGCTATCATATCCAATAAAGAACTGTTTCTAATATCACACGGGCTCTTATCAAGAACTCTCGATCTACTTTCAGAGCAGTAACATCTCCTCACAACTCACGCTTCACTTGAGGATAGTTACGTTGTTTATCTGTTAAGATCCGAGCTCCAAATCTTGAAACAAACCACACACCTTCTGCATCTTCTTGACCAACAGTCCATCCAATCGCCTTTGGACTCGTGTCAACAGTTAGTATCACAGGTCTCTCGCTCTCGTAGTTAAGCCTCCTTAGTACAGGTGGAGACTTCAGAATCTCTTTCAGCTGCTCCATCGTCTCGTGATGTTCTCACCGCCAAATAAACCTCTTCTCCTTTCTCAAAAATGCATACAAAGACTCGGCAATGTGTGCATAATGAGAAATACTCACACGAAAGAACACACAAGCTCCCAAGAACCGTCGTACCTCAATGATGTTGGTACAGTCTGCTATCCTTGCTATAGCATCTACCTTCTCTGGGTTCGGACGCCTCCCAAAAGTACCACACAAATGACCTACCACCACAATCTCTGACATTCCAAAATGAGATTTGGTACCTGAGAGAGTGAGGTGTACCTCCTCCAAACGCATCAGAATCTTTTTCATATCTCGAATGTGGTCTGCAATGAACTTTCTACAACCATCATAAGTCACTGCTTCGTCCTTGTCCTCCACCGAACAACCTTTCATGGGAATTATTATCCAAAAACGGGATAGTGATCTCAGGTACAAACTCTCGTAACACCTTATACATCGCATTCTGCATATGACCTACTGAGTTTGTTGCCTCTTGAGGAAGAGTACACATCCGCATCAACCTCAAAGATGTACACATGGTAGTCAAGTCTCTACTCTCCAAAGCAAGCTGAAACTGATCATAACCTGAAAACAGATCTCCAATATAATAGATTGACCTTTCAGCAAACGCCTCAGCTACTTCATCAACCACAAGTCCTGTCCCGACGTTTCGAATCGTGATGTTGTTGGCAGGCTACAAGTCTTGGATGAAGCGCAGAGCTCCTGTCTTGTTAGGTACTATGAACCATCGACTAGAGTACGGAGCCATAGACGATTCAAGAATACCCATCCGTATCCTCTCTTTCAGCAACTCAGTGACCTTCGGTAGTAAGGCACGAGGGACTAGAATCAGCTTCAAATCCTAAGGTACGTGAGGAACAGTGAAGATAATCATCGGAGCTATCACACTAGGATCCACACAACCAATCTCCTCAGCTGAGAAAGAAAATGCCTTACCATGACTAACTATCATCTTCTCGAAGGCTCATTTTTCCACTTCAGTCAAGAAGCCACCTCGTCCTATCTGAAGCTGCTCGAGTGTCTCTTGAGTAAACTTGTGTCCTACTTGTGTACGATCTCTAAGCACAGGCTCAGCAGCCGCTAACTCCATCTGCTGTTGAGAATCAACAAGTAATTGGGTCGCCACAGGTCTCACCTTCCTCGCTACAGCTTTATACTTGGTGTGTACTTCCGCTTCCTGATGAGAGCCACACCAACAGATTGCATCCTTCCATCCATTCTCCAGTCTCGGATGAAGACGATACCGCAAGTACGAGAATTCAAGATTATTCAGTCTTCTATATGTAACACACAATGAAAACCAAAAGATGCTCGAAAGTAGTAATTTAAGGATCGAACCCACAGAGATGCAAGTAAAGATCATCCAAAAGTAGTAAACATGTGACAAATGTGATTCTTTATGGTTGTCTTTTATTCTCACGAGCAGAAATCAGTCCCGTTAGAGATCAAACTCAGGTCTATCCAACAAGACAGAGTTGAAAATCCTGACAATTAACATAATAGATACAAAACAGGCCAGGGGCCTCAAAAAACAGGTGAACAACAAAGAAACAGAGCCACGGACAAAAATGTCACACGAGGAAGTACCGCTGAAGAGTTACTAGGTAGCCTCTAACACCATAAACGCTAAGTATCTTCACACTAAGTTACTTTCACTACTACTGCTCTCGGAAAACTCTGGCAAAGAAGACTCTTCTTCCGCTGAAGTACCAGATTGAACTTCTTCCAAAACGTTCTCACCAAAGAACTACTTCCTCCGAAGTCAACTTCGCCCAAAAACGTCTTCGTAGCAAACTAACCTCGCAAATGCTGGTCTATTCTCAGTCCTCGCCGTAAACTTTCTACTCTGATTTCAAATGTCGACAGCAAATCCTTCGGCACCTAGACTAATTCCTACCACAGCAAACTACGATACTTCATAGGTAAATCCCCGAAGTTGACAAACACACAATGGCTCCGCAAACTCAGGAAATAGAAAATGCAAAAATGATAAAACACATAGAGGTACTGAGCACGAACAACACAACACTTATATACAGATTTTCCCGAAGATGACGGATCTCCTTCCTAAGAAGTCGGGAGCACTTCTGGTCCGTCGGATGAAGGTCCTGTGCCTGAAACGACACCAGGAACAACACCACTTCCTATCGCTAACTCTCTACCTATCTCACACACTGAGAACTCAACGGTCGTTCTAACCTCCCTAAGCTCTCTAACTATCCGTTGACCTAGTCTAGCTACTCGGTTCTTGGCTAAAGAACCCTCTACATCTACAGCTACAAACTCCTCCCTAATCTGACGAAGAAATCCCAACTCCTCAGTATCCAATTCGACGGCGAAGTAGTTCTTCAACGTTGGCTCGATCCTACTCCGAAGTTGAGAGCTCAGTTCTTCGACCGAAGCTAGTCGACGCTTCGAGTCCTCGATCTCCTTAGTCATTTCCGCAACCACGTCCTGAGCTCGCTTCCTCTGAGTGCGCATCTCGTCCAATTGCTTCTTCATCAGAGAAAGCGCTTTCTCATGAACTTTCTCCTGATCCAACTTCTGTCGAAGAAGAACCTCTTTCTCTGATGTCTCGTTCTTCAACTCCTCGACCTTCACTTGGGTCTCCTTCTGTGCCATGAGGAGTGCTGTGCGTAAGTTCTCTTTCTCCTCCTTCCAGTTACCTCGGCCGAAGTGCATCGTCTGCACTAACTCCGTTAGATTCAGCTTCCGACCGATAACCTCCTCGTATGTTCCTCGGTTCCCTTCTAAGCTGAGCAGCAGTGGCACAACTACCTCCTGGATGTACTTCACCGAGATGCTCTATCTCTTCTATCGTCGATAGAGAAAGAGTGGTCTTCGGTGTAGTGTCAGCGTCCTTCTCCGTCCGAGGAGTGTCTCCTTCTTCGGCTTCCTCAGTTGCCTCCTCATCAGCTGCTTCCCCATCGACACAGACTGTCTTAGTCATCTTCATCTTCTTCCTCGACTTCTGTGCGGACCTCGGTGTCTCTTCCAAAGGCTTCTTCCTTCCACTTCTTCTGATCGGAAGAGATACCTCGACAACATCTTCATCTTCGTTCGGATTCACTTCCTCGGTTGTCTTCGCTGGAACTGCTGCTGAAGTCGACGCTTCCTGCCTTTGCACTGTCTCCACTGCTACTTCGGTCGCTGCTTCCTCGGTGATGACTTCGTCGAAGAACTTCTCGAGTTGTGCATCTTTGGCTGGAGTCTGTACCATCTCGAATTCATCTTCTTCGGCTGCTGCGGTGAAGCCCAACTTCTTCTGCTGTTCGGTCGATAACAGTCCCATCCTCATGTAGAACACCAAGACAAATGGTCCTATGTACACCATGTCCTCCTCCTTCCAAAGCTTCTGCACAATGCGCTCTTTTCTCGGCGAAGAGCTGCTCGATGAAATTGATCTGCCAATTCGACATGTAAGTTGTTCTTCGTGGCCGGAAGATCACCAGGATCGCATCAGCAACTTCCCTCTTCTTCGGATGAACGTAATCGCCCGTCCTGTAACCGTTCCTCCCTTGCGGTAATTCCTTGAAGAGCTTGGGGAAGTTCTTCACTGCTTCGGGCGAAGTTGCAGCAGAAATGCTGTCAAAGAGAAGATCACCCTCCCGACCTGCATCGTCAGTCCCCAAGACACCGGATCAGTGATCTTCGGTCCAGTTACAAGGCCGCCCATAGTTATCATCCGCCGGATGCTGTTTACAAACCTTCAACTCGTGTACCAACTTCGAGGAGACCATCCCCCACCAAGGAAGTAGGAGGAATGCCAATCCCATCTCCTCGAGCTCCTTCTCATAGCGGCGAAGAGCCGCTCGATTGACTTCTAGCGCTCGGAGCCTCTGTGGCTTAGATGTCTGCATCCCTCGCATTCGTCTAGAATCACTGCAATAGGCTTCGCCGAAGACAGATTCTTCGTCGCAATCCACTTCCTCGTCTGTAACCGAGTTCTTCCTCTCAAATTGGCTTCCTCGTCAGTAACTGACTTCGGCAAAGTAGATGTACTTCGAGATCAGAAAATGCGATGTGCTGCGCTCCTGCTATCGCTCTGGAAACAGTAAAACAATAAAGTAAATGACTTTGTTACCTGGCTTATATCTCGCGATAGGCTTTCCCGCACGTGCCGAAGTTAAGGTTTCCCTCTTCACGACTGACATTCTTCGGGCTGCTGTAACTTCGTCATTCGGCCTCCGATTGCCTCGCACAACATATCGTTAGAGAGCTCTTCGCCCCAGGAATTCATCTATGAGGAAGTCATCTCTCAAGTGTCTCCATAGATTCGATAAATTCCTCCAGAACTGAGATTCTTCACTAAACTTCTAATTAACACTATTCTACTCATATCTTTTATCTTCTATCATCTATTCTTCTTATTTACTTTACAACTAATCAATTAATTAACAAAACGAAAAACCAAGGCTTCACATACTCCCCCTCTCAATTGTGAAGCGACCCCGTGAACACTTAAGAGTAGTATCTCTTGATTCTCCACCCATTGACTCGGGTGACTAACAATGTTCCATCGAGTTCTTCCAACTGAACCGAACCATTACTATAACGACACGTTACTTTGTAAGGGCACATCCAACGTAAGTGTAACTTCCCTGGAAATTTGGTGTACCTACTATCATACAGCAGTACTAAATCACCATTTTTGATATCCACTTTGCGGATCTTCTTATCGTGCTTCTCTTTCCGCTTCATTTGAATGATCTCCGTTAGTCGTTTAGATTCTTCACGGTCTTCCTCAAGTGCCATCAGATTCTTGAGTCGTAACAGTTGACTCTCCTCCACTGACAATCTATCTTCAGACAGGATTCTGTAAGTAGGTACATCAAATTCAACTGGCATGATCGGTGTCATACCATATGTTAGGAAAAAGGGTCCCGTCTGACGGGTCGTTATCTTTTCTGCATTCCGAAATGCCCACAAGACAGCCGGTAACTTTGTATCCCAATCATATGCATGATTCACTGTCACCTTGTTCAGAATCTTGCACAACACTCCATTAGACTTTTCCAAAAATCCATTAGCTTTTGGATTGTACGGTGTTGTCTTCCGGTGTTTTATACCAAAGTAGTCTGTCAGTTCTTCTATCATCTTGTTCAAAAAATGTGTACCTCGGTCACTCACCAACTCCAGTGGGCATCCATATCGAGTAATAATCTGTGTGTACAAAAACTCAGCCATAGTGGCTCCGTCGTCTTTCTTGGTAGCTGCTGCTTCAACCATCTTCGTTGCATAATCAGTAGCTATCAGTATGTACCTTCTTCTAGTGCGGCGTGTTGTAGGTTCTATAGGTCCTACAAAATCAATCCCCCACTTCTTGAATGGTGCTAATGGAAGTATCGAATGTAACGGCCACTGAGTGGTTGGCGTAGGCTTACCCACTCGTTGACAGTTATCACACTTCTTGATGATCTCATGAACATCTTTGTACATCGTCGACCACCAGCATCGAGCTGAGAGACTCTTCTTCACAGTGTTCCTCAGTGCATAGTGTCCGTTGTCGAGTTGAGAGTTTTCCTGGGAAGGGCGGAACCTTCTGGCTGTGATAGATCTTGAAGGCTGTGTTTAGTCTACTCAGGGAAGCGTTGGGCTTCAAGCTGTGGTTGCTTACTATACAGAGGTAGGGTTCAAGTCATAAAGGGCACTATAGACACTCACTCAGGTCGAATGGACCCTCCAGTATGTTCAGGAAGCGAAGATCAGATCAGACTAGCAGTAATAAGGTCAGACAGCGAACTTTAACAGTCCAGAATCAGAAACATACGATGGTTCAGACTTCAGAACTCCTCCTACATGTAAATGAGGCTCTACTGACCATACACACGAAGTTTCAGCTTGAGATCAGATCAGAGTGTCGAGATATGAGCAAAAACGTTCTGAGCAGAGAAATTACGGCAATTTCTGGTACCCAGACAGCTATTTCGACCTAGAACAGAGAATTGGCTCGATCACTTTCAAAGATTCTTACAGGATTTGCAGTAAACAGCTTGCTGAACACTCCTGTGAAGTTGGGCCTCCTGATTGTACACAGAACTCCAGATCTCGCTCTCTGAAGTTGGTGCTCTAGATTGAGAGCTTTTCGGACCCCCTCTGCTTCAGCGGTCGCCCTGAATTACTCACAATTTCAATTGACATGAAAATTTGGGGACAGTCGTAGCCCTGCTGCCAATGAACGAGACCTCGAAGGTTTGAAGCAATTTTCTCAAATCTACTGCGATTGACACCGAAAACCCCAAAATCAACAGAAGTGCTGCAATTCTGGCACAAATCGATCTTCAATCAGCCATAACTCCTTCTTTATTGCTCCAAATCGATCAAAAATTTCGCTGACAGTGCTTGGCACGACGAACCCTATCTCCCTGTGCTCTCAGATTTCGAAGATGTCTCTCCAAATGCTCGAACTCCTCTTAAGACCCCTACTACTAAGTTTAGCAGTACACAAAGACAAAATTGGACCAATGGGAGTTCATAGCTTCACTCCCCTGTCCTTTTGTGTCCCAAACCACGTGGTGACTTAATTTCATACATAGGCTACCACGTCAAGCCCCTAAAGTGCCAGCATAGACCCTAAACTACATGCGAAGACATGTAAAACGACACGTAATTCCGAAAGATAACCTAACCTCGCTAGGAAGCATGCATGGGCGACATGTAATTACAACCCATGAGCTTAACTCCATCTACATGGTAATCAACCTACTAAGACTCAAAATATATAACATCCTCCAGTGTCGACTTCTCTGAGGTCCTAACTTCACTCAGAGAGACTAACTTCTAACAGAGAGGTGAATTATTCACTATGTGAAATGATTCACATCACGACATCCACCCCCTCCAAACCTGCACATCCTCCGGCATGTGCCAACCTCTTTAGTCTTCGGTTTGTTTTTCATCAGCATCGTTCCCCTCCGCCTCAGCCTCTTCAGTAGCCGGGGCGTCTTCATCTCTTGTCATCCTCTCCTTCAATAATTCAATAACCATCGGTAGCAAGGCACGAGGGACTAGAATCGGTTTCAAGTCCCAAGGTACGTGAGGAACAGTGAAGATAACCATCGGAGCTATCACACTAGGATCCACACAACCAATCTCTCCAGCTGAGAAAGAAAATGTCTTACCATGGCTA